>VZDJ01007753.1:48792569-48874922 GCA_008694505.1 Cyanoderma ruficeps | reverse complement strand
AAGTTCCCGCCCACCAAGGCCGACAAGAAGAAAACCGAGAAGAAGAAGAACAAGAAGAAAGAGGCTCAGAACGGGAACATCCATGAGTCTGACTCGGAGAGTGTCCCTCGGGACTTTAAGCTGTCTGATGCCCTGAGCACGGATGAGGAGCACGTCCCTGCTGTCCCCTCAGGCGTCACCGAGGCCCCCGCCGGCCTCAGGGAGCGGAAGAAGAAGGAGAAGAAGCACAAGGCCAACCAAGATGATCACGTAACTAAGGACTCGGAAGGATCCAAGTCTTCAGGCAAGAAAGTAGATCCAGTCCCTGTTACAAAACAGCCCACTCCACCATCTGAACCAGCAGCAGCTAAGAAGAAGCCTGGGCAGAAGAAGCAGAAAAATGGAATGGGTATCTGATGTTGCATATGCTTCTTGCACAGAACGCCAAAACTGTGTTCTGCTTTTTGCAAGGCCACAGAGTGTCTCTCACAACTGTTCTGCCTGATCTCTATGGGGCAAAGCTCCCTTCTAACCTTCTCCTTTTTTACGAGCTATTGCTTTTTTCCCCCAGTTTTTCATCTGGCAGCAGTGCTATGGTTTTCCTCCTCCCTTCCTTGCTTTCTTCTCCTAAAGATGAAGTGAAACAGAGTAGCTCGTTCCTCTGCTTTGCTCTGTGGTTTGGTTGCTTTGCTCTCAATCAAAATTTTGATTACCTCAGAGAAGTCAGTAGATGTTTTTGCTGTGTGCATTCTGAGCCAGGCTGTGAAAAAGTGGAATCCTAAGAGGGGTTGTTCTGATAAGGGAGGGCGTCTCAAGAAACCTCATAGTGGTCTGCAAGATAAATCACTATCTGAGTGCAGGCTTAGTGCACAGAGAGGTGTTGGGTGGCTGATTCATGGATTGGTGGTTGATTCATTGCTACCCACCTGCTACACCTCTATAACTGAATGGAACTGATGCTAAAACTGGTCTGGCTGTTGTGACTGAAATACCCAGCCTAGAACAACCCAAAACCTCATCAGAATCACTTCTGTCGTGACCGTGTCCTCAGCAGATGACATGTCTCGCTGTGGTTGTCTTGACTAGGAATAGAAGTGAAAAAAGAATAACAATACCCAGTTCTAGAAATAAATGAACCCCAAGATATTTGCAGATCCCCCTTGTGAGATGCAGGCACAGCAGGTCTGCACAGGGAGTGAGGAAAAAAAATGACATTGCTGCTTGATGTGGTAGATTTTTTTCTTTTTTGGAAAAAAAAAAAAAGGAGAAAAAAGACCCACCCACTACCAACAGAGAAAGGATCCAATCTTGTTTGTGGGTGTTCTCCAAAAATCTCTGTGGCACAGTTAAAATGTGGTCTGCAAGCACAGTTCTGAGGGCAGCCACAACGAGCTCTTATCCTTGATTGCAGGAGCTGACACCAGAGCCCTGTGCTGTGTGTGTCACCTCTGACAAGAATCTTAATATAGCACAGGCTGTCCAAAATGATAAAAAAAAATTCTCACTAGAAACTGCTTTTAAAAAGAACAGTTCCCTAATGGGAAAACACTTATTTTCTGCTTCTCACAGTCCCAGTAGCTATTGGGGGTGTGTGTTTAAAGTGCCCAAGTGGGTTCACGGAGGGGTAAAGTACACTTCTAAATAAGAAATGATATGGGTAATATGTGCTGTCTGCTCTGTCACAGTGAAATCTGGATTGGAGTTGTTAAACTGTTCCTTGCATTGCCGTGTGTTCTGCTTGCAAATGAGATTCCTCTCTTAAAAATCACTGGGTGCTGTGGCTCTTGACTCTGCTAAACCTTCCTGTTCCTTTGGGGTCTCACGTGATCTGGGAATTGTGTGTGTGTATGTATAAGTGGATAAATTTGTGTTCTGATTTAAAAGATGTGAGTTTGTTTTCCTGGGAGTGGAGAATTTGGTTATTACAGATCTGCTGGTTGAAAAGCAATGCTGACAATATACAGAAGAGCATATATTGTCTTCATTGTCTGTTGCAGATGATCAAGACAGTAAGACTGATTCCGTTGTATCTCCTGCCAAAAAGCAAGAACCAGTGCTGCTCCACCAGGAGATAAAGCAAGAAAATGTGTCGGGGAAGAAGAAGGTCTCTGCAAAGAAGCAGAAAGTTGATAATGGTAAGAATTCAGTCTGTGACATTGCTCTGATAAACCTGACTGTTAAACCTTTTTGCCATCCATGCTTTAGTTTCTCTTCCTTTGGGAAAGGAACTCGTAGAATAGTAACTCTTTTGCTTTGAAAAAGCAGGGATCCCAGGTAGGAAAGATTGCTGAGCCTGAGATCCTGTTGAATTTTATGAACATCTGGTACCGCTGGAGCATGAGATAATGAATGTTGTGAACCTTTCTGAGCTCTCTTGGATGCAAACATCCATGCTTGAATGAGGAGTAATGTGCAGACTTAGAGTATAAGCTAAGCAGGCTCTGAGCAAGGCATGTCTGGAGCTGCTGCAGTCATCTGCCCCAAACAAGATTGCAGTTTTTTCAGCCAGTTGCTTTGACCACATTCCTCTCTTATTGTCCTTTTGTTGGCTGGCTCTTGCTCCAACATAAACTGTTCATCTTTGCTGTCAAGGCCTTCAGTGTTTGTCATCCCTTGTTCTCTGCCAAGATGCTGCTTCTTGTGTCCTCTTGGCTCACTGTGCCTCTGTGTGTGTGTTTTTCTCTTTTTTTTTTNTTTTTTTTTTTTTAATTTTTTTACAATGAGTGCTGTTGTGTCTGGCTTTTGGACACAGTGTGACCGTGGAGTTCTGTGAGGCCACCTTGTTAGCTTCTCAAGACTCTTCTCTGCTGGGGCAGCTATGGAGTTGGAAGCTGATGGGCTGCTCCTGGAGGAGACACTCTTACCCACTGTTCCCTTTAAACTTTAGTCAGGTTATCAGGGTGCAGATCTGCCGTGGGCCCTGTTCAATCCAGGATGGAGTTCCAAGCACTGTAGCCTTCCTGTATAACTGAAAAACTCTTGAATGATTCCTGGAAAAAGCCTGCTGATGAGGAACTTAGCATGTGATCACCTTTTATGGATGTTCTTTTGCTTTTTCTGATGGAAATGGGTGCTTTACACTTTTTTATGGGGCTCATACTTATCTCTATGTGGCAATAAATATCAGTATCAGCTCAGCCAGCAGCAAAGCTGAGCTGTCAGTGCTATAGGGCAGTAGCTCACGCATTATTTGAGTGCAAACTGTTTTCTTTTCAAGCCACCTCTCCCAAAATGACGGAGTAAAAATAAGCTGTGGTGGACACCAGGATTAGCCAAGACATGACTGTGGGGATTTCATACTGCAAAATGTCTCACTGATATAAAAAAAAGGTTTTGAAAGGAGGGGAAGTTAGTAAGGAGAGGAAGGGAAAATAAGGGGAGAGCAACTGGAGTAGCTGCTGGTTGTTCCTGCTAGAGGAGAGCTGTTCTCTCTTCTGAGCTTGCAGTGTACCTGCAGGTGTTTGCTGGCTGCTTGAGTGGAGAGACACCAGGTGACACAAAAAGGTCCATCTGGCCTATTCTCCTCCTTTGACAGCAGCCAGAATTTAAGAGTGTTTTATAACTGGCTCTCAGGCAGCGTACTTGTTCTGCACTGATGCCCAACACCCTGCATCCCACCCAGTTCCTCCTCTCTCTGTGCTGCTGCCTGGCATCTGTTGTCCCTCAGCCCTGCAGTCTGGGCTGGCTGGGCAGTGATTTTCCTGCTGGCCCGTGCACAGCCTCTGGCATCCTGCAGGCAGTGTGGAGCAGGAGCTGGGCAAGCAGCAGCTGCAGCTCTGGCTGTGCCTCTTGCCCCAGGTCTGTCACTCCTGCTCTCCCCTTGCCTGCTTTTGTCTCTGCTGAAGGGCTTTTTGGGCAGGGGCAGCTCCTCACCACGGTGATCCAGTGGTGTGGGAGTGGAGAGCTGGGGTTGGGCAGTTCCCCTGGGTACCTCTCTGCATGGTAACGATGCCCAAAGCCTGCTCTGACAGATGAGAGATCTTCATTAAGCGCAGTGGAGTCTGCATGCAAAATGAGCTCGATTGCTGCCCTTGCTGCATGCTCTGCCTAAGTGGTTGTGTTCACAGGTGATGTAATCCATGGAAATGCTGGCAGTGAAGTGCCAGCTTCTAACAGAATATGGGCAAAAGGCTTTACTCGTATTTTAGGGATTCTGAATGATTTCTTGCACAGCCACAAGTAAAACTGTGGCATTGATGCCACGTGCAACTTTCTTACTAAAGTGAAATGAAAGTCAAATGTGAAGGTTCTTCTTGTTAAAATGCTGAAAGACAGCTTTGGAACTAGAAATTTAATTGAAGCCATTAAATTACTGTGCATCAGAGACCTTTATTTAATGGACTTACCTGAAGACCTTTAGTGAGTTAATCTGTGAAGGATAATAGAAATGGAGAGTATAACTAACTATTGAGGTTAGAGATGCTTTAATTCAACTCTTAATATGTTAGGTACCTTTTCTAAAAATGTTGGTGTCAATTATTACAAAGCTTTAACCCATCCTGTGGACTTATGATTACAGTTTTGGTGGATGAACCTCTTATTCAAGCAACTACTTATATTCCTTTGATGGATAATTCTGGCTCAGGCACTTTGGAAAAGCGTGAGCCGGTTGAAGTTGTAAAACACAATGAGAGCATCCAGAAGAGCAGTGGCAAGAAACTGAAGAACGAAACAGATAAAGGTAAGAAACTGATCATTCAGTCTGTTTCTGGCACAGCCTGTTTGCAAACTTCAGCAGGGAAGAGGAGAGGGGGATCCTGTGATGTAATGTGAAGAAGGGATTTGAGGAAAATGTTTGTGGCTGCAGGATGCTCTTCTTGTGTGTGCTCATTTCTGCCTTGTCTTTGGCACTGTGGAAAGGGCTCTGTGCCATCTGAATCCTTTCAGCTCTGACTGTGCTTTTGTGTCCCCAGTGAGCAAAGGGGTGATCACAGACCACACAGATGCAGCGAGGGAGTTCACAGTGGAGGGTTCAGACACTGCTCACAGGGCTGTACTCCCAACTCAGGGCGTTCAGCACAAGCTCTTGGAGTCTGCTGGAGGCTGGGAGGGCAGCCTGCATGTTCTAGGGCTGTTCACGGGGCTATCTGAGGCTGACCCAGTGCAATCCAGAGAGACCTGAAGCAGATTGTCAGTGGAGAGAGTCTGGCAATTTCCAGGGAGACTCCGAATTTTCCCTCCAGTGCAGCTGGAATTGGTTGGGACAGTGGAACTTCCTTCATACTCTCCCACAAATGCCTGGAGTGATTAATGAGCATTGTATTCCACTCCAAAGCTTTAAATAGGTCTCTGACCATCCTGAAGCCTGACAAACTTACCAAGCCATGAGCCTCAAATTTGTGAGAAGCCAGAGAGAAGCCAGGCAGCTGAGCAGTGACACCCAGCTCAGGCTTGGGCAGAAGGCTGATTCTTCAGCATTGCCTGGTCCCTCACTCCACTCCACTCTTTGGGACCTCTCTTTTTTAGCCTTGTCTTCTAAAATACCCCCTCAGAAGCTTCCTGGCAGCTCTTTAATTAGATTCCTACATTCCTGAGGCTTCTCATGAGCTTCTGGCTCAGTGGCTGCACGTTACTGTCCTGCAGCATCAAAGCCTCTCACGTGCAGCCGTCCCTTCTCATTTCCTCTGCACGCTGTGACCTTCTCCGTGAACTCCTAATTCTCCTGTGTCAGCTGGGATTTGCCCTCCCGATATAGAAATCTTGCCCTGCTCTAATTGTAAGCTCCTTGGATGCAAGGGCAAGGTCTCTGTGCCTTCAGGGAGCACAGGGCTGGGGCAGGTCCTGGCCCAGCTCTGATCAGTTCCAGGCTCACCGGGCTGTGGTCTCAGGATCTTGGCATATTCCTGGTAACAGCATCACTGATGATGTCAGTGCAGCACTGATGTGAGCTGAAGTGAAGGCTAAGTTGGATTTAGGACTAGGAGGGAGTATGCTAGAATTCCTCAGCATTCCTTCCCCGTGCTCTATTGTTCAGTGATTTTATGCTTGATAATTTCTTTTAGGGCATAGTGTCACTGCTGCTCCTTTGTTCTTGGCTTATTTCTCAGACAGATCTTTGGGTTTGATGTGTAACTTGATTTCAGGGGCATGTTTAGCACCTGTGGTGAGAAACTCAGATCTGTCTCTGTGATCTATGGGACAATTTCTGGCCAAGCATCGCTTCTGAGCTTGTGCTTTTTTTAATTCTTCCCATCCCTTCAGATAATTTTGGGCACTGGTGAATATTTGGCAGGGATTTGGGGCGCCTTGGTCATGTGCTCCCATTTCCTAGAGTCAGAGGGCCACCTAATGACCTGTCTGTGAGCAGCCTGTTTGTGAGCAGTGTTTTCTGTTAGAGAATGGTTCAGTTGAATTGTCTTTCCTTTTGTCTTTTTAAACATTTGGTCAGCCATTAAGAGAGATCTTCCAGATTTATCTTCCTACTGCTGAACTCTTCTTGCAGCAGTTCCCTCAATCTAAATTTGGAAGTTAATATTTTTGTCTTCCATATATTGTAATCAAAAATGTGCCAGTTTTTAAATTAATTAACTTGTCATGTGCATATTGCTTGTGCAGCCAGGCTGTCCTCCAAATTGAGAGTTCAGTTTAAATTACTGTCATGATACACTGGAAAGGACTCTTCAATTTTTCACATTTATGCTATTTTTCTCCTCCAAAAATCTGTGTTATGCTTTGTCTTCTTGCTAGCAACACTATAAACGTTACCAACTGTGCAAACAAAGTGGTGGGATTTTCTCTTTTCCCAAAACTATCAGCTGGCAGATTGTTATCGGGTTTAAATTGGAGAGATGTTGTTTTTGCTGAATGTTCATGACCTCTTGCTTCTTGGCATTTCAGACTGGAATTAAACATAATGCATAATGATACCCCATCACATGCTGTTTCGAGGCAAAATAAATAATTCTGTATGGAGTCCAAAGTAAATAAATCCTCCCTTCTGTGTTGCAGAGAATGCTGAAGTAAAATTCAAGGATTTTGTAACGTCCATGAAGAACATGATCTTCTCCGAAGACGAGGCCCGTTGTGTAGTAGAGGTGTTAAAGGAAAAATCTGGTGCAATTCATGATTTCTTGCAAAAGGTGAATGACTGTGGAATGTGGGGGGAAGACAAAACTTATTAAACAAAGAGAAATTGGAAGAGGTGCTGTCAGGTCAGCATTCTGTTGTGATCTGGGCACTCTGTCTTTGGAAGGCTCTCTCCTCTCCAGCTGCTCTGTGCTTGCCTTGCATGCAGGAATGAGCTGTCACATGCCTTTGTGCTGCCATCTGCCATGCCAGAGGTGGCTCTGGCCACTTGGAAAGAGCAGGCATGGCCATGGAGAACAAGGAATAAAGCGGGAATGCTGCTGCTGACTCGTGTGTGTTGGCACAGGGAAGGATGGCCGGTGACTTTTGGGAGTGATCTTTCCCAAATGTGTAAATAGGATAAAGCCATGGGAGGAGTTCAGAACAAGCTGCTGTGGCTGTGCACTTCACCAGCTGATTCTGTGTTTTGCAAGTCTGTACAAGGTAGTTTGATTTCTTTGGATATTTTTCATAGGATTGTAGGGCAGTTCAGGTTTGGAAGGGACCTTAAGGAGTTTGGAGTCCAGCCTCATACTCCAAGCCAGGACCAGCTCTGAGGTCAGCCCACACTGCTCAGGGCTTTATCCAGTCTGGATATCTTGAAGCCTTCAGGGAATGGGACTGCAAATCCCCTCTGGGCAACCTGGGCCAGTGCTTGGCAGTTCTTTTTAATTCTTGTAGTCAAGACAGAAGAGAATGGTGCCCACCAGTATCTTCTCAATGCACACAATCCTTGGGATTGGAAGAGGGAGCTCTGGAGGCCATCCAGTCCAAGCCCCTGGCCAGGGCAGGGTCACCTGGAGCAGGTGACACAGGAATGTGTCCAGAGAGGGAAACTCCACCCTTTCCCTGGGCAGCTGTTCCAGGTCTCTGGCATCCTCCAGGGAAAGCAGCTCTTGTGTTTTAGTTTGTGGCCATTGCTCCTCGTCCTGTTGCTGGGCTCACACCTACTCCTCCCTGCCATGACTCACTGTGGGTGTCACTTTGTGCTTGTCACATCCCGTGTGTCACGCTTGGACTCTTGCAATCCTGTGTTCCTCTGCAGGCACGGTACCAGAGCAGAAATGCAGAACTGGCCTGTGTCAGTCCAGTTAATGCAATATATCAGCATAACAACACAATTCGGGCTGGGAGGGGCTTCAGGAGCCTGTGCAGTCCAGCTCCCTGCTCAGAACAGGTCCAACACTGAATTCTGAGCAAGTTGCTCAGGGATTTGTCCAGTTGGATCTTGAAAACTTCAGGGACAAAACCCAGTAGTGCTACCCTTGGAATGGTGTTGCCTGTTTGAGTAGCCACCCTGCTTGCTGTGGGGTTTTTTTTCTTTCTTTTGAAGGGAGGTTTGGTGTTAAAGCTGAACCTTTAGGATGAAAACGAGTTCCTGGGTTTGTATACAACAAAAAAATGTAGGTTTCTGTAGGTGGAAATGTGAATTGTGTCCTCTGTGTAGCTCATGCAAGTCACTGACAGTGTGTTTGCACTGCAGGCATGCACATTATCACTGAAGGAGAATTTCCAGACAAATTCAGGGTCCTTTTATGGGACTGACACTTCTTTCCTTTCCTTCTTCAGTTATCAGACTTCAGTGAGTGAAGTCCAAGTAGTCCAACCTCCTCCTCCAAGCAGCACCAGCTCTGAGGTCAGCACAGGCTGCTCAGGGCTTGATCCAGTCTGAGCTTGAAACCTTCAAGGGCTGAGACTGCACAATCACTCTGGGCAGCCATCACACTTCACTGAGTCCAATCTGAGCACAAACACAGGAATTGGTGCTCTTTATTACATTTATTTCATTTGTAGGGCTAGTATGCAAGTAGCAGGACCATGGGGGTCGTTCCTCTAGGTCTTTTCCCTGGAGTGTGTCTGAAACTTTGTGTCAGCGTGCCAGCAGAAATGTAATTACATCAGCTGGAGGCTCTCCTGGGAAGTGGAAGGAGACACCAGATCAGTATTTTCTTTTCCCTTTGTGGTGAGATATTTCAAACAATTACGTTTGTTGGATTATACCTGCTCTGAGTGTGGGCTGCACCAGCTGATCTTGGAAGTCCTTCCAGCCACAGCTATTGACTGATTCAGCATCCCTGCATCTTTTCCCATTATTTCTCTTAATGGCTGTTCTTTATTTTCCCCACTGCCACCACAGCGGCTCTCTTCCAATGGGAAGCACCTTAAGAGCCCATTTACTCTCTTAATTGGCTTCCATGCTTTGAAAAAGCATTTCTTTGCCTGGCGAAATGGGATCCATTAGTGGCAGAGCTGGGTACCCGTGGTGCCAAGTGCACCTTACAGATGGAAAATTTGGGGGCAGGAGGGGGGTGTTTCCTTCTCTCAGGCTTGCTCTGCTGCCTTTTAGTGTGCTGTGCCACTACTTGTGGTTATTTTTATGTCATGCTGCTGCAGGCCAGCAAGGCTGAGACAGCTGCAGCTCTGCACCAGCTCCAGGACAAGGAGAAGATGCTCGCAGCGATGAAGGAGGAGGCAGCTGTTGCAAAGGAGCAGTGCAAGCAGCTCTCCCAGGTAAATATTGAGGTGTTCTTGGGTACAGAGAGGAGCAGGGGGTTGTAGGACTAGCAGCCAGCAAATGCTGGTTTACTGAGTTTGGTATAAGCCAAAAGGTGGAATATTTTTACTGAAAAAGTTTACCAAGACTCTAAGTTTGGTTTTGCAATGTATTTATGCAGTTACTTTCCAGTAGTTTTTCCAGGGAGTTCATTTACTGAGACTTGGAAGTTGAGCCTGTTTTTCTTTTCAAATGGTTACTTTTAAAGCACTTCCTTCACTGCTAGGAGACTGTTCTGTGGATGCAAATATTGAATGTCTTTCCTGCAGTGCAGTTTTAATTTGGTCCATATTGTAGCATTCACGTTCCTGTGTGCTTCTAGGCACAACAATCACTGGTTTTCTTCAAGAAGGAAGCTACAGAAGGTGCAGGCTGCTTGCTTAGCCCCTGGAGGTGCAGCTCTGATTGCTTTGGATTTGGATGCTGATGCATCACTGTCAAAACCAGTTTATGAAAATCTACCTTTTTATGAAGGTTTCAGAGGAAAACAGTTACAGTAGACTAAATAATTAGGCAGATACAGATTGAATTTTGGAGTCTTGGGAGAAAGATTTGTGTATTTTGGCTGGTCTGGAAGCACATGAGCATTAGAGTTGGGAAGGCCACGTTGTGGGACAGTTTGGGCACAGAAAGCTGAGTGGCCAAAGGTGGGAACAGAATGACCAGAGGATGGAGGAGATGAGAAGGGAAGAAGGGAGTGGGTATTGTGTGAGCTCCTGGCAGGGCACAGGTAAACAAGAGCTTTGGGATACTCAGTGTGTAATTATAGAGAGAAGGGGCTTGTGATGTGTTTGGAGGGATAAAAGAAACTGGCTCAAGACTGCAGAATCAAATTAGAGAGAGGGATCTGCTGCTGAAGGAGCAGAGGGAATGGATGAAGGAATCTGAGTGTGGGAAATGCAGGCGTGGTTGGGGAAAGAACATCTGCAAAGTGATGCTTGTAAAGGAGAGGCAGGAGCTGTAGGGAGGTAGGAGTCATTGAGGGAGTTTTCCCATCTGGATTGAGGAAGGGAAAAGCTGGGAGAAAATGGATAAAAGCAAAGTTCTGCAATGCTGAAGTATCAGGATAAACAAGGGATAAAGCTCAGCTTGAGTGATAAAAGCTCTTATCTTCCAGTTAATGTGTTTCTCTGAAAACACTGTCAAAAGCTGAAGGTGCTTTAAGGTGCAGAACAATTCCTGCAGGGATCTTGATAAAGATAATACCTGGAGAGGATAAATGAGAGCAAGAGCTGAGTACCTCAAGACTCAGAGGTATTTGGCAAAACACAAACTGAGGAAAAGTTAATCTTCCCAGGATCTCTGGTTCTGCCCTGATGGGGTAGCTGGGTTACTGAGAGCCACAAGTGAATGGTGGGATTGGTGTAGGATAGAGGGCTGCAGTGTGTCCTGGTGCCTTTCTTTTAATTGCCTCTTAGTTAAAAAAAAAAACAAACAAAACTGCAGAAAGATTTGTTTCAAGCCCTCTGTACTGTGTTTGCAGAAGTGGCTTAAAACTTGGAGTTTGATCTATGTGACAGAGTAGCTTTTATTTAACCTAAAAGGTGAAAAAAGATTATAATTACTCCAAAGAGATGGAAGGTATTCAGGCTAATAATTTAGAGCACTTAAATTGTGTCAGGGCTCCCTGGCAGTGTTAGGAGCTGTGTGGCTGGAAACACCTGAAGCTCGAGTGGTACAAATTCCTATTTATGTGATGGGAGCTGCTGAAAGCTGCACTTAATGTTTTTGCTTACTACAGCAAGTGCATTTATATTGCAGAGGAGCAGCTCTGTGGATTTCTCAGGTGTCTGGGTTGAATGACTGGCTAATAAAAGATTAAAAAGCGCTGTGTATTTTCATCTGAAAGCTATAATATGGCATCATGCTGGTGGGATTCAGGGCTTCTCTGGCCTTTGTAGTGCTCTAATAACCCATCTCCTGTGGCAAAGCTGTTGGCTTTGCAGCCTGCTACAAAGCAATTATTTTGCTCTAAAGTGCTCTATTTTGCCATGGTGCTTTACCTGTGTTCTTCCATTTTGCAAAACCTGGGGATGAAAAATCTAAGCTCTGTCCTCTGTCGTATCAGTGGTTTTAGTTGTTAGGACTCTGTGATAGAAATAAGACTCCCATCTCTTTTGAGACAGCACAAGATCAGTGTTTAAATTGGCAAACTTTTTAATAAATGTGAGATTTATGATGATACAGGAGTGGATGATATGGGATCAGCATATGGTTTGGGAAGTTTGGTTTGATTCTCTAAATTTGCTGAACAAAGATTCGATGCTGGCTTTGGTTTGATGCACGCTTGGCTGTGTTTTTAGTTCTCTTAAAGACTCTCAGCCTTCAGAAAGCAGCAGTGGGTGACCTGTTTCCCTTTTCCTGTCACTGCCCACCCCAGGAGCTGGTTGCAGAGAAGGAGAGGAATGGTTTGCTCACGGCCAAGATGCGCGAGCGCATCAACGCGCTGGAGAAGGAGCACGGCACCTTCCAGAGCAAAATCCACGTCAGCTACCAAGAGTCTCAGCAGATGAAGATCAAGGTAAATGCTCTGCCAAAAACTGCTGGATGCTCATGCACAGGCAGATGGGCGCTGGGGAATCACCACAAAACTTTGTGGCAGCTTTCAGATTTAAAAGAAAGGCAGGGAGTTCTCTCAGGTGACTTTTGTGGTGTGTAAAGCCCAGCGCTGGCCTAGTTACTCTTCCTTCCTGGTGTTCTGCTGAGTTGTTATTCAATTAAAGTGTGAAGTCTAATTGAAATACTCAGCTTAAGGGAGCCACTAATGCTGATGATCATTTAGCAGCAGATAAATGTCTCTGAGATTACAGTACAGAGTGACAACATAGCATAATACACGTGAAATATCATTGCCTGAGGGAGGGCTTTGCTGGAAACATTTGGAGAGCAGCCGCTTGCATTTTTTTAAGACTCTTGTTACTTTGTATCGTAGTTGCTTTATGGAGTGACTTTAGGAGGGTTTGTTTAGTCAGATTGAAGAGTTTAGCTTAGAATTTTCTAAGGAAAATGGCCCATTTTATGATTGATTTCATTCTAGTCTTGTGTGGATGTCACAGCATTGAGCCCAACATGGGAACTTCCCAACTTCAAAATTGTATTTTCTGTCTTGGCCCTTTGGAGAGTAGCATCTCTGCAGTTTTGGAGCAGGGGAAACCTCCTTGGAACCTCTGTAGATAACTGGACAAGGAGACGGTCTTGCTGCTGGCTGGGGAAGGAGGAAGAAAACCTGAGCACACCCGGGAGCCTTCAGCAAGTGCTGCTGTCCCAGGCTGAGCTGGAGAAAGCAAATACAAAAGATCCGGTGCTCTGGTCCTGCTCCCTCTGCTGATGTGCTGCAGCATGGCAGAGGAACTGAAAAAGGTCACAGCTTCCAGTTGGGTGGGGTTTGTGCCCCTGTTTCTCTTGGGATCTTGTTGGCATTAAAAAACAAAACAGGCAAGGAGAAGAACCCTCCAATATATGTCCAAGGCCCAGCTTGTTACGTTTGTTGGGTCAGAACTGGAGGCGACTGCCCTACAAGGGACTGCTCCCTGCTGCTGTGGTTGTTAGGCAAATATTTATTTGGATTTTCCAGTGTAAGAAATGCTCACTGATGAATCAGCCACTTGATGAAGCTGGGTTTTGGAATGGTGTCAGCCATATCTACAAACTGGCACTGATAAAGGAAGAGTGTTGTGTGTGCTTGAAGATTTTCAGAGCAGACTTTTGGGCTCCAAGACCAGCTCTGCTGTGTTTGCATATGCACAGTCCATTTTTTCTCTTTGAATCCTGTCTTCTGATTTTGTTCACACTCTTCTGAACCTTGGGTTATCAGGGCTTCTTCCTGCCTCAGTTTGGAACCTTGCTGAAAATCAGAATATTAGATAAGGACTAGCCTTTTGCAGTTTGCCTGCTATAATCTGTGTATTGTTAGTTATTTGTTGCTTTTCCTGGTTTGTTGAAAGGAACAGCAAGCAAGGATTATCTGATGATAATTCACATTTGTTTTATTTCCCTTTGGCAAAGTGATATATTAGTATCCAGTCATTGATGGATATCCCAGGTTATGTAGCTGAATAATATTTACGTGGCCTTTTAAACAATAAAAAGGTTGCCTTGATAAATGGGTTGATGCACTGATATAAAAGGAAACCTGTGCTTTGATTTGAGCACGAGGGTCTCAGCAGCACAATTTAATTTAAGAATTGGTGTGTGAGGAGGGAACAAAGCTCCCCCTCTCCCAAAAAATCCACTTAGTTTTATTTACTGAAACTATTGTGATATCTTACCTACCTCTAGAAGCTTTTTTTTTGTTTTGTTTTTATTACTCCTTAGCTTAATCTTTTCTGGACTTGATCTTTCTTTCCCCATCAGTTCCAGCAGCTCCGTGAGCAGATGGAGGCAGAAATAAGCCACCTGAAGCAGGAAAATGGTATCCTGAGAGATGCTGTCAGCACTTCCACCAATCAAATGGAGAGCAAGTATGTTGGCAGCTATTTGGAGCTCTGTGTGTTTTTGAGCCTCCCCTGAAGAGTTGTTCTGGCTTCTGCTTCTTTTGTTTCCAAGTCCTTGGCTGTCTCTGAATTAGTGGTTAAGCTGGGAACACAGCTATTTTGGGCTGGACAGGTAGCTGGTGGTGTTTACATTGAGCCAAGGCTTTCACAACAAATAATTACTTTTCTTTTCAAGTTGAAGCCTGAGCTTTTAGGCTGTGGCGCTGAGGCTTTAAGAGAAAGAAGTACAAGAGTGCTCAGGGACCTCTGGTGTTTTTGGCAGGCTGTGTATCCTTCCCCTGGGGCTTTAGGAGAGGTGCTGGTTGTGGCCTCTTGGGAGAAAAGCACCTCTAAACTTACAATATCAATACCCTGCAGTCACTGGTGCTGCTGGGGGGGCACTTGGGTTTATCTGCTGGTGGTGAAAATGTTTGGAGAAACAAAAATTGTCTTTTGTGAGTTACGACTTGGGCTGCCCGTGAGCTGGCTGGGAGGATTTTGTGCCTTATGCAGGTAAAAGCTGAGCACCCTGGTTAAGGTGTGTAGAAGGCAAAACTGACACGATATCCTCTCTCAGATATTTGTTACTGAATGTCAAATGCTCAGAGAAGGGTGTGGAACCGTCATTTTAGGTGTCCTGTTCATTTAAATGAAACGTCATTATCTTTCAGACAGTTATCCTGAAAAAGGCTTTAATTCAAGCAAACTTGAGATAAAAATGAAACTTGCTTAGGCACAAAGGGGAGCCTTTTAAAATTCTCCCCTTGGCCTGAACGAATGCATCTTCTCTCCCAGCTGAGAAAGTGCATTAGATACCTCCATAAGTTAATAGTCAGGCCAAGGCCAGGAGGCAACAAATATTCTGAAGAAATGTGTGCAGTTTGTAGTCCAGGAGGAACAGTCCTCAGCAAGCCTGAGATCAATAATCCTTTATGGGAAGAGGAAAAGAATGGGGATTTTGATTCAAGACCTTCCCTGATGCTGAGCCTCTTTATTTTAAATCAGCCTGCCCAAATCTTGCCAGGCAGCTTGCAGACCTCTTCAAGGAGCTGATGCTTGTGGCTTATTGCTGACCTTTTGTTCCTGACGCTGCCTTGTAGCTTCTGACTCGTGCTGGTCACCAGGAGCGATGGCTTTGCCTCTGTGGCCGAGATGTACCTGACCCTCATCCCTTTCCTAGGATAAAACAGCTTTGGAGGGAGGGGAAAACACCCCAAACCCACCCTGTGCAGCCCTTTGGTTGCGGATACACCACTTGGTGTTGCCATTTGAGTGGCAAACCCCTGTGGGAACGTTTGTTTCCAGGCAGTCGGCCGAGCTGAACAAGCTGCGCCAGGACTACGCGAGGCTGATGAACGAGCTGGGGGAGAAGAGCAGCAAACTGCAGCAAGAGGAGCTCCAGAAGAAGAATGCAGAGCAGGCAGTGGCTCAGCTGAAGGTGCCTGGGGTTTTCTCTGCCTGTCAGCTTGTGCTCAGGGTTTTGTCTGAGCCGGGGACGTGAGGCGTGTGGGAATTGCTTGAGCTGCTTGTTTCAGATGGGCTCAGCCAGCCTTGGGGTTTGTTTAATGTTTTTATTCAGTGCGCTGGGTTTTTGAGTGATTACAGAGCTCCCTGTGAAGTGAAACTTACCTTCCAGGTAAATATCTTTTCGACATCACCAGTTAAGCTTTTTGTTTTGCTTTCTGTGAGAGTACATTTCCAACAGGAGCTGATACTTCAGAGCCATTCATCCAGATGGCACTGTCCTTGTGTGGTTTTTATTTGAAGCTACATGCTTTTGCTGAAGTGTATGCTTAATTTCTAAAACAAATACACTTTTTAAAGAATTAAAATGTAAGTGGACAAGCTTCTGGATGAATCTCTTCCTATTTCTTTGGAAGAAAGTATTTTGCCTTTTTTTTTAAAGAAGAGAAGGTGTTTTTCCTTGATTCTGGATGAATCTCTTTCTGTTTCTTTAAAAGAAAATCTTTTGCCTTTTTTTTTTTTAAGAAGAGAAAGTGTTTTCAGATGAGAATGTCAATCCAGAGCTCATGATTTTTTTAATATTTGCAATTAAACCTTACATACCAGAAGTTCTCCCTGCCTGTTGCCCTGGCAGGTGGAGTATTGGTATCTAGAGTCGAGATGTTTTAATTACTGAATGCAGATTTATGTGATGCTTGGCTGGTCTGGCTTCTGGTGTTAATTCTGAACTATCAGGGCAAAGATGCTACATTTTAATATTACAGAAGCCATTCTGTTAAGAGCCTATAATGAAATCCTGTTCACAATTTGCCTTTCAAATTAATAGGCTAAACTAGTCTGGGTGGAGGATTACAGAGCACTCTGTCTCTCTGATGTGCCCTAATGGAAATAAGAAACAATTTCACTTCAGTGCCAAATGTTTTGGGAATAGCACTGAGGAGATGCACTCTGAATACTTCAAAAATAAATTAAAGGTTAGACTTCTTTTCATCAACTCTTTCTTCCATGTGAAGGTCCAGCAGCAGGAAGCAGAGAGAAGATGGGAAGAAATCCAGGCTTATCTCAGGAAAAGAACAGCAGAACACGAAGCAGCACAACAAGGCACGTTTCACAGAATTCCCAAATAATGCTTATTGCAGTGAGCTGGCTGTTTCCACTTGTAAAAAAAATGGGCATTATTGAGTAAATGTCTTAAATAAAGCTCAGGTGAGGCCAGCCCTGCTTCAGCACCCTTGGGGAAAGTGTTTTGGGATCCCAGGTAGTCTGAATGCTGATGGGGGAGCTGAACCTTGTGGGAGTGAGGCTCTGAATCAGCCTCCCCGTTTACAGTGAAAATGATTTCCCCCAAAGTTAAATATTGACTTCTGAATTAAAATCCTGACATTTCTGCTACAGATGTGCAGAATAAGCTTGTGGCCAAAGACAATGAAATCCAGAGCTTGCACAGTAAACTTACTGATACAATGGTGTCAAAACAGCAGCTGGAGCAGAGGATGCTGCAGTTATTGGAGGCTGAACAAAAGAGAGCTACTGAGGAGGACTCCATGCAAATGCAGGTGCAGGTAGTACTGCTCAAGTGGTTTTTTTTTAAGGGTTTGGGGTTCTTCCTTTCGCTTTGTGTCTGTGGAAACACAGGATTGTCCCTGAAATGCTGCTTTAGTAAAGCTTTCCCACTGAACAAAGGATGAAAAAAACCTCGCTGCTTATGAAGTGAGACCTTGTGTGTGGTGCTTTGAGGAGGTGTGAGGGGAGAAGCACTTGGGGCAAGCCAGGAAAAGGTGCTGACCCCATTTCCCAAGCTGTGAAATGATCCATGGTGTGGGGAACACCCTGGGAGAGCAGCCAGGAAGGTTTGTTTGTGTGATCTCCCTGCTCCTGGCATCAGGTGGTGAGAGGCAGCAGCGTGGACTGAAGCTTGAGGGCTTCAGGGAAACCAAATGGATTATGGTGGAGCAGGGAATATTTTTCCTTGATACACAACAGGTTCTGATGCTTCCACACCAGCTGCTTGGTTGTAGTGGGGAGGAAATCACCCAGCATCTTTTGTGAAGTGTCTGACATGTAAATGCTGAACTGTTCTTACTAACATAATCATGGCTAAAAGCTAATCCTAGCAGAAGTC
Organism: Cyanoderma ruficeps; assembly: GCA_008694505.1. Classification (NCBI taxonomy): domain Eukaryota; kingdom Metazoa; phylum Chordata; class Aves; order Passeriformes; family Timaliidae; genus Cyanoderma; species Cyanoderma ruficeps. Next base: position 48,857,266 of record VZDJ01007753.1, on the reverse strand, counting down.
GAGTAGCTGCAGATCTCAGCCTGCTTTTCTTTCTGTGCTCTCTTACAAGGAGCTGATAGAGCAGAATGATGCTTTGAATGCTCAGCTTCAGAAGTTTCATTCACAAATGGCAGCCCAGGTACAGCATGTTCTCAGACTTTCTTTTGTAGTCATGACTCGTGAACTTTTCATTAAAAGTAAGACTATTTTGTAGCTGGGTATGAGATGTAATGCTGACAGCAGAGACTTGTTAGCATCCTCTTTTCTAATGTTCCTTCAACTGTTTTAAAACTTTAAGCTTCTTTTTTTTGGGGGGGGAAATCCACTTATTTCCTCCCATAGTGGCTTTCATTTATAACTAAAGGGTATAGTCCCTTTTTCAATGTTTTTTTTTTTTTCCCTCTAGCTTTGCATGTCTACAATTCTGTCTTTTGGTTTTTTTGGTCTTTCTGCAGTCCTCCTGTGAACCACCTGATTGTGCTTTTTCCCTTGTGGTAGCTCCTATACCAAGCTGTCTGTTCATTTTAGTGCTGATTTCTGTGCAGAAGTAAAAAAAAAAAAAAAAAGAAAAAACAAATCACACCCAAAACCTCACCAAACCTGCACAGTGCCTTTCTCAGTTATTTTAATCTTTAAAATTTTGGTTTGGCTAGTTTATTTGAGATATTATTTCCGTTGTAAATACTGTGTGAAGCCTCTGAATCACTGGAGTTACCTCCATGTAGAGGAAGGTCACAGAAATCAGCTCAGAAAGGCCTTGGGGGCACAAGTGGAGGCTGTTCCTATGCAGTTGGGTGCTGCCTTCTTTTAATCACAGATGTTGCTTGATGGAATTTGATTAAATTCGACATCAGGCTGAAAATCTGGCTTTGCTTGAAGTGCCTTTAACCCATTGGCTGGGGAGAGTAGTGAGGGAAGAGCCACTCTAGATTCACAGCATCTTTGTGGCGTGCTCCCCTCATCCCTTAAAGGGCTTTGGAAATAAATTCCTAGGGAAATTTTCCATTTTAGCTCTGAGTCACACAGGGAAATTTTACATTTTAGCTCTGAGTTACGAAGAGAGGGTGCTGGAGGTGTGTGCTTTCCCCAGGGAGCCTCAACTGGCCATGAACATTCAGGGATGTTTTTCCAGCATGGCCAGTGGGTATGAAAATAACACTTTGGAGAAGTGAGTTGGGGCTGTATCCTGCTCTGGATGTCAGGGGTGATGAAACTCTTTTAGTTATTAAGAGGGGCTGGAATTGTGAACGTGAAAGTTCTGTCACAGTCTGCAGAGTTCCCTTGAGGCTTTCAAAACCAGTGTGGTGGGTCTCTCTTGCCCTGTTGTGTGTGACAGCCTTAGGGACAGGCTTTTTCCAGAGGGGAAAAAATGCCACTTGCTGATTTTGTGGCGCTGTCTCCGTTCACAGCACAACTGTTGATGCACTATGCAGGGTTTTCTTATTGATTTATTTAATTTCTTTTAAAAATTTGAGTGGTTTGTCAGCAGAATGTCCCATAAAGCACTTAGTTCCTGGGAGGGAAATGCTGGTGAGCTGTTTGAAATGCTGTTTGAATTTAGTGAAGGACAAATAAGAGGAGTCTTTTTTTCCCTTCATGTTGCATCAGGCCAGAGGGGAAGGGACACTGCTATGTGCTGGTATTCCTTCAATGTTCCTTAGCCAGGAAATAGTTGGAAGCATCCTGTGCCAGTTTAAAATAACCAGCCAAATGCTATTCCTGGCTCAGTGGAGATGAGGATTCTTTGACTTGCTTTACTTCCAGTTATTTGGTTTTATTTATATATTTTTTTTTCCTCTTGCAGACCTCAGCTTCGGTCCTGGCAGAAGAGCTTCACAAACTGTGAGCATCCATTTCCTCTGGGATTTGGGAGGTGTTGCTGCCTTTCAGTGCTGCCACCTTCCCTCCCCTCACGTGCAGAGCTTTTGGGAGGGACTGGTGAAGGAAATGTCGCTGCCTGTGCTTTTAACTTCTCATGAGATCAACTTGGGAGCTGGGAAACCTCTTCCTACGGATTTCCCTTCCGTGTCTGGCCTCAGGTTTGGGGTCTGCTGTGGCTCTGAGCTGCAGAGAAAGCAGCACCTCCTCTGTTGTTTATCCCTGCCTGTGTGCAGGGTCAGTGCAGCGTGCAGGAATGTGCGTGACCGTGAGAGCTGTTGTTACTTGGGCTGTGGGGCTGTGCCAGGAGGTTTCTCCCTCTGGGAGATGGGCTGGCAGTCGTGTTTCAGAGCTAGGGAATGTCTCATAAATTTTTTGGCAAGCAGACAGCATTTAAAATGGAAAAGCTTTTGGACCCGAAGCGTGCAGTCAGCAGGATTTGGAGTAGGAGCTGGACTAAAGGGCCAGGGGTGTATTTTGGGTTTAGCCTGATGCTTCCTGCACCTCTTCCATCCAAATCTTCTGTGCTGATCTGTCACTGTTTCCCCCTTGTGCAGGATTGCAGAGAAGGACAAACAGATAAAGCAGATGGAGGACTCATTAGGCAATGAACGTGCCAACTTAACCAGCAAGGAGGAAGAGCTCAAGGTACAATAAAAGCCTGTGCAAATGCCAGCTGACCCAGTCTTTGTGTCTGGTAACAGCTTTTTCAGCTACAGGTCTGCTCTTCTAGGCAAGGCCAATGCTAGATGCTGGGAAAACTGTTGATCAGGAAATTTGAGGATTGTCCTCCAAAAAAATCTCCTGAAATTTCACCCTGGAGAGTGAAAGACTATCTGTGTATGAACTGCAAATACATTTCTTTTTTTTCCTTCCTTCAGGTCTTACAGAATATGAACCTCTCCCTGAAATCAGAAGTACAGAAGTTACAGGCTCTGACAAATGAGCAGGTAAAGTTTTGATTTTTCCTCCCTTCCCAGCACCTATTCTGTCATAAATGCAAATGCAGATCTGTTGGCTTTAAGCAAGCTCTGCTTAAGCACATTAATGGTGTGAGGCTTCCGGATTGGGCTAATATCTGATTCCCTGAAGTTCTTAGAGCTGGAGTGAGGCCTAATTCTTCCCCCTCCTTCACCAGCAAAGTCTTGTGCCTGGCTATCCAAGTTACTCTGCAGCATTTTGCTTGGTTGGTTTAGATTTTCAGGCACACAGAGTGCAGGACACTTCACAGGAGGGAACACAGCTCTCTGTGAATATGCAGGCCTGGCATTCGCATACAAGATTCATAAACATCCCCCCCAAAAAACCCCCAAAGCCCACAGCTCTCCCTGCCTCACCACAGATGTTTCTAGAGCCTGACAAAACGCTGTCCCTGTGTTGCTGCTCCGTGGCCTGTTCATTACAGAAGTGGAAATGAAGTGTTTAATTAGAGATAATCCCAGTTGTCAAATGAAACCCTTGGAGATGGTCTTGCCTCTGTATAATTGCATGCTTGTAGATTGGTGTTGTAAAAGTGCATGAAGACAAGCTTACCCCTTTCACTCTTGATTTCAGTCATGTGCTGGGAGGCCAAATGACTTGTTGTAGCTTTTTAATATTGTGGAATGAAAGGTTGATTGAATCATGTGATGTATCCTAAGTCTGTGTTAATCCTCTTTATATCTAGGCTGCTGCTGCACATGAGCTGGAAAGGATGCAGAAAAGGTAAATAGCTCTGGGATTTGATAAACAATGTTTATCAGTCTTTTTATGTTCTTTTCAATGGTGCTTTTTGTAAGACTTGGGTGGGGAAACGTGTTTAACTGTTCTGTTGTGTCTCAGCATTCACATAAAAGATGACAAAATAAGAAGTCTTGAAGATCAGCTTCGAGAAGAGCTCACTCAGATTTCAAACACAAAAGAAGAATTCAAGGTAAGGTACAGAACAGGTGGTTTTGTGCTTGTTTTCAGTTAAGTTTTGTGGTCTCCAGAGGTTGTGGAGCAACTGTAGAACAGAGAAATAAAACTGACCTTTGGGTGGTAAGGTAAATTACAGTACTGTGTTTGTAAGGCAGGAGCAATGTGGGATGTCACAGTAGTAGCAGCAGACTGTGCAGCACAGTGAGAGGTGGGATAACACAAGTTAAGTTGTGGAGAGAGAGAGAGAGGGCTTTGAATTCTGCAAGAGGAGGTTGTACAGTAAAAACTGTTGTGATTTCCCTGCATTCCACCTGCAAATGTGCCTTTCAAGGCCTTGGTGCTGTTTTTTTGGAGCTTTTGTTGCATGGATTATCATGCCAAGCCTCTGTTTTCTGTCAGGCAGATGTAAAAATGCTTATTTTAACTCTGCCTCTTTCCATGTTTTCTCCAAAGGCTGCAGCTAAACTGCTGAAGCTTTTGTTCTGCCATCTGGGGTCTGCACAGCAAAGCTGCTGCTTCTTTCTGGGTGGTGTGTGCAGAGGGAGCAGCTTAATTCCTCCTTGCCCTCTGCCACCTTGGCCTTTTTCTTCTGACCTTGGGCTGTTAGAAACAGCCCTGCTTCCCAAGAGAGGTGCTGGCTCCATCCCTTGAACTCCTTTAAAGCCTGTGGTGGGTGCTGCTGCTCCTCTGATGTTTGTGGTGTGAGGTCAGTCCCCCTGAGCCTCCCACTGTCACCTTGGTGAGTTTGCTAGCGAGGAACAGAGCGAGTGGGCAGTGGCAGAGGCAGGAGGCTTTTGTAGGAGAAGCCTCTGGAGTCTCCTGGAGCTCTTTGAAGCAGGGAGTAAACTTGATTCTTGTATTAGAGTGACACTTTCAAAGAGGTTTTGATGAGAGTCCTTTGCCAGGGCTCTGTAGTTCCTTTAAGCTGTCAGAGGATAAGAGGGAAGTAGTTTGTTCCATTAAGGAAGTAGGAAAAAAGGTACAATTTCAGTCGATTTTTGGAATAAAGCTGTTTATTCAGTGTGGAAAGGGGAGTGGAAAGAGGTGGCAGGCTGGGGGAAGTGGGCAGATCTCAAGTTAGTGACACTCTCAGGGCTTTCAGTGTGGTGGAACATTATAAAACAGTAGGTGAGGTGAAAATGAATGTGAGAAGGAACATGAGCATCCTTTTAGTGTGGTGGTTTCTGTAGTAACTGTTCCCTGGGAAAAAGGCCTTAGAAGTGTTGTGAATGGTTATGTGCTGTAATCAATTCAGTGCTAGGTAATGGCAAAAATCACCTGCAGGCAGTTCCAGCAGTTCTTGGGAAGTGAATAGAGAACTGAATGCAGATCATCATCATCGTGATGGTGCAGAAATCCACGGTGTGCTCTCAGCATGAGGATTATGTGCACTGCTCTCCTCTCTTTGATCCCAAACAGAAACCAGACCAGTGCTGTTCTGAATGCTTCCACCTAAGGAAGTGCTGCTTTTTTCCCAGGCACATGAAAGAGGGAAAAGACAGGTTCAAAACAGAGCAATGCATCTGATCCTCACTGTTCTTCCCTTTCCTGCTTGTGTTTTCCCTGTAAAGCTTTGGGGCTGGAGCACAGAACACTGGTCCTGCTTTTCACTTTTGTACAACACCAAGCAAATCTTGAAAAAAAGACAAAAAGCAGTAAGAGAGGAGGAATTTTAAAATACCCAGATGGTATTAAGGGCTGCTGTGACCATTGTATGGGGCAGGAATGCAGGAGGAGAGACCAAATCTGTCCTCCCCACCCACCTCTTCCCAGCCTTCAGTGGGACCAAGAGTGGGAGCTGTGCAAACCTCTCTGCTGCTGGGCTGCCAGTTCCTTGCTGTGCATTGAGGCAGCTGAAGGGAAACTCAAAAAGGGCATCTTGGACCATTTGCTTGGCCAGATGAGTGTTTTGTAAGAGGCAGTTATCAAATCTTGACACGATGCTGATGCTGCTTTAGGAGGAAAATGTGGTTTTTTTTTCCCGAGCTGCTCACATTTGGTACTGTCTGATTCTCTGCCAGGGAATAAAGATGGTAACAGCTGAATTTCTCCTGGGAACATAAGGACAATACTTTTGTCCTTAATACAGAAAAGCAAGACAGAGATGGAAAGGACTCTCTGTAGTCCTGTAGCTTCCAAAGAACTCTCTCTAATGACTTTTGTGCTATTTAATTGCCTCTTTGCCATTATGGAAAAGCTGTATTTAGGCTCTGCAGTTCTCAACTGATAAAATACCTCAATTTTCTTTCAGGTTCTGAAGGATCAAAACACAACTCTGCAGGCTGAAGTTCAGAAGCTGCAGACTCTCCTGTCTGAGCAGGTACAGCCAGTGTTTGCTGAGCTTTTATCAAATATCTCCTGTGCTTTTAATTTCTTCAGTATTTTTTCTTAACCTGGCTGTAGGCTGAGCTGGTTGATGTCAAAACCTGATGCTTTTTTTAGGTGCTTTTTTACTTGACCCATGGAGGGTCAAGTAAGGCAGTTGTGAGTGTCTTGTAGACCTGGTCAGGAGTGTCTTGAGTGAAATCTGGAATTTTTTTTCCACTCCAGAAGGCTCACATAGCAAGAATTTATTAACACAAGAAGAACTTATTTCTGCAACCACTCTGACCCTTGAAAATAGAAAGCTCTTTACATTGTGGTGTCTTTTGCCTCCTGTTCTGTATTTTTGCCCATGGCTCACCTGCTGCAGCCAGACTGGTGCTCAGGGGATGCTGCAGGGTCAAAGCTCTGTCGTGTTGTTCAGCTCCATCTCCTTTGGGATGTTCTCTGGGAAGAGCCTGTGTGAACATCCCTGACTTTGCACTATTGTGGGATGAGAAAACTTCCCACTGGAAAAAGACTGGCAGGACAGGAAACTTTCCCTGTTCTCCTGCTGGTCAGGAGCTCCCTGTCTGGAACTGCTCCCTTTGCTCTGGGGGAGAACCAGATCTGCAGCCACTGCTCCCCTGGCTCTGGCTGGTCTGATGTTCTGTCTGAAGGACTGCAGGTGATTTTTCTTGGAAGCTGGTTAATGTTTCCCATCTGGTCTCTCTCTCTCACAATGTGGTGGTGTTGAGAAATCGTAAATGTTCTGCTGAGTGAGCCTCAGGTAGAGCTTGTGGTTCTGATAAAAGCACAAAAAAAGGCAGATTCTTCAGGTACTGAGCTGGCTGCCAGTTCATCAGTGTAAAACCATCAAGGCCTTTGGGCTGGATTCGTCCCTCCCCTGAAAGATTGACTTCTTTCCAACATCAATTTTAGACACACAAGCCATGAGGACTTTCTTTCCCTGTTTTGTTTTCCTTTCTGTATTAGTGTTGTAACCAAGCTTCTGATTGAGTTGGTGCTTTCCAATTATTTGTTTTTTAAATCCCAAACCATTATTGATCCAATTAACGATGACCCTATTTTTGTTTTTTTTTTTTCATAGACAAACAAAGACTTGATAGAGCAGATGGAAAAAAGGTAAGAAACTTAGTTTTGAAACAGAGGCTAAAATAAAGATTTTGGCAGTAAAGTTACTGTTGATAGCTAAACTTGCCTTCAGAGTTAAACTCCATTCTTTCTTAATTTTCACTCTTGCTTTTTCAGCATGAGAGAGAGGGATGATAAAATCAAGACAGTTGAAGAGCTGCTGGAGGCAGGACTCATCCAGGTGGCTACTAAAGAGGAGGAACTGAAGGTAAAATCCCTCCTATTATCTTTGATGGGGAAATAAAGATTAGATGCTCTTGTGCAGAGTGAATGTTGGAGTGCTCATAGTTCAGTCTGAATGGGAAAAGCACCTTGTGGAGATGAGGATAAAACCTTTTCTGTAAGATAGACTAAACATGAGCATCAGTGGGGTAGAGTGAGTGTTTCTCTCTGCTTAGTCTGGGGCAGATTTTGCTAGGATGCCCTTTGGAATAATGGGAATATATTTCCAGAGCTGTACATTTGGTTTCATCTCCAACAAGTCTCCCTTTAGGAAAGGGTGTTTTCTAAAAGCTTGGTATTATAAGACTCCTGGAGTTGGTTTTTTTTTTGCTTTGTTGATAATCTGAAGGGTTAAATGGATTATAAACTAGTGGCATTTGTGGGATGGTGATAAAGTTATTTCCTTCCTGTTTATTTAGAAAGAAGGTAGTGATGAGAAGCCTGGAGAGCCAGTATGGAAACCCCTGTCTGTTTTGGGGTGGCTCTTGCTGGAAAGCTGTGTCCACCTGGGCATAACCAGGACAATGTTCCTTTTATTAAAGTTCCTAAATTCCAGGGGCATTGGTGACACCCCCGTGCTGGGGAGGAGTTGTAAACCCTGAGGTCACTGAGGAGCCAAAGCTGTGAGCACATCATGGACTCCTTCAGGCTGAAAAGGCCTCTGAGATCCAGTCCAACCATTCCCCAGCACTAAACCACATCCCCAAGTGCCACATTCACATGGCTTTTCAATCCCTCCAGGGCTGGTGGTGTTTTGCAAGTTTTTTGTTTGAAAAAATATTTTACAATTTTTTTATTAATGCTGACGGTGATGTTTAGATTGTGATTTTTTATTCTTGTAGTGCCTTTCTGTACAAAGGCATCTTTGAATTCTTATATGTTTTGGATGTTGTGATTGACTCCAGAGGAGGATCTAGACTGTGAAAGCCCATGGTGTTATATAATTTTTATTTGTTTTCTCAAAGTTGTGAGAAGCCTGCCTGTGGGAGAATCCCAATATTATGTAAATACATATAAATAAATGGGTTGCCCAAAAGATGGGCTGTAACACGATTGGTTACATTTGTTTTTCTGACCTCTCTGCTCAGTTATAGCAGTCCCACCTTGCACTATAGCTGGGCTCTAATTTCCTATAAATTAATGTCCACTCCAAGTTATCCACGGTGAATAATTACTCTGTTGAATACTTTGGCTCCAGCAGCTGCAGAGGGGGGTCTCTTTCAGACTTTCAAAGTCTTTCACTTATTCTAAAATAAATTACTTTTCTGTCAAGCTTAACACTTTCCCCCCCCCCAAAAAAAATGAGGCTTTCATTATCTGTGTGTCTGCTTTCAAAGGCCCTGCGAACAGAAAATTCATCTCTGAGAAAAGAACTTCAAAGCCTGCAAATTCAGCAATCGGAGCAGGTAGTACTTTTCATCTGAAACTTTCATTACACCTAAACTAAATCTGAAAGAATCTTGCTGTGGTTGCAAAAGTCAAGGGAGGAAGGTGGAGATGCCTTTGAAGCCTGTTGGCAAAGCATCCTGTTTGCTTTCAGCGTTGGTCTGGGAGCTGGTGCTTCTGTCAAATATTTCCTTTGCAGAAGTGTCAGAGGCAGGGCAGAGGTACAGGATGCAGTCAGTGCTGGCTGGGGGTTGGTTTGACTTTGCCCTGCTCTGAAATGGATGTGGATCTCCTTTTCCAAAAGCCTGGAGCAGCAGGCATGGCTGGCAGGGCAGCTTGTACTGCCTCAGCTCCATGATGGATGTTGGAGCTTCCCAGAGTGTCAATCCACACTCTGCAGGTGTCACTTCTGCCCTTCTCCTTGTGTCTGATCAGTGACACTGTCACAGCCTTGTCACTTTTGATGTGCTGATCAGGAAGAGCCTTTCCTTGACATCCAGCTCTGCTTGGACACCTCAGGAGGGCAATTAGTTCCTAGGAAATCATTTATGGGAGAGGGGGAGGCACAGTGACCCTGAAGAGATGTACAGTAGTGTCAGCATTAAAGGGTAGCTGATGAAATGCTCCTCCTGAACCTCACCCTCTCCTGGCAAAGATGGTGTGGGTTTGCTTTTGTTTTCCTGGAACTTGCAGCAAGCTTAGTATTATTGGTTTGCCAGGAACTGGAGACTGACAGCTAATTTTCTCAGGAGCAGCCAGATAAATAAAATCATTAGGCTGCTACATAGTTCAGCCAGTGCCAGAGAACTCCAGCTCTAGCTTCACCCTTCAACATTCACAGATTGTTTTGCTCTGTTCTGTTTTTCCTAAGATGAAGCTCTTTTTTTAACAGGTTTCCTTCCAATCACTGGTGGAGGAACTGCAGAAAGTGTAAGTTCCTGCACAGATTTAATTTCTGATTGTTAATTCTCTGTCTTTATTCAACGACTACAAGTGTATTGCTCCCCTGAAATGATTGGCTTTTAACTGGGTGAAGTGCATGTGTGGCAGGAAGCATTTTCATTTTTGAAACATGTCATGCCAGATCAATACCTGCTGAAAATCCAGTTGCTTCTCTGCTAAGCAGTTAATTTCATAAACCTGCCTTTGACTAGGTGAGGAATTGCTCTGATTTGTCAGATAATCATTTCTGTTCAGTAGGCACTTTCAAAGGAGTGGGATTGTCCCCTGTGTGTGTGTGTTTTAAGTTGATAAATACTTTGCTGGAACGTCCAGTGAAGGCTGATTTTAAGTGTGTGTCATTCCAGGCACTCTTGATATTTTAATTTGCATTTTTTGACTGTGATAGTATTGATTTAGCATGTGAACTGCTGGTTATATAAAGGCAGCTGGTTCTGCACTAGTCCCAATCTTATTCTTCCCGTTTGTTCCTCCTGCCTGGTCCCACTGTGGATCCCTGATGATGGGATGGGATGGGATGTGATAGCAGAACCAAATTTTGTGTGTTTGCTCGAGTAGCACATTTTTATTCAGCCAGCTAATGTTGTTTCTCTGCTCTTTTTAAGGATCCACGAGAAGGATGGAAAAATAAAATCAGTGGAAGAACTCCTACAAGCTGAAATTCTCAAAGTAGCAAGCAAGGAGAAGACTGTTCAGGTATCTCTGTGCAATCCCTGCCTTCCTTTCTGTGTCGATGCCACGACCACATTTGTTTGTTACTGCCTGGCATTCTACAGTGACCAATTTGTAGCATCCATTTTTTTGTGGCGTTGTTTTTTTGTGTTTCCATTGTCCAACCCTGTCTTGTTTTGTCATTGAAAAGGCTTTGACACAGGAAATAGAGGCTCTGAAAGAAGAAGTAGGAAATTCCCAGCTTGAGATGGAGAAACAGGTAAAATATTTTAGTGCCAGCAGCGTGAACCAGCCTTGCCGTGGATGTGCTGCTTCACTCGTTTCTGTTCTGGTGTGTTTCTTTTTTCACTGGTGAATGTCATTGGGCAAGGAACTTTTTGATGCTGGAGCTACACTGTTCTTGGCTAGAAAGCCATAGAAACGTAGGATAACTGGTGCTGTCCTTGAGAAACCACACACCTCTGGAAGCCTGAGCTTTTTGGACTGTTACTATGAAATTGGGCAAGAATTGCTATAGCTTAATGCATTGCAACATTAGCTCTGCCTGAGCACACTGTTCCTGCAGCAAACATGAAACCCTGGGACATCCTCGGGGGCTGGCAACTTGGAAATTTCAAGTGCTGAAGTTACTGCTCCCATTGTTGGCCTTTCTGTGTTGCTGGAGCAATACTACAGGCCCAGAGAGTATCTGGTTTCCAGGTAAACCCAAGAGGGTTTTTTCCCCAGTGCTCAAAAAGAGTTCAGTCTTGGCACAGCGAGTTTTCCTTTAGGAGTGCAGGAATGGAGGAGTTTGGGCTTTTTTGGCATGATTGCTGTCTGGCATCCAAAGCAAGGGAAGCCCACGTTTCCTCAGGGAGCCCATTCTGCAGGCAGCTTAATCCATCGTGCTGTCAGGAAGTTTGCTTGTTTGTGTGGGTTGTGTTTTTGGTCTGCACCCTTTTCAGTCCCTTTTAGCTACATTCCAACATGTCACCCCCTTCTCAGTGTTAAGAGTTTTGTCCTTTTTAGGCAAAGCTTCACAGAATGCGTTTCCGTCTTGGGCTTTTCCTCCAAAGCAAATTTCCAGGAGCTGAGGGAGTTATTTGTGTGTATTTCCTTCCCAGGAACTGTCAGAGTCCAGAAAAAAAGAAGCAGTTTAGGTTTGCTGTTTCTGGAATGCTCTGTGAGGGGTGCTTGCTCCAAAGGTGACTTATCTCTGCACCTTTTGGTCTCCTGCAAGCAGAAGAGAAATTTTTAGGAATGTCTGGAACTCCCGCCATATTGTGGTAGAGGATTGACAGATAACCACTATCAGGCTTTCACACAGCATTCAAAAGTAACATTCCTACCAAATCTCATGTCTTCAATCCATATTCAAGCCTTAGAATGGGAATTTAAGGGAATGCTGACGCCCAAAAAGCTCTTCCTTATGCCAAGGTCTCGATGGCCAGGGATGATCTCTGTGGTTGGAGCTGCAGTTGCCAGTGAGGTGATGGTCACAGCCACTCTCTGCTTCTTCCTCTGTGTCTCCTGTGGGCCTGCTTGTTGTTCCCATTTGCACTGTTTCCTTTGCTGCTCTGGCAGTCACATTTTAAATGTGGGGAATGTCAATAGCAGGAGACACTTGGTGCCTTGTAATTTAAAAAAAAGTGCATTTATGCTTCCTGCAATAAATGGTGCCTATTTTGATAATATCTGATAGCTTTTCCCTGTGTTTCTTCATAGAACAATTTTTAGCATTTATGTGCCTTTTCCTTGTGCGTTGAACTGAAGTGCTGATTATTTTCTTTAGGTGACAATAACATCACAAGTCAAAGAACTTCAGACTCTGTAAGTGCTGTTTTTAATGTCTGATCTGCCTTGGGCGCCCCTCACTGACCCCTTAAATCCAAGTCAGGATGGAGGGATGTAGGCAAGGCATAATTGAAAACCTACTTTGGTAATACCTGAGCTGTAGGGGTGGGGAAATGATCAGTCAGTGCCTTGTATCCCCAGCTGGGGAGGGGCAAGGAAGTATTTTTGGATGAGGAGAGCACACACTTGTGAGGCAAGTAAACCTCTGCAGTGTGTCAGCACAGAGTTTGCTTTCACCTAATGAGCAGTGCCATTGATCAAGGGCATCTCCTGCTAACCCAGGCTGAAGTGGAAGTGTTCACACATTGATTTTTAGTAGGTGAATTGTGCTGGTGCCTTTGATCGCAGATGCTGCTTTTGTTAGGTGCTGCAAAGCATGGGATGTTTTATTTTCAGATGGATGAAAGAGCAGGGGGTTTATGCTGTGTGTCTGTGTTCAATGGCACAGGTTGAAGGGGAAGGAAAAACAGGTGAAAACCATGGAGGCCTTACTGGAAGAGAAGGAGAAAGAGATTGTTAAGAAAGGAGAATGTCTGCAGGTAAGCTGCTTTAATATTCTGAAGGGAAACAAGTTCTGTTGCAGCATTTCTGGCTGGGAAAAATAAATTCACACTTCTAACCTTGCTTTTTATCTATCCAAAGGGTCAGAAGGATACAATTGCACAATTAACCAGTAAAGTTCAGGAGCTGGAACAGCAGAACCTGCAACAACTCCAACAGGTACAGCCTGCAGAGTGGATGTGGTTTGGGAGTGCTGCTTGCTTGAACAGGAAGCTGTTTTTTCTCCTCTACCTCACACAGAGGATTTGCATTGGCTTCAACTTAGAGATGTTTTAAATCCTACTTGACTAAGCTATTTATAATGCAGAGAGCCCACTGGTTCAGCTGTGTTCATCCAAAACAAGTTTGACATGGATGGCAAGTTCTGGGAGGTTTTAACTGGGGTGATACTGTGCATAAAGAGGAGCTTTGGTGGTCTGAAAGCCTTGGAGCTCACAAACAGTCCCACCTGTGTCCCAGCCACCTTCTTGCCAGGCTGAAGCAGCATCTCTGCAGGGCTCTGGTCATGCAGGAACTATGGCTGGAACTGAACATAGCAGCACTTCTTGAAGTGGTCGGGCTGTGCTGTGATTCCTTCCTGCCTTTCCCTGGGGCTGGAATATTTTGGCTTTTGATTTCCTGCACTGGACTTGAGAGCAGACAACTGGACAGCCTCGAAGCCAGGTGTTACTTAATGGAAGAATTTTTCCAATAAGGTGGTGTTCTGGCTCAGTTTGGATTTTTGTTGATGGTAAAAGGAAGAGACTGAGTTGAACTTTTTCTTTTGGGTGGATGTCTAGACACAGGCATTTATCCCAGGGGAAAGAAGGAATGGAGAGCAATTGGCTGGTGTGAAGTTTGGGATGCTTGGTGTAAGCTCTGTTTCTGAAATCCATTATGTGTTTAGCTATTCTTGGAGCGATGCCTGATGCAAAATTCCTGGTATTTCTTTGGCAAGTGCCTTGCGAGCTGCGCGTTGCCCCTTCTCGTGCAAAGAGCTGCTGTTAATTTGAAAAATTAACTGTGCCATCAAAATGAGACCGGGAATTACTTTTTCAGGTACCTGCTGCATCCCAAGTCCAGGACGTGGAGAACCTGTGAGTATGCAGAGTAGCAGTTCCTCAAGTGCCTGCTGGGAATATGCACTGAGTTTATCTTCAGTCGGAATGTTTGAATTGGTGGCAGGAATTTCATGGGCTTTGCTAAAATAAGCTGTTAGTGCCGGCGGCTGCTGCCGTGCCTGGCGTCCCTGCCCTGAGCCGTGCTGCTCCCACACTGGGAATGTGCACCCAGGGCTCTATTAACCAGTGGAACTGCTGCTGCTTCTCGTGTCTAGTGCTAATTTCTCCTTCTGTTCAGCATGTTTAAGGGCTGCAGTGCCTGTGGCTCAGTCGGTAGCAGCAGCGAACAGATCCGGTTTGTGCCATTTTCGGGCTGAGATGCAATAGCCAATTCTCCAGCTCCTGTTTGATGGGGAAATGCTGCCAGGCTTTTCCTCTGTTTTGACTCTGCTTTGTCTGGCTGCTCCAAGTCAGAGGAAGGTTGTGTGAGGCTGCCAGAAAGGGCTCTGCCTTCAAAGCAGCTCCTGTGACGTGCTGCTCTCCCAGCAGAGCTCCGGTACAGCTGGTGTGTGGCACCTGAGGCAGCCCCAACATACAAAATGTATTTAACTTCTGCTGCACAAACTCTCCCAATTTGAGTGTCTGTCCCTTTTTAGCATAAATTCTTACTTTAACTTTTTTTTTCCTTATTTTAACCCTTTCTCCTTGATTTCTAAACCATCTTTGCAGGTTGAAAGGGGAAGAAGAGCAACTGAAGAAGTTGAAAGCTATGGTGGAAGAAAAAGAGAGAGAAATTGCAAACCAAGTAAAACAGTTACAGGTAAAGTTTTGATAGAAACACCTTGTGTTGAGGAGTGTGTATATTGTGAGTGTATATCTCTTTTTATACATGAGTATATATCGCTTTTTTTCTTTCAATAGGATGTGCAAAAAGAAAATGAATCTTTCAGAGCTCAAATACAAGAATTAAAGCAGGAGAACTGCAAACAGGTACAGCTTCCAATTGCCATGTTACTGAGTGAAGTCAAAAGTGGGTGGTGGTAGCTTGCAGGGATGACATGGAAAACCAGGAGTTGTACTGCCCATGGAAATCCAGGGGCACCTTTGGGGTTGGGTTGCACTGAGCCAGCTTTTCTGGCTGTTGTGTATCTGTTCCTACTTTCTTTTATCATATGGATTTGCAGCCTTGTGCTCTTTCTTCTGCCTGCTGTGTTCCTGGCCAGGGGAGGCTGGACAGGATTCCCTCCAAGGCCCAGAGTGCAGCTTTCTGCTGTTGCAGCAGTGCCTGGTTAATAAGGCAGATTCTGGTCTCTGCTGCTGCTCTGCTCCTAACACATCTCTGATCTCTTTGTAGGCATCTCTGGCTGTCCAAAGTGAGGAGCTTCTGCAAGTGTGAGTACTGCCAGGAGTTGAATGCATTAGAGAATTGGTGCAGTTCACTTAATTGCTCAGGAAATTTAGAAATAAATGCCAAATGTACGGTATCATCAGAGTATGTGAAGTGGCCAGTAAAAAAAAAAAAAAATTAAATTACTGTCTAATAAAAGTTGAGGCTGGGAGATTCTGCTCACACTGCTAATCCTCAGGTGTAATCTCCTGCAGACAGACAGTGCTGGCAATGTGTTGTGCCCACCAGAGAAGGAAGCCTTGATTGATGTTATTTTGAATGCATGCCTGCTCAGCTGTATGGCTGAAGATTTAAATGTTGGTGTTTCAAGCAAAAGTGGCAGGCTTTTTTTTTCTTGGAACTTCAGCTTAGCGGAGGTTTGTTCCTATTGTAAAATCATCTGGAAATCTCTTCCAGGGAAAATCTCGGGTAAAAGTGTTATAATGTGAGGCTGAAGCACATTAAATAACCATGTGGAAGCTAATGCTATGTTGTACAAAGCAAATTGCTGCTTTCATACATTTTTGGCTGGCTGAATTATTTGTCTTTTAGGTAAAATGACTTACAAATTGTGGATTAGGTGTGTGAAAGGGAACTGCTCTCCTCCGGCAGGCAGTGCCTGTTCTGTGGTGTTGTGCTGGCGTGGGCTGGCTGACTCTACCCTCAGCTAATGTGTTGCCTTCCCATGGCCTTGATAAATGTGTGCAGATGCCTGTAGTAGGCAAACAACAGCTTTACAATGGCTTTACTCAGGCAGAGTGGCTCAGGGAGCAGTGGGAAGCAGGCGATGCTGCCAAGTCAGTGAAAACAGCTTTTCAGAGAGAGCGTGGTGCTGGAAGGGGAAGGCAACTTAGTGTGTGGGAAAGGGTGTCAGTGCTTCACTGGAAATTTCTTCAATGTCTCCTGACTTGTTTGTGGTTCCTTTTGTTCATTCAGGGTTGCAGGCAAGGAGAAGGAGATCGCCAGTCTCCAGAGCGAGCTCGCCTCTCAGAGAAATGCTTTTGAGCAGCAGAGGAAAAAGAACAACGTAAGGAAATTCTTCCCCCACCACCCCAGAAATCTCCCCAAAACAACCAAAGCTGTGTTCCCAGCACTCCTTGAGGCCTGGGGCATTTTGCAGAGAGCGTTTCTGACAGCTGTCTGCTGTACTGTGTCCCTGGGCACTCCTTTCCTCTTGGGAGTGACTCAGCACACCTGACTTCACTGCTCAGAGTTGTGTTGGCTCCTGGACGATCTGTTGATTGGATGAGAGGAAGGAGATTTGCCAGGGGACACATCCCACAGCAAGTTCTTGGATTTGGATTCAGACCTGGTTAACCCTGTTCAGAAACATGTCCTTTGCCAAGGGGAGGGAGGCTGGGAGGAGGAAAGGTGCTGTGCTCTCACAGAGTTCTGGTCCTTGTGTGTGGACATGGGGGCAGGGATCACTTTCAGGGTGCTCAGATCTGCCTCTTCCCATTCCTAAGAGTGACTAATCCTGATCTTCCAGAGGAAGTGAAGGACTGAGCCTCACAACAGCTGCTGATGGTGCAGTTTGGGTTGTTTGTAGGTGGAATTAAAGATTGTATCTTCCATCACAGAGCTGTGGAGTTACTTCCTTGTAATGTGCAGGGCAGGGGAGTGTTATCTATTAAGTTATATGGAAGAAAGTTAAAGTACAGGGTGTTTATCCCACCTCTCTCTCCTTGATACCCTGTAAAATCCAATGAATACCAGGCAATAAGCTTTATTTCTTAATAATCAGACAATCTAAGGAAAACATTGAGAACTTTTGAGCAAGCAGTGCTGTTTAAGAGCTGAAATAAAGTAGAGAGGAAGAGGCTGAGTAGTCTCAGAAGACAGATGAGCAGGAAAGGTAGAACAGAAGGTCTGTTCCCTGCAGATTCACAAGGTCTCAATACCCTTTGTGCTGCAGGCAGAAGTCTGGCTGCTGCTAAAAGCAGACCAGACCTGTAGGTCCCAGCTTTTTCTCAGTTTTATCCAATGTTGTGTTTATATCCTGTGAACAGTCCTTAGGATTGTGGGCAAATAGAAGTTGTAAAGTACAACTAGTGTAGGTGCTTGCTAAGCTTTTGATGAATTTAAAATGCAACCTTTCCAAAACAGCCCTTTGCTAAAGGAGATTTGCTCTGAGGGTTGGAAAAAAATTAAGTCTAAATCCCAAGCACTGTAATCTCCTTGCTGCAAGGCCCCAGCATCCTTCCTAGAGAAGAGCTGTGAGGCTGCTCTTAGAAGAGCTCTCAGCCTCTCACTGAGTCGTGTTGACATCTTGTGGAGTACACGTTTGATGACCTCGCCAAGAAAGACACAGGAGCATGGGACCCTGGCCTTCCCAGGTGGATCTGGGATGTGCTCACCACTCCTGAAATCCCAGAGCCTCCCAGGAGGGCTGGTGAGCACCAAACCAGTTTTCTGTGGGTGCAGTGGAGAGAGCTGCAAACCCTGAGCTGTGTGTGTTCCCAAAATCAGCCGCCGGTTTGGGCTGAGTGAGGGCTGGTTGCAGGATCAGGGCCGTAAATGTGCACACCTCCATGTCTCCTGGGTCCATGCTGGGTTCTGCACTGCGACATTCCTAACGCTCTGTTGTGTAATCTGTGGTTTGGCGTCTGTGTTCCTCACTACTTTTGAAAACTTCCCTCTTTCTTCTTAAAAGTGCAGTCAAAGTGTGGGGTCACTGTAGCGATAACGCTCTGCAGTAACACTTGCATCAGTTTCGGTCATAGGGGCAGGTTGGGCAGGAATTGGCATTTTTATTCCCCCCTCTACTTTTCCTTCAGACTCTTTGAACATCACACTTGTTTTTGCTAGTGTACGTCACAGTCCCCAGCAAAATCACCTTGCAGTAACCGGCATTTAAATGCAAGTGGTGGAATGTAACGCGAAATATTTCTCTGAAGTAAAAGCGACGACAGTTTGAGTATTGGCTGAACTGAAATCATTCTTTCTAAAAATGATTAGGACCTTCGGGAGAAAAACTGGGAAGCAATGGAAGCATTGGCCTCAACTGAAAAATTGCTGCAGGACAAAGTGAACAAGACTGCCAAGGTTGTAATGTTGACTGCTAGAAATGATGCGTTAAGCTAGAAGCAGATCTGCAGCTGGTTTTTTAAGTGAAATGGAGACATTTAACTTTTACTGCAGTTTAAGTATGATCTCTTCTGAGTGATCATTCATATACTTTCACCTCTGCTTCTTCCTGTTGTCTTTAGGTTGTTTGTTTCTTTTTTTGAATGGTTAGTTTGTGGGCATGCTGACTTTTGATTTCTGTTTGCATAATTGTTAGAGCTGTCGTGAATTGTTTCTGATCTGTGGGGAGCTCCAGATTAAAAGCTGTGCTAGTGAGCAACCTGCTTTCTTCCTCTGGGCTTTGGCCGTGCTTGAACAAATCTGTTGGACCTGGGAAGAACCAGGATTAAATTATTATTATTATTATTAAAAAACCTGGGAGCTTCTCAGAAAAATGGTGTGACCACAGCTGTGAATTTCCTCCTTGTGAAGGCACGTGAAGCTCGACAG
The DNA here is from genome assembly GCA_008694505.1 of Cyanoderma ruficeps. NCBI lineage: Eukaryota > Metazoa > Chordata > Aves > Passeriformes > Timaliidae > Cyanoderma > Cyanoderma ruficeps. The sequence continues at coordinate 48,838,477 of VZDJ01007753.1, read as the reverse complement.
GGTCTATTGGACCAATGTTCAAAATGATACAGGGTATGAATTGCCCTGAAAGGAGCTTGTTGTTTGCTGTGGGCTTGATTCAGTGTTCATTGCCACTGTGCAGAGCTCAAAAAAAACCCAACAAACCAAAACAAAGCATCCAGCTAAGTCTAAGAGCACCAGTCAGGCAGGCAGGAGCAGAGGAGCTCTGCTTTGGGGTTGTGTGTCTGTGTCTCCGCTCTGCGCTGGCCCTGCTCTGGTTGTGTGCTAAAGCTTGCCTGCTTTCTCTTGCAGCTGGAAAACTTCAGCAAAACCAGCCTTTTGCCACTTCTTGGTGGCTCCCCAATTGCTGCCAACTAATGCACTTAGCACAGCCTCACCACCTAATGTCTCCTGTGTTTCTGTCTCTGAACCCGTTCATGACACCTATCCCTTGCAGCAGAGGAACTCAGAGCAGCCAGGCAGCAGCACTGATGTCAAAGGGGAAAAACAATCCCAAATGGCAGTGAAGGATTTGGGCTGAGAGCTGCCCCTTCTGTGCAGTGTTTCAGGCTTTCTACATTTAAGTTTAAATGGGAGCCTGAGGGTTGTATGGCTAAACTAACCCAACCTGCCACAAGCACAGCAAGCACGTGTCCTGTGGCTGCTCTGCTTTTAATGTTCAGTACATGGAAGGACAGATCTGTGGTGCCTGTGGCTCTGGGCATTTATATTTGCGAAGCACTAGCAGAGAAATCCTGGAAATTGTCACACAGCTCTAATAATTATCTCCCATTGCATCCAGGGTTGGGAAAAGAGGATGTAAGTGGCTTTCTCTGAAGTATTTAAAAGTAATGTTTAAAAGTCTTACTTTCTTGGCCTGGTTCAAATGTGCATTAACACAAAGTTTCCTTTTGATTTGAATTCTCTGTTTTTGATGTGATGATGTTACCTTACAGTGATTGTTTTTTTCACACCTAAAATTATTTTAAAAGTACAGATTAAAAAAAAATAAAAATAGTTGAATGACCAAACTGTTTGATTTTGAGCTCACTTAACTTGAGTGGCAGGGCTGGTGTGATCTGTGGGTGCAGTTACTCAGCACAGTGCAGTTTGTGTTGTGGACAAGTGAACAGTGGTGTAATTTCTCTACAAACAGGCTAGATTGGAGGAGAACTTCAGAAAATAAAAGCTTAAGCAAGAACAAACACAAAGGCCAAATTCTGGAGCAATTCAGTGCCCATTTCTGAAGCAATTTACTGGCAATTTTAGGGACTATAGCACCTTTCTCACTTAGAAAAAGACTCCCTGGGTTAAGTGAATTGCTGTAGGCAGAGGGGAGGCTGTTGCCAGGTCGGTGGTGCCCAGTCTCACCTGTGCCCTCCTCTTGCTTTAGGAGAAGCAGCAACATTTGGAAGCTGCCGAGGTGGAGACGCGCCAGCTCCTCCAGAAGCTCTTCCCCAAAGTCTCTCTTCCTTCCAACATGGTAAGAGAAGTGGCTCTTCTTCACCTCCCGCTGGGGGTCAGGGAGCTCTGGTCCTGCTGTGCTGTCCTGGAGTGTTTCCTCACAGCCCCTCTGTATATCCCAAGGTTTTTGCAGTGGGATGAGTGTGTCTCTTGCTGGTGAGGCCTGTACTTGCACAGCGAAGCAAAGCTGCAGATAAGTTGCTTCAAGAAGTGTTAAAAGAGCAAAATAAAAGTTATTGTCTAGTGGGTTTTATGCCCCAACGTCTGATTTACCTGTCTGTGTTATCTTGTGTCTCACTGAGATAGTAAATTTTCAGGGGTGGATAATGCCTTGCTGTGTTTGCTCAGTGTCTGGCATGATGGGGATCTGTATATTCCCAACCTTTCCAGGGGAGCTGCAGTGCCTCAGTGACAATTAATAGGATTTAGGGGCGTTTTATTTCGTTCCCAAGCACCAATTTCCAATTTTGTTTTTGGTGGCTCTCGGTGGTTTGGAGGGAAAATGCCCTGGGTTCAGATGGGGTGAATAACATCAAGTGACTCTGGAGAAATGGGTGCACTTCATTTATAATTTCTACAGGTTTTGAATATTCGTATTTAAAATTGTTCCCAAGTGTGCTCAAGTAAAACCAATCTTTAAAAAGACTTTCTGCAAGGTTATAAAACAACCTCCTTGGAGTTACACAGCATCTGCTTGAAGTGCTCAGGGATTTTGGGAAAGGTTCCTTTGAACCTTCGAATGCTTATACAGAGCCCTGACACTTGCAGGGAGTCCTCTGTCACCCCAGCTGTGTTTCAGCTCATCCAGGCCCCCCTGAACTGTGTGTGTGTGTGTCACCACCTCATGCTCCTGGGTTGCTGCCAGCTGTGTGTGGCACTGGCTGAACAACAACCATTGTGCTGTGTGTGAGCTCCAGGGACTTGGGGCGCTGAGCCCCTGCTCCCTCAGCCTGCAGTGGGGAGGAAAATGTCCTGAGGAGAGTTCTGAGGTTATTCTCAGCCTTAACTAGTTCTCCTGAGGTTATTCTCAGCCTTAACTAGTTCTCCTGAGGTTATTCTCAGCCTTAACTGAGTGCTTTCCCAACAGAGCCACAGCGAATGGATATGTGGGTTTGAAAAGATGGCTAAAGAATACTTAAGGGAGGCTTCAGGATCTGAAGATGTCAAGGTAGGCACAAAAGATGGACAATTGGTGTGTGGCATAATGTGTTTGTACAGTAAAAACCTTACAAATTGTGCTGTGGGTTGGGAAGTTCAGGTTCTCAGACAAGTCACAAGAAAACTGTTTTATGTTAATTCTAGAATGGTTTGGGTTAAAGATCATCCAGTTCCAACCCCCCTGCCTTGGCCAGGGATGCCGCTCACTAGACCAGGTTGTTCCAAGCCTCCTCCAGCCTGGCCTTGAACACTTCCAGAGATGAGTCAGCCCCAGCTCCTCTGGGCAGCCTGCTGTTTAGATATTTACAGAAATGTATTTGCATCTTTGATAAGTACCTTGCGGAATTGTGAGTTCATGAGAATGAAAATCCCCGTTCTCTTGTTTTAAATAACGGGGGTTTTTTTTCAGTAACTCGAAGTTTGTGATTGGGCATTGAGAGTTGTAGGTGAACACTGCACCTGCTGTTGTCTTTTCATGTGTTGGAAAGACAAGACCTGCCCAGGAGTGATACCAGCTTGTTGAAATAAGATGAATAGAACTGAAATCCATCCACTGAGATGTGACTCTTGTGGTGCCTTTCCTCCTTTGCCAGGCTATGGAGCAGAAGTTGAAGGAGGCTGACGAAATGCACATCCTGCTGCAGCTGGAGTGTGAGAAATACAAATCTGTTCTGGCAGAGACAGTAAGTGGGATGCCTGGTCACCTCTGTGATGTTCCAGCTGCCTTTCTTCTGCTGTGAGCTTTCAAATCCCTCTCTCTTCTTAGGAGGGGATTTTACAAAGGCTACAGAGGAGTGTGGAGGAGGAAGAAAGCAAATGGAAGATAAAAGTTGAAGAATCACAGAAGGAACTTAAACAGGTATTTCTGAAGTTGTTTTTTTTTTTCTTCAGCAGCCAGGCAGGTTCTGCTTGAAGTCACAGAGGGTGTCTGAGCTCTGTGAAGGCAGGTGTGGAAGAGCCCTGGCTGCCTGGTTTGATGTGTGCAGGACCAAGGGAAGAAAAAGGTGAAGCCTGCAACAAATATAATAGGAATGATTACTCATATCAATGGTACTTTGGTGCTCTGATACTTAACTTCATGTAAAGGCTGGGTTTTCATTTTTTGAAGGAATGTATTTCCACTAAAGAGACTGAAAAATGGAGGATTTCTTGATATCTTTAGATTAGTGCCACTATTAGTGTTGCCATTTTCACAGAAGCAAGAAAAATAAACAGCGTAGGTTTGAAGTCTTTGAGCATTATGATAAATCTGTGATAAATTGTGATAAATCTGTGACCATTGTGATAAATCTGTCAGATTTACCATTGTGATAAATCTGTCAGAAAACCACGCACAGAATCACAGTGGTTTGGGTTGGAAGGACCTTAACAGTCATCCAGTTCCAACCCCTGCCATGGCAGGGACACCTCCCACTATCCCAGGGTGCTCTAAACCCCATCCAGCCTGGCCTTGGACACTTCCAGAGATGGGGAGTCCTTTGCAGATGCTGCAGGAAGCAGCCAGATAATAAATAATAATATTAATGCTGATGGGATAGCGAGCCAAAGATTGAATGTACAAGTGTCTCGTTAATGTGCCCAGAAATATATATTTTTCTGATTCTGGTAACTTGGACTCTATTGAGCACATAGGTTTTTTTCTCGNGGACTCTATTGAGCACATAGGTTTTTTCTCGAGTATATTTGTCAGCAGATATGGACTCTCTGTGCTAAAATTGAAGTATCATAGAATCATAACAGTTTTCTGAAAGCTGTTAAAGTAATGCTCAATCCATTATGGTCAACTAATTACACTTGAAATTGCCTGCAAAGCTTTTCCTTTTAGGAAGGCCCTGTTGCTAGCGAAAGTGGGAAGAAAAAAAGGCTTTTATGTTTCTTTTCTGATCTAGAATTAAAGTAGGTCATACTACTTTTTTGAAAAGTAATTTCTGAAGTATCTCTGCTTAGTAAATTGGAGTGGCACTGTGTGAGCCTGGCAGCAAACAGATGATTTATAAACATCTTGTTTGAGGGGCTTAGAAAGGCTGTCAGATCTGGAACTATAGATGTGCTGCCATCTGCTGCACTTGCACAGCCCCAAATAAGGCTAAAAGTGCTGGGTTTGGGTACATGGATGGTGATTATTCTCAGTCTGGGAACGATATGTTCCTTACCATGGACTAATGGACAACTGAATTAGTGCTTATATTCCAAATCTTTCAGCCGTGTGGGCTCTAAATATGTCAAAGAACTTGGGCTGGGAATAGGTAGGAATGGTGTAGACTGAGTATATTGAATTATTTGAGTCAACATCTTATTCAACCACTCAGATTTCATCCTTAATACTCTTAGCTCGTTTGTACAATCTTGTGTGTTTATGCAGAGTTTGTCTTAGACCAACCCAACCCAATATCTTTATTTTTTCCTCTCCAACTGCAGATGCGTTCCGTGGTCACGTCTTTGCAGCACGAGGTGGAGAGGTTAAAGGAAGAGAACAAAGAAGTTGAAACTGTACGTGCAGGTGGTTTTTTCTTCTTGTCCTTGAAGCTTTGTGTTGTTCAAACACAATTTAGGCTTGTGCTGGAAACCTGAACTTCTCTCCTGCCAATGGCACGGCCTGTGCTGCAGTTTGACCTGAGCCTTCTGGGGCAGTGTTTTTAAAAGACAGAGAAGCTGGAAAGTTGTTCTGGTTTTTATTTCTGTACTCACCCACTGGGGCTCTTTCTTGTGAGACTGAGCAATTCACTGCTTGTTGACAATCATGGGTTTGATTCTTTCTCTTTGTGTCTTACTTTTGAGGTTTAAATCCGCACTGTGCAATCACTGGGTTTGAAATGCTCTCTAAACGTCATGGAATATTTGATAGAAATTTACAGCCAGTTATAAATCAAGCAAATGATACTGCAAGAAAGCACTGAAAACATCTGTTTTAACTCTGTTTTTCTGTTTCTAGCTTAAAAAAGAGAGAGAACATTTGGAAAGTGAACTAGAAAAGGCAGAAATAGAACGATCTACTTATGTTTCAGAAGTCAGAGAGGTAAACATAATTGTCCAAGCTGTACTTTTTTATTTTTTTTTCCCTTTTGGTTACCAATTGGCTGGCAAACTAACCCAGTGCTTAGCCCCTGTGGCTGAGGAGTTTGTATGCTTGTGACCTTAGGGTAGAGCAGCACACTAATAACTGAGCAGAAGAGAACGGGCATCCTAAGGAGACAAATCCTAAAACTCTAAACTTCATTTCAGCTCAAAGATCTCTTGACTGAATTGCAGAAAAAACTTGATGATTCATATTCTGAAGCAGTAAGACAGAATGAAGAGTTAAATTTGGTAAGAAGCTTGTTCTCCGTTGGGCACAAACCAGGCTCCCAGCATACGTATGAAGCGGAGACTTATTTCAAATCCTGTCTGTTCTGCTAACCTCTTCAGCTTGATATTTTCGTCCATTGAAATCATTTATGTAGTCTGACTTTTACAATTTGTCTCTTTTCTCTGCTCCTAACAATAGCCTGTCTGGTTCTTAAGACTTTTCCCCAAAGTCTGTAAGACTTTCTCCTTCCTGAAACTTCTTGAGAAGATTTGCAGTGTAGGCATATGCAGCGGCAAATGCGATGTCCTTGGAGCGACAAAAGTGGTGCTCTCATGAGTTTTAACAGGAGGATTATTCTCTGGTGGGGTTTTTTTTTTCCTTTCCCCAAAGCTTTTGAGGATGCAGCAGTGCTGTCCGTGCTCTGACTGTGCAGAGCCTGCTCTGTATGAAGAGAAATTGGCCAGAGCCAAAGTTAGATTAATTCCGAGTATTCAGCCATTCAGCTGCTGACACCCTGCTGTGGCTGAATGGCTGTGCTGGCTCGGTGCTTGCATGTGTTACAGCGTGTTTGGCTAGAAATGCTTCCAGCCAATAATGCTCCTATAGCAGCTCTCTCAAGAAGGACTTGGATTAACAGCATAGACCTAAGGATGCATGGTTTTCCATTTTGAGCCTTTCCCTTCTCACTTGTTTCTATGACCTGTTTTTTGAGGCTGCAGGAGCGGTCAGAGCCTTCCTCTGCTTGTGTTTGGCCAGTGCTTTCCTGCTTTTGGGCCAGAATTGGGGAGGGTTGTCTCTGTCACCATGTCTGTGGAATGATGGGACAACTCAGGCTACTGCCACTGATGTAACTGGGTTGAAATAGTTGATTGAGAAAAATCAACCACCACCACAGTAACCATCTGCTCAAGTTAATACACTAGCCTCAGCAAGCAAAGCCTCTCATTCTGAAAGCGAGGGAAATGGGAATTGAATGCATATCTTGGAGTTAACCAGTAAACACCAAACCTCTTGGAGACAACAATTTATTATGTCTGTGCACAACAAGAGCTTAAAAAGCTGAGCTCCCTGCTAGGGCAGCCTGAGTGCAGTGTGATGGTGCTGTGCTGGTGGCAGTGTGAGGATGTGTTAAACAAGCACCTCCAAGCAGCTGGCTCAGGAATGCTGTCCTGAGTGTGTGTGAGTGCCTTTTGCAGGAGGCTGAGGAATAGAAATGATTTGATTTCAGAATAGGTTCCCCACTATTTAAAAGGTGAGCGAGGAGAAGCTGAAACTGCAGAGGAGCTTCCCCAAAATGTGTAAGCCCAGCATTCACCAGGCCAGGTGCTCCAAGGGGGGAAACCTTCCAAGGGTGAGACAAATACAATGTGTAGGTTTGGAGTGGGTGAGAATTCAGGGCTCTGAGTAGCCCGTTGTTCCCTCCTTTAATCTCCTGCTGGCTTCCAGGAAGATTGACAGCAGGAACAGTGAACATTAGCACAGCACACTTCAGAGGCACAAATCCAACAAAATTGGCACTCGAGCTCCTTGTTAGCACTTCTGTTTGAGGCTCAAGCCTCAAGTGCTGTGGCTGGTTCTGTGTGCTGTGTTGGAGAGCAATCAAAATATCCTTTAACAAACTGTGTATCTTTTGGAAGGCTGCAATTTAAGTGCCGACTGCAGCCAGTACAAAGTATTCATCCCTCTTGACTGAAATAGTTTCACTTTTTTGGATTGAATCTAAACACAATCGACAACTTAATATCCCCCTGTCAGTGATTCATGCCTTGATGTGCCATTAACAGACTGGTTAAGTCAACGTAGTTGTAGTAAGTGGTGCTTTATTAAGATGACAAGCAGAGCTGTTGAGTTTATTCAGCAGTAGAGAGACTGTTTAGCCTGCTCTGGGAAGATGACAATCTTCATTTTTGCGTATTTGCCGTGAATTAAGTTGGAGTCTGGGCTGACTCCCGTGATAAGGATGCTGGAGAGGCTGATGCTCTTCCTGGAATGGATTTGCAAAGTTGAAACCACTCATAAGGAAGCCAATGCCAACCACGTTTTTGCCTTCTGTAGTTTCCATTCTTTACCTTTATCTTTACAGATGGAGCCTCTCCTCCTTGACTGTCCTTGTAAACCTCACCATACGTGTCGACTAATCCAGTGTGTGCAGTAATTGTTAGTAAATCTTCCTCCCTTTGCAGTCCATGTGCACTGGGTTAACCCCTGGGACAGACAGATGAGGTCTGTGTGTGTGTGTGTGAGGGAAACTCATCTGCTTTGTTACTGTTTTGCAGCTGAAAACGCAGCTAAACGAAACACTATCAAAACTCAAAGTTGACCAAAACGAGAGAGAAAAAGTAGCTGGTGACTTGCCCAAGGTAAGTAGAGACCCTTAGCAGCTGCACATATAAATATTGGCAAAAATCCCTCAGTGTCTGTAGTTTTGCAGTGCTGGGAGTGATGATTTGAAGGAGCTTGGTTGGAGCTGCCTGCCTGGTGTGGGGTGTCTTGCTCCGCTGGCTGGGGCTGTAAGAGCTCTACCTGCATGTCTGCAGAAATGATAAAACTGCAACTGAAAGCTTTGTTTGTTTAATCATCCTTCTTGAAAGGCTCCCCTGTTCATGATCGTTTTATGCCAATAGGAACAAGTGGTGATTTAGGGCTGACAAATAATTCTTTATTTAAAAGAAACCCTGGCCTAACAAAAAGCCCATCCCACAGCCCTCCACCCACACTACAGCCTGAGGCTTTTACATCCAGTCTCAAATGGCAGAGGGTTGCAAACTGATTTACAAAGCCTTTTTGCACATGGTTACGTGTCCACTATAACCCAGGAGACTGCAAATCCCCAAAGTTAGATCTATGCAAGTGTGATGGGACAAACAGGTGGGTTTCCTCTGCTTTTCCTCAATGATTGCTCTTACAAGATGGGTTGGAGTGGAAAATCTTGAAGCATGAGAGGTCTCAGTGCTGTATGTCAGTCCAGAAACAGAGCTGTCATGGGAGAATTGATAAATGGAGACAGGAATAGCCTGTGGAGTGGCTGGGCTCTGGCTTCAGGCCCTGCAACACCTTGTTCCTTCTGCATCATAAGAAAACTGGGCTGAGTTCTTCCAGGATTGGAGTGGGAAATGCTGTTGGGGGAGCATGTCTTGTCCTGGACAGGGATAGAGGATCACAAAAGCACTGGAGGAGGTGAGAAGCTAAAGGAAACCTGCTATAATGAAGGATTTAAAACATTTTGCTCTGGACAGTCGTGTTGGGTGTTAACATATAAAGCCATCTGTGCTGATGTCCATGGCTCATGGTATATTCTACAGAAATACAGAGCTGGGGTTAGGATTTTGGAGACCTCCACTCCTGCTCTTGTGAAATTTACTGCATGAGTTTTACCTGATAACTTGATGTGAGACTGTTAAAGCTTCCCTGCAGGATTGCTCTCAGATGCAGACAGGCTGACGTGTAACTTGCTGATTGTGAGGAGACATGTCAGTCTTGGCAAATGGGTTGGTCCCTGGAGTAAATCTGGCATAAAACAGATTTCCTCCTGAACACTGATTTCCTGTGTGCTCTCAGGGAAATGGGGGTTTGCTAATTGTTATGCCTTCCCTGTGTCTTCCTTTCTTTTTTGTTCATACCATCTTTCCCTTCCAGGCCCAGGAGTCTTTGGCAGCTCTCGAGAGAGAGATTGGGAAGGTTTTTGGGGATGCCAATGTTATTGAAAACAGCGACGTTTGCACAGACTCGGTGAGTGTTTCCTCCAGCTCATGCTCCACACAAATCTCAGGCCAAGTGGTAACTTTGGGAAGTGAGGTCCAGCAAAGGAACAGGATGTTTGCTGCTGGTGGCTAATTGGGGTTTTAAGAAGATTCCAGTGCTGCAGCTTGCCAGAATGTCAAGGATTCACTGGAAATTTTGCTGCTGTCTGGATCGTGACCTTCCTGTGGCTCAGATTTGCAAGGAGGAAAAGGGGAGAGATTCTGGGCTTTTCATGGGTTTTGGGTTTGGTTTGGGCAAGAGTGGGGAGATCCCCAGACTTGTCCCTTCAAGAAGGGAAAAGGGATGCTAAAACTAATTCTGCTGATGGCTCAGTGGGCTGAAAACACTGTTGGGTTGGGCCTTGCTGTCATCAGTAATGCCAAAGCAAGCCAGTCTTGCACAACCTGTATCACTCAGGCAGAGATTCTCTTGCCAGAACATGGTTCCTTCTGCTCCTCTGCAGCTGTGGCCAAGAGCCAGGACTTGATTTCAGCTGGTCTTGGGAATTTGTGTTGACCTTGATGTGGCCCAGCAGTAAAATCTTGCTGAGATGAGCTTCAGCAGGGAGCAGCTCTGAGTGCTGTGGGTGGGTGACTCTGCAGACTGCTGGTGTTCTGTATCCCCCAGCAAAGGCATTCCAGCTTTAGGGTCTGGAATTGGGTGGGCAGTTTCTCACACTTGTAGGTGACTCACCTGAGCCTGTGGGTTGCTGTTAACACCTTGGTTGTGGAGCTGGTGGTCAGAGTGTTGCCCTAAAGACACCTCCTGCACCAGGGGTTGGGTTGGGGCTTTGTCACTGGCTTTTTCCATCTTTGGGTAAAAGAACTTTGACACCAGCCCTGGAACAGCTTTCCAGAAGGCAGCTGGGAAGGGGAAGGCTGAAGGAGACTCTCTCCCAGCTCAGTGGTGTCAATGGAACTCATTACCCATTTTCTTCTGAGAGACAGAGTGGAAGGAGCCGCTGTCCTTCGAGGGGGAGAGGAGCACTTGCTGACAGGACAAATAATTTATATCTAAATCCTTTTAGTGCTGAACCTAAGTGGCTTCATCAGCTGCAAGAGGAAGCTCGGGGTCCTCTGAGGAGAGCTGCAGAACAGCCTTTGCAGTCATTAGCAGGAATGAAATGGCTTTTCCAGGCTAATCAGTCACGGGTGCTGATGGACCCCTGCGCCGGGCTCGCCGTGTCTGAGCCAGAGATGCAGCTGGGCCTGGGAGACTCCAGATGTGCCAACCCTGGGTGATTCCTGGAGGATGGGGAGGGCTGCTGAGCCCAGGGAGAGGCCAGGGGGTTTTTGGTGCCAGTCAGGTGCTGTGTGTGTCTGCAGCAGGCTGGAGAAAAACCCCCTGAAGCCAATGCCCGGCTCTCTCTGCTGTGCCCTCCATGTGGTGCATGGGGACAGTGATGCCATCAGCCGTGGCATGGGTGGCTGGTGGCTCTGGTCAGCCCCCCTGAGCTGGGCTGTCATTAGATGTGCCCTGTGGTGGCCCAAACGAGCTCGTTTGTTAATTGCCTTAACTCCCAAACCCCCTCTGGCTCTCGCATTGCTCTGCTCTCGCTGCACATGGTGGAGCCCAGGTTTCTGCCAGAATATCCATGGCTTTATTCTGAAGAGGAGTGTGGAAAAACAGTCCTAATAAACCTGCAATTAAGCTTTCATTAGTAAAAATACATTAATTGTCTAAGCAGCGCTCTTGACAGGTAGCCATTGGCAGAGGCTGGAATTAGAACATTATCTTTTCTCCAAGCCTTTTCTGCTGCCGTTTTTTTTTTTCCTCATTTTGAGGGGAGAAAAGGAAACTGTCTCCCCAGAAGCCTAAAAACCCAGCTCAAAATATCTCTCAGATCAAAAAAGAAAGTCTTCCAGCCACTTCCACCTAGCAACAGTGCCTCTTTTTTTTCTTTTTTTATGAAGGACCTGAAAACACATGCTCAAAAATGAACATATTTGTTCCTTCTGGGTGCTGGAACCAACCCACAAAATTGAGAAATGATACTTGCATAAACCTTCAAAGACACTCAGAGTGTTTTCTTTAGACTCCTTTTCTTCCTATTTAAAAATAGAGCATTTGGGGTTTCTAATCAGCTGCTTTGTCACTTATGGGACCAGCTGATGACTAAAGGGGGCTTTTTAGTGTGCTTTAAGGAAGTCGTTTATATTCAGCAGCTTGCTTAGGCACTGAGCTTATTTTGAGGCTTGTGTGAAATCTAATGTGCTTTTTCCCCCAAATCTCAGTGCAGAGCACTCCATCACTGGAAACTGGGAATGCCATATGTGTGAAACAGCAGAGGGGTATCTGTCCAGACGGTTCAGCTCCTGTTTTAGCTGCTGGGTCTGAAATCACAGGGGTTTCCCCGCTTGCCATCCTCTTCCTCTCTTCATCCTCGTGTCCCAAAGGAGTGGAGTCACAGAATCCCAGAATGGTTTGGGTTGGAAGGGACCTTAAGGACCATCCAGTTCCACCCCCTGCTGAGGGTGGGGACACTTCCCACTATCCCAGGTTGCTCCAAGCCCCTTCCAACCTGGTCTGGAGCACTTCCAGGGATGGGGCAGCCACAGCTTCTCTGGGCACCTTGTGCCAGGGCCTCACCACCCTCACAGGGAAGGATTTGTTCTGTATATCTGACCTAAATTTCCTCTTTTTCCCCCTGAGTCATGGAGAGCACAGGGCTGGGGCTGAGCAGTGCCTGTGTGAGGCAGCTGTGCATTCCTGGGTTAGCAGGAGCTGCAGGAGGGCTGTGCTGAGCTCAGATCCATTGGGATCTAGTCAGGATTGGCCCCAGGAGGATTGGGGATGTGTCTATAATTCATGAGTGAGGTCACAAACCAGAAGGGAGATGCAGTAAATGAGGGAGGGAGGGAGGAGTTGCTGTTCCCAGAGAGGGGGCTGGGGGTGGACTGCAAGGCTCCTTCCCTGCTGGTTCTGTGCTGCTGCCTCACTGCTGGTCCGTGCTGGATTAATTCCTCTCCTGTGCTGCTAATTGCTTTTACCTTTCCACTTCCATCAGTCTGTATGAGACTGCTAAGCCAAATCTCAGACTTGACAGACCTGATTTTCTACTTTAATAAGGGTAAAACAGGTTAAGGCTATCCTAATACAGATACCAATGATTTTTATTTTCTTTTTACAGTAGAAAAATGTTTACCAGTTGCACAGGAGTCAGAGCTTTGCTGGAGATTGTTTTGTTCTCTTGTCTGAGCCCGGAGTCGTTTCTGTAATGGTGCAGGTGCTTGAGTTTGATTTACTGCTCATTCTGCATTTCCAGCCAAATGGGAGCAGGGAAAATGGCCCTCTCTGAGCTCCCTCTAATTTCCCTGGAGCTCTGGGGAGGGATTTGCACCCGCATTATGCATCAGCCTCGTTCTGTGGGTAACGCCAGAGTGGGGCTGACGGATGCTGAGCGCCTGCAAACACCTCTGTGCTCCTGTGGAGAATTGGCTACTTCTGCAGTGCTGACACCATGCCAGGGTTGCTTATTTTTAGCTGCTCAATTTCAAGGAAAAGCTCTCTCCTGCAGGTGATCTGCATGTCTGTGTTCTGAGCTGAATAAGGAGCAGGAAGGGGTGTGTTAGATGTGGAGTGCTCTGCGTGTCTCTGGAGGAGTTAATCAATAAAGATAATAAAACAGGGATTACACAGCACTGTTAGCCCAGCAAGGCTGACAGGCAGGAGGGGGAGAGTCCATCTTCAGCTCTGACACTTCCTGATTAATAAACTGTCGAATTCCTAGGAAAAAAGAAAAGAAGACATTTATTTTTGTTTCAAAACACAAGCTCAGCGTTTTAATTTCAGCACAGGAAACTTTATAGCTCGTGGTAGTTTTTTCATTTTTCCTTTTCTCTGTGTTTTCTGGTGCTTGGACTGCTTTGGGAAGCCCTCATGCAAGTCCAGGTGTTGCTGGCAAGTGGGAATTTCCCAGGGGTTGGGAGCAGAGGGTGAATCCATGGGAGGGCTGTGGGTGGGGAAGGCTGTGGATCTCCAGGCCGTTGTTCCAAATGCTGTTTCACAGCTGGAGCTGCCTTGGGCCGGGGTACTGGGTGCTGCTGAGGGCACCATCCCACAGATCCTCAGTCACACCCAATCCTTGGTGGCCCAGGAGTTCTTCTGTTCCACCTGTGGGGTCAGAAGTGTCCCTGTGCACCCCAACCCGTGTTATAAACCACGTCTGTGGGGGGGTTCAGCCAGGCTGGTGGGGAAATAACCTTTGGGGCTGCATCAGCTGTGGATAGCAGCACAGTTCCTGGAAGCAGGGAGTGCTGGAGTCCTGGGCAGGGAGGGCAGGAGCTGGATGTGCAGGTGATTCCCTGCAACAGGAAAGGGCTCCTTGGCTCTGAACCATGTTCTCCTTAAACGTGGCCATAACCTTCTGACTGGCAAGAATTGTTCTCATCTGCACCACGAGTTGTAATTTTATACAGAGGATCTCATTCTAGGCTTTCTTGGTAATTAGATTGTAAATGAGTTTTTCATGATTTTTTTTCTTTTTTTTTTCCAGGAATTGAGTGATAAGAGGCGAAATGTGGGGGTGAATCTTACCCAGGACGTGGGTCATCTCAAGAAGCTGCTGGTGTCAATAAGCCAGATGCTGTCTAAGGGATGAGGGCACTGCAGCCAGGTGGGTGTGGGCATTGGCCCCCTGGTTCAGCTGTTGGGAAGGCCACTGGTGTGTTATGGTGGGACGTGGTAGGAAATGGATTTGTGGAGTGACGCCGTTTTAACCACGATGACACAGACTCCTGAAGGCACGGGCAGGGTCATCAGGGACGAAGCAGGCACAGCAGAGTTCAGGGGAAACTTCTTCCTTCTTTTCTTTATTCAAAATCTGACTCCATTTGTACAAAGGTCAAGAGATTGGCTACTCAGATCGCCACCTCTTTAACCTGGATGGTGGACATCACCATCAATCACATTTCTCCTCCCAGAGGGGAAATAGGTAAACATTCTAAAAAATACACATTATTTACATGAAGCTGCATGAGAATCTGCAGTACAAAGTTACAAACACTCAAAAGTAAGAAAACCTAGGGCAACAGACTCTGGACTTCAGAAGGCTGAAATGACTCCTCTATTTTTGGGATGTGTCTCCTTTTTATACTATTCTACACAGGAGAAATATGTAAACATTCTAAAAATATACATTATTTACACGAAGCTGCATTAGAATCTGCAGTACAAAGTTACAAACACTCAAAAGTAAGAAAACCTAGGGCAACAGACTCTGGACTTCAGAAGGCTGAAATGACTCCTATTTTTGGGATGTGTCTCCCTTTTATACTGTTCTGCACAGACCAATTTGATTGGTGAAGCAAAGACAAACCTCTTCAATCACATTGGTCAGAGCAGAGGGACATCAAGAAGTCCCTCCTAGGGAAAGGAATGAAAACATAGCACAGTTTACAAAAAACCTTCTCTTGTTTACAGAAAATTCCATGGGAAAAGAATTCCAGAAAACCAAAACATCTCAGGCATGAAACCAGGGCTACAGTAGAGATTTCTCAAAACTTGACAGAAGGCTCACAGAGTTTGTGTGCAAACTCTGAGATAAACTGTGCTGGCTTAGAAAGGCCATGGGATAGGACAGACA
Organism: Cyanoderma ruficeps; assembly: GCA_008694505.1. Classification (NCBI taxonomy): domain Eukaryota; kingdom Metazoa; phylum Chordata; class Aves; order Passeriformes; family Timaliidae; genus Cyanoderma; species Cyanoderma ruficeps. The sequence goes on along the minus strand of VZDJ01007753.1, from coordinate 48,823,283 downwards.
TTGTTGAGAGAGAGAAATTGAACTAGAAACAAGTTTCAAATGATGACCTTGCAAACAGACTAGATATTTTGGAGAAATAGAACTACAAAAGATGTATTGTAGTAAGACCCATATGTGGGGTATTTTTAAATTATTAGCTTGGAAGCATTAGCAGCATTGTGTGGCAAAAGCTGATAGGCCAAAAAACACTTACAATGTATTGTAATTAGGAAACTGTTTGGTTTCTGATTGTGATAGTGTGATTTGTAACATCAGTGCCATCTCACCCTCCTCATGAGACTGAGAATGGAATAAAAGTCTTTAAAATGCCTCTCAGGAACCCCATCTCTGGGTCAGAAAAAGAGTTTTTCTGACAGGACTTTGTTCAAATTAACAACTCTCCAGAATATGAGACTTTTTAGAAGCAGATCACAGAATCAGTGAATTATTAAGGTTGGAAAAGCCATTCCTCCAGCTCTGCCAAGGCCAGCACTGACCATGTCCCCAAGTGCCACATCCACACAGCTTTTAAATCCCCAGATGGAGATTCCATCACTGTTCTCATGCCTGACCCTGATAACACTTTCAGTGAAGAACCTTTTCGTAGCACTGATCCAAATCCCACATGCAAATCATAAAAGGCTTCTGGTAGGCACTGGGTTTGTTCCTCTCTGGATGCACTTGTCCATTAGCTGAGACTAATCTGGAGTCCCCATGTCCCTCTGTGGGCCTGTAATTCCTCCCCTCCCTCCCACTCTCAGCTACTTCCTTCAGCAGGTTCCCCCAAGTTTTGTTCTCTCAGAGCCTGTGCCTTTTTTTCCTCTTTGTTTGCTCCACCAGAAAAAACTCTCTTCACTTCCATGCTCTGATGGCTTTGGGATGGAGGGTATAAAACAACCCCCAGCAGTGCCTGGCTGTGGGTGCCTGGCATGAGCTCTTCATCCAGTCACAGGCACGTGGACAAGGCTTTAATTTCAATAAAAACAAACAGCCAGCTTGGAAACCTGGACCTTTGTGCTGATAAAGTTAAATGACCCGGAGTCAGCTGAAGGTTTAGACAACTGGAATTTTTAAGGAAGCTGTTGCAGATTCGGTTCTGAGCTGGAAACTGTTTGTCTTTGAACAAGGAGTGTCAGAGCTCCCTTCCATCTGCTGAGGATGGGGACTTGCATTCCTGATTTGGGTGGTTTTATGGTCCTGCCTCTGTGATACAGGGGCAGCAGAGCTGGGAGGGGGTACCTGGGAGTGCAGGTGGGAGGGAGGTGCTGCTGCACCTTGGCCTCTGCTCTGGGAGGCTTTTCCTGCTCACCCTCCACCACCCAGGCCCGTTCCCCTGGGCTTCCTCATGAGCTGACACCAGGAAATGCAGGCAAAGGTGCTGGATTTCCCCTTGGGAGGCTGCTCCTCTGACCCGGTGATTTGTGTTTCTTTTGCAGAGTGAAGTCACGGGGGGAATCGTTCATTTGAGGATAGCAGAAGGCATTGTATTATATTTTGCCAAATTAAAGCCTTATTTATGTTTTCACCCTTTCTACTTCGTCAGAAACACTGAACAGAGTTTTGTCTTTTCTAATCCTTGTTAGACTACTGATTTAAAGAAAAAAACCCAACTCTCTAGACACCTCCAGAGTTTAGTTTTATAATAAAAACAAACCTGTTTGGATAATTAGACCTTTACATTCCTGGAGAGACAGTAAACACATAATCTTTTATCTTATTTTGCTCAATAAAACTTGTTCAGAAAACTCCAACGTGGTAAAGTCGCCGATGGGAAATGACATTTTAATACTGATGTTGTACACTGTTTTACTTAATTACATTTTTGGGATTAGCTGCCTCTGACTTCAACCTCAAGTAAACACTTTTTTTTTTTCTTTTTTTTTTTTGGTTGCTAATGTAATCAGTTTTTGTAATGGTGTCAGCAAATAAAGGGATGCTATTATTCAAAGTGTTCCTGCTCTCTTCTTTCAAGTGAGTTTGGATGACTCGGGTGAGGTTTCCACCTCTCCCCTCCCCGAAATCAGCATCAGGCTGCACCCACTGTGCTTGTTTTTGGGCAGAGGAGGAGGCACCAGCTTGAGAAGAGGCAAACTGGAGAGGTTTGGCAACTTCAGAGCAAGTTTTTGTTCTGAAGAAAAGGCCGTTAGGGTTTTAAAAAAATGCAAGAAATCCCCATCAAAGTGCCATGTAAATTGTGGTTCTGTGTCGTGTTTTGTCTTTGGGAAAGGTCAGGGAGTGCCAGGGCCAGGAAACACCGGATGGGGCAAAGCCAGTGGTGAGCAGAGTGTGTCCATTTGCCCCACATCCACCCCTGGATGCCAGTCTGGGGTGGAAGGAGTTCTGGGAGAGGGTTTGGATGCTCTGCTCCCTTGTGCTTTGTTGGGAACAAGTGTGGGGAGGGTCTTTGATGGGACAGAATTCTCCTGGGGGTGTGGGGAGATCAGGTGCCCCCTCCTCTGTGTGTCCTGTGGGATTCTGCAGTGGGCAAGGTGAGGGGGGTTTGGTTTTTTAGAACACTTGAGGACAGTGATTATCTGAGGGAAGGCAGTAGAGCAGGGGTCAGTCGTTAATTGGGGGTTAATTGCAGAGGTGAAACAGATCAAAGGGCTCACCCAGAGCTGTTCACGCTCCCCTCTGTGCTATTTTTTAGTTAATATTTGGCCTTCACCGGGCAGGAGCTAAAGAAGCCTCTTCCTTACATGGTTCCAGTGATGTGGATCATGCCAAGTCCTGCTGAGAGTTGTGAAATAGCTCAGAAGAGGGGGAAAAAAAACCTGGAAAAATGTGGTTTCCTCACAGCAGGAGCTACCTCTGGGCTCCAGCTGTGGCCACTGAAGTGTGTTGTGTTCCATGGAGATGTTATTTCATGGAGTTAAAACCCAAATGCATTAGCCTGACTTCTTGTAGGTGTTTGATGTAGAAAGTAGAAAGACACCCCTGCAACTGTAGATCCAAGGAAAACCTGAACCCTGAAGGGTCTCCACACTTGCCCAGGCTGGGCTCAGAGGCTTTAGCAGGTGTCTAAACACCTATTTTGGGGTGTAAGTGGCAGTTTAATGGGCTCATGCAGGTTTGACTGGTTTAAAATGATTTAAGAGCATCAGCCAGGAGCTTCAGTGATGATGGTTTGGGCCGGGGGTGTCCCTGTGGCTCTGATCCTTTCCTGCCCCTCAGGGGAGTCCACCTTAGCCACCCATGCTGGGAAGCTCCCAAAGCATCATCCCCATGGGAACTGGGCCCTGCAGGTAAAAGTGATGTCCTTTTTTCCTTAAAAAGGTGGGTTTGGAATTGCTTGAGATGCTTCATTCAATAAATAAATGCTTTTGGAGAGGACAGTAGTGCCTGGAGAGCCTCTGGATGCAGCCCTTGGAGCGTGGCTGTGTCTCCAGGCTCTTGACTTTGTTGAGCTGCAGAGCAGAGGGTGAAGGTGCTGCTGCAGTGCTCAGCTGAAAAGGGGAGAGATGTGCAGCATCATTCCCTTCCTCTCTTGGCAGGAATTCTCCCTGGAGAGGACGGGAGATCTTCTCCTTTTGAAATTTTAAGTGCAGGTTTTTTATTTGGCTTTAGGGGATGTGCCGAGGTGTTAAAGGCAGCTGTGGAAAGATCCCCTGGAAAGCAAAGCCTGATCCCCTCGCTGAAGGGGGAGGAGAGGTCGGGCTGGTTCCCCAGGAGCACTGGGAGGAGGGAAAGATGCTGTTTCATCTTGTCCTCTCCAGCCCTGGATAAAACGCCACTCATCTCCGATTCGGGAAAGCTTTGCCTCGCCGGTTGGGTCACTGAGAAATCCCTCCTGCTCTGAGCATCTGCCGGGAGAAAACGGGATGAGGAAAAAAAAATAAAACCAACAATTTACGAAGTGTGGGAAGCTGATTCATCAGTGCAAAGGTAGAGCTGGTGCTTGGCGTGTTCCCAGGGCCGGGAGCCCCCGGATCTCCGCAGAGCTCCAGCGCTGGTGCCCGGCCCGGCCGAGAGCGGAGGCAGCAGAGGAGGCAGGATGGTGTCAGCCCGCGCTAGAGGGAGACAATAGCTAATGGATACACGGATGCTTTTCTTGGAAAAAAGCCCAAAGTGGGATGTTCGAATGCTGGCAAATAGATTTTTTTTTTTTTGGAGGGTTAAATTTATTTATTTTTTTCCGAGGTGATTTGCACCGGGCGAACCCGCGCCCTGCGATGCGGGGCCGAGCGCTTCCCGTGAGCTGCTGCCTTGTCGAGCCTGCACCGACCTGCCTCCTCTTGCTTTCAGTTCATCCTCATCCCTCGAAATGGGGATGGGAGGTGCAGGGGAAGGCTCTGAGCTGTCTCCCTGAAGTTGTGCTGCCTCTCCCGAGTCCCCCAGCGCGGCCCTCCCACCCTTTCCCGGCTGTGTCCGGCACTCGGGGGGAGCAGCAGGTTGTTTACCCGGGAGCTGCTGCTGGGTTTTCTCAGGCAGTGACTCACTCAGCTATTTATTCCTGAGATTAAAAAAGGAAAGCTCGTGCAGCTTGAATTCAACCCCAAATAATTCAGCTGATTTTGCCATAAAAGCCCTCTGCAATGACACAGCTGTGTGTTCTCTGGGGGGTCCCCGTGTCCCCCTTGCTCCCTGTGTGACCTTGGTTTTCTCCTGCAGCTCTTTCAGGGATGTTTTTTAGTCTGGTTGATATCTTGGGAAGGCTGACCTGGAAAAAAGACTGGACAGAGCTGGAGAATAAAGTAGATATTTATTGAAAGTTCTCTAGGATTCACCTTGGGCAGGACAGGGCCTGACCAGGGCTACACCCAAGGTGGACTAAGAATGGTCACAAAATGGCTGATCGGTCACCGAGTCTTACATTTTTGTAAGTTTTGGTCTATTTGCATATTGGGGTTTAATTGTCCAGTTACACCTTCAGGTTGTGAGGTCCCGTCCTTCTTGTTCCTCCCTTCAGCCCACCCTTGTTTGTGCTTTTGGGCCTAAAAGTTGTCCTTGGTCTCCAGCAGGAAAAGGATTTGTTTAGTCTCCCTACTCTGTGAAGAGAGCTGACTGACACTTAACGTGAGGCTCAGAACTGCACCCCTGGGCAGCACAGAATCTGAAAAATGTGAAAGCAAAAACTTAAGGCATCATGGTGGTCACCAAGGGTCTTGCCAGGCTGGTTCTCCAGGGCTCTGCCAGAGGGGTTGTATGGGGGGTGCTCTTTTGTGGATGTTGGTGGAAGCTGAGTGGGAAGAGCTTCTCCTGGCTGAGTGGGAATTCCTAAGGGAGCATCCAGAAGGTGGAAACCGCCACATTTCTGCCAGACTTCAAGGTTAAACATCATCTTCCAGCAAAAACTCTCCTCCGTGGGCCCAGACTGTGCTTGTGCCCTGGCTGGAGAGGAAACGTTTTGGGAAGAAAGCCTCTGGTGATGCTATGGGATATAAAGTCTCCAAAACCTTTAAAACAAATTGGAGGTGACTGCTGCTTTTCCAGCATTCAGACTTCCTCTCATATCCCCTTGGAGATCTGTCTTGCTCTCCCAAATCCCTGTGGATCCCGTCAGCCCTGGCTGGGCAGCGCCTGTGGGGGGAACAATGGGCAAGGGGTGCTCCTTGGAGGGAGATTTAACCAAATATCCTCATGGAGGGTGAATTCTCTCCCTGATTTGCTTAAAATAAGGCTGGACAATTCCTGAAGGCACAGATTTGTTGGGAACTCTGCCTGTCACAGGGGCAGGATTGGAGCCTGAGAGGAGACCTCCTCTGGAACTTCATCTGGGTGTTTTGCTCTGTGAGAAACCCGTCAGTTACAGCCTTGAGGAGTTTCCCAAGGCTGTGTGAAGGACCAGAAGCACAGGAGACCCCATGGGAATGCCAGGACTTGCTCAGGTGCTCACTGGGGGGAGGTCACCTGTGGTGTGTCCCCTTGCAAGCCCCACCTCTCCTTGTGCTGTGACACGAGGATGCACAGAACGTCTCACTTCTGTCTGAATTTCTGTGTTCCTGTTTTTCCTGTTTCCCTGTTGACTGGGAGGGTGCTGAGGTGGCTGCTGGCAGTGCCCCTGTCCTGATGTCCCCTGTGCTCGGGGTGGGTGCAAGTTCTGCTCTCAGCTCGTGCATCCACAGCACAACCTGCACGTGGCTCCTTGGTGGCTGTTTGCAGCTTCCTGTGGGGATGCTTCTATTTTCGGAGTGGTTGCACCTAAAAATACATCTCCAGGCTCCTGGGGAAGCTGGCTCTGCATCATTGAGGAGCTAATTAAACTGGGAGAAACGCAGGCCCTTGAGCAGGGCTTACTCCACGTTGCTGAAAATCTTGTGGGTTTGTTTTTTATCCCGTTTTTGCAGCAATCCGTGTTCCTCTTGCGCTGCGTGGGCAAGGTCCAGAGGTTTATCCTTCCTCTGTGGGAAGGGCAGGTTTGCACCTGGGTGTTTGGGCATTAATCCTTTGGTTTTGTGCAGCTCTGACCCCCCAGGCCCTGAACTTCAGCCCCACTGTGACCATCACAGGAGCCCCTGAGCAGCCCCTCAGTGGAGAAGGGATGGAGGCCTGGCAGAGAGTTTTAATTTTCACACTGTGAATTTCTGGAGATCTGGGGTTAATATCCAGCTCAGATGGGCTGAGGGGTCCCAGTGGAGTTTGGATGTCCAGCTTGGCCATCAGCAATTCTTTATATTAACAAAACCACTGGCAAATATGGCCATGGGTCCTGTTTGTGTCACGAGGATGGAAACTCTGAAGGTTCATGGCCTCTGTGATGTTCTCACAGGACTTATTTGGGTAAAACACCCCTCACCACCTCAACCAGGCTTAAAGCAGAGAAAAGAAACACCCCAAGACCATTTCAAAGCTCACATTTAGAGCCAGAGTGTTCCTGCAGCACATCAATGCTGCCCAGGGCCATCCTGGAAGAACCTGAGCTCTTGCTTAAGCAGATGGGCCCGTCCTAATCCAACCCTATTGAAAACAACCTGAGCTGCACCAGGCTGGGGATATAATTCTTTAAAATCAATAAATATTTCAGGAGCAGAGGGAGCTGGTCTGTATCAGCAATGCTGGTCCTGGCTGGTCATTATTAATTCAATGGATGCAGTTGTGAATTGGCTGAGGAAGCACAACAGCCGAAATTTTAAGCGCTGCTTCCAACCCCACATGGCTGAGGTGATTTTCTGGATCTTCAGTGGCTCAGAATGGGGGTCCCAGCCTTCACCCTGGTGTTAAATACAGAGGAAAAAAAAGGTTTATTTTGCAGAAAATAATAAAAAAGTTTATTTACATGCCTCAGTGTGTGTGTCCTCAGTCCCTGGGTGTATGAAGCTGTGAAGCAGGACCAGGACTCCCCAACAGTCAGTTGTGCTTTCTAGGATGTCTGTCCTAAATTTCCTGCTTTTGGGGCCCTGGGATGGAGTGAAAATCCTGGATTAAGGAGACTCCAAGATGATGGCTGCCCTGGCAGAGTGGGATCAGCCCCTGTTCCCAACCCAAAGAGGCGTTTTGTCACCCAGCTGAAACAAAGAGAAACTGATACCTCTGTCCCCTCAAAGGGCTTCTGAAACCTGATGAGGAAAACCAGCAAGAGCAGCCTGTTTGTTGTGTGTGTGAGAACACAATTGCTCCCTTGAGAATAAAATGTTTGTAGGGAAAAAAAACCTGAAAATGGGACACTCAGGGAACAGGAACTTCTGCATCTCATGGAATCACAGGATGGTTTGGGTTAGAAGGGACCTTCAGGCTCCTCCAGTTCCATCCCTGCCATGGCAGGGACACCTTCCACTAGCCCAGGCTGCTCCAAGCCCTGTCCAAGCTGGCCTGGAACAATGCCAGGGATCCAGGGGCAGCCACAGCTTCTCTGGGCACCTTGTGCCAGGGCCTCACCACCCTCACAGCAAAGAATTCCTTCCCAACATCTGATCTCTCTATATTTTATATATGGTGTATTTTTATAGGTATAATAGAATGTAAATGCAACCTCCCCTCTTGCTGGGATGGGGCAGGGCAGCTGGGCTCTGTGCTGGTTTTGGGGGGTGTGGGGTTGCTCTGTGGCTCTGCAGCCATGTCCCCATGTCCCCATGTGGCAGGGACACCCTTGGTCTGGCCCTCTGAAGGGCCCTTTGAAGAGCTTTGCAGCACACGGGTGTATTTATTTTAAATACACACATATATGTTGCTGCTGGGCTGGGAGGCTGTGCAGGCAGAATCACAAACTCTCCACCAAACAAAGTTTTCTATGCCCTGGGATTCCTGTTCTTGCTGGTCAGGGTGAGGTTATTGGAAACCTTGTGGTGTTTGACAGGTGAAATCTGCCTTTGTGGGGTCCTTTTGGAAGCTGAGGCAATTTCACCCCCTGTAGCTGGGCAAAGGGTGAATCCTCTGGGACTAAGAGCAGGAGAGGCTCTCCCAACACTGCACGTTCAGCATGTCTTGTTCCAATAATGGGGCTCTGATCCCACGTAAACGTCATGTCCATCTGTTACATATATATATCTCTATTTGTGTGTGTGTTACAGCAGTAAGGGGAGGAGTTCTGTGCTTCCAGGCCAGGTTGGATGGGGCTTGGAGCAACCTGGGATAGTGGAAGGTGTCCCTGCCCATGGCAGGGGCTGCAATGAGATGATGTTTAACCAACCCAAACCATTCCGTGACACTGTAAGTCCTAATTTGCAGTTAAATCTTGCCTGAGGATGGCTAAATCCAAACGCGATTTTTTTTCCCCCTCACCTTTTGCTTAAAATCCATGTTGCAGGCTAATCTTTTACTAACTAAATCCACCTTTCAGCATTAGCCTTTGCCATCATCCTGGTTCCCCAGGCCCTGCAGCTGACAATAAGCTGCCGTAACAGCAACCAGCATTAACACGAGGGCTACTCTTAATTACAGGAGCCGCTGTTTATCTCCCCAGCTCTGTTTGCTGCTGACAAAAGCCTTCTCAGGAGGGGGGTCCCTTGTTAATAAGCTGCGTGTGCACCCCAGCAGCGATATATTGATGTATTTTTAATAAATATTCTCCTTTAAAGGGCCACATATGTATTCCGGGCTAATCCTCTCATTACAAGTTCGCGGCTCCGAGGTCGGCGAGAGTGTGCCTGGGCAAAGCTGGATTTCCTATTCATGGCTGGTGCCTCAGATCTTGTGCTCTCCTGAAGGGGAGAGATGATGAGAGCAATAACGACTCGCTGCGCTAATTATTGGCATCCTTGAAGTTTAGAGGACGGAGGTGCATCGCCTCAATTAAGAAAAACGGGGGGAGCGATAACCCGATAATAGAGAAGCCTTTCATTAATCAGTCCCGCTGGAAATGGGAAGCTCTGCCGAGGCCTCTCCCTGTCCAAACACCTCCTTTAGGATGGGATGATAGGGAGGGAAATGGGGATTAAGCGTTGGGATGGTGGCAGAGCCTTGTCCTTGGCAGGAGCCCTTCTAGCGAGGGCTCCGCTCTGTGCCAGGTGAGTGAAGGGGCCGCGTCCTTTTTGCTGCCTGAATTGGAGCAAACCTGGAGCTGGTGGCATGGAAAGGCACATTTAAGCCTTCCCCTCTCTGCTGTTTACCTTGCTCTCCCGCTCGGCTTGCAGGGGCTTTAATTTTGTTAAAATCCGATTCAAATATTCCGTTACCATTTGCTCAGGGGCTGCGTACCAGCGGCTCTGTGTACACTGGGCATCCCAGGAAAGGGAGAGAGGGCTCGGGATGGAGCTGCTGAGCCTGCACAGGCCAGCGACCACACAGGCCTTGAGCCGCTGCATCCTGATTTTAGGCAGTGTTTTCCACTCATGTTTTCCCAACTTTCATCCTTTTTCTCCCAGGCAAAAGCCTCCTTTTAATGTGAAACCTCCCAAGTCTTTTCTTCTGCTGACTGGGGAGAATGAGGAGAGTCCTGGAGGTAGAGAGACTTTAAGATCAGGCTGGTTCTTTGCAGGATAAAACATTCCTGGCTGTGTAGCATTGGTTTTCCTTTCTGTGATGGCGCTGGATGGATTCCATGGTGCAGGTTGATAAAATAGCACCACAAATGCACAATTTTTTTACCTCTGTCTCCCCAAACTGGAGTGCAGACCATCTTATTTAATTTCCTGAACTATTTACACATTGCATGGAGCAATGGTAGGGCTGGTGAGAGTCCCCTGACGGTTTTAAGAGGGTTTGGACAGTTCACATCTCTTCCTACTTGGGTTTAAACCCCTTGGCTACCAGGCATGGGAGCAAGTGGTGAAGGCAGCCTTGGCTTTGCAGGAGCTTTCTGTCTGTGGGAAGTTGCAAGATGGGACAAGCATCAGCCTGGAAGGGAATTTTGGGAGGCGTGAGCTGTCCCTCAGCACTCTGCCAAGGCAGGAGTGAGGAGTGGAACCCCTGGGGGAGGTGTGATGCCGCCTTCTGCCTTTTCCCAGTTGTTTTAGTGGCGGGATAGATTTTAGTAACATCGCATCAGCTGGACGTGCATCACATGGGGAGCTCGTCCTGGGGGTGCCGCAGCATCCACGCCTCCATGGGGCTCATTTTGGGGATGGGGACAGGCTGACCACTCATGAGCAGAGTTGTCCCCACCTTCCTCTTGGCTTGGGACGCTGTTGAGGGGGAAATCACATCTGTGGCTGCTGTCTGCACCCAAGGGTGCTGCTGTTGGGTGCCAGGGGTGCTCTGAGAGCATTTGGGGGTCACACATCCTGCAGGGATGGGCTTTGGGCAGCACTCCGGGTTTGTTTTATTTTTTTTTTCCCTTCCTCTCACCGGCAGCGAGGGCGCCTGGAGGGGAAGGATTGCCTGCTGTTCTTTCTTTGCTGAGGGGGAGGAGGTGGCGATGGGAATGACTCACCCGTCTAGCGGGTCCCTTCTCCTCAGCGCTGCTCCCACGCGGGAAGGTGATGGTTCCCCTCCTTCCTCGTCAGGGGAACAATGGAGCTGTCAGAGCTGTTCCCTCTGCAGCCCGGGGCTTTCAGAGATGCCTTCAGGGCCAGCAGAGGGGAACTCTGGGGTGGCACCGTGTCCCTGTCACACAGCTCTCAGCCCCACGGGGGATTTGCAGTTTTGTGCATCACCTAAGGGAAAAGAAAAAGGTTTTTGGGCAGGGTAAGGACAAAACTCTGCAAACCCTCTCCAGCTGCCGCCCGCCCAGGGGCTGGGCAGGGTGTAGAGATGCTCTCCCAGCTGGTGGTCTGAGCACGGGGTATCCTGAGCCATGTGTGCTTTCCATGTATTTAAGAACCATCCATGAGCTTATCCAGTCCCTGCTGGAGCTCCCCTAACCACAGTGTCCCGAGGCAAGGAGATCCACTGATCAAACACCCACACCCCTAGGGATCCACTGGCAAATCCTGCTGGCCCTGTGCTTGCAACCCCAAACGTGAACAAAGCTCTTAAAGCCTGCAGGATTTGTTCCAGAAATTCCTGGCGCGTTCCGGCAGCTCCTGGGAACTGATTTCATATTTTGTACAAATGTTTCCCTGGCCCCAGTGAGCAGAAGGCGAGCGAGAGGCTCGTGCAGCAGCTGTTGGTGTCACAGCCGATTTTTGCCCGAAGTTGGCAGCTCTAAGCTCAGGGCCTGCCTGAAGGCTTCAGCTTCTCCATCCCTTCCAGCAGCAGGGTTTGATTTTTCCATGGGTTCAGACACCAGGACGAGTCCCAGGAGTTTGGAGCGAGTTGTCACCAGCAGAGAAATCAGCTTCAGCCTCTCCTCAGGACTCCTGTGCGCTGCTCCAGTCAGCTGTCCCAGAGGTTACAGGTGGTGGGTGAAGCAGCAAAGCCTGGATGCTTTCCAAAAGCTGTGGGAGAACCCCCCAAGGCTCTGGGTGTGGGGAGAGATGCAACGGGATGGGCAATCACAGCTGAGCAAGTGGTGCCTGGCCTTGGCAGAACCCAAATCCCCATGTTTCTCCATATCTGAACTCCCAAACACTGCCAGTGGTGGCTCCTGCTCTCCTCCAGTGTCTGCTGACACCGTGGCAGCATCCAGGCAGCTTTTTAGCTCCCGGACTTTGCCACAATATTTTGGGTTTAGAGGGAAACTCCTGCCCCTGGACATATGGCTGAACCCCATCAANCATCCATCCATCCATCCATCCATCCATCCATCCATCCATCCATCCATCCACCCATCCATCCATGTGCTCACAGCTCTTTCCACAGCCCCTCTGACCTTTTGGCTCTGTCCTGCCAGGAGAGGTGAGCACCGCTATTATCCTCCAGATTCATTTTTGAGGGGGGGGCTATTTATGAAGCCTGTCCGGAACTCAAAAGCCTATTGTGGCAAAGAGTCGGCTGCTTGTGTGGCATCCCTGAACAGGAGGGGAGTTATCCCGTCCCCATGACAACCAGCATTTGAATTAAGAGCCGTCTACTCGGAACAATTTGCCGTCACATGGTTGGGAGGAAACACTTTGAAACCCTTGTAGTTCCTTTCAATAGCCTGGATTGTTAGCGACTCCCAAACTTAATCATTAACAGGGGCTCTGCCACAGATAATTACTGTGCTTTGCATTTTACTGCCCTGCATGTGACTGGAGCAGCCCCGGGACTCTCCCTGAGCTCCTCCTCCTGGAGGAGGTTGGATGAGGGAATTTTTGGAGGTTGGATGAGGGAAGTGGGTGACTTTGGCCGGCCTGAAAAATTTGGTGAGTGCTCAGGGACGAATGGTTTGTAGAGGGAGAAGCTGAGTCCTGCTCTGGGGTGACATCCCTGGAGTCACCATGGGATATTTGAGACTTCCTCTCCTTCCCTGGAAGTATCCAACACCCTGCCACCTTTCCTTGACCACGCAGAGAAATGAGAAAGGGGTTTAAAACAGTCCTGGTGGCTTTGCCTGATTGTAGGGTTTGGTGAAGGCCAGCTGGGTGCTGACTGTGCTGCTCAGTGCCTGGAGGAGCCAGCCCTGGCTGCTCTGACATCAGCAAGGGAAATAGAAATTGAATATACAAAACATAAATATGCCCTTCTGAGGGTTTTGTTTAATTTTTGGAGGTGGCTTTCGGGTTTGTTTTTTTTTTGTTTTGTTTGGTTTGTTTTGGTTTGGTTTTTTCTTGCTACTCAATTTGTATTACCCAGGTGAGGAGGAGACTCATTTTGCATCCCACCTGGGATGCTCCCAGCAGGACCCGGCATCCCTGAGTGCAGCGCTCTTCCCCCAGCCACGGTGTCAAACTGGGAGCACTGGTGTGGCTCTGGCTCAGCCGAGGGGCTCCGGGGGGCAGCAGCTCCTTGTCCCGAATGAATGGGATTCGCGTCGTGCAGGAGCAGGTGGCAACAGCCTCATTTGCAATTTCTGTGCCTGCCACATGTCCCTGCAGCGGGCAGGTTTTAACAGCAGGTTAAAAGAGATGGGGCCTGGCTGGCAGGACAAAAAGAAACAGCCTTGAGAGGGCCTCCTACACCTTCAAAATCTGCTTGAGTGGAGACAACATTCCCATCCTTCCCTTGGCCAATGTGAAGGAAGCAGCCCGGACTCAGCAGGTCAATAAAGCAATTTGCACCCTCGTACAGGGCCATCCATCAAGTGACATGATTACACCTCCACTGGTTCCAGGGTTTAATGTAAATTGTGTGACAGTGATAGAAGTACCCGAGGATTCCTTTCTTCTGCCTCTGGAAATACCTTGCCCCTCCCTGCATTTACGGGGAGTCAAGGGTAGCATTATCCCATGCCAGTAGTCTTTCTCTTTAACGTTATTGTTTGATTAAGGAATATTTGTGGCTTGTTTTGCCTCTAGAAGGGAAGCCCTGACGGTTTTTGGGCTGGAGCAGTGATGTGTGGAGGCAGTGCTGGGCTGTGTGTCAGCAGGGAGAGCATCCCGTCCTGTGCCAAAACCGCCACATCCTGACCCTGCCTGCAGCTGCTGTGAGATTTCCCTGGGTTACCACAGAATCATAGAACGGTTTGGGTTGGAAGGGACCATTGAAGTCCAAACTCCACGACAAGAACACCTCTAGATCAAATCTGCGTCCGGGAGAGGAGCTGGCAGGGAATTTAGTGCCCACTAATTCAGAGAGTTTTTTCCTTGCTGAAAAGATGTTGGTGCCTCCTGTCTCCTTTGTTTCTTGATCTCAGTTTCCAGAAAAACTGCTCCTGGGTTATATCTCACCCACACACCTGGGTAACTCACCCTGACAGGATCAAGGAATTTACAAAAATTCCCTTCCCAGAAAGGTTCTGATGCCCTGACAGGTCCGTGTGTTGCTCCTTCCCAGAGCCCAGATTAATTTAGTGTATTGGCATGTAGGGCATTGGTGGGGTGATTCTTTGCTTCCATCAGGTCTGGAGAAATCACAAGTTTTATTTTCTTGGTTCTTGTTTTAGAATTATTGAACGGTTTGTGTTGGAAGGGAAGTTAAGGGTCATCTGTTCCACCCTGCCACGGGCAGGGACACCTTCCACTATCCCAGGTTGCTCCAAGCCTTATCCAACCTGGCCTGGAACACTTCCAGGGATGGGGCAGCCACAAATTCTCTGGGCAAGGAAGGTCTTGGATTGAGCCCTGGCTACCCTATCCATCTCCCGTCAAGCCTTTACTAAGAATCTCCTTGTCTTTGGTTGCAATACGTAACCAAAAGAATAAATTCTATTCCCAGTCTGTTGAAAACAGTTGAAAAGGTGTTTTTTTCTTTTAACCCCAGGGGTGATGGGGCGGGTGCCTTCTGTTAATGGGCAGCTGTTAAACCAGGTGGGGCAGTGTTTTTATCTTCTCCACAAACCATCCTCCCTCCAGGGTATATCTGCTGTTCATGGGCCGTCAAGGCTCACTGCAGGGCTGATACAATTCCATCATCCCATTGGGAGACCCTCCACCCAGGGGGCGGAGCCAAAAATTCCTACCTGGATAAAACCTGAGATCCAGAACACCAGCACAGCCTGTTTGCACTGGATTCCCAGAGGAAGACCAAACCCATCTCAGCACCACTGGACCTTCAGAGGAAAACTGCACCTTCTACAGGATCATCTCTGCTCCAACAGAACCACATCTGTCACTCCAGGAAAATTTATTTGGACTGCTCCCAACACCCTGACCAACAGGGTGTCAGGTTGTGTTCTGACTCTGTCAGTGTTTCTAGGACTTTTTGTTTCTTTGTTTGTTTTACTACATTTGTATTTTTTAATACTCCCAGTTAGGAACTATTACTCCTATTCCCAAATCTTTGCCTGAAGGCCCTTAATTGCAAAATCATTATAATTTGGAGGGAGGGGGTTTACATTCTCCATTCCAAGGGAAGCTCCAGCTTTCTCTGGCAGACACCCGTCTTTTCCAAACCAAATCACTCCTTTACTCGTAGTCCTTATTTTAGACAGCCAACCCCAGCACTGCACTTTTCAGCGTGTTTGAAGGTGTTTGGTGGAAGGGAGTGGATTTTGGGCTGGCTATTGGCAGCCTAACAGGAAAAAAAAACTGGTGGGAAGACTTGGGGTGATTAAAACATTTCTTTCATTTTCACTTCCAAGGCACTGACAGGGCTTTTCCTTGTCCATCCTGCTTTCCAGGCTGGTTAGGAGACCACCTACAAGAAGAATTTTGCCTCTTCAAACTGGGCCAACTTGGAGTTATTAGGGCCACAAAGCTGGAAACACGAGGCTCTACTTTCACAGCACCCAATGTTTTTAACAGGCTCAGATGAAAACAAAAACAAACCCCCTTTCCCCCTCGAGTGTTGTTTTGTAGCACTGNTTCTCTTCTCTTCTCTTCTCTTTTCTTATGGGTTGAAACAGATATCCTTGGGAAGAGCTGTGACCCACTGACCTGGGGGGATGCAGTAACATCCATGGAGCACCCTGCTGTGGGAAGGAGTTAACCAGGGTCAGCAGCCTGTTATTTTCCACCCCCCCTGCAACTGATAAGGAAAAGGAAGTTGTTATTCGTGTCCCTGGGACAGTCTCGTTAAATAGGAAAATAACAAATGGAAAAATAACACGTTTCTGATGGTGCCCCACTTTCCTGAAGCTACAAAACACCAGCTTGGGCCACCTCTCCTGCCATGCAAGGGCGAGTGCTGCTCCTCTGTTTTGTAGGGATGTGGGTTTTTCCCGGTGAACAGGCTCACCCCGTGCTCTGGGAACATCCCAGTCTTGAGCTAAATGCACTTGTATCTCTTTTTTTGTTGGCTTTTCGTGGTACCAGATAGAAGCTTCAATGAGATTCATGGGGTTCCCAGCCCGTTGTTCTCTCTTCCCCCGGTCCCCCAAGCCTTGGGCAGCTCCTCCAGCTCCTTCTTCCTGCACCAGTGATGCCAAACTCTGCCATCACCTGCAGGAGTGCTGCTCATGAGGGATGGTGTGTGCTTCAGTCACTCTGGATTTACCCTACACTGACTGAAAATTGACACTTAACCCCGGCCCCTGCAGCTGAAGAAACTTCCTTTGCTCTTAAAATCACAGAATCCCAGAATGGTTTGGGCTGGAAGGGACCTTAAAGCTCATCCTGTTCCATCCCCTGCCATGGGCAGGGACACCTTCCACTGTCCCTGGGTGCTCCAAGCCCTGTCCAACCTGGCCTTTGGACACTTCCAGGGATCCTGGGGCAGCCACAGCTTCTCTGGTCACCCTGTGCCAGGGCCTCACATCCAAGAATTCCTTCTCAATATCCCATCTGACCCTGCCCTCTGGCAGTGAGAAACAATTCCCTGTGTCCTGTCCCTCCATCCCTTGCTCCCCAGTCCCTCTCCAGCTCTCCTGGAGCCCCTTCAGGCCCTGGGAGGGGTTCTGAGCTCTCCCTTCAGGCCCTGGGAAAAGTTCTGAGCTCTCCCTTCAGCAGTGCTTGGGAAGATGCTTGGACATTGGCTCTGGGTGCCCAAATTCTCCCAAAACAAACCCTGGAAGCTGCTTTTCTTCCTGCCCCTCTGTGCTCTGGCAAGCAATGGCTTGTGGTTGCCTTTCCCCAGGCAGCACAAGCCGCCAGGGCTCAGTGTCTAAAACCTGCAGCCGTGTTGGAGAGAGAGAAATGAGAGTTCCCGCTGACACCAGCACGGGAGGGGGATTGTTTAAATCCCCCAGGATTTATTCCAGCCACCTCCACACTCTCATTATTACCTGCACGTAACAGATAAATGAGCATTTCCACGTAGTCAAAGCAGGTATCGATCAGGGCCCGGCTGATCAATGGGACGCTGTTTTCCCCGGCTGGAGCCTGTCCCAGCCCCGGGGGACTTTGCCCATCATTAACAGTCATATGCACTCAGACAACGAGGGCCTGTTCTATTATCCTAATGCCGGGCCAATCTGGGAATTAATCGGGATATTTGGAAGCACCTTAACTGCCGGTGCTGATATCCGGCCCTGAGTTTCCCTCTCCTGATCTCCCCCAGGCAGGCGGGATCTCCCCGCGGGTTCCCGGCGCTGGATAATGCGCCTAAGCTGGTTACAGTGAATTTGCATGAATAAACAGGCAATTCTGCCCGGGCTGAAAGCAACTTCATTAAGACCCGGCGATAATTTGAGCTTGCTTATTGCCTGTCCTTTGAACCCTAAAAAGGGAAGATTTTGAGCAACAATTGACTTTGTGTTTGGGGGTCACGGGACCCGCTCCGGCTCGCAGAGGCAGAATTCTCCTCTCTAGGAATGTCTTTTCCTCTTTGCCTTCCTCCACAATCACTCTGCCAAGGTGAATAATTGTCCCGGAACGCTCGGTTTGTGGAAAAAGGTTAACTGTGCTCACGGATAACAAAGTGCTGGCTGGCTGAAAGGGGGCACACGGTGATTTACTGGAGGTTCTCAGCACAGGGGGTCTGCCCAGCCAAATCCACGCCTGGAAACCCAAACGGAGCTGGGATGGGGAGGTTGCTGTGGGGAAAATGGTCAGATGGGGCCGGGGATGCAGGAGGTGGAAATGGGACAGGGAATATTGGGAGGGATGGGATGAACATCCGTGCCTGGGTGGGAGGTGAAGGGGAGCCATCCCAGGACAGGGAAAAGTACCTGGGAAAGCTTTCCCACCTTGCACTGTGCAACCATGAAAACGAGCTGGGCAACCACAGAAAATGAGAAGCATTTTGGGGAGTGAAAGCAGAGGGGCAGGGGAGGGCGGGGACCCCCGAGGGATGGAGGGCACAGCGGGCAGGGTGAGCTCGGGGACACCGGGGACAAATTCAGCTCCCTGCTGCACGTTCCCTGGATTAATTAACTCTCATGGATGTGTGGGCTCTGCTCCACTGCCGTTTCCCAGCTGTGCCAGGGCTGCCAGCTCGGGCTGGGTGCTGCTCACACCCACCCTGTGCTCAAACAGCATCCACCCGGGCTGGGCAAACACTGGGATTGGGAGACACTCCAGTGGTTTATCTGGACACAAGCAGCATTATGTAAACAAAGCTATGAACGCCGCCTGTTGGGAATTTTACCACGGGCTCATCCCTTCAGCAGAAAATTGAACAAATTGGCCAGGCATTGGTGGTGTTATAAATATGGTGAGCCAAATCGAAATTCAAAAAAAAAATAATTTTGAAATACAAAAAAAGAAATAAAAATACAACAAAACCACAGCCACAATGCAATGAAACTACCATAAACCCAAGCCACAATAAAGAATAGATTCGTCCGAATCTGGGAAACGAATACGGGGCCGGCCGGTACCAAGTCCTCCGACATTCTGCTTTTAGGGTCCAGTTTTTATACTTTTTATTTCCCTCGAGGCAGAGATTTCCTTTGTCTGTGGTAGGATTATGATATTCACGGGCTCTCCTTTTGGGAGTCAAACGTCTTCCTGAGTGGAATCAGAACGGTGTCTGAGGATTAACTTTAAATCATATTGAAGTTCGGAGTGGGGTTCCTCCGCTAGACCGAAGGATGTCTGTGGGGGAGCCGGGGCTGTCCCGGAGCTGATGGCTCAGCCATTTGGCCGTGGTGGCTCAGCTGAAGTTCTCCTTTTCATTTGCAGATTGTAGATTTGTAGATTCCTCAGCCCGGGCTTCCCCTCTGGTGACTCTGCCAATGCATTCTTTTCTGCCTGTAATTCTTTAATTTCTCATGCACAAATTAATGTACAAGGCTTATTTACAACAGTGGCTTTCAGCCTCACACCCAGCCCTCAAACCTCCAGCCAAGCAGCGTCCACACAGAGCTTGGGCAGTGTCCTGGCATGAGCAAGGAGAGAAACACCCATTGGATTCCCAGGTGAAGCTCAGTCACTTAAGGAAAAGGTTGTTTTTTTAACTCCCAGGCTCTTGGGTGCGTGTTCCTGCGCCTACTGTGTGTATCAGCAGCACTTTTAGGCAAGTTCCTGCATTTAAGAGCAGGCACCAAGCCTCGTTTTCGGGATTTTGGGATGACTCTCAGACCTCAACACATTCTGGTTTTAACCAGGTGCTGGCGAAATGTCCGTGAGGCAGGAGAGCTGCCTGTGCTTTCCCAGCTCCGGCCAAACAGGTGTCAAAGACCTGTGGAGACCATGGAAAAACCCCGAGCTGTGAGATGAGACTCACGGTTCTGGTTGAAGCCCCAGGTGCAGAGAGGCCGTGCAGTGTCACAGGGAAGGGACAATGAGGGGACAGTGAGTGTCCTGCTCCCCTTTGTGCCGGCTCAGCCCTGCCAGAGCCTTGTGCACATCAATCCTGTCTCGAACCCAAACTCTGGGGCTGGGACATGGCCAGCACTGCCAGCAGGCGTCCTCCAGGCATGAGGAAGATCAGGAGTCTGGCCCGGACCAGGGAAAAGCCAGAGGGATGGTTCAGGAGGAAGCCAGGATCTCCTGAGGGTCTGCCCTTGCAGCAGAAGCTGTTTACCCAGCTGTTTTGCACATCTGTAAGGCTCGACCGAGCGAAGAAGAAAGGCTGGAGTTTGTCCTCGATTACCCTGGGCTGGCAGCGGAGGCGTTCCCGTGGTTTTAAACATTTCAGTGGCTCCATGGGGCGTCCCCTACCAGCAGGAGAAAAAATCATCCTCATCCAGGGGAGAAAAACCAGGTTTGGGTTGGAGTTGGCTGCGTGTCTTTGTTCCGGAGGTGCCCGGCAAAGCCCGGGAGCCGGGAAGGGGGAGGAAGAGGAAGAGGAGGAGGAGGAGGAGGGTGATGGCTGGGCTGTGCCGGGAGCCCAGCTCCCATCTGGCTCCCTTATCACGCCCGGCACAGCCTCGCGTGTCACATTGGGATGTAAATCGCATTAATTGAATTCACTTTGGCTGCGCTTTTGGGAGCAGACAATGACTGAGTCAAAATCTCATTTACATACTGATAAGACACAGTTGAAAAATGATGCCTTCTAATGAATAAAATGTGTGTAACTGGTCCAGCTTGATATTGGCATTAAAGTGTTAATCACTTTGGCATACAAGTTTATAGTGCTGAGTAAATTTGTCCTCAAAGGGGTCCTGAAACAGAAATCTATGTTTCTGGACTGCCATAGCAACATATAGACGTCTTCATTGTATTTCTTGGTCAGAAAGCAGGTGCCAGCTTCTAATTAAAGCCTAATTTGCAATTTGTGTCCTATTCAGTGTTTTCATGGGAACTTTGATGGCTGATACAGTGGTAAGCAATAACCAGTAGCAGGACTTGAAAGCAGTGATGGAAATTCATCCTCCCCCCGGGGCTGAGCCAGCACAGGAGGGTCAGGAGCAGGTTGTCACTGTGTGTCCCTGGTACCAGGAGGCTGCTGGCAGAGAGGGAAGATGGAACTCATCCCACGAGCCAGTCTGGCAGGGGTTGGTGCTCACCCTGCTCCAGGCAGCTCTGGCCTTCCTTCTTCCAGGACAGATGGAAAAAGCTCCTTCCAAACTCCCAGTTAGAGGCTCCAGATTAACGATGCTCGTGCAGGTCTCTTGTTGCACGTGTTCTCTCCAGCCTGGCCGCAGACCTGGAGCAGCTCATGCTTCCCAATCTTCCCCCTGCCACTGCTCCATCTCCTCCTGCTTCTAAGGACAGGCTTAGGAGCTCCTGCCATCATTAGTATCAAGGGTGGAAAGGTGGAAAGGTGGAAAGGTGGAAAGGTGTCCTGTGGAGCTGGCTGCCCTGGGAGCAGCAGTTTGAGGTGCCAGCCCCAGTCTGTGGGAGGAGTTGCTCCCAATAAATGCCGTGTTTCCTTCTCTGCCCGGGGGATTGGGAAGGTCCTTGAGGGGAACGAGGTGGAAATCCCAGCGAAATTCAATCCTCCTTCAGATTCCTTTCCCTATTGCAGCCCGGGGCACTGGCTGAGGAGCTGAGCCTCCCAAAACCCTTCAGAGCCAGAGCCCTGAGCTTTGCTGGAGCTACTGCCCAGCTGCAGACCCGGCCTGTGCTGGGCTTTTCCCTGGCCGGACCACGGGAACCCAGCCCCACTCCTGCACCCCTGAGAGGGGGGAGAAAGTGAAGAAAGTGGAGAAAGGTGGAGAAACTTTCTCCCCTGAAAGGGGGGAGAAAGTGCCTTGGTGTGTTTTGGGCACCCCTCAGCTCCCTGCAGGGTTTGTCACTGATGGTGGTTGGTTGGCAGCAGGGTCAGGGGTCAGTGTCACAGCTGTGGGGGGCTGAAGGACCACAGGGGTCACTGCCCTGACAAGGGGACAGTTCCAGGGTTTGGTCTGGATGTGCCAACGTGCTGGGTGTCCCCTCACCATCCTGGGACAGCTGGGGATAAGCCAACAGGGAAAAAGTGACACTTCAGGAGCAAACCACACACCCTGGATCAGGAAGCACAGCAGTGCTGGAGGGGAGAATGTCTGGGGACCTGTGATCCCCTGCTCAGTGAAATGGGATTTTCCTGGTTCCTGTTGACTGAATGAGCCCTGGAAACCCCTGGAGACAGAGATGCCACCCTGTGCCCGTGCTCCACAGCTGCTCCAGCAGGGAATTCTGTCCATGCCTCTCTGCTGGCTGCTCCTTCCCACCCTGGCTCACATTTTCAGCTGCAATAAATCAGCACAGTTCCACCAAGGCCAATTTCATGTCAGTCAGTGCTCTGATTCCGGGTACTCAACCTTCCCACTGAATTTATTCCCTCCATAGGGTCCATGTGCTTGTTTAAGTCCTATAATCCATCATGGAATGTTCTCCTTTTTATAGCAGGAAAAAAAAATAAATGAAAGCAAAGGAGTCAGTGGCTTAGCCCAGGTTCCAGTGTGTGCTGCTCCTGGCGAGGCTGATCCAAGTGCACCCCACACGTGGCTAAACAGGACAGTAAATATTGGATCCTTGTGCCCTCAGCCCTGTAATTCCCCCCCTGAGCCCTTCCTGGCTCAGGCATCACTTGGGTTGCTCAGCCTGAAGAAGAGAAGGTTCCAGGGAGAGCTCAGAGATGTTTCCAGGGCCTAAATGGGCTCCTGGAGAGCTGGAGAGGGACTGGGGACAAGGGATGGAGGGACAGGACACAGGGAATGGCTTCCCACTGCCAGAGGGCAGGGATGGATGGGATATTGGGGAGGAATTGTTCCCTGTGAGGGTGGTGAGGCCCTGGCACAGGGTGCCCAGAGAAGCTGTGGCTGTCCCTGGATCCCTGGAAGTGTCCAAGGCCAGGTTGGACAGGGCTTGGAGCAGCCTGGGATAGTGGAAAGTGTCCCTGCCCATGGCAGGGGGTGGAATGAGATGGACTTTGAGGCCCCTTCCAACCTTTTTATGATTCTGTGATTCTACAAAGCGAACATTTAAATCACTGCTGGACTGTTTTATCAGCTGTGAATCTCCTTCCCTGAGGGATTTGGGCGCCCCAGGGCAGGCTCCAAGCACCGAATCCAGGGAGAATGAACATTTCAGAGTCTCCTTCTCCTGTGGCCTTCCAGCTCCTGAGCAGGGCACTGTGCTTCGAGTGCTCCAGCCCCTCGCTGTTATTTCCTCCACCACATGGACCTATTCTGAATTTTTGATGGGAAATCTTTCCAACCATTTTTACACTTTTCAAGCAGTGTAAAAATCACCCTGGGCCAACGCACTTGTGCAAGGAGACAGAACAACATCACACATCCTGCAGCCCGGGTGAAAACCCCCAATAAACTGGTGTGGCACAGTCAGTTGTTTGACCAAATCAACAAAAATAAATCTGGAATAAATGGAAAAAGGAAAAAAAAAGAGAAGAGTAACCCACCTAAAACTTTGCTCACATAACAGGAAAAGCACAGCCTGGGGCTTTGTCCACCTATTTCTACCAGTGAGTGGAAAATACCCTGCTCCAGGAATCCACCTCTTTCCTGCTTGCTGGGGGATGTGAGTTTTCCCTGCAGGGAATATCCTGTTTACCTAAAGCCCTGTTTCCCATCATTCCAGCAGGCTCCACACCGGAGTGACATCCCCTAGGGAGCTGAAATCATCCTCTTCATGAGGAGTTAATTAATTATTAGTTTATTTTGCAAGGTGCTGGCAGGGCAAGAGGTCCTCAGGCTCTGGAGCAGGGGCTTGGTGAGTGGGGTGTGGAATTTTGGTTCCTCTGAACCCAAAACCTCCTCTCCACCACCTCAGTCCCTTCTCCAGGTGATGCTCCAGGAGCTGTTGCAAGTTTTTCCTGCCATGTAACTCCCTGAGGATCTGCTTAAACCCTCATGGGAACATGTGCTGGAATTGCTCCGAAACTCCTGGCCCTAAACCTCCTTGGCTTTGAGTGGCTTTAAGTCATCGAGGACATTAAAAATCTTTTTCCCAAAGGCTTTGTGCTGCTCCCCATCCCTGGGGCCAGCCTGGGGAAGGTGTGAGTGAGGGACATCAGCTCACAGCCCAGGGACAGGAGCTGTTTGGTTCCTGGAGTTATGGCTTATTCCAGCGCAAGCAACCCTAACCACATGATGAACATTATCAGGGTCATTAAAATGTTTTACCAGAGCCAGAAATGTTTGAAAAACCTGTTGCAACGCTAAGCTGAGCGTTTTAATGCGGCCTGAGGAACAAACAGGCTCTCTCTGTTCTTTGCACCAACCAAAGGATTTTTATTGTCCCCTAAAGCAATCTGCCAGGGGTGGGGGCTGTGCTGGTGCTCAGTGGGCCTGGGCCAACCCTGCCAGAGGGTCTGTGATGGCAGCA
Source organism: Cyanoderma ruficeps (assembly GCA_008694505.1). NCBI lineage: Eukaryota > Metazoa > Chordata > Aves > Passeriformes > Timaliidae > Cyanoderma > Cyanoderma ruficeps. The sequence continues at coordinate 48,799,491 of VZDJ01007753.1, read as the reverse complement.
GACCCCATCCGAGTTTTTTCCCAGCTTCTTGGTGTTGATATTTTGGATTGAGGGCACTTTGCAGCTCTGAACATTCCCGGGAAGGAAAGGGGAGCTCGGATTTTTTAGGTGTGGAGGGAGGGGTAGGGCTGCTTGTGAAGGGAGAGCACGGCCCCTTGGCATGAAAGCACAGCATCCAGCCTTTCCCACGGAGCCAAGAGCTGATCCAGCCAGGAATCATGGCTGCAGCTCATCCTCCTGGCAGCTCACAGTGCTCAAACATCCAGGCTGGCAGCTCGTGGGCTGGTGGAGCAGTTGCTGCCCCAAGCACTTCGGTGCCTAAACCAGGGTCTGACAAAGGATCTCAGAATGGTTTGGGTTGGAAGGGACCTTAAGGATCACCTGGGCAGGGATCTTGGGATTCTTGGGGCCTTGGATCTCGACATCTTGGGATCCATGTCTGGAATATCCTGTGGGACAGGATATATCTGGAATATCCTTGCGACATCAATCCACAGTTGGATCTGATGCAGGTGGAGTCACCCTCTCCTCCTCTCACCCTCTCCTCCTTCCTGCTGCCAGGACAGAGCTGATGGCAGCCATGGCTGGACAGACAACAGCGATTAACTCACCTGATTAAAACCTGAGCTGGCAGAAGGTCTCCAGAGAGAGATTGGCAGCTCTCAGGAGTTTTGCTTGTTGGGGGTCCGTGCCAGGACTCAGTGTCTGATTTGGGAGCTGGAGCAGCACATCCTGGACCATTTTATCTGTGCAGTCACTCACTGGCCTCTTCTGGATCCCCCATTTTAACATCACCTCCTTGCACACACACAGACTCTGCCCTGCAGGCACCACAAAAGTCACAGTGTCGCCCCACAGCAAATATTTGCAAAATAGAGAAAAAAAAGGCTCCGTGATGGAGCCGTGACTCACTTGGTTCCTCTTTGGGCTCAGAAGGAATAATTTCTGTGTTGTGAATAATTTCTGTGTGGTGCTGAGTGTGCAGCTCAGCAGCAGATGTCTCTGAAGAGAGAGGATTTGGGAGTGAGAGCATCGACACCCTTTTAGTTCACATGGGAATTTTTTTGGCCTGTTTTCTCTACTACGTGTCCGTAGAAATAAATACAGTATCTCCTTCCGTCTGCAAAAGCAATAGTGGGGCATTTCCCACTGTCTGGGAAAGGTTGTCTCAATCTTGCTGTGGAGCAAGGACCTTTAAGCATCAGTTGTCACAGGCAGCATCTTTTAAACACAGATCAGTGGCCGCCACTGACAGCTTCATCTGTGTCAGATCAAGGATGATGTTTCACCCAGAATCTGCAAAACCAGCTCCAGGACCAGTTCCTGTCACTGCAGCCACGGCCCAGCTCTGCTTTCCTTCCCTGGAGCCAGGGATTGCTCCTGTTTGCTCCCCTCTGTCGTTCCAGGGTGTCCACTGAACCGCCGAATTTCACATTTTCCTCCATCAGCGCTGAGCAGTGGTCAGGGCTGACCCCTTGCCTTGGTGGTCACTCCCAAGCTTTCCAAAATTGCTGCCCCAAATCGAAGCCATCCTTTAATGAGAAACCCCAGATGTGCAAGTCCAGATCTAAACAGAGCCTAAGGTGAGGAGCAGAGTCTGCTGAAGTCACCTGGAGAGCACAAAGGGTGTAGAGAAACGGGGGTTGGTTATTGGAACTGAGAATTTTAGGTTTTCTGTGCTGACAGGCACTGACCCTCAAGCACACACTCCATTTGACCTGAGGCCGTGGAACAGGCTTCCAAAATTGAGTGACAGCTCAACTGGGGTTGTGGGTGTGTAGTTTGAATGGAAGTGTGTGATATCACAGGGTGGAATGTCGCTAGAGGACACGAAAAGAAGGACACCCACCCACCAGGCTGAGAGCGAGAAAAAGAACTTTATTCTTGGATTCAGGGTTTAAATAGAGTTTGGACTTTGACCAGCGATTGGGGGGACGAGGTTGATACCTCTCCAACCCCACTGGTCAAACAAGCAGTCCATCAATTTGTCCTTCCCTCTGGGAGGAATGTATTATTTACAAAATATCAGTCTTTGTTTTTGTTACAAGCGTGAGAACTCCAGTACAAGAATGCAAAAACATCAGAAGGCTGAAAAATCAGGGCGACAGTGGAAAACTTAGAATTTAAGGCTTTAGATTACAGTAATCTGTATAAAGCAAGATGGAAGATTTAGGGTGCAGGCTGAGTTCTTCTCCTTTCACCTCCTTCTTCACGGGTTTGGGTGGTGTTTTGTAATTGGGTCGAAAAATCCGCATTGCGGATCACGGGAGGTTGGTCATTGGGTTAAAAGTAAAAAAAGTAAAAACAATTTAGGTGTCATCTCGTAATTGGACAATTTATGCTTAAAAGACCTTGGAAAGATTTAGAGAGACAGTCATTTTTCACTTTTTTAGCTAGAACTCACAACTTGTGATACCGTAACATAGATAAGAATTAATAAACATCTGAGTCTGAACACGAAAATTGTGTCTCCTGAGCATTTAATCCCGGCTCTAACACAAGAAAAGAAGACAAAACCCCACATTTTAATGGTGCCCTCTGCGAGGAGATTTTAGCCCAAGTCAGTAAAGGTGGAAGGCAGAGCCTGGATATCTGGGCTTTGTCAAACACCAGCAGCCAAGGATGTGCCAGTCTCTCCCCTGGGTCTGTGTGGAAGGGAATTCCAGTTTAGGTCTGGGCTCAGTCTGGGCTGTTTGGTCTGTTTGGGGAGGGGTGGCCTTGGGAGCAATGCAGGGAAGTGGAATTCACTGGATCTCTGCAAAAGCCAGGTGAGGATGGTTTGACTTTTGTTTTTATCTAGCAAGGGTAGGCTCAGCTTATGTGTGCAAGCCGTCCCTAAAATCCAGGTGAGTTTGCTCCAGAGTTTATACTCAGATCTATCTCTGCTTTAAATAACTTCAGGTTTTAGCAACTGGGTTCAGACTAAGTTTACTCTGAAATACGGGCAAACATCTCCAGGTTTGGCTTATTTCCAGTTCTAATGTTGGTTTTAGCTGGATAAAGGTCTGACCCAATGCCCACTAAAAGAGAATAACTAAACTTTGCAAGTTAGATAAGCATATTTTAACAAAGCCTAGGGTAATTTTAAATTAAATAAAACTTAATATGGATGAAATTTTAACAGAAAGAAACCTTAAACTACGTTAACTTAATAAAACTCACAAGAACATATACAATATGTACAATATATTAGATTACAATATAACAGAACTTTAAATTAACAGAACATAAATCTAATGGAGATTTAAATTCTCTCAGTACCAGCCTGCCCTGTGGACGGAGAGTTTTTCCAGCAGATCCAAGCTCCGTTCTGTTCTCCTTTACCCCTCTGTATAATCAAAATTGAGCCAAGGGAAGAACAGAGCTGTGGGCACTGAGCCTTCCCCAGGGGCAGGATTTGGCAAGCTGTAAATAAGCAGCACTTCCAAACGCCTCCTGAGGGAGTGAGTGATGATCCAGCCACACTCAACAGACTCCAGCTGCCGCCACAATTACTTTACACACCTTTTAGATGCTCATGCCATCGTCTTGGTGTCTTATTCAGCACTGACAAACAAAATCCCAGCTTTCCAAGCCATGAGGGAGGCTTAAACCGAAGGGCTACTTGAGTCCATTGGAGAAAGACGCTTTAATGGCACATTTTCCTTGTTATAAAACCAGCCTGAAATAACGAGGCTCGTGAAAGGATACGACCTGGGCTATAAAATGCGCTTATTAAAGTTGCATGATAAATCAGAGAGGGACATTTTTTGCCTCTTCCTGAGGAACTGGGCGCAGTCAGACAAGGAATGGAGGTAAGGCAGATTGATTTCCGGCACAAGGCTCTCTCCCAGCTGGGGGTAAAGGATTAGCACAGGTCAAATTGCTCACAAACCTCTGTCAAGGAATATATATGTCTAACCGAAATGTCAGGCTGGAGTGAAGGAAACCTGGGCTCTGTGGCCTTGTTACATCCCAGTGTGGGGGGTTCCATCAGTTCTACCCTTCTTTGCTCCTTTGCCTGGACGCTGAATCTTTGTCCTTTCTTTTTTTCCCCCCAGACGAGCGATTTGTCTCCAACAGGATGCTCTGCTGTCACGTGAGTGACAGGACAAGGGGGAATTGTTTCAAACTAAAAGAGGAGAAATTTAGGTTAATATTAGGAAGAAATTCTTCCCTGTGAGGGTGGGGAGGCCCTGGCACAGGGTGCCCAGACAAGCTGTGGCTGCCTCTGGATGCCTGGAAGTGTCCAAGGTCAGGTTGGATGGATCTCAGAGCAACTTTGTCTAGTGGAAAGTGTCAACATCCTTCCCTCTGAGTGATGAACAGCACCAGGAGAAAGGAGGAGGAAAAAAAAGAGGGTTTTTTTGGTTGTCTTTTTTTTTTTTTTGGTTGTTGCTGCTAAAAATACGGCCTCATTCTTCAAATGCTTGGGAATCTTTTTTATCCCACTCGGATGATTTATTCTGCTGCAAAAGGTCTGGCTGGAGGGGATCAGCTTCCACCAGCAGCAAGCTGCAACAGGGAGCAGAGCAAGGAATGCCACTGAGGAGCTGTGGGATGCTGCAGCACCTGTAAAGGGAAGGCTCAGAAGAGCGAAGCTGAAGTGGTTTGTTTTGAAAAACTTTTTGGGCATGGGTGGATCAGGCAGGTTTTCCCCAAATCCCAGCTCCCAGAACACTGAAACAGCACCAAAAATGGCCTCACAACTTGCAAGGGATCGGGGCTGAGCCCTCCTGTCCACTCAGGGCTTATGTCAGGGCCAGTTAAGGTGCAGGAGCTGCCTCTCCTGCCCTCAATTCCTGGTGGCACTAAGACTCCTCCCTTCTTAGCTGCCGAGTAATTTTCTTTTGGGTAATGCAATAGTGCATGGAAGAGCCTATTATTTGCCAGTAGCAAGAGACTCAGCAAGCACTAATTGGACAAACGAGGCTCCAGGGATTTACAAACTAAGCAGATGAATATGCAGCTGGGGGAAAAAAAAAGGCAAATAAGGCTCTGAGCCTCCCTGAAGGGCACCTGGGACGGCCGCTTTGCTCCTGGAAGCAGAGGAAGTGCTCTGTGCGTGCTGTGAGGGGCCATCCTGTCCTGAGAGATCCTTCCTGCCCCAAAAACCATCTCCCAGAGCTGTTTTCCTGGGAGCATCTCTGATGAGCAGGTTTGTTTTCCCCCAGGGATGCACTGGCTGCACTCCGTGGCAGGTATTTGGAAACGTTTCCCAGGCTCTTGGCATCCTTCCCAGCCCACTTTGCCCACAGGGACAGGCTGCCATCAGTTCCCTGTGTTGGGGACTGTGCTGGGGTGAAGACTTCCTAGCTCTTCACCTGTTCCCAGCCTAAAATCTTCCCTCTAAAAAAGAAGGAAAGGAGGGAAAGAGAAGGAAACAAAATCCTTTATGGGGGAATTAAAAAAAATAAAATCATTTTTGCTCTCAAATATTGCCTTTGAAAGGATATCCTGAGCTGTGTCACACTCCAGGATATCTTCTGGAAGCTCTTTCTTCTTGTGTCTCCTCATACTTTGGGGTTTCTTCTTGTGTCCCCTCATCCTTTGGGGTCACATCTTCATCTCTGGTCCCCTTGGGTGCTGCGTCCCCACTTTGGTCTGTGCAGGAGAACAGCTCAGACTGGGATCTCCAGTAGACAACAAAAATCAGTGGAATGGCTTGAAAACATTTCTTTTTAACTGCTGCCAGACATAACTCATGACCAGGTCACTTTTCCTTCCGTTTCTGCTGCCCTTTTCAGCAACCCCACCCCGCAGGGAGGAGCACCACCATCAAACCGTGGCATATCCTCAAACCACAAGTTTTCTGGGCATGAGAGTTGCTGTCCTCCACATCTGGGTCTTGCTCCACCACCAGGGTACCAAGCTGCTGCCATAAAATGAGCAATAAGGTGTTGTGTGTTCCATCAGTCCAGGGCTGAAGGCTCCTGGTCCTGGAGTAAGGCTGGGAATGTCCCCTTGAGGATGGCCAAGAGATGACTGATGGTGTGGAGTGAGTTATGGCAAACCCTTCTCCCAGGGAAAAAAAAGTGCTCCTGGCTGGGGTTTGGATGATAGATCACTGCCTTTTTCTGTGGTGCATTAGCACTTGAGCTCAGAGGTCGAGCCAGAGAACAACCTTCTCCCTCTAATTGACATGCAAAGCTGCTGCTGTGCATTAACTGGGACTGGGGCTGAACTCCGAACCCCAGAGCTGAGATCAGACAAATGGAGAGGGGGAAATCGGCAATAAATTGTTTGGATACTTACAGGCGCTCAAACATGACATGTTTATTAAAAAAAAAAACCCCAAACAACAGAACTGCAGTGCATAGGATGGCTTGGCTTTCTGCAAGTGGCCAGGGTTAAAAAGTCCTCAGCCCGGTGTGGTGGGAGCAGGAAATATCTCATGGATTTAACGACCTGGAGAGTTTTCCAGGGTGCAGCCAGGGATGTCCTCTGTGTTTTCATGGCCTTGGTTTCACTCTGAGGACCATCAGTGAGGAGGGGAAATGCTGAGGCTGGAGTTACACTGGGGGGTGAATGGGGGACCCCCAACACTCTGCACCTTCAGGAGGTTAAAGAGCAGAAATCAGCCGGGTGAGGTGCTGCTTATAAAAGAAGAAAACAGCAATGAAGCAAATCTACCATTTGATCCCATTTTGTTTTTTCCATTAAGGTAGTGCTTTCATGTTTCCTCTGCAGTCCTGAGGGCCAGAAACACGTTAGAAATGAAATCTTCTACATAACCCTACAAAGAAACCATGAGAGCTGGTGTGGGACAGAGGGGTTCAGTTTTGGGGGTCACCACGATTTTTGTGGTATCCAAAGCTGGGAGATCTGCTATCAGTGACATCTCCTGCACTGGGGTTTTCGCTTGAAATAGGACCTGGCAGCTAACCCAAAGTGCAAAACTTCTTGCTAAAGGTGAAGTGGCAACACAGAGTGTTAAAAAAAA
>VZDJ01007753.1:48760679-48791272 GCA_008694505.1 Cyanoderma ruficeps | reverse complement strand
TACTATAATTATTATTATATCACGTTTCCTGAGCTCAGGATGAGCTGCAGCCAGTTCAGACCTGAGCCCAGACCAGAACCAGGCTGCTGCTGCAGCAGTGAGCAGATGCCAGGGCTGGCAGAGGGTGCAGCAGGCTGCTCCTTCGTTTCTGAATCCTGGGATGATGCCATGTCCTGCCGCCTGTGATTGATGAGCCCTGACTCCAGGACAGCCAAGCAGCGTGGGGTGGACACTCCATAGTGTCCCACTCCAGTCTCAAGGGATGCCTGGTCTTGGAAGAAGCCCCAAGGTTGACTTTTTAGGGTGACTGTGGCTCCCAGCAGGTTCTGCTGCTCTCCAGAGCTCCCAGTTCCTCCTGGGTGAGGGTCAGGGGGTGCAGCTGGGCTGGATGTGGTGTTCTAGGACCTGATGTGCATTGATTATCACTCATGGTGGGCAATTCACGTGATGAATTGGCTCACATTCAAATGAGTCCACGCTTGACTCCAATAAGTCAGGATTTTATCCAGTAGCCATTCACCAGCCTGTTCTGACCAGCTGAACCCAAATTCAGACATTTGTATAAATTTGTGCCAATTTAGGCAGTTGTATAAGTGAGCAGGGGGCAGGCAACTCTCTCCACGTTCACACTGCAGCTTTGCTCTCACCCACATCTCGTTTTTCAAGGTGATGCCACAGCAAAATAATTTCTGTAGGTGTTCTTCAATCTCTGCCAACATCTGCTGCTTCCACCCCCTAAACTGGGTAATTTTTTGATCTGAACTTCCAGGCTGAGGTGAATTTGTACACCGGGTTCCTGTTGTTGTCTGATTTGCTCGAGGAACAAGGATTCCACAGTTTTCCCTTCGTGAATCCTGCTGGGACATGACAGAGCGTTTCAGAAGATGCTGTTTAATTAAAAAGCTAACAGCTAACAACAGGAATTTCTGGAAAAACATCAGAGGTTCTCATAAATTATCCCAGTCTCCCATGTTTCGCACTCCCAATCTTCTACCTTTTCTTTACTTCATATTATTTTGGACTGTGTTTCAGGGGAATATTTATGGGTGAAGCATGTTCCTGGCTATGACTGGCACACTTACAAATTCCCCTTTAATCAACAGATTTGATATTAATTAATAATTCATGGTCTGCTCTTAGGATAAAATTGCATAATAATGTCTTTGATGCAGCCCAAAGTGTCCATCGTAGATGGCATAAAATGTTAATTAGCAGCAAAATGCAGTTAGGAGAAAACACTTTTAATTATGTAATAGGCCTCATTACAATGGGTAATCAACAGTGCTTCCAAATTAGCCCACTGACAGCATTTATCTATACACAGCAAATAAACTTTTGTTTGCAGAAAATGCATTTGAACAGTCAGCCTAGGAATTGTTTCCAGGCAAGTTTTTAAGTCGCTGCAGTCCCCAGAAGTATTTTAACAAGGGCCACGCTTCTCCCAGGCAGGGCCACATTGTAAAGCTTAGAGAATAATGGGGGAAATTGTTCACAAATATTTGCTCAGATATGCAAGCAAATTTCAGTTTGACCTTTTGCAGGACCCTCATCTGAATACTGGAGTGTTTTGCTGACGGTGGTGCCCAGAGAAAAATGTAAAGCACTGGTGCATGAATATCCCCTGAATTTCACATTGTGCCTGAGGTCGTGTGGCCCTCACTGGCTGATTTGTTGGTGAGGGGCATAAATCACCCAGTCCAACCACTCCAAAGTGTGGTCAGGATGGCTCGAGGGTGTGCACAAAGACCTGCTTGGAAGCCACTCATAAATCCAGCTTTTCCTTGTGAAGGAAAATAGGAGGGAGCTCAGCAGAGGCCTCATGGTGATCTCTGTCCCAGCTGACTTGTCTAAGCCAGAGTGAAATTAAGGGTTTGGCTGAAACGAGCCAATTGACCCGAAGTCAATGACACAGGGTCATTTTTTTTTTTTTTTTTTACACCCTGAAGCATTTTGCAGTTTCTGGCTGGATTTTTAAAGTCACCCAGGCTTCTTCAATCCTGATTTCTCTTCCAACTCAGGCAAACCTTTACGAGGTTCCATACGGAGATGTGGTCCACCTCAGACACTTTGAGATACAGATAATGGATTTCTCACATCCTCTGTCCACCTCAAGAAACCTTTCAGTCTCACTCCAAGTCATTAGTGGTGCTAATAACACCCTGCAGCCAGAGTTTCTGAGCAGTGCTAATGGCTGCTGGTCTTCCTCAAAGGGACAGCTTGAATCCTTGGGATATCAAGACCTTTACATGTTGTCTGCTTGTAATTGTCCTTTTAATATTGTACAACCCTTGATAACCCAAGTTTATCCATCTTGTGGAACAGATGGGCACTCTGTTATTAGATTTGCTCTTGCAGACACCTCTCTGGATTGTCTGAATGCAATTTGGAGTCTCTAAAATCTGCGGGCACAGATTTCTGCCTCCTTCACTGTCTGGTCATTTCTATTCATTTCATCTCTGAAATCTAATGTAATGAAATTATAAAAGGCTCTAACTCTTCAGCATTTAATCAGCTTAGTAGGAGAGAATTACATCAGCAGCCCTTAGGTGTACTTTACCCAGCAAAGGAAATCTCACATTAGGAGGCAATCGCATTATTCTCACTACTGAGGACTGCAGGAATTCCTGAAGAGTTTCCACGAATACAGAAGACTGGAGACAGGCTGTGTCTTTATTTACAGCAGGTAAGGAGCAGGAGGGTTTTGCTCTGCCAGCAAGGCCAGCCCGAGCTGGGCCCTGCACCCAGAACCTCCTGGATCCTTCACCAAGATCCAGAGTTCTACATCAGATAGGATTTAGGGGTAGGTAGAAACTTGATAGATCCATCCCCATCTCTGCTCAAGACAGTTTCCTGTTTGCTGTAGAGGAAACTTGTGTTCAGCAGAGGAGCTGGCAGGGAATTTGGTGCCTACTAATTCAGAGAGTTTTTTCCTTGCTGAAAAGATGTTGGTGCCTCCTCTCTCCTCTGTTTCTTGATCTGTTTCCAGAAAAACTGCTCCTGGGTTACAGCTCACCCACATACCTGGGATAGTCACCCTGACAGGATCAAGGAATTTACAAAAATTCCCTTCCCAGAAAGGTCCTGATGCCCTGATAGGTCTGCGTGTTGCTCCTTCCCAGAGGCCAGATTAAATTAGTCTATTGGCATGTAAAGCACTGGTGGAGTGATTCTTTGCTTCCATCAGGTCTGGAGAAAGCACAAACTTTATCTTCTTGGTTCTTTTTGCAGAATTATTGAATGGTTTGTGTTGGAAGGGATGTTAAAGCTCATCCAGTTCTACCCTGCCATGGGCAGGGACACCTTCCACTATCCCAGGTTTCTCCAAGCCCCATCCAACCTGGCCTTGGACACTTCCAGGGGCAGCCACAGCTTCTCTGTGCCAGGGCCTCACCACTCCCACAGCCAAGAATTCCTTCCCACTATCTCAGCCATCCCTGCCCTCTGGCAGTAGGAAACCATTCCCTGTGTCCTGTCACTCCCTTACTTGTCCCAAGTCCCTCTCCAGCTCTCCTGGATCCCCTTCAAGCATTGGAAGGAGCTCTAAGGCTTCCCTGGAGCCTTCCCCAGGTGAACACCCCCAGTTCTCCCAGCCTGGCTCTAGAGCAGATGAAATCCAGGTCTCAGAACATCTCTGTGGCCTCTTCTGAAATTGCTCCAGCAATTCCTTCCATGTCCTTCTGATGCTGGAGGCCTCAGAGCTGGATGAAGCACTGCAGGTGGGATCTCACTGGACCAGAGTATCCATTTTATTTATTTCAACCTGGTAATGTCCAGCAACTGGTGTGATAAGGTGAATAAAGAGACGGTGTGAGGAAAGAGATGCTCCAAAGGATGATGTGTCCCACTCACCTGCCCGGGGCTGCACAGAAGCTCTGTGGGGTGGAGCAGGAGACTAAACCCACATCTTCTCTGGGTTATGACACTGCAAAGCCACTTATGTCCCACATCTGCTCCCCATCCCTGCCCACGGGTGGCTGGAGTTGGGCCAAAACAGGATTTCCAAGTTTATTTTTGGCGCATCCTGATGTAGGCTTGGCTGAGAGGCAAAGAGAAAGGAGGAGGCAGACAGGGAGAGAAAGGAGCTGTTTAATGTGGCACAGGGGCTGCACTTCTCTGGGTGTGCTGAGACCATGGCTGTCCTTCTCTCCTGCCTCACGGATCCATGCTCTCCTGACCCTCTGAGATGGCATTTCTGCTTCTCTGGGCACCAGTGTTATTTTAAAGGAAAGCAGCTTGCTTGTTTTCCAGCCCAAGCTGGCTCAGCCAAGCTCAGCCCCTCTAACCACAGTCTGGGCATTTATTTTTGTCCTCTAGACTTTCCAAGCCATTTCTTGGGGTTGTTTGTCTGGTTCTTGCTGGGAGTGATGGAACATGATAAAAATAGAGAGGAGTCCCAGATCTGGGTTCCTTCTGCTGAAAAATTCGCAGCGAAGTTTAACACAAAGCTCAGGAAGCCCAGGCAGGGTCTCAGTGCCAGAGCAGGATATTTGATGCGTCTTGGAACCACCCATGGGGGTGATTGAATACAACTCACTAGGGTGGCTTCCAGCTTGCCCTTGGGCATGTGTTCAAAACACAGATTGGCTAAAATATTCCAGGAACTGTGTCTCCAGTTTCACTGAAGGCATCGGGGTTAAAACTGATCGAAATATAAAGAGTGGAGCCACCTCCATGTGGGAACTGACAGTGGTCAGAACATGGATTCTTAGGCTCCAGGCAGTGCCTTGAAGCCTGTGGGAAAGTCAAGGACAAAACTCTTTCAGTCTGGCCTGGGAAATCATGAGGAGGAACCCAAAACCATCCCTATAAACAATCCCTGTAGATTGTTTAAACCTGGTGTTTTTCCAACTTGTTTACTGGTCGAGATGTTTACAAAAAGGTGGTGCCCTAAAGGACCAATCATAATCACTGTACCCAAACACTGTATAAAAAGAGTCTGTCTCTCAATAAACTTTGCTATAAGCCCTCTGAAGAAATCGGAGTTCTGCGTGTCGTTACGTGAGCCGTCCTGAATCGTAACGATAAAACACCCCCACAATGACTTCAGGGGCTTCAATTGAAATATCAACTGTGATGAGACTTGCACCTCAGACGGAGGGTGGGCAGCACTGGGTGCTGTCCCCACAACACCTTTGCTGATGTCAGTGTTTGGGGAAAGCTTTGCAGCTCAGGTTTTGTTCCTGGAGCCAGGTGTCCGGCACCTGCCACGTGCCTGCCGCATTATCCCGTCCCCCGGGAGCGCCAGCAGCAGCTGCCCGTGCTGTTGTGCCTCTGTTAATTTGAGGATGTGTTGTTGTTGTGCCTTGCCAAGTGCCCCCTGCACACCACAGGGAGCTCTGTGATGGTTCCTGGAGGAGCTCATCTGTGTCCCTGATCGGTTTCCCAGGGAAAGCACCGCTAATGCACAGCTGACCGCTGCCCCTCTCCCAGCAACTCCACTGGACGCTGATTTAGCTGCTCACTGGTTTGCTCAGCTGCTCTGCAGCCTGACCATGGGCTGCTACAAAGATTTAAGTAGTTTCCCTCAATCCCCAGGGGAGGACAGGGCAGGATTGAGGACAGGAGTTCAAACATCCCCAGCTCCCTGGGGTTTCCAAATTGATGATGGCTCTGGCTTGGCTCAGCGCCACGGCTGCTTTTCAGCCCTGAGCTGAATCGTCTGTCATCATCTGTCTGTCTGGGCAGGGTGGTTTCTCCTTGGGGTGATGGGAACCATCACAGGGTGCTGCCAGGGTGGCTGAGCTCATCTTGGATGGGAAATCAGGAGCCTGGGAATATCCTGACTGCGCAAACAGCAGCAGACTCCTCCTCTCCAGGAACCGCTCCGTTTAGGGCTACGTGATGCCAACGTTTTCCATTTCCACCAGAACTTATCTGGGTGGGTTTTGAGCATTTCTAATATTCAGCTACAGCCTTGGGTATCTGGGGAGTTTTTCATTAGGAATGACAACCCACACAGCACTGACCCAGCACTGCAGAGTTCACCACCAAACCATGTCCACAGCAGCCACATCCACATGGTTTTTGAACACTTCCAGGGATGATGATTCCATCACTGCCCTGAGCAGCCTGTTCCAATGCCAGACAAACATTTCAGGGAAGAAATTTTTCCTTATATCCAATTGAAACATCTCCTGACCCAGTCTGAGGCATCAGTTTTTACCTGGGAAAAGAGACTGAACCCCACCTGCCCTCAGCCTCCTTTCAGGGAGTTGTAGAAATAATCTCTGCTCCTCAGTTTTGCTTTCAGACAAATATTCTCTACACAGGGAATGATTTGTCCAAACTGGGTACCTCAGGGGTAATGATGTCAGCAGTGGCGGTGAGCAGGTCAAACACTGGAATAAGCTGAACATTTCATCCAGAATCATGGGAACCCCTTCAGCACAATGCCTGGAAAAAAAAAGCACCGGGACACGTAGAGCTACTTAGCCATGGATGTGTGGGGGAAGATTTCTCTTCCTGTTTGGCAGGAGGCAGCCAGGATAGAACCAGTTGTGCTGCTGAGGAGCTGTGAAAGGAGCTCTTGGGAGGCAGGTTTGGGCAAGGTCTTTGGGGTCTGACCCCCCTGGGACCTTGTCATTGCCTCAAGGCTGCTCCTAATGCACCTCTTCTTGCTCCTGTGCAGGTTTTTCAGAGCCACGATTCAAACCAGCATCAGCACCATCTGTTTCCTCCTGGAAGTGGCAGCACAGCCACAGTGCCATTATTTTTGAATGTCCTTCAAGCAGAACTGTTCACACCTCTGGATTCAAATCACCGAGTGCCTCTCAGCATTCTCACCGCTTATCTAAACAGATCGTATTTAAAGGTTTATTTTGTGGTCATAAAAATTTGCTGCTGGCACTCAAAAGAAAGGTCTCTGGTGGATCTCAGCCTAGAAACAAATGGGTTGGATTGGCTTAGGCTGGAAGGAAAGGGACTCCAGGAGTTTATGAGAAATGGGTCTCCAAACTGGAATGCTTTGAGCTGATTTCCCAGATTTACCACTTCAGACAAAACAAATGCAGCACTTCTCCTGGCAAACATCTCCTGTGGAGCTGGCAAGGCTGTGCAGCACCAGCCCAGGGCCTTCAAGGAGCCTCTCAGGAAGATGTTCAAGGCACTGATTCAAAGTTGATCTTTGCTCAGCTCTGCAAAACAGGGGACACCAAACACAAGGGATCACCACCTGTGCTGACCCTGAGCCCACGTTGTGTGCAGCTCCCTGTGTGCAAGGGAGCTCTGGATTTTGGTTTAAAACCACTCCCAGAGGCTGGTGAATGGAGAGCAGAGATATCTTTGCAGAGGGACTGAGTGGTCCCAGGGCTGGGGGAGGCTGCAGGTTGTCCCAGGCTGTGTTGGTCCCATCCTGTCTCCTTGCTGGCCACAGAAAGTCACCTTGGGATGCGCTAGAAATCCCCCAGCCTTCACATAGGAAAGGGAGTTGATGGCAGGAGAGCCTCATTTTGTTGAAATCAGAATTTTTTCTCTCCACCCACTTGGTTTATCTTTATTCCTGCCTTCCTGCACTGCTGTTGTACAGCCAATCCCCTGTGCCCCAAGCACACTATGCTGAGTGTGGGCTAATGAACATCACTGACTGTGGAGAAATATTCCCCTTCTGCTTATAGCTCCCTCAGCCTCTTAATTTTTGGGCTCAAATTTGATTCATGTTTTTCTCAGCCTGGAGTTTTGTTGCTGTGAGAAATCAGAGCAACACTGATTTGCCTGTTTTGTGGTAAGGAAACAAGAAAGGTAAGGAAAAGTTTGCAGAGCGGGTTGTACACTCTGCAGTGCCTCCAGGATAGGTGGAAGAAGCTCCAGGTGCGGTGAGGTGTTCTCCTTATCCTGCAAAGGTTCCTTTGAATGGGCTGCAAAAGAAGAACTTCCAGTTACATGGGTGTCTTGGTTTGGAAAGACAGGTGTCTGCTAAGGAAGGCAGGAGACTCCCTTGGAATGGAGAACGTAAACCCCCTCCCTCTGAATTATTATAATTTTGAAATTAAGGGGCTCTCAGGCAAAGATATGGGAATAAGAATAACAGCTCTTTACTAGGAAAATTAAAAAGAAAAATGTAGAAATGTAGTAGTACAAAAAAAAAGCAAACGAACAAAAAGAAAACACTGACAGAGTCAGAATGCAACCTGACACCCTGTTGGTCAGGGTGTTGGGAGCAGTCCAATCAAGTCCTCCTGCAGTGACAGATGTGGTTCTGTTGGAGCAATGATCCTCTAGGAGGTGTAGGTTTCCTCTGAAAGTTCAGTGGTGGTGAGATGGGTCCAGTCCTCCTCTGGCAATCCAGTGCAAACAGGCTGTGCTGGTGTTCTGGATCTCAGGTTTCATCCAGGTAGGAATTCTTGGCTCCTCCCCCTGGGTGGAGCATCTCCCAATGGGATGATGGAATTGTATCAGCCCTGCAGTGAGCCTCGATGGCCCATGAACAGCAGATATCCCCTGGAGGGAGGATGGTTTAACAGCTGGTGATAGAGTATATTCTTTTGGTTACATCTTGCATTGCAACCTAAGACAAAGAGAGAGAGTGGGAAAAATGGATCTGGGAGATCTGCACAGACTCACACCTCTGGGAAAGCCAGGAGGGTGGAAAACACAGCGCCAGGATGAGGAGACTGAACAAAACGGGAAACAAACCTCCAGAAAGGATGTTCTAAACAAAGACATTGGTTAATGGATCTCTTCCCTTTCTTCAATAAAAACTGGGTGCTTGGCATCTTGGCTGGCAGGATATTGTGAATTCCAGCCTGAGCTTCAGGGAATGCTCTTTGTGCAGGTGGGCAGCCTTTGCCAGGCTGGAGATCAGGTTCTCTGCTGGTTTTCCAGTCAGGATCTGGGTGAAACGCAGCCATTGCTCAGATAAATATTGAACAAACCAAAGCTGTTCAAGTCGGGGCCCTGTGGTACAACCACAGCTCCCAATTCTTCTTACAGATTAATCCCCGCTTGGAAAGACTCTGCTGTTAGCCTGGAGATT
This sequence comes from Cyanoderma ruficeps, assembly GCA_008694505.1. Taxonomy (NCBI): domain Eukaryota; kingdom Metazoa; phylum Chordata; class Aves; order Passeriformes; family Timaliidae; genus Cyanoderma; species Cyanoderma ruficeps. The sequence goes on along the minus strand of VZDJ01007753.1, from coordinate 48,782,301 downwards.
GCCCCTTAGTCCAGTAGGGATTCCCAGAGTGTAGCTATGTCCAGGGTCCTGCCTGGACTCAATGGAAAATCCTCTGGACTCCAATGGATGTGGATCAAGCCTGCCCCAATACTGATGCTCGCACTTTAATTACCCTTTTATCCCTCTCTCATTCCCAAAGGAGCCAGTGGTGAAGAGTTTGTAGACAGTAAGTCTTTACCAGATGGATCTTAGGCATGTCTCTCTCACCAAGAATGTTTTCCACCATCGGTATTTCTTTTCCACAGGTGAAATTGTTGACTTAAACCCAAGGCCTAGCTTGTCTAATACCTCACTTGCAGAAATGATTCTGGTATTGCTTGTGGCAATCTAAGCTGTTGGCTCCTGTTTGTCCCACTGCCTCTGGAACCATTCCTGGAGCATCCTGGCTGCTCAGGAAGGATCATTTCCTCCTGACAGCCCAGGAGGGAAGAGGAATGGGGATGGGTCAGAGCCATGGGAAGGGACCTGCCATCCACGACCTGCTTCAGAGGCAGAATTTTATTTATTTTCAAATTTCTGCCCATCCATGTGAGGCTGCCCAGTTTCTGCCTCAAGACCTGCATGCAAGGACGAGAGGTTTGTTCTTGTCTTGGAGCAACAAATCCAGGGAAAGGGCAGGAGGAGAGAGGAGATGATCTTTGATGTCTCTGCATCCTGCAAAGACAATGATTCACAGCTGCCCTTGTTACCTGGGAATCTGTAAGTCATTCAGGTGATTAATTTTAGATTTGCTCACATAAGCCTTTTTTCATCCAGGCTGTGAAAGGTAAAGCAAAGGAGTGAGAGCCCTTTTCGGAGATGCATTAATGATCAGGGATGTATCATTTTGCTTTTACAGCCTGGCTTTTAAACTGTGCAATGACAAGGGTTTCAGCCTCCTGCTGCACTAAGAAAATCTCTAATAAAAGACCATTTTATTTTAAGACAACATCGTGAAACTTTACCAAACAATGAGGGCTATTTTTTTTCTGGCCCCTCCATTTTCCCTCTGGGAAATGGAAGTTACAGTCCTTTCATCCTCCCTGCAGCAAGGTCTTCAGTCCAGGGGCCAGCTTTATCCAGCATGGCTGGACACCAATTTTTGAGCCTCTGAATACTTCTGTGGTGTGAAAACGTGCGAGGAACAGCTCAGATATCTGGTTTAGCACAGAGTGCAGATGTTGCAGATGTTGTGCTGCAGATGTTTTTGCAATAGATGCCGTGAGGGCTTTGAATTTCACACATTTTCTCTGATTTTCTCAGCTCCATCAGCAGAGGTGTGCGTGGGAGGGAAGGGATAAAATGGGGTAGACAACCCTGGGGCTTCTGCCTTGAAAATCAGAGTGGACCAGGCACCAAAAGCTCCTAATCCTCAGCAATACATGAGATGGTTTCTTTTCCAGCCAGCTGACTGTGAGGACAGTTTGGAGATCACTGTGGGGCTCTCCTTGGATAAGTCCTTGTCCTTAAATAACTTTTACCCTGGAGCTGAAGGAAATGAGCTTGTTCTTTGCAGGCTTTCACCCGCTGAGTTGTGTCTGTCTGGCTCAGTCATATTTCACATCCAGCCCTGAGCAGGTTATTTAAATCCCAGTGGTAAATAAATGGTAGATCAGCAGCACTGTGGTAGGCTGCTCAACCCATGCCCTATCCCCTCCACGACAGTCTTGTTTTTCACCATTGGGATGGGAAGAAAAAAATCCTCTCCTCTTTGGAGAGAAAATCTCCCCCAGGTAGAACACGGCTGGCGGGTTCCCAGTGCTGCAGGGCAGCAGCTCCATGAGCAGCTCCTGCATCCCTGCAGCCATTCCCTGCTCCAGAGGTGCTTCAGGATCAGCTGCTCATGTCTCCCCATCCATCATCCCTCTCCCTGCTTTGTCACTTCCCATCCTGGTGCTGACTCACGGTGTTTCTGCTGAGTTCCTTCCCTTGCCAAGCAGCTTCCCTCGCTCCGTGGGTCACTTCCCAGCAGCAGCAGGAACATGTCTGAGCTGTCAACCAAGATGTCTCGGGCTGGCAGCCTCTGGTGACATCTGGGAGTCTCAAAGGGCTGGATGTTTCTCTGCAGTACCTCCAGGAGGTTGGCTCAGGGTCAGTGAGAAGCCTGGAGGTGGAACAGCAGCCAGAGATCCCCTCCAGCTGGCACGACCTCCCAAGGGGGCAAATCAGGCTCACGAGGGCAGAAGATGATGGGCTCTTTGTCCAGAGGCAAGGTTATTTTCAGGAGGCCAGATTTAAAGGGGATTAGTCTGAAAAAATATATGAAGGCAACCAAAATAAAGTCACACAGAAAGAGCAGAGAGACATTGCAGGGCTGATTTAACGGCTGAACGTTGATGCACATGGAGGAGAGTTTCCTCTTGATCTGCCCCTGTGTCACTCATGGAGATGGATCTGTGACTCCTTAATGGGCATCTTTGATGGCAGAAGCAAGACTGTAAAGGCAGTGGAGCAGTGGGCTGGTCTGGCTGCTGGGCACTGGTAACTTTGAGCTCTGATCATGTGGTAGAAAATGAATGTTTTGATTATGTGGGACAATAGCTTTAGCCTTTACAATAGGAGAGATGGACCCATTTCCCAGGGAACAAGTGACGGGATGAGAGGAAATGGCCTCACGTTGCAGAAGGGGAGGTTTAAGTTGGATATTAGGAAAGAATTCTTCACTGAAAGGGTGGGCAGGCACTGCCACAGCTGCCCAGGGCAGGGGTAGAGTCCCCATCCCTGAAGGGACATGAAAGCCATGTGGATGTGGCACTTGGGGACATTGGGTCAGTGGTGGCCTTGGCAATCCTGTGGTAACGATTGGACCCAATGATCTTAAAGGTCCTTTCCAACCTGAACGATTCTGTGATCACTTTTGGAGGTGTGACAATGAAGCCATGTTCTCCTGTTCAAGTAAAATTTGCTTTTGCTAGGGTTCCCCAAAACCAGGGAAAAGGGCTGGTGATGCACAGGAGGATCCAGGGTGCAGAGCATGGTGCAGGTGCCTTTTCTTGATCCTCTTTGGGATACTGAGATCGGCCTTCCCTTCCTGGCACACCTTTGAGAGCTGATGGATGCTCATCTCCTCCGAGCTCATCCTCTGGACGTTTCTGAAAGGGCCTGTGAGGGATATCAAGGCTGCTCCCCCTGCCTTTGATTCTTACATGGATACAAAATGTGAAAGGCTGATCAGCCAGCCCTGCCTGCAGCTGATGGAGGATGTAATTTCAGCCCTATCTGCACTTGATAACATTTAAACATTTCATTTAATCCAGGCAGAGGTGGTGTGAGGTAGACAAAAAGCCCGTCCAAGCAAAAAAACTACTAACTCCTCCACTGTCAAAAGGCTGAAACAGATCATTGCTTCTCCTCTGAGGCAAACCCAACCTTCCCAGACCTCACAGAGAGGAGGAGGAGGAGGACGGAGCTCTGTCGGGGGCAGAACAAATGACAAGCTGGCACGTGAATGCTGTTTTGTGGTGGCAAAAAATAGATGGTTCCAGGCAGCAGCTGCCCCCGAGGAGGAGCTCTGAGGGGCCTGGGCTGTGCTAATTACAGCCACACACTCCTAACGAGGAGCTCTGCAGGAGAGCCAGGGCAAGGCAGATGGGGGCTGAATTCCCAAGCCTTACAGTGTGGGCCATGGCCAAACAGAAAAAGAAGGGAAACAGGCAGAAGAAGAAAGAAAACAGGACCCCATCACCTCTACAATTCTCTCCAGCCTCTGAAGCTGCTGCACCTCAATGAGCTCCCCACAGCTCATCCCATTAACTTTATTTAAGGGTCGGGAAGTGATATGTTTATCCAGACACTGGAAGCAAAACATGCTCCCTTTTTTTTTTTTTTAAAGTCTGGGACATCTTATTTTAGGTTAAAGAAAACAGCAAGGAAAGGCAGAGTAAATATAACTCCCCAGGAGACAGCAAGCCCACTGTGTCTGCAGAACCCAACCCACTGACGTCCTGCTGGGGAGAGAAGGCCACAACTACTCATGGCCATGTCACCTCCAAGGAGAGAGAGTTCAAAAGAAGCATTAACCATAAACAGGTCCCTGGACTGGGAAGCAGGAGGTCTGACACTGCTTCTCCAACCCCGAGCAGAGCTGTGGAACAAGCCCAGTTCCCTTCCAGGGTGTCAGCTCCTCACCCTGCACTTTCTCTGTTTGAACCAAAGGCTCTCCTGGGCTGGCCCTGTCTCCCTGAATCTTCCTCCACACACCTAAAATGCAAAGAAACCCCAGATCCAGCCATTTCTACCTGCTGGGAAGTGACCCAAGGCTGGGAAAATCCCCTGCTCAGCTCCACAGTTTCAGGGGCTGCTCTTAGAGCTGCAGTCACTCAACATTTGTAGGAAAGTGGGGGAAATCTGTCTTCCCTTTGCAATAAGGTCATTGCTTTATCCATCTGTAACGGAGATTGGTTCTGGTGGAGAACTCTGGATGTGGGTGAGGATGCACAGGAGGTCCTTTTCCCCTGCTTGAAATGGGTAACTGAGTAGATATCAGGAATAAATTCTTGTCTGTGAGGGCCTGGTACAGGTTGCTGTGGCTGCCCCTGGATCCCTGGAGGTGTCCAAGGCCAGGTTGGATGTGGCTTGGAGCAACCTGGGATGGTGGAAGATGTCCTTTGGCAGAGAGTGGGACTAGGCATGCTTTAATGCCTCTTCCAACCCAAGCCTTTCCATAACTCTATGACTCTATGGAAGTGAGTAGCAGGATTTGTCCCCTGGCACCAAGGATTGCTCTTCAGGGGACGAAGTCTGCAAAGCACAGCTCCTCTCTGCCCTCCCTGCTCTGCTCCCTGATTCTTGCTGATGGATGTGGCTGGGATTCACCTGAGGGCAGGCTTGCTGTGGTTTCCCATGTTCATACAACGTCTAAAGTAATCAACAAGATTTTTGAAGCTCCTCAGGGCTGGATTTTCAAGTATCTGGTGCTCACTGACATTTCACAGAAGTCTGTCTCTCATATAAGCACCTAATAAGGCTCAGAGGGAAGAGGGCAATAACACTAATAGCAATCACTGCTGCTGCCCTCCTCAGTAATTGCCTTTTCCCCATTTCGTTTATCCAGCATTGACAAACCAATCGGTTTAAAAATGTCAACAGCAAAAAAACCCAGGGAATCCATCACTTGTAGCGCTGGGCTTGATTTCCTGCTGTCCATCAGGAGGTATTCAGCTGTGTCTGACAGTCAAGGAACACCAGGATTCTGCCCAGCCATCATGTTTTCCTCTCTGGCTCCATGTTTGGTTCCCAGAGGAGACAGAGATATTTGGGATGGTGGTGACCAAACACCCAGCATCTCACTGTCCATTGAGCCTGTGCTGTGCTGCTGCCTGGGGCTCTGTGCCTGCCCCCAGCACTGAGGCTGCCCTGGGCTATATCCATGAAATCCAGATTGATTGTTGCCAAAAAGGCTGGGAAAAGGGCATGGAAAGGGTGCGTTTAACAGGCAGACCCATCTCTGCCACAATCCCTGTCCCAAAGCCATGGTGGCCCCAGAGTGTTAATCTGGCAGAAAAACAGATTACAGGAAGAGAAGAACAGGCAGGACCAGAGACAAAGATCTGAATTATTTCTTAAATATGAAGTTTCAATGTGCATGACTTCCCTGGCTCCCTGCTCCAGCCCCAGGCTTTGCAGGAATCAGTCATGACTCTCCTCCCAGCTCCATGGGGGCTTCAGACCCGATGCTTGCACATCTGCTCCCGGGGATCCAGGGATCCAGAGGGGGATCAGATGGTGGCTGTGCCACCCTGGGCCAGGGGAGCCAGCGCAGAAGGGAGCCTGGAGTGTCTCACACAGAGGTGCCACTGTGAACTCCAACAGAGGCTTCATTCAGCTGCACAGGGGCTCTCCCAGGGTGGCACTTGGGTCCCTGCCGACCCCAGGTCTCCGGTTTTCCTTCACCCGAGATTCAGGTGGTTGAGAGTCTTTTGCCCTCTGAGAGGCCCCGAGCCAGAGGCAAGAATAAAATGGAGTCTTCAAGTTCTTGTTTCTCAAGGTTTCTTGCACTGTTTATTGTTTTTTATCTTACAAGGTTCTCTGTGCCCGGCCGAGGTCCGTTCAGCAGCGCGGACACGAGGCGACTCCCCACGATGGGGCATCACTGCCCCCTTATACAGATAATTACACGTCTCTTATTTACAATTCTGTGCCAATACCTATCACCTGCACTCAAAAGGTCATTTCTACTCTGACCCAATCTCCTTGAACTTCTTTGTGCCACTGTCACTGCAGAAGATGGAGACCAAAGGAGAAGAACAACTCAGGGCACCGCCCTAAATTCTTCATCTTGTCCCCATTCACCTCCATTCTAAAAACCCAAAACTACACAATTTTCCACCCTGTGGTAAGCTAAACTAATGTTTTTCACACCTTCGTGACTTGCAATTCCTCTCTCAGTGTTGGAAGCCTTTTCCATGGGCTGAAATCAAAGACTGTGTCTTCCTGGGCTCTGTGCCAGGGTCTCCAACCCCCCTGGACAGGTCCCAGACCCCCCTGTCTGGGATTCAAACCCTCCTGCTCGGGTCCCAGACATCTCTGCCAAGGTCTGTGACCTCCCAGGGTGCCCAAAGGGATGCCCTGGACTCCGACACCCAGGGTTGGGTTTGCATGGTGAAATAAATTCTGGTGGGGAAAAACCCCCACAACAAAACCCCCCCATGATTTACCCAGGCCCAGGGAACTCAATGCTCTCTGTCTGGGGTCAGAGGAGGTGTGTGGTCACCAGTGCTCACTGTAACAGCTGATTTGTGCATTTATGGCAGCAATATGAGAAATGCAGAGTCTTGCAAGCGAGCTGCTGGATCTGGGACAAACCTGATGGAAGTTATTAGAGACGAGTCAGAGCTGGCTAAGACCGGGCAGGAACCCAGCCCAGGGGCCAAAAGTCACCTCTGTGATTCAGGAAAGAAAAAAAAAAAAGAGGAATGAGAAGAGGAAAGGCTGCAATGGTTCACCACTGACCCATCCTCCCAAGTGTCCCATGCACAACCTCTTTGAAAACTTCCAGGGATGGTGATTCCACCAGATGTTGAATTCTGAGTGAGGGGAAGTCCCTCGGGCTCCACCCACCCTGTGGAAAGAAGAGACTCCAGAGGTTCCAGATCAGAGTGGACAACATTCCAGATGTCACCTACCTCCTACAGGACAGCTGCTCTGGATGACGTAGAGCAGCTTGGAAGCTGAGGAGCCCGAAGAGACCTTTGCAGTGGCAGATGACATAAATCAAGGTCCCAGCTCGCTGCTGTGGAACTCTAAGGGTGTGTCTGTGGTGGGTTGGTCTCCAGTGGTATTGCTGCTTTTCCCTGAATTCCCCAAAATATTCAATTTTCCTTGTAAAAAGTATCTCTCAAATGTGTAACTCGAGTTCACCTTTGCGTTCCGGCCCCCTGGGGCTTTTCATGCCCTGTCCTCTGTCCCCTGGTTTGGCCTGGGATGGGTCCAGTCTCCTTTTCTGGCCACAAAACCCCCCACAGTTCCACAGGGAGCAAAGGGAATGCAACGGAGAAGGCAAAAAATAGAGAGAATCAACTTTCCCTTTGCTAGCTTTCCCCACTCCCAGCTCCACTTCCAGAAGTTTTCTGGGCTTACGTGAGTCTCTGAAGCTTTTTGACCTCCTTTTTTCTACCTCGGTGGCAGCTTATACTTTATTCTCTGCCTTCAGAACTCATCATAGCTGTGCAGGGAATGTTTTTTTAGCAGCAATTTCTTCCCTGGAAGCAGACAGCCGCTGCCTGGCCATAGCAGACACAGAAAATGTTTACAAACACTCGGAAAGAGACAATTTCAAGCCACAAGTTCAACCCAAGTGCGAGGAAGTGAGGTTTTCATGAAGGAACCGTGGTGCAATTGAAAGTCCCCGATGTAAACAACAGCGTTCAGGAAAGGCTACAAAACCCGAGACACGGTGATTGAAGCCTTTGAATGATCCATCAAAGCACGAGATATAAAAATGTTCTTAGGCTGCAAACTGGGGGAGCTGGGAAAGGCTGCACATCAGAGAAAGTTGGTCACGAGGGGCTTGGAGGAGCTCTGTGAATCGGGAAGGAAAGCAGGGGAATGTGGAGGCTGATTTGGGGCAGCGAGGCTGCTGCTTTCCCTGAGCATAATTAACTACCAGAAGATGTGGGTCAAAACCTGATGACGTGCAGGGAAATCGCCTGCTGCGTGGACAGGTGAGAGGTGATAAAGTGCAGGTGTGAACGCAGATTTAGCTGTTTGAGGATGGAAAAAGAGCTGGAAGGCTCCCAGGCATATTTGGGCATCCCAATCTTGTCCCACTCCTAACCTGGCGTTTGCCCACCAAGGAACCAGCAACCAAAGTGTCTCTTGCTGCTCCCAGGAACTTTGTTGAGATCCAGGAAGATTTGTTTCTATTGGAGTCACTAAACCTGATCCATGGCATGACTCCCAATAAGTATTAATGCCTGCAGTGAACACAAAGTGGCTTGCAGTATTTAAGGTGTCCAACACCCCAAGGATTTGGGCTGGGCTCTTGCAGATGCACCCCACCTCCCAGTCTGCTCCAAGGAGGGCTAGTGACAGACTCAGAGAATCATTATGGCTGGGAAGGATGTCCAAAATCATTGAGTCCAACCTTTGTGATGTGGGGAAAAGGAAGAATTGGAAGTGGCTGTTCCAGGTGGAAGGGTCTAAGGTAAATTTGTGATATCACCAATTCCTGTGATTCCTGTCCAATCTCTCACCTCTGAGCTGTACAATGATAATTTAATTCCTGTGGTATCCTAAGGACAATAGAAAGCATTGTCAGCCCTATGGAGAAATTGACGGACAAGATTGTTTGGTTATGTTTGAGCCCGTTTAGGAGTCTCTCTGCTCCACCAGAGATCTCTCTGGGGGCTCAAGGGTGAACAAAATCATGCAAGTTTTTCCTGGATATCCACCACCTGAGCTTCACAGAGGAGTCCATCCAAATTCATCTCCTCTTATTTCCCTTGTCTGAAGGCTCCAGCCCTACTGAGACAGGAAAGGACCAGGATTAGTGCTCCAATGTCGCGGGGCGAAGCTGGGCGTGTCCCAATTTAGGGACACTCGAGAGAGGCTCAAGACACAGCTGTTGTAGCAAAACTCTCTCTAACTTTATTTTGACTCCAGTATTTATAGATATGTACAGAGGACAAGGGATCGGCTACACAGGTCACCACCCCTTCAACCTGGATGGTGGACATCACCATCCATCATTTCTCCTCTCACAGGAGAAGTATGTAAACATTCTAAGAATAGATATTATTTACATCAAGGCTGCGTGTGAAAGTTCTACAGAAAGACAAAAGACAGAAAACTCAAGGCAACGCTCCAAGCTGCTTCTGTGATATTAACACCAAGGACTGATGATGACAAAGGCAATAAACCCAGCATCGACCACAGGACAGGTCTCCTGGGGGGACCTGGAATGGCAGCAGATGGCTGGAGGAGATGGGAATATACAAACGCTGTCCTGGGAGGCCTTCCTTTGGAAAGCACCTTTCCTACCCTGTTTCCCAGCTGATGAGCACAGGAGGATTCAGCAATATTAACTCATTAAGGCTGACAATGTCCTGGGGGGTGTAAAAGCAGTGGGGGCATAATTTCATTTACATCTCCACTGCTGTTTTCCCTGAGGACTCTAGGTGATGGAGGCACCAGAGGTGTTTGGGAGCAGTTGTGTCACCTCCTCCATGGTTTTCCCTTCAGCCTGGCAGTCTGTCTGCCAGGGGAGTTTTCTGCTGGTGCTGGGTGTTGTGTGGCTGCAGATCCCTGTGCAGGGGAGATAAAACACCCACTGGCTGGCGACTCATTAACTCTCCTTCGTGGGCATTAGTGGTTAACAGCATAATTAGTTTCAGTGGTAAAAGGAGGTTTTGCAGACCCCAGGAGAGAGGGGCTGTTAATCTCCTGGCATTTCGCACAACATCAAAATGTAGCAAGATCTGTGTTAGAAGAACGGCAGAAATATCATTTGCTGTTAAGCGACTTACAACTAAAACACTGACCTGAGGTGGCTTTGTTTCGTTTGTGAGTTATGCTAAAGAACAGTGATTTTAAAGTTGGGAAATGCCTTGTACTGTCAGTGAGCAGGCAGCAAAATATCCACCAGGATCCTGGGGTTCCTTCCCACTTGTGAATATCTGCAAAATCCTCCATGCAGGCTGAGCGCCTGCGTCACCTCCCTGCTGTGGGCAGGAGGCAGAGTTTATAATGAGGATAAAGAGCAGCTTTTGTTTGGTGAGGAAACTTTGACCACTTTCCTTGTCTTGGATCTCAAGGGCTGCAGCAAGAACAGGCAGAGGAACACCTGAAGTCCATGCCCACATCGTTGGAAGATGTCCAAACACTCTCTGGCATTTGTCTGTGACCCAGAGCCCTTCTGGCGCTGCTCAGGCTGAAGTCAAGCATCAAATGAATACTGCAAGGAAAGTGGTTTATTTTGCTGGTGGTGCTGCAGACTTTTCCAGATTCATGATGTGTTGGTAACCTCGTGAGGAACACCGGCTGCCTCTCATTTCCAGACTGGAGGAGGTCACACACAGTTCAGACAAGCTTTGGGGAAACAGCTGAACTTCAGGATGTTTGTGCAAACCCAACCCCTGACCTCCCCAACCTCACATTTCACTGATTCACAAGTACAGATGGGATATTTACGTGCACATCTGTGCGTGTGTTTGTGTGCGCCGTGGAAAGACACCCAAATTGTCGGAGAAAATGAACTTTCAGGGCTGCGAACACATTGCTGTTGTGTCCCCACACTTGGCAGAAGGAGGAGAAGCACCTGGGATCTGGATGATGCCTCCAGAAACACATTCATCCCTGAACAAAGGGGGATTTGTTACTGGTAGGACTCAACCTCAACCCCTTTGAGGAAATGGCCTTTACACCCCGTTTGTCATCCTGTGTCTGAGCACCCCTGTGAACACCAGAGCAGTTTAGGCACTGTGTGGAACACCATGCACAATACCCCTGGAAACACGTGGAAAACAGGCTCATTGTTTGAAGGAGGAAGGTGGATTTTATTCCTGTAGCAGTGAGCTGTGGATGCAAGTACCAGAACGCAAAGGTGGCCTCGGGATTCAGCTTGGGGCTCCAAGGGGTGCTTCTGCATTTTGAGAGGTTGTGACTCTCCTCTGGCCCTTTTCCTTCTCTTCCAAGGGCTGGACTCCCTCAAAAACAGGAAGCAGAATTACAAGAGGTTTAAAGGTTATCCACTGCATGCCATGTTCATTTATACGTAAACCCCAAAGGACTGATGGACCAGGGAAAAGGAGCTAAAATGGAGTGAGGTTTGCATTTCTGCAGGGTCCTTGCAGGGCACAGAGAGATGCTCATCAGCAGGCAACATCCATGCCCAGGACCTGGAAACCCAAGGGCTGGGGACCAGCCCCTCTGGCATCATCTCCTGCCCAGCCTGGCATGCTGCTTCCCAGCGGATTTCGGGATCCTTGGCCACCATCACTCAGCTCTGCAGGAAAACCGTGCTGCATCTGGCCCTGCAATCAGATTGCTGAGCTTGGTGAAGCATCACCAAATGTGCTCTTCCATCCCAGAAAGGGGGTATGGGGACGAGAGGAAGAGAGGTGCTTAAATATGGGAAGCTACAATTTCCGACGGGCCGCTTTTCCTGCTTTCCCACTCCAAAGCGGCGTGGGGAGAGGGGAGCAGCAGCATTTCCTGACAAGTCTCTTCTGGTAGCTATAGAAACTTAAAGCACAGCCACAGTAACAAAAATACACCTCTTTGCTGCAGCTTCCTTCCTCTGGGGGTCGTGACTTTTCCCTGACACAAGCTGCCCCAACCCTGCCCCAGGGAGCCTCAGCCCGGAGGCTGAAATGCTGGGGTTTTTTTGTTTTTTTTTTTCCATCTGGAATTGAGCAGTGTCATTTTATTGCCTGGAAATGGAGAGATGCAGAGGCAAAGCAGGAATATCAGGGCCAGCCAGGGATTAACTCAGGGCAGAGATCCTGAACGTCGCATTTGTGATAGCAACGATGTCAGTGCAGCTACGGGTTTGGAGAGGGGGATATATTGGAGCAGAAAGGCTGTGGGGAGGGCAGGGATGCTGGGGAGCAGTGGATGCCAGGAGCAGCTTGTTGGCAGAGCCCTGGTGGCACCCTCCTGCCTGCAGGTCTGCCAGCCTGGGCTCTGGCTCGGAGCCACCCGGCTTTGTGCCATTCCATGGGTATCCAAATGGCTTTGGTGCCCAGCACGAGGCCTGAGGACCTGCTGAGACAAGGAGGAGTTCCTTCCACCCCTCCTGATGGGCTGAGACATCCACTGAGGTGATTAACAAGGACACAGGTGGAAGGGAAGGGCTTTTTTTGATTTTTTTTCCCCCCTGGCTTTTCAGGAAATATGTGCCCATAGCGCGTGGCAGAACCTCTGGAGACATCCATCCCAACACACGTTTCCATGCTCAGATGTGTGCTACAGCTCAGCACCCCACAGTTTTTTATCCCAGATTAAGGGCAGGGAGACATCTGAGCAGTGCCAAGTGCCAGCAGATTGCATCGCTTGGTTTTTCTGCCCCCTAACAAATAAAAAAATAAGCAAAACCCACTAGACATGAGATTTAGGAGCCAGTAGCTTACTCTGCTCTTGGTGTTGGCTGCTGCCATGTGCCAAGCCATGGTGGCTGTGCCTACTTGGGCTGGCTCTGCTCTATTTTCTCCCCTTGGATATTGTTCAGGAGGAATGATTTGGTTAAAAGGCAGCTTGCGGCTCTTTGGGCTTTTGGGTTGCTCAGCAAGAGCTAGCAGAAGAAAACTGGATTTTATTTTTTGGTGGTTTTGAGGGAATAACAGGTGGGTTTTAACATTAGCTGGGACCTCCTGCATGCAGGGGATGCTTGGGTGGGCTCCAGAGCAGCACATTGTGCCAGTGGCAGGGGCTTCCATGGATACCACCAGGCACCTTCCCCTGCCAAATGCTGCCCTTGAGAGGAGATGAAACCCCCACCCTCACCACCATCCACCTCAGTGCCTTGGAAAAATCCCTGCCCTTCTCCCAGCCCTTCAGGAAGGGTGGAATCTTCTCAACCTCATAAGGGGCGCCCAGTGCGGGAGGGTGAGACCCTGGAGCTCGGTGCTGTCAGCAGAGGGGACATGCAGGGACCCCAGAAAAGTGATATAATGGGGTAGGGAGAGAGGGGAACCCTTTGGAGAGGATCAGGTGTGTCCCAGGAGGTGACAACTTCCCCTCCCTGTGTATGGACAGCATCTCCTGCAAGGCTGTTCCTTAAAACCGCGGCTGTTTCCGTCCTTGCCTGCGGTGCCTGTTCCCATGCATTGCTCTGCTACTGCCAGGAAGTTTTTCCCAATAATTTGCCTAATGGATGTCTTTCTTTTCCTCAGATAAAGCCGATTTCCTCCCCTCGTAGCCGCGGCGGATGCAGAGAACAATGGGTACCATGTCTGCTCTGCCCACCCCGTGTGATGGGGACTCTTATTCCACTTCCTTAGGATGCCCAGACCTCCCCTGGGAATGAAAAAAATTCAGAGAACCCACCCGAGGGGGAAAAAAAACCCAACCCAAACCACCAAAAAAAAAAAATGCACTATTGCAAAGAAGTGCTTTGGGAAACAGCTTTGGGAACAAAAGGGTGGAAAGCTGAAATTTAAAGAACGATGTTTGTGGCTGTTCCAGGACACTTCCAGTGAAACACACACAGGTATGTGCAACTTTCCACGGAACAAATTTGGTAAAATTACTAAAAAGAAAAGAATCTCATCACTGTGAGCTTCAGGAGTTAAGAAGCAGCCACGGGTGACCAGGCTTTGTGTGCTGTGTTGCATCGCTGCAAAGGGAAGGTGCTGCCTGGGAAACCTCAGCCCAGGAGCCAGAGACCCACTTTGGGGGAGCCAACCACGGCTGTGAAGCTGCTTATTGCGAAATAGGCAGCTGACTGTATCCAATTATCACCCTGTCTCCGGGTAAAGCAGACAAAACCTGAGCTTGTTTTCTCTCCCTCTCTCTCTCTCTTTTTTTTTTTTAAATAGCAGATGGTAAAAAGTCTGCAGCCCCCAGTTCTTTAATCCCTTCTGCGTTGGCTGTTGTTTCCAGACCATGTCAGGTTGCTCTTTCCTGGACCAGCTCCAGCTCATCTGTGTTATCCCTAAGCCTTGTGGAGTGTTGCCTTGTGCCCAGGGAGAGCTGTCACCTCTGTCACCTCCCATGGGTGCACCCAAAGGTGGCCCTTGCCCTGCCCTTCCCATCCTGAGCATCAACCCAAGCTGGGGCTCACCACAACCTCCTCAGCTATTTTATGATGTTTTAGACCTATCCAAATGCTATTCCCCAGTCTAGATTTGGGTGTTATTTATCCATCCAAAACGCAGCCCCTTTCCCTCTTTGCTCTTCCTGAATTTTGTGTAGCTCACTCAAAATAAATGGCATGAATTTATTGTTTCCAATGATCTGCCTTCCGAAAAGCTGGCACTGCCCACAGCCCAGGGTTATCCACACGCTTTCTAACACACTCTCCGGTCTATCATTGAGTTGCTAATGCAAATTTTGAATCTATGGGGGCTAGGTGCCCCTTGCAGCTCGGCAGGGACCTCACTTGGATCAGGTTTCCTTTCTTTGTTTACAAAGTCCTCAACCAAGACGGTGCCAGGAGCCTCCCCTGAGCGAGGCTCTGTCACAGCTACAGCTTCCCTGCATCCTCCCCTTCCCCAATCCTCCCTTCCCTCCATCCTCCCCACCAGTTTCCCTGTCAAAGAGCAGGAAGGATTGACAGGAATTTGCTGGGGCAAAATCGCTGTTGGCAATTTCTCCTCCCTTGCTTTCCCTCTGATCTAATATTTCTAAATTCCTTAAGAATCTGCACCTGTAGCTTTCTGGCTGCTGCGATCCAAGCCATGGCTGGGATGCCCTGGGCACTGCCTGGACACTCCACCTCATTTCTGTCCTGTCCTGTCACTGCTGACCCCAAACTGGGACCAGTTTGGCACATCTGATTTACCAGTTTTTTGGTGGCTGAAGGCTGGCTGGCACAGCGTGCTGCTCCCAGTGCTGGCTGCTGCAACACCTATGGATTTGTCCCAGCTCTGGAGAGCAATTCTCCAGGTAGAACATTCCAGGGATATTTGGGAGAAGCTCCCTGTTCTTTGAGGCTGTTGCAGAGCTTTTCAATGCGATGTCAGAGGTTAACTGTGTTTAGGTATTTGGTGCTTGGCAACATTTAGGAAGGACAGGGAAAACATAAGGGACCGGCGTATGTTCCCAAATGCTCCATAATGATGTCAGCCGAGGAAGATTTCCATAGGAGCTGCAGCATATGGCATGCTTTAGCACTGCAATCATCTGCCAGGACATGTGCTGTCACCTAATTACACACCCACATTTGGTCTCCTCTGCTTTACATTTTGCCTGATTCCCTGCAGAGGCATCAGCCACGGGATTTTTCAGGCAGAGCACTGGGTGCTGCTCCATCGGAGCAGTGGGACGTCCCAGGCAAGGAGAGAGGTGTCCCTGTGGGCCATCTCCTGGGCTCTGTCTCCTCTTGTGCTGGTTGATGTCTGAGAGCTTGCTGAGGAGCTAATGCACCTCTTAGCTCCCTTGTGGCTAAAATCCAGAGTCCTGTGGAGATAAAATGCAAGGGATAAGAGCGATCAGAGCAAAGGGATGTGCGTTTGACACATCAGCAGTTCCAAGGTGACACTCTGTGCCACATCATTCCTACATGCTCGTCCAACTTGCTCTTAAAGATTTCCAGTGACGTGGACTCCTGTGCTTCTCCAGCTAATCTAGACCCCTGCTTAATTAACCTTGTAATCGGAAAGATTTCCTTAAGCCTCCCTCGAATGTGCTGCACTTTAATTCACCCCTCCTTGTCCTGCCTGCAGAGCCCATGGAGAACTGTCTCTGAAGGACCATTGTACCTCTCAGGACCGGTGGAAGCCCTTCCCTCAGTCTTTTTTTCCCCATTTTCTTCAGACTTCAGGTTTTCCTGACCTCTGATCACGTTTGTCTCACCCCTTCAGGCTCTGATCAGTTTGTTTGCAGCCTTCTCCTACGGTTGCTTTCCAGCCGTGAGCCTTGCTGAAGGAAGACCTCATGTACCTTAAATCCAACAATCGTTTCAACTCACCCCTTTTTTAAATGGCCTTTTCAGGAAAGGAAATACCAGTGGCTCTCATGGCCCTGGTTGCAGCAGTGAAGAGAGGGATGGACATTGTGATGGAGAAGATGGTGGGATTTCACAGAACCCAGAATGGAATTCCAGAGGGGTTTGTGTTAGAAGGAACCTCAAAGCCCATCCAGTCCCACCCCCTGCCATGGGCAGGGACACCTTCCACTATGCCAGGTTGCTCCAAGCCCATCCAGCCTGGCCTGGAACACTTCCAAGGATGGGGCAGCCACAGCTTCTCTATGCCAGGGCCTCCCCACCCTCACAGGGAAGAATTTCTTCCCAATATCCCATCTAAACCCACCCTCTTTCTTCATTCCTGACTGTCTCCAACTGTGGCCCTCTAGTATGGAAAACAGCATTTCCAAAGTGGGGAAAAAATTAAAAAAAAATCTCTAATGATCCAAATGTTTTGCACTTGGAGTTTGATTTCAATGATATTTTCAGGGCAGCTTTGTTTTCAGTGTGTCTCGTTTTGGAAGGACGAGAACATTCTGTGCTGATGAAATTGTTTGGCTTAATTGCATGCTAAAAGCATGTTGATGTTTATGTTGTGCGAGTATTAATTTTAATCTCCAGTATTAATCAGCAGCAATGTAAACAACGTATCAAGTATTATCTTTGCCAGGTTGTATTTGTATATAATTTAATATTTACAACAGGTGTTTAATATTTTATATTATGTGATAATGTTTCTCTGTTATTGCTCATCAGGGACACGAAAAGGAATAGAGGCTCTAAATGGCAGCCGGGGAGTTTGGATTAAACATCTGGAGCATTTTTTTTTCCTGGGAAAAGGGCAGGGAAGCACTTGGGCACATTTTTGGGGGTGGGCAGAGCTTGGTGTGACCTCAGCTGTCACACCAGTTGGTTGTCCCCATCTGACCATCACCCAAAACCCTTTTAGCCTCATTTTCCCAATGGGGAAGGGAAACTCTAGAAGTGCCAGCCTGTGAGAGGGACATGATAAAACAACTCTGAAAACTCATAGATTTGATTGTCCTGATGGAACTATTTCCCTATTTTGCAGGAAACAAAGAAGATTAAAGGCAAGATCTGGACTGGCCAAATTTTGGTTTGATTGGGACAATTGGGGTTCTTGAAGTAGCTTATAAATGAACTGCTCAGAAAGCCATGGTCCAATTTCTCCTGCTGCCAGAGTCAGATAAAATTCAGCCATCACTCCTTGTCAGGACTGAATCCAACTTGCCTTCAGATCAAGGCTGAAAACATCTGCATAAGAAATTATTCTTTACCTGTAAAACTGGTATTTATCCCTCAGGTCTGCTCTGTGCCTGGAATACCCAGCACAGGCACAGCCTGGTGTTTTTACCCCAAATTTGTAAGGCAGAAACAAATTTTGCTGTGATCCAAAATACAAAATAACCTGTCACTAGCAGATTTAGTGGAGGTGTCTACTCTTCAAGACATGGCCCTCGAATCCCAACACTAGGAAAGAGCAATCCACACTATTTCCTTCCAAAATTATTTTGAGATCTCATGGCAAGATTTATGTAAGAGCTTAACAGCATTTTTATTTTTCATACATGAACCACTTTGACATTTTTTGACTTTTAAACTAAAAAGGGTTGTTTATTATTATTATTATTATTATTATTATTATTATTATTATTATTATTACTACTACTACTACTACTACTACTACTACTACTACTACTACTACTACTACTACTACTATATTTTTTTTCCCAGGAAGCCATTTAGTTAAATTATATTTTAATAGTGTTTCAACAGACTCTAGTACAGGAAATAAAGTAGTCGCAAGTTATGCACCTAAGCACTGATTTGCATTATATTTCCCCACCAAAAAAAAAAACAACCCACCAAAAAAAACCCAAAAAACAAACAAAAAAATTAAAAAAAAATTTGTTGTTGTGTTGTTGCTATGAAACCAGAAGTTTTGCTTAGATCAGATAATTTTGTTCTCTTGTCATGGATAGAAGGGCTGAATGAACAATGTACTGCTCATGGTGCTCACGTTAAATCTCCTTAAAGGAACCTTTCACCTGCCACACTTCCCAAACAAATAAAGTCTTTTTAAGATGGTTTTGGGTAAGTTCAGTGCTCCTGAAAGTTCCTCCTGGGAGAGGCAGTGAGAGGAGTGCTGGGGCTGTGTGCTGGTGTGGAAATCTGAGTTTTGCAGTGATTTATGTCTTGGTTAAGTTGAGGTGTGGTTTTCACTGATGCATCAATTCCCCCCTTCAATAGAGGGGGGTCCCTTGAGAACTCTCCTGCTCCTGTTGGGAGCCCAGAGTGGCACCAGGATGCTGATGGTGAGATGTTGATGATGAAAGAATGGTAATGAGAATATAATTTTTGATTAAAGAACTTTTTCCAATTGCCTTTTGGAAGAAAACTGTGGTTAGAAAATATTCACTTGATTCCTGGAGCTGGGTCTTTCAGGGGAAAAAAAAAGGTGAAATTCTGAGATAAAACTTCCTTTGGGTGATGATGTGTCAGGCCTTGGGCAAGGCAAGCAGGTCCTCTGCTTCTTTTGGCTGCTTATGTGTATGTACAGTGTGCAGATGGATCTATATATCCACATCTATATCTTTAAAAAAATGTGATTTAAGATTTATGCACGATAAATATGTAAATACATACGTGTAGTAGCTGAAATTTAAACAAAAATTCTTGAATATATGAATACACATGTGTGTATCTATATGTGTGCCTGTGTCTCTCAATATATTTATATTTATAATAGCACATGAACCCATGTATATTTATATATAGATATAATAGCAGAGATATTTATATATACATATACACACACAGACATACATATATATATGTGTGTGTGTATATACATATATATATATATATATATATATATAGTCCTGAAAAAAGACTCAAAGACAGAAACTTTCTCTTGCCCCTGCCCTCATTTACTCCTAACTGTGCATGATGGATTGCATTTCTATGGCTCCCTCTAATCTCTTTTCTTAAATACAAATATATCTCTGTAAGAATTCCTTGGGAAGAGCTGTGGGCAGAAAGCTAATTCAGCCTCTGTGCTGATTCATATTCCCTGCTCGCCTCAGACATAACAGTGACGGGCTTGTGGAAGTTGGTGCTTGCAGAAAACCCCCACCTGTTCCAGGGAGCAGCTCTGGGGTGTCTCGTCCTTCCCCCCCTTATCAGCACTGGGTGGCTGCAAGAATAGAGCCTGTGTAACAGCCCGGGAATGGGAAACGAGGCACGGCAGCCAAAACGGGAATGAAAGTCTCTTTTTTAGCTGCTGAACAGAAGATAGGAGTTAAAATATGCAAGCCCATGGCGGAGCCAGGAAAATGTGTGCTTTGTTAAAATTTAACTGGTGAGGGCTGCTCCCCATCCTTCCTCCTCAGCCACTGAGGGAACACTGTGGCTCTTCTCCAAAGAGGGGCACAGTTTTGGGTTCACCTCCTGCCAGCTTCCACCCCTGGGCTGAAGGCAATGGGTGCTGTAAGCTGGAAAAATCTAAAAATGTCCTCAAATATCCATCCTGAAGATACGCATTTGTATATGTGTGCGTGCACATATATAAATATATATACACACACGTAAAAATAAATACATGTGTATATGTATATATATGTGTGTGTATATATATATATTTACAAGTCCTCAGCTGCTGCGTATGCAAAATAAACTTCCAGTCTAACTAAAAAGAAAAAAAAAAAGAGCAGAAAAATTGACAGTGAGTAAACCTGGAGTTGCTTGGAGGGAAGTGATGCTGCCTGGAAAATCAGTATGTTTTTAGGGCTGCCTTTGCTGCTGTAGTCATAAGTCATGACAGGAGTTACCTCCAGCACCTGTGGCAAATTCGCTCTTCGCTTGGATTGAATTTGCAGGGAGCCCAAGGGAACAGCCCGGAATTTTAACCTGGTTCCTACCCCTGTTGCATTAAAGAGGAGAATCGTTAACTCCAAGTTAGCTCATTAAAAGAGGGATGAAAGGAGAGGGAGGCTCAGAGGGAAGGGAATTAACTCAGCAGGGAGCAAGGCGAGGGGTAGAGATGAAGGGGGATGGAAAATCCCACACGTGGGACTCCAGGAGCTGGCTGGGAGGGCACATGCACAGAGAGCCCTTAAAATTTTGGGAAATGCTTTTTCTACTCCAGCTGCAGGATTTTCCGTAGTGGAGGGATACCTGAGAGTAACTTGGGGTGAGCTTCATGCCACAAACCCACAAATACAAATGGGTTTCTTTGAGGCTCTTTAGAAACTCTGGCATTAAGCTTCCAGTAGTTTTACTGGTTAAACTGGTGGTCTTGTAAAGATACAGAGCAGACAGCTAAGGATAAAGTGTTCTCTTTTGCACCCTTGAAGAAAACCCCCTGCAAGAAAATGTCCTCAGCTTTTGGGGCAGGAAAGGAGCAAGATCCACGTTTCTCCTGTGAAACCAGTGCTAATTCCTGGCTGCTTTGGATGGGAGCAGGAGAGGGATTAGGGGATGCATGAAGCGTAGTTTTGTGACCAAAGTGAACTTTTGGGTTTGTTGCACTGGGCTGTGACAAATGGGGTGGCTGTTTACACCTCCCAGCATCATTAAATCAGCATCATTAGCCCTTTAGGAATGAATAGATATTACCACTCCGCCTCTTAAAAAGAAACAATTACTGCATCCATTGGGCAGTTCATTAATTGACACCTTTTAATTACAGGCTAATTTATCTATGAACAAAATACATTTAAAATTCCCAGCGTATTATTCCATTCAATTACTGCAAATCTCCGTCTGTTTGCGGGCACAGACGAGCCGGGTTGGCAAAGCTGGGCACACACATCAGCAAACACTCAGCTTTTCCCCTCCCATTCCTGGGGAATCAGCTCCAAACTCAGGCCCAGCAGCCTGATTTCTGTCTCAGGTGGCTTTTCCAAGCTTTAGTGAAGGTGGGATGTTTTCCAGCCATTCCCAGGGCCAGGGAGGTCAGGTCTAGGGCCAGCAAGTGAATCTCAAATCAAGCTGATACAGAATTTGGGGAGGGGCTGAAACATCTTTCTGGGGTGTGGGATGATACCCCAGCCTTACTGAGGAGTTGATGACCACAGCCCTGAGACTGAGGTTTCTCCTGGAACCTCTGGTGAGGTCTCCAAGGTAAACCTGGAGTGAAGCCAAGCTGAAATCTGTCAG
Source organism: Cyanoderma ruficeps (assembly GCA_008694505.1). Classification (NCBI taxonomy): domain Eukaryota; kingdom Metazoa; phylum Chordata; class Aves; order Passeriformes; family Timaliidae; genus Cyanoderma; species Cyanoderma ruficeps. The sequence continues at coordinate 48,761,054 of VZDJ01007753.1, read as the reverse complement.
TGGCCCATCCTTTTAGTCTTTCCAGCAGAGCTGCATCATCGAATCCCAGAACTGGAAGGGACCTTACAGACCCTCTTGTTCCAAACCCCGGTCACAGACAGCGACACCTTCCACTATCCCAGGCTGCTCCAAGCCCCATCCAACATGGCCTTGCCCCAAAAACATTTCACAAAATTCCTCGTGTTTTCAGCCACAGAAGCTCAACAAATGAAACAATCACGGGAAGATTTGCCAATCTGGCATAAACTTGTGCAGAAAGAGCTTTCCAGCCAAGGGCAGACAATTCTCTGTCTGTGCTGCTAACCAGTCACAAGAAATGTGACTGTTTGATGAGTCTGTGACTAAGGGGCCACTAAAATAGGGCTTTAAAACAAA
>VZDJ01007753.1:48637275-48760666 GCA_008694505.1 Cyanoderma ruficeps | reverse complement strand
CAAATAAATGAACAAACAAATAAAATAAATGCACCTCTGGCTGTATGCTGGCCAAACCAGAAGACACATAGCTGCCCACTGGAAGACTTTTAAATACATGTTGGCCATTAAATGCACAATCACAGTCTTGCAAGTGGGAGAGGGAGGTTTGATTTTATTATTATAATTATTTGCTGTTATAATTGGCATTTTCTGAGCAGCCTGAAATTGGGCGGGAAGCTCAGGGGAGTCTGGGAAACGATACCGACAAAATTCCTGCTGCTTTTGCCCTAAGCTACAAATCTCTCTGTGTTAAACATATTTTCTTTAAACACAGATGCCCTCACTGCTTCATCCTGGAGCTATGAAATATTCAGGCATTGTGAAGAGAAGGAAGACAACTCCTTTTCCAGGGGCTCTTCAGCTCTGTGGCAGTGCAAGCTCTGGCTCTAGTGCATGGATTGGAGCACATGCTGAAGTCCAAGTGATTTCAGCTTTACTAAACAGATTTTTCCTTAAATGTATGTTTAAGGTTAGGCATTTGCTAACCCGGGACATAAAAGATAGTTTTGTCCCAACCCCTCTCCATGGGCAAGGACACTTTCCACTATCCCAGGCTGCTCCAAGCCCAACCTGGCCTTGAACACTTCCAGGGATCCAGGGGCAGCCACAGCTTATCTGGGCACCCCGTGCCAGGGCCTCCCCACCCTCACAGCCAAGAATTCCTCCCCAGTCTTTAATATTTTTGAACTACCAAGTGCATTTCCTTGAAAAGAAAATTGACTTTTTATTCCAGGTTAAGCAACACCGTTCCTTTTTTTCTCCAGCCTCGCAGTTTCTTTTTCATTATGTCTGGGAGAAGGGAACACAAATAGAGACACAGGAGAAACCTGACAGTATTCAGCCTAATAGGGAATATGGGACAGCATTTTGCTTTTAGATCTGTACCGAGTCTCTCATCTTTATTAGAGAATGTGACAACTGAGCTTATTTCTCTGTGTGATAAATCCACTGTAGTAAAAGGCTGTTTCCAGATGGCAATAGCTAGCACACAGGAGTAAACACAGATATAAGCAAAACATCAATACTCCCAACCAAAACTGTTGGCTGGTCAAAAATTCTTCAGTTTTAATGGTGTACGAAATGCCACATGAAACACATTCCCTCCATAAAAATCGTGGGGGATGTTATTTTCAAACGAGCTCTTTAATTAGCAATTTTTTCTTTAGCCTCAAAGTTTTCACTTGGTCCTGGAGGAGCAGAAAAAAATCCAACACGGCTGATCTTATCACGATGACACGGGAGTATTGGAAAACTGGGGGTGGGTGGTGGCAGGGATAATTTAGGTTGTAAAGTGCTAATGACTTACTGGGATCATCAGAGCATTTGTTTGGGTTCCTCTGGCTACAAATGCCTTTGCCATGAAGGCACAGACCTGCTTTCAGCCCGGGGAAAGCCAGGCTGGATGCAGAGGCTGTTCTTATGGAGGAGGTGTGGTGGGAGCAGCACTTTGCCTCCCCCCGAGGCACGGACAGGGAGCTTTCACAGCTGGAACAAGTTTTTCAAAGCAAGTTAAATCTCCTGCTCTTCATCCCCGGATCATCATCCACAGCTCGTTTGTTTCACACTGAGATGGTGTCCCTCACATTCCCAGCCTGGACGGGAGGTGGGCAGGTTTGGGAATTTGAGCCGCGTCCTCCACTTTTTCCCTCTTGCCACGACTTTCTCCTGCTTCTGGCTGTAAGTCTAATAAAACACAAACCCCGTGCATTATGCAAAGCCTTTAATTTAAAATGCTATCCATAAATCCGGTCAGTTTTATTTTGCCACGGATGGGGTTTTAGCTATATTTGCTGTTTTGCCTTTTTTTTCCCCCCCTAGGATTTCTGCTCTGAATCCTCTTGGATCTGTGGTTGGGGTTTTCTCTAGGGACTCACCCTCCAGCCTTCAAACTCCTTCCCTGTGTAAATCCTTCCACGCAGCCACAGAAATTTGCTGTATATTATGTGCTGTATATTGTTTTTGTGCTATATATTGCCTCTGTGTTATATATGCTCTGTCTGCTGTACATGGCCGGTGTGCTGTGTAGCCATACATTAGCATCCCAAATACACTTGCATTCCATAATTGTTACATAGTTTGGGTTGGAAAGGGAATTTAAAACCCATCTCATTCCAACACCCTTGCCGTGGGCAGGGCATCCCAACAGAGCAGGCTGCTCCAAAACTGGCCTTGAACACTCCCAGGGATGCCAGTTTTTGCTTAGAATCCCCCCAGGTTTGGTTTATTTTACGGAGGAATCCCCCTAGGCCTGTCCTCAGGCACACCCCTGCCTCCCGCCTGCCGCAGGCCGAGCGGTTTTCCCGAGGAAAAGAGTCCAATATCGGCTCTGGCTCCTGCTCAGAGCGTATTAGCCTGTGGATTACATGTAATGCAAACCCATTATGCAAGGCAGCCGGGATTGCAGCCGGGATTACAGCCCGATAACCCCCTGGAAACGCAGGTTTAGCAGCCCTGGGTGAGAGCCCGGGCCCTGAGGCCGCTCACACGTGGGGTTGAAGGCCTCAGGGTTTAGCTCCCGCTGCAGATGAAAAAGGGAGCCGAGCCTCCAGCATTCCCTCCCCGAGGATACCCCTCAGTGCAGGCTGCCTGGAGAAGGCATTTCATGGAATCAGAGAATATCCAGAGCTGGAAGGGACCCACAAGGATCAGAGTGCAGCTCCTGGCCCTGCATCCCAGAAATCCCCACCCTGGGAGAGTTGTCCAAACACTCGTGGAGCTCTGGCAGCCTCGGGGCTGTGACCATTCCTGTTCAGTGCCCAACCACCCTCTGGATGAAGAACATTCTCCTAACATCCAACCTAAACCTTCCCTGACTCAGCTCCAGCCGTTCCCTCGGGTCCTGTCACTCATGAGAGTGAAGAGCTGGTGCTGCCCCTCTGCTTCCCCTTGAGAAGATATTGAAGGTTGCAATGAGGTCTCCCCTCATTTTCTAACCTGGGACCTAAAAGATAAAGTTGTGTTTCAAGTCCTGGTGCACATCCCAGCAGGAATGACTGTGGGATACATCCCTGCCACGGGATGCAAAGCCTTTTTACAGTATTCTCAGATCCTTGGTAAATCCTCTCTCCACTCAATCCAGAATTACAGAGTTGGGACAAGGTCTGCCATAAAGTTATGATGTCTGTGGGAGTTTTTTTCTCATTTTTTTCCCCTCCAATCCAAATCCACTAACTATTTTTATCCCTGAGCTATCATAGCTTTGTCCTTTGCCTTTTTGGAGTATCATGCTAATTGGGTTGGAACAGAGGCTTTCATTACCAAAAGCAATAGCTCACAGAGTGGCACCAATTATTTCCCAACCAAATGCAGGATTATTTAATCCAAGGCTGGATTTTGAAGCCAGTGGCACAGAGGGATGGGGAAGCCCCACTGGCCTGGCTATGGAGCCACAGGGATGGTGATAATTATCTGAGAGAGCGACATAGTCAGGGCATTGAATGCTTTTCAGGGAGGATTTTGGGGGCTGAGGAGGTGTCAGATTTGATGAAAGTTGACTAACTGCAGAATTCAGTCAATGTCAGGATTTCCTGAGGCTGAGGTATGACCTGTTCAAACCTGTGTGAGTCTGTACTGGAAAATTAGAGAACCTGGAACTGCAATGGTTATAAGTAATGGAAGAGTTGGTGGGGATATTAACCTTCCTGCTTTCATAGAACCATAGAATCATGAAATGGTTAAGGAAGACTTTAAGCTCATTCAGTTCCACCCCTCTGCCATGGGCAGGGACACCTTCCATTATCCCATGTTGTTCCACGCCCTGTCCAATCAGGCATTGGACACTTCCAAGGATCCAGGAAGCCACAACTTCTCTGGGCACCCTGTGCCAGGGCCTTCCCACCCTCACAGCCAGGAATTCCTTCCCAATCTCCCATCCATCCCTGCTCTCTGGCAGTGGGAAGCCATTCGCTGTGTTCTGTCCCTCCATCCCTTGTCCCCAGTCCTTCTCCAGCTCTCCTGGAGCCCCTTTAGGCCCTGGCAGGGGCTCTGAGCTCTCCCTGAAGCCTTCTCTTCTCCAGGTAAACACCTCCAACCCTCCCTGCCTGGCTCCAGAACAGAGGGGCTCCAGCCCTTGGAATATGCCTGTGGCGTCCTCTGGACTCATTCCCTCTTATATTTGAGGTCATGGAGTTAAGCTTAAGGTTAAGCTTAATTACCTCTCTCTGCTAGATGTCAGAATGAAACCTCTCAGGAGGGATGGAGCACCTGAGGGCTGCTGCTTTCCAGCCCCAAAAGCCATGGGAATTTTTTCCAGCCTTCCCAGTCAGGCCAGCAGCACTCAGCCCCTCTGTCTCCCTTCCCAAACTGGAAGGTGCAAATGGTAAAGTCACGAATGCGTACAGGAGAACCAAAATATCCTACAGAGGAAGGATTTGGGTTGCCACCACCTCTCCAAGTTGGCACAGAGGAGTGAAAGCTGTGGAGCAGAGGCTGTAAAATATCCTTGATCCAAGGGAAACACTGATCTGAGCTGCTGTAGGGCATTAGGAGAGTACAAATCCAGGCCGTGGGGCAGGGATAGAAACCCCTGGGCTGCCTGGCACCTGCAGAGCCACACCTTGGCTAATCCCTGACCCCTGTGCAGCTCCTGCAGGGAATCCAGAGGGCGAGGACAGATGCTCTGCTCCCACAGGAACACCCAACACGTCGGGTTTTGTCCTCCCAGAGAGCTGCTCTTGGAGATGGAGAGAGAGGGAAAGCAGTGAGGAATCATCTGTGACTGATGAAATCAGAGCACACACGTCTGCAGGGATCAGATCAGGGATTGAGCCCCTGTCTGTCTCCTCCAGCACCTTGCACTGATACTGGCCACAGCCGGATGTTTCTGGGGAAGGTGTAAGAAGTCTGGGAGCAGGCAGAAACCCCCCAGCCCCAGTGTTTTCCCTCCTCTGCCCTATTTCCCTGCCAAGCAGAGGGGACTGGGATGGGTGCTGTGGGCTGCAGGGTGAGCTCTCTGTGCTGGAGGTTTTCATGATTTCTTTTTGGTTCTGAGTTCCAGCCGCCAGAAGATGCTGCATTTGGGGCTGGTGGCTGAGGTTACAGTGTGACCCATGACACTGGGGACGTGGTGGGGACAGTGGGTTCTGAGACCTTGGCTGTGTTGCTCACTCTTGGGAACACCAAACTGGCCCAACCTCTTGTCCAGGAGCATGGACATAGACTTACAAAGTCCAGCCTGCTCAAGGAGGGGATCAAGGCAGGGAACAGAAGCACTTTTCTGCATTTCTTTTCTATTTGAAATACTCCCTGGCAGCTCATACCTGTCAGGTTAAATCCCTTTCCCTCTTTCCCTTGGCACTAAGCCCACTGGAGGCAGAGCTGCAGCCCCAGCTCTGTCCCCAGCCGTGGTCTCAGAGGACACGGACATGGATTTTTCCGAGTCGTTCCCTCCAGCAAAGGCAAATGACGGGTGAAGCTCAGGCTGGGGACAGGCACGGGGTCTGCCCTGTGTGCTCCTGCCTCCATGGATAATCTGAACCTTCCCAGCCTCAGGGCAGGATCTTGGCTCCATCTCCCTCTGCCCTCACCTTATTGCCCTGCTTGGCACCTGGACCCTGCCATTCTCTGGAGGGCAAAGGGCTGGTGTCCATCACGCTGCTGCTGCTGTTGAGCCTCCTCGACTGCAGTTTTGCTGTAGAAATGCTGGGGGTTTTTTTTCCCTAGAAAAAAAAAATCGTATTTTCTTAGATCTGCAAGGCTAATTGAGCAGAGGAATTGATTACCACGGCCATGAAAAATGTCTTATCTCTTTAGGTCTGTAAAAGACTCACGCTGATGTAGTTATGAAATACCCGTGAAGTCCCTGAGGTGTGTTCTGCCAGAAGCCAGAGCTGCTGGTGGGTCCCTTCCCCTGAGAAACACAAAATCCAGGGAGCTGTGCCCATTGCCTGATGCCTCTCCAGAAGGGAGCTGTGATTCCTGTCTCGAGTGGCTCCATGTTGCTCCAATCAGCAGGACTTGTCCTTGTCCATAGTGGTGGAGAACACGGAGGCAGCTTTTAAATCCCTGGGATGAGGCTGATGCTGCTGTGTCTCAGCTCACCAGTGCTGGTTATCCTTGTTTCACCTCTATCCCTTGGCCTGAAAACGTGGAACTTTCCAATCCTAAACATGCTGGAAGCACTGAGACACTGAGACACTTGGATTCACAGAATCACAGAACGGTTTGGGTCGGAAGGAATCTCTTAAAGTCCATCTCATTTCCACCCCCTGCCATGGGCAGGGACACCTTCCACTATCCCGGGCTGCTCCAAACTCCATCCAACCTGGTGTGGAACAGTTCCAGGGATCCAGGGACAGCCACAGCTTCTCTGGGCAGCCTGTTCCAGCCTGTTCACCGCCCTCATAGGGAAGAATTTTTTCCTAATATCCCACCTGGACCTGCCCTCCTTGAGCTTAAAGCCACTGTCCTGTCACTCCATTCCTTGTCCCAAGTGCCTCTCCAGCTCTCTTTGAGCCCATTTAGGCACTGGCTGGGGCTCTGAAGCCACTCTGGAACCTTCTCCAGGTGAACACCCCCAGCTCTCCCAGCCTGCAGAGCAGAGGGGCTCCAGCCCTGTGATCACCTTCACGGCCTCCTCGTGGCTTCTGAGCTCCAGGAGGAAATACAGTGAGAGGCACCATCCCCTGGTGTATTCAGACAGCCCTGATGTTTTAACTCTGCCTTTTGCTCTCAATCTCAACATCCCTTTCTGACACACACGCCTGTGCAGAGCCACATGGAGAATTAGAGGGACCAAGTATTACACAGCCAGCCTTTGGGACATTCCGTGTGTTCAGGCTGAATCCTGGGCCGTTAGCAATCGTTCCTTTCTTTTTCCTTTTGTTCTTTTTTCCCCTCACCAGGATAATATCAGCAGCCTAAGTGGATGCTTTCTATTTCATCTTTTTTTTTTTGTGTATTCTTTGTGGTGAGAACCACGTAGTGAGCAATCCGTGTGCTCCAAACAAGATAATGCAGAGATACAGCAGACCCCCTGCTTGGCTGGAGGTTGCTGGATAATATATGGCATTCTGGTGAGATAATAACCCCAAATGGAGTGAGTTTTTCCTCCCTGCAGCATTTACATCAAATACTTTAGGTAGCCTTTTGTGGACAGAGAAGTCAGAGGGGGTATCATCTGACTGGAGAACAGAAAAGGCTTGAAATAGGGGGATAAAAAGAGCTAGTCATCGAGATGATTTCATTTTCTTGAGCTTGCAAGGTTTGGGAGGCTGTGGGATGAAAGGGGCTGGAGGGAATAATTGGAGTTATGAAGTGTGGGCAGCAAGCTTGCTGCTGGGGGAGTTAATGAGCTCTATGAAAATGAAATCCCTGGCACGAGAACTCGCTATGAGGATGCTCCCCCTTGGTTTGTTTTTTTTTCCCTGCTGGCTGCCAGCAGGTACTAGAAAATGGAATTTTGCCATAGATGATGCCAGGCCAACCTGCTGTCACCAGATTCCTTTCTTCGAAAGGGAGCAGAGTTTCTAGGCAAGGCAAACTCAGTGGCTGGAGCCTGCCTGCCTTCCCTAAAGCACTGACCATGTGCTGGCAGGAGGTTGCAGGGGGGGTCTGAGGGTCAGTGTTGCTACTGAGGCCTGTGGAAGGGCTGTGAAAGCAAGGGGGTGGGTTAGGAGTGATGTAAAACGGGGCAAATGCCAAATTGCAAAGGGTGGGCTCAAGAATCTGGGAGGTGAAGCAGATTTCCTGCTAAGGTGAGGGGAAATTAAAAGGAGAACAAAGACCTTGGTGCATTCCCTATGTGCCATTGATATGAGATGCTGCTGGGAAAAAGGAAAATGGGACCCTAAAGTGTAATAAGCAAAATAAAGATGAGGAAATATTTAAGGACTCTGCTAAATGCTCTTTGGGAATGTGCCACAGGGTTCTGGTGTTTACTCCCAGAAAGGGTGAGCTTAAATCACAGCAGGTGCAGCACAGGGGCGCTGGGAAGGGCAGGGGAAAAGGGCCTATTTTAGGCAAGGAGCTGAAAAATATAATCTGTTTTTGGCCAAGGATGTTGGGAGAGGACGTGATGCCTGTCTATAAATACAGAGGGAATGTAAACACCAGGGAGGGAAGCAAACTGATTTCGCTGGAAGGGCTGTGTCAGCAGAAAACCAAATGGCTCTGAACAGGGCAGGAATAAATCTGAGAGGGGATCAGCACATGGCTGGGGGATCCTGGGGTGGCTGGGGCTAATAGGATTGTTGGGGGGGAAAGACCTCAAAACTAATTTCGAGGCAGAGCTTGTTAAACTGATGGAAGATCTGACGGGGCCGTTCTCTGCTGGCAGCAGAGTGGGGGCTGAGCTGGGAAATCCCTTTGGGGGTGAATTACTGGGAGCTCCCTGACTTGCATCCACAACAGCCCAGTAACCCTGAACATATGGCAATAGGAGCAGGGACTATTCATAGCACTACAGGATTCTTTATTTGTATTTTCCATGCCTATCCCATGCTATTTGTAAGGGAAATTTTTTTTTAAAAAAGGAATATTTGAAATTAATTCAGGAATATTTGAAAATGCCTCCTTGCACTGGGCTGGATGGAAATCAGGATTAGCATGGGGGCTGTAGGTACAAAGGAACTTGTGAGGGTCCTGTGCTGATGAGCAGAAGATGCTCGTGGTGGGGGATGCTCAGCCCTGCTGGAGACAAGGATGTGTGGGCACAAACCCACTCTGAGCTGCTGTATATTGCTCCTATCACGGGAACCACAACATTGCCTTAGCACCTTATGGTAGTAGAGCAGAAATGGGCAAAAAATTACTTTTTTCTCAGTTAATCTGAGCATTTCCTGCAACTTGAGAGCCTCCAGACAGATGGATCATAAAGCTTTTGGTATTTTTTGGGATAGGTCCTTGCAGGGAGGTTTTTGGGCTGCCAGCCACGCTTGAGATTTGGGAAAGGGTCATGCCAGAGAGGTGGGAGAGGCTCCCCTGGGGCAGCAGGGTGTTTGTTCTGCAGCAGGAACAGACTCAGGAATGATTTCCCTATTTTTTTTTTTCCCTAGGCATTTCAGTTTTGTTAATCAGACGAAGCTCTCAGAACTGTTAATTCGTCGGGCTGGAATTAACCTCGTGATGAGGGTGTTTGGATAAAGCCTTTGCCAGGGCTGCACTGTTTGGACACAAAAAGGGTTTGCTGAAGCTTAGGTGGGGTCACAGTGGCCTAATTAGGATTTAGGGGAAATGGTGTTTTTGTAAATGGGTTTTTAGGTGAAGGAAGGAGGTGGCTGGGATGTGCTGTTAGATGTGGAGTGTAACATTAAATGAGCATGTAAATGAGATGACTCTCATTAGAAAAGGGCAAGTTTGATGAACAGTTCCTGAGAGCTTTCCCTGGAATGATGCCTTTGACTTCTGCCTCCTGCCTTATTATGGCAGGACAAGGAGGCTGGGAGGGTGGGAGGGATAATGAACTGCTGGGAACTCTGGGAGAGCACGGCTTTGATGCTGGCAATAAGGAGCAGTCATTTCACCTCTGAGCCCAGCGCCGGTAAATCCGAGCATCATCCCAAAATTAATCTGTTTGGGAATATGGCAAAACCACCATCAGGTGGCCAGTGTTGGTGGAGGTTTTTGGCAGGGCTCATGTCTCGGGCCCTGCTGGGGCTGGCATGGGTAGGTGAGTCTCTCCTGGGTGTGTTTATGCTCCAGCCCAGGGTTGTCACCCTAGGTTTTCTTGCTTTTGAGCGTTTGTAACTTTGTACTGCAGATTCTCACTCAGCTTCATGTAAACAATGTGTATTTTTAGAATGTTTACATTCTTCTCCTCTGGGAGGAGAAATGTGATTGATGGTGATGTCCACCATCCAGGTTAAAGAGGTGGCGACCTGTGTAGCCAATCTCTTGACCTTTGTACAAATGTATATAAATGGAGTCAGATTTTGAATAGAGGAGGAAGTTTCCCTGAACCTCTGCTGTGCCTGCTTCGTCCTTCATTTGGTGACCCTGTCCATGCCTTCACAGAGCTGCATGGGGAAGTTCTTTCCAGCATCTCCCAAAATTCTCCATAGGAGCATCTCAGTACCCAGGCCTGCCACAAGCCATGGTGGAGAACAAGTCCAGAGTTACCTCCTGCACTTGGGATGAAGCAGTGCTGGTTTTTTCCTGCCTAAAATAATCTTGACTATTATACCTCGAGCCCTAGACCTTCTCAGCCTGACAATAGCACTTCAAGATGATTCCCCTTGAGCTCTCTCCTTGCTGAAACAACTTGTGTGTGCTGGCTGTGAGCTCCAGCCCAGCCGAGTGCAAAGGCTCCAGGGATGAAAGCAAAATCCCATTTGTCTTTCCTGAATGCAAACGGTTGGAAGATCAGAGATGTCCATCCCATTTAGAAGCAGGTTAGGGCAATTTTCAGGTGCAAGGGATGCATTTTGCTGAGTAAGGTGGTTTTTGTTACCACTCCTGCAACTGAAGATGAAAATCTTGCTTTTCATCAGCTGAATTTGTTGATCACCTCCTTTGGTGTGTTGGAAATAGCCTGACAGACATGGGGAGAGCCTTGGGGATTAATGGAGTGGAGCTTTCCTTATGGGATCTCTGCTGGATCCCCCAAGTGAGGCTGAAAAGAGTTTTCTGAGCTACTCAGCACTACTGAGGGACGTTTTAAGCTCTGAGACACATCTCCAGTCAGATATAGACAGGTGATATAGATGTTCATGGTTCTCCTGATACCTTTCCTTTGAGACAAGGAGATTGATGCCCTGAGCATCTGTGAGACCATCAGATCCAAAGCGTTTTCCTTCTGGGCCCAGATTCTTCTGGGCCAGAAATGAAAGCTGTCTCATGCTCCCTCCATGCTGCTTTTCCCCATCCCTCCTGCATCTTCACCCTCTAACTGTGGGTTTGTCAGGGCCAGGATTAACCCCCACAGCCAGGGCAGGTTTAGGCAATGAGATCCTGGTGTTGGTTACACCCCTCAGCAGGAACTGACATTCCCCAGCGCTGGAAACTACACGAACCAACCCTCAAATTCCAGCAGCTCCCACGCTGCTCCCCTGACTCTGACTGCAGCCATCGGCAGCCCTGTAATTGTCGCTGTAATTGCAGGGGACTTGGAAACCCTGAGCCCTGCCAGAAACATAACTTAATCTTTCCTGAGCTGTTGCTTTTGAGGGCTGAGCGTGGGGATTTGCTCTTCTCGTGGTGGCAGGGGATCAATCCTGATCCCAGAGCTGGCAGGGAGGGTCTGGGTGCTGCTGCTCCCTCCCAGTGCATAACAAGGAGCCCAGGTAAGCTCGTTACAGGGGCTTATTCAGCAGATGGACGAGCTGTTGCCAGGTAGATCTTATTGCTCATCAATATGCCATTGGCCTCATTTGTGTGCCCTGCTCACCTCTGGCTGTATCCTTGTCTGGTGCAGGGATTGTGTTTCCAGGCCAGGCTGTCCCTGGCATCCTGTTTCCATTGTTCCTCACCTTCCCAGATGGAAATAACCAGCGAGGGACCTGGATATGGCCATACCCATTCCTGGGGCTGAGAGATGTCCTGAATGTAGCACTGAGTCACAGTCCCAAGGCTATGGAGAAATGATGCCCCATTCCTGGAAGTGTCCAAGGCCAGGTTGGACGGGACTTGAAGCAGCCTGGGCTAGTGGAAGGTGTCCCTGCCCATGGCAGGGGTGGAATGAGATGAGCTTTAAGGTCCCTTCCAACCCAAACCATTCTATGAACCCATGATTTAGACTGCAAGAGATACCAAAGGTTTCCAGCTGTGCTCTCCCAGTGTTACAAAAACCCCCGGGAGAGTGTTTTTGAGCATGTTGACGTGAGGACCAATGGTTGACACAAAACACCTCGTCCTGCAGCACAGCAGGGAGAGATTTGGGGCTGGAAACCTGCTGTGTTCACCTGTACCATCCACCAAAACTCCCCTGAAAAACCAAAGCCTGGCAAAATCCCTCCTCCTGTGCCATTCTTTCTTAAATGTCTGCATCAGTACATTCGGTTCTCCATTTTCCCCGGTACCGAAGTGAGAGATTTCATAATGATTCACACTATGTTCTGCTGAGCAGCTTCAAGCAGCAACTGGGGAGTCTGTTAAACAGGCATCCAGCCCGGAATATTTTGTACACTATCTAAATGCAGCGCTGTAATTAAAAGACATGCTTGAAATAAATGACAGAGGGCTTGAGGTTTGTGGGTTTTTTCCCTCCTTTTTTTTTTCCCCTTTCCCCAAGGGAGATAGGAAGGTGGGTGAAAGTTGCACTGAAGTAGCAAAAGGCACAACGAGCACATTGGAACAAATAATATCCAACAACACAGGTCGACGGGATTGCTTTCAAATGCTGCGTGTTCAGTTATCACCCAGGGAACTTTCTGTCTGATTAAAAATAATTATTGCTGGCATTAAATCTGTTCAGAATTACTCAGCGCAATTCGTCTCCTACCGCACGCCGCTACCATATGCCCGGTCTGTTGAGTGAAAAATGTCTCTTTTATTCGGATAAATAATGCTTTGTAAATATTTAGAGATGAATGTTCTGGATCAGTGAGCGGCTATTTTTTCCCTTGGTGATAAATATGTGCAAATGGGCTTGTTTTTTGGCCGAGGCTCCATCTGAGGCAGGCACTCTATGGGGCCAGATTAATCCCCATGTGGCTGTGTCAGGATGATTTACCATGGGGACAGCAGAAGGGTCACGCAAACATGGCAGAGTTTGGGTTAAAGGCCATCTCCTTCCAAAATTATTGCAATGAGCAGAGATACTTTCCCCTAGACCAGGTTGTTCCAAGCCCTGTCCAACCTAGCCTGGAACACTTTCGGGGATCGAGGGGGAGCCACAGCTTCTCTGGGCACCCTGTGCCAGGGCCTAACCACCCTCACAGCCAGGAATTCCTTCCCAGTATCCCATCCAGCCCTGCCCTCTGGCAGTGGGAAGCCATTCCCTGTGTCTTGTCCCTCTATCCCTTGTCCCCAGTCCCTTTCCAGCTCTTCTGGAGCCCCTTTAGGCTCTGGAAGGGGCTCTAAGGTGTCCCTGGAGCCTTCTCTTCTCCAGGTGAACGCTCCCAGCTCTCCCAGCCTGGCTGCAGAGCAGAGGGGCTCCAGACCTTGGAGCAGCTTCATGGCCTCCTCTGGACTGGCTCCAATAGGTCCATGTCCTTCTGTTGGCTGTCCCAGAGTCTCATGGGAATGAAATAGAGGGGAAGAATCCCCTCCCTCAGCTGCTGCCTGAGCTGCTTTGGATGCAGCCCAGGACCCTTTTGGCTTTCTGGGCTGCCAGTGCACATTGGCAGGTGATGTCCAGCCTTTCCTCCACCAGCACCCCAAATCTTTCTTGGCACAGCTACTTTCAATCCCTTCAACCCCCAGCAGGTAACACTCGGGGTTGCCCCAATCCAGGGGCAGAACCATGTGCTTGGTCACTTCTGCTGCTGTGCAAGTGGGGAGAAAACTTCAAAAGATTTTAAAATCTATTAAGATGTCTGCAATGCCTTCCAGCCAAACATAGCTGCAGGTACCTGGATGTTGGGCAAATGCCATGGATCTCCTCGTTCCTGCTGCTGAAGTCCCAGGAGAACCATGGGACATGGGCAAAGGTACAAGAGCTGGATCCCACATCATGTCTGGATCTGACCCTGCTCCCCAGTATGCCTGGAAGGAGGGTTTGTTTAAGAAATGGGACACATGAAGCTCTTGGCATGCCCAGACTCCTGCCTGGTGCTGACAGAGGCTGGTAGGAATGGATGGGATCATGGATTACAGCTCCTGGAGCCGTGTGATGGCAGTGGAGCCGACACTTTGCATCTTTCCCCTTTTACACTTCAAAAGTGCTGCAGGGAAAATGCTCATCTCAGTGCCAAAAAAACGTATTTGCTGAGCCCATATAAGCTCCAGGACAGCTGCCCTGGCTGGGTCCTGGTGATTCATGGAAAGGGAACATGGCTGTTGGAGGGTGCACGGAATATTTAAAGCAATGCAATTTTCACATGTTTTGTCCAGAGGCGTTAAACGAGATGAAATCTCTCCCACAGGTGAGGTAATGGGCTCTGTGAGAGGTGAGAGTTCAGCCAGACACATCCTTCCACTCCCAAAATGCCTCCCAGGGAATGGAGCTGTTGGAAGGGCACGTCCAGAAGATGAATTTCTTTCCCTCAGGACATGCACAGGAAGAGGGATGCAAATCCCAGGCCTCTAAGTCTGTCACCTCTTCACCTCTGTCACCTCTTTGTCACCTCTTTCTCCCAGGCAGATTCCAAGCGGGAGATCCTGGCTCATGCTGCTGGCCTCAGTGAACACCCTCTGGATGTATTTGCTCTGTATTCCATTAAAACACGGAGGCAAACAACGGGCATTAATGAATTCCTTCGTTTATGATGACAATACGTTTTTGAGTCCTTCTATTGATTTGCCGAGCAAGCTGATAAAAAGAGCAAACCTTGCAGTATTTACCGCCCCGAGCCCGAGTGTGATGTCTGAATCAACAGAGCCTGTTTGCTTTTCAAAATTCAAATGAGGGCAAAAAATAATCTCCTTTTCAGGAGCCCCTGCAGGAGGGGTTTTGCCAAACTCACTCAAAGAGATGTCACAGCTTGAGGCCAGCCTGAAGGGCCTGGCTGGTGTAAGTGGGATTTCCCTGATCTTTGGGGGCTGTGCTGGTGCACACAGGGGCAGACGCTGGGCCAAGCTGTGCAAACTGGAAACCAGAGCAAAAAAGCTTTTGACAGTCAGCTGAGTCATCAACTCCACGTGGTTAATTGGGCATAGTTCCTAATCAAAGTCATTATTTATCTTGGAAAGCAGAAGAGTGGGTTGCTCCAGCCTTTGCCGAGTGCAGGGCTGGGCTTTGATGTGTTTTCTAGGGAGGACAGTGGGAAATGGAGGCACGTGGTTCCTTTGGGTGGATGGAGACAGGAAAACACCTATGAAATGAAGAAATTGGAGCGACTGGGAGGGTCAGTGTCACCTCTGGTGCTCTGGGTTTCTTCCACACTGTCCCATGTTCAGTGGGAGCTGCAGGATGGAGAGGGATGAGCAGTGTGAGCCCGGCTGACCATAGGCTGGACCAAAACCACCCTGCTCAGATTAACTACAAAAGAAAAACAATCCAAAAAAACTCAACAGGATTGAAGAATTTCCTTTCTCTCTCTGGAATACTGGAGACCACAGGCCATGCTTCTGCCTCTGTGCTCACCCCGAGAGCAGATGGAGCAAACCCATCCTCGGCTTTCCACTCCAAAATGCAGCAGCATGCTCAAGCTGTGACCAAAGAGGCCATTACAAAGGCAAGTCAAAGCCTTGATTTAAACCAGCTTGTTCAAATATTTTCATGCTCCTTGTGGTTGGATTCCAAACTTTTACTCCCTGATTACTTTAGCCTGGAAAAAAAAAGGGAGAAAAGAGAGGCCTGATTCAGTGATGAGGGCATGGCACTGCTGAGCACAGGGTGCTACAGTTTCCCCAGGAATTCTTTCAGGTCTCAGAATGCCCTGCAGTAAACAAAAACAACCCAAGGTTGCTAAAGATTGAGGGAGATAGTTTTGCCCATCTTAACAAGTTATGGGAGAGTGAAGTTTGGGAGATGTTCCATGGACACTATTAACAGTTGTGGTTATTAATGAATATCCTGGGCTTTTGGCACCATCAAATTGGTTTTGTTCAGGATCCTGAAGGGACTTTGGGTTTCCTGGACACCCCAAGGATTGGGGCTGTCAGGACTCTTCCCATGTTTTTTGTTCCTCCGGAGCCGCAGCTGTGGGAGGCTCTGGGGCTGTGCTGGTTCCATCAGTGACTCCAGCTTCACTCACAAATTATTTATGGTCATTACTGGCTCCTCATTCTTGGTGTCATGGAGATCCTCCACAAGCAAAAACCTCCCAGCGAGCTCATCTTCATGTCCAGGCTCATATATATATTATATTTTTTTCTGCAGCCAGGAATGTGCTTGTGGGATCCCCTTCAGAAGCCACAAGCTTTGACATCCAGAAGGTCTCCCCCATACCCTACATGTGACAGGCACTTGTGTCCTTGTTCCCTTTCTTGGAGAGTTTAGGCCTGGGAAGCCCCTCATGGCCACAATCATCTCTCCAAGGCCACAGAGTAGGCACAGGGTCCATGGGGTTTGTTTTTTTGTGGTTTTTTTTTGCAGAAGACAATTTTTAGGAGGAAGGAAGCAGCTGATGATGGCGTGTGCCCTTCCCAAACAAAGATAAAGAAGGGTGCTCCAAATAACTCTCTGTTCATGCTGGCAAAGGGGTATTTTTAACCAGCAACATGACACGAAAATAACACAGACGGCTGGAAAAAAAAAAAAAAAGGAAGGGCTGCTTTGCTGGGAGAGGAGTTTGCTCTGTTTCATGGGGAAGGCAAGAAATATTTATTTTACAGCCCTCTCCCAGCTCCCCATCAGCCATGCCATTCCCAGGAGGTGTTACCCACGGTGTTTGCATGGACATGGGGGATGATTTTAAATGGCTGCTATAAAGTAATAAAGGTGGAAAGGTCAGGCTGGGGTATAAACAGCCCCCAGGAGCCCGTTTTAACACCCTGGCCATGCCCTGAACCAAGAAAGAACCAGCCAGCTTTATGGGCTCCTTCCTCTAGAGATACTTTGGCCATCTGGGTGTTCTGGTTAACGCTGTCAAAAGGCAGAAAATACAGCTCTGACTCAGTGCCAAACCAAGAAATGACCTTTTCCCAACACTCCTGCCTGCAGCCTTCTTTCCCCACTGTGCTGCAGAGCCAAGGCTCCCCTGGGCCCGGGGCAGGGAGAGAGCTCTGGCACATCCTTTAGGGTGTCTGGGGTTTTCTAGCTCTGATAAGAGCCTCCATGGCTTTGGGGCAATTTTTGTACGTGCTTGACAGCTGTTTGGTTATTTTTTTTTTTCCCCTTAGTAAAGAGCAGGAAATGAGCTGGGGTAAGGATGGGATGTGCAGCGTGCGGGGGAAGTTTTTGGAAAGAGGTTCAGACCCCCAGGGCTACGCGAGGCATGCGGAGACTGCCGGGGATGTTGATATCCAGGTGGAAAAGCGGGAGTCTCCCCTGGCGGGTACACGCCCACACACGCAGAGGGGAAATTAAGGTTCTCTGGTGCTTGTCAGAGAATCGTTTGGGGAGAGCAGGCAGGAAAAGGAGGAGTTGTGGAGGAAAATCACGGTCTGTGCTCATGGAGCAGTGTCCGGTGTCTCCAGCCCCTCTCTCAGCGGGGCCGTGATGTGAGTCGGGTCCTTCCCTCTGCCTTTCCCTCCGGGATGAGCAATGGAGCCGGGATAACCTTTAACGTGTCCTGGCGACTCTCCCAGCTCCTCATTTTAAGTGTTTTATTAGCAGGGATCAGGACGGAGTAAAAGTGCAGGGGTGTGAGATATGGAGGTGTCTGCTGGGGGTTCCAAGGAAAACACCCCCAAAAAATGCACTCGGTTCCTACAGCAGCATCCACATTCTCTGGGGACGGAACCCTGTAACTCAGCTTTCCCCAAACTGCAGCAACCCCCAGTAAATCTTATTTATGTTTGAAGGCTTAAAAGCTCCAGTGGCTCCAGTTGCAGCACCTGGAGGGAACCTCTGCCCAGGTGATCCTTGTGGTGCCCGGGGCTGTGCCTGGAGTGGGGTGTCTGGCGCTGGAGCAACCCAAAGGCAGCAGAAATTCAGTCACAGTGAGGACCAAAAGGCTCCTTTCTGGCTCCAAACTGGCCCCTCGCTTTTCTCAGTGCTTTGCAGGACAGGGTGATTGCATAGAAGCACAGAATCATTTAGGTTGGAAAAGACCCTTAAGGTCGTCCAGCCAATTGTTCACCCAGCCCCACCACTCACCCATGACCCCAGGTACCACGTTTCTGGCTCCATTTATTTGTACAGTGGCTTGGAGAGGTGAGTCCTGGCCCATGAGTGGGACATTTTTACCTTCAGGGCTGCAGATAATGACCTCAAGCATGATGGGCTGAGTCTGGTGGGTGCTAAAATTTCCATAAATCAGTCCTTTACTGCGGGAGAGGGCAGTGCCATAGCAAGCTCTCTCCCTTTCAGGCTTACGAATAAATTGCATGGTGTGATTTTTTGGGTTTTCCTGTGCCAGGAGCTGGGCTTGATCATCCTTGTGAGTCCCTTCCAGCTGAGGATATTCTGGGATTCTGTGATAAAGAATCTCTTCCCCGTAACCAATGTGCCAGAATTGCACTCGGGTCGGTGAATCAGAGGCGAGCAATTTATGTCAAGATTTCCCCTCTCTTGCAAATTATAACGCACTATATTGTCATTATAGGATCATGATTATGTCTAATGAGCAGGAATTTTGGGTGCTGGCAGCTCTTTAAACTTCACTGCAGTGATTTCTTTGCCCGTCCCGAGGCAAAGGCAGGCGGCAAAGTCACGAGGATGGGGAGAGCTCTGTGGTGGCCCAAAAGGAGGTGAGGTTTGGGAGGTCAGGATGAAAGGGACCATTGTGGGGGCTTGTCTGCTGCCCAGCACGTGAAGGGCCTGGCGTTCAGCAGGGCTCATCATGTGTCAGCCCTGAGCACAGTCGCTGACCTTTGATTTTGGGACTGAGGGGTTTGTTTGATCCCCGGGCTGATGCTCAGCCCATCAAACAGCCCAGGGATGCTTCAGGCTTTCGAAGTCGTGGCGTTTGGCAGAAGTGTGTGATCATTCAAGGCAGCACAAGGCCTGGCTCAGGGGAGGTTTAGGTTGGAAATTAGGAAAAGATTCTTCATCCAGAGCGTGGCTGAGAACTAGGACAGGCTCCCCAGGGCAGAGGTTTTGGCATGAAGCCTGTCAGAGTTCTAGAAGGGTTTGGACACTTCTCTCAGACACATGGTGTGACTTTTGGGGTTATCCTATACAGGGCCAGGAGCTGGACTTGGTGATCATTGTGGGTCCTTTCCAACTCACGATATTCCATGATTCTCTGATTCTGTATGTTAGAGAAGCTTTTTGGGCACCTGAGTTAATTCAATTCCTCCACTACCTACAAAATAGTCCTCCATGGGGTATTTAATTGTATTATTAATTTCTCATAGGTACTGAGCAGTTTCAAAAGACGAAATCTCAAAACACCAATGTCAAATTTAAAAAAAACCAAAAAAAAGTTGAATGCATTCTGTGATTTGCTGATCTTTCCAGTGTCAGTCTTAAGATTTTGGGGGCCTTGGTGTGGACTTTAATAATTGCAGTGGGTAAGACTGGACTTAAAGGGCTATTATTGGTATATTAAATCTCTGGTATTTAGTTATGTGTCGTTTGTATGAAAATTGAAGCCACCTTCTCCCTCAGATCTCCTGCTAATAGTGTTGTTTTAATTTAGGCTTGTTAATGGGCCGTGTAATTTAAGGACAAACCCCTGTCTTTGAAGCATTCCCAATCACTTCAAGTCCCTCATCAGCACTCAGGACCTTCCTGCCTTTGCAGATGGAAAACCCAGGGGCCTCCAGAAGCAAACTACAGGTGGATATCTCCACCTCCAAGAAAGGATTCAGTACATGTATGTGTGAGTGCCCAGGATATCAAGGATCTGTTCTTGCCCCATCCCTGCAAATGTCCAAGGCCAGGTTGGACGGGGCTTGGAGCAACCTGGGCTAGTGGAAGGTGTCCCTGCCCAAGGGAGAGGGTTGGAATGAGATAGGCTTTAAATTCCCTTGTAATCCAAACCATTCTGTGATCCTGTGAAGACATGGAATATCTTTGGGAAGGTCTGTGTCCTTGTTGGAACAGCCCTCAAACCCAACAGTGCTGGGATGAATTGTTGGGACAAGGGATCCAGGTAGTCATGCCCAGCTCAGCAGCTGATGCTCCAGCTAGGAATTCTTCTCCAAGATTTCATCTCCTGTGCTTTTCCTTCCACTGTCTCCCTGAGGGTCTGCTGGGCTCCTTCCGCACCAGGAGGAGGAGGAGATGGAGGAAGGCTGTCACACAGCACTTGCTCTTCTGAGGATTTCACAGCACCCGTGTCTTCTCCTGATCTTCTCACCACATCCTTCTCCTGATCTTCTCACCACATCCTTCTCCTCTGCAGAAGGGTCTCATGTTCCGTGCTGCTGTCTGATCCCATTTCCCCACCACAGCTCCTGGAAGGGAGGCTCCACATCTCCTGTGGCTTTAATTAATTTACCTCTCACCGTATGAGACACAAGAGCACCATTAAGCACATGAACATATCTCTGATAATTTATGGTCCAGCTTGGGAACTCTGTGGCTTCTGGATGCTGCTAAGTGGTTCTGCAAATGAAATAAATATCATCCCTTCAGGATTCCAGCTGATGGCTTTATTTTAGGCGTTTTTCCCAAGGGGAAAATGTAGAATCTACACTTTAATTCTTCGCTGGTACCTGCTCCTCCTGAAAAATGTTGCTGGACTGAATCATGAGGAGAAGGAATGTTTCTAGGTGCAGAGACAGTTGCCACCACCTGGGATTTATGCCATGGAAAACATTCCATCAGGATGTAGCTGCCATGGGCACCTCATCAGCATGATGGGAAGTTGCATTTATCCTGTTGTGTGGATGCAGGATGGGCACCTCCACGATAAATCCAATGCCAATGCCTCACTGGAGAATTTCGTGCCTGTGGTGGTAGGAGGAATCTCATTAACACCAACTTCAGAGGGGCCCAGCCCTGCCAGCCAGAAGACAAATGCAGCAGTGCCATCATCATCTATCAAATGGAGGATGACCTTTGCTATCCATTAGGATGAAATGAAAAGCTTTGGGCTTAAACTTGGTTAAAATGCACGTGGCTGTCTTTTTAGCTCCTGGAGCTGGCACATTGCTGAGATTAATCAAATTGTGCATTTTGCAAGTGCTTCAGCAGTACTGTTATGTAACTCCATCTCTGCGTGGCTTCAAGACACAAAGCAGAATAATTACGCCCAGCCCGCCTGTGGAATCATCCTGCTGTGGTCAACAGCTGAGGAGGCAGGAGGGGTTTGGAGCCAAGTGCCAACCCCGTGTTCTTAAATGTTGAATTCAGCTTTTTTCTGGTCAGAATTAAATATGTGGATCTCCAAGGCTGTGTGTGTGCCCAGCAGGGCTCAGCTGAGGGACGTGGGTGAATCTCGTTGTGGTCCATCCTAAATCTCCCCACAGAAAGGGGGTGTAGGAGTGGGGGTTTTTTGGGTATTTCACTTTGAAAAATGTTGATGAGCCAAGGAAATGTAGCCACGCTGAAAAGAGGGAGAAGAGAACATCGGTCTGCTGGCATTGGCCATCAGGCAGGGGACCCACAGAGGGAAGCAGGGCCTGGTTGGGGTCTGTGCCTCTGGGAGGGCTGGGGAATGGACTGGATGCCAGTGAAGAACATGCCTGGAAAACCCTCTTTCCACCACAGCAAGAAAACTCTGACCATGGGTCCCTCCTCTTTGATCACACCTTGTCTCTGAGACAAGCACAAGTTCAGCCATTCCCTAAGAGAAGGAATTATCCAGATCATCATGTCCAAAGCGTTGTAGTCAATGCCTCAGTGTCCCACTGGAGATCATCCAGTGGTGTCCCTCAAGGGATGGAATTGGGACTGGTTGGAGCTGGATGATCTTTAAAGGTCCCTCCCAGCCCAGCCCACTCCCATGATTGTAAATCTTCACAAAGCTTCCTTGTGTGTGTCTTCCCCTCCTTTTCTCCCCTCAAGCTCTTTCCTGCTTTTCTCCTGGTCATAATGAAGCCCAACTCCATCCTGATGTTGTGTGGGCTGATAATTTGGGACCATCTGTGGAATGGGTAACTCTTGGTGCTCCCATAGCAAAGATGAATCTATTTTTCTGTATAACCTCTTGAGTATTTCTATTTTCTTGGCAATTCTTGGCATAAGGTGCAGACAATTCTGTCAAGCCATGCAGGCAAGGCAGTCAGATGGTGACTGATCCCTTCTTGTCTTCACCTGAGAGCTGCACCTAACTCTGCATCCCTGGATTTTCAGCCATTGCTGTTCCATGGGAGGTCTCATCCTGCTGTACAGCCAAATCCCATTCCCTGCTGACTTGAGCAAAAGCAGGAAACGCTTGGAGCAAACAAAACAAACCCCAAAAGTCTGTGCAGCTGTGTGAATGAGGTGGGATGGAATTAGTCTGAGGTGTCACCTTACAGTCCCTGGTTAGAAGAACTGCTGTGTTTATAGGTTGTAACCCCACCTGTATTTATTTCAGTGTCAGTCTAAGCAGATGCTTTACTTAAGCCTATAAATATCCTTTTTTTTTTTTGCCTGCTTAAAGTATCTGCTTATTTACAAACAGAAATAAAATCCAGTTTAGAGGATATGATGTAACAGGGTCTTATATTGAAATAATGACAAGCTCTGGGTTCCAGCTGGTGTAGCTCAGCTGGCAGATAAGACCATAATACTACTGCATATAGACAAGCCTGGGAGCAAACTACATATTCTTGTAGCTTCAGTGCAAAAGGCAAGAAAAAGTGATGATGAGGAGAGCTGGAGTCTTGTAAATCAGCGAAGCAGCGTCGGCTGATCTGACAGGAGCTGAACAAAGACGAGCTGATACCTCAGTGGAAATCAATCCCTTAATGGACAGTTTCCCTTGTCTGTTCCTGGAGTTGATGCAAGTCTCTGGGAGGTTCTAAAATGATTAGCTGGAAATACATCCTTGTTTGAGCAGGGTGTTGGGGAAGTGTCTCTTTAACTCAAGTTGTATGAACTTTCAGCCTGATGGTGACATCAGATAAATCACCTCTAAAGTGGGCTCCATCCTGGATTTCTGTTATACCAAATCTGGGGGAATTTCCCCGTGGAAAGGGTTGTTAAGCATTGGAATGGAGTGCCTGGGGAGGTGGTGGAGTTCCCATCCCTGGAGATGTCCAAGGAACTATTGGACGTGGCACTCAGTGCTCTGGTCTGGGTGACAAGGTGGTGACAGTCACAGGTCAGACTCGATGGCTTCAGAGGTCTTTTCCAACCTCAGTGATTCTGTGATATAGGATGTGCTATTTATGTCAGCGTGCTGGTAATAAACAAGGTTGCATCACTCAGCTACAAACCCACATGCAAAAGCCATTTCCAGTGTGGCCTGTGAATACCTGGAGGAGCTGCGTGGCACCGGATCCACGTCCTGCTCGGACCCTGCTCTCCCCTGGGAATGTCTCTGCTCTGAGAAACTGAGCTAGGAGCCCTGAACGGGAACCAGTGACTAAATGTTAACTCAGAAAAAAACAAAGACCCCGTTTAGATGTAAATGGAATTGGGGGTGGGGAGGGGGGAAGCAGGGGGAGAAGAAGGAAGGAAACAGAAATACATAAAATAGGAGTTACAAGCAGAATTATTTCTTTGCAGATTCCGTTTTCCAGACTTCCCTCAGCGAGTCGTCAGCAACGCTCCACATGTTTGTGCAGCCCAATAGCTGTGAGGCACAAACACATTCTCCAGGAATAGGGGGTGGAACTGGATGATCCTTAAGGTCTCTTCCAACCCAAACCATTCCGTAATTCTGTGACTGCAGATCTGAGCGTGGACATCTGCACTGGGCTGTTCCTGAGCAGAGCAACGGGAAGATGCAGCAGGAAAACCCTGCAAATCTAACAGAGAAGTTTTCTCTTTGCCAGCAACACAAGATGCACCTTGCTGGGAAGTGTCAACACTTCGGCTTTTCCAAAACAGGGTCTGTCAGACCTCTCTGCACGAACACTAATTGCTTTTAGGGGTGAGGCTGCTCAGCTCAGCAGACAGACCCAGCTGCCTCTGGCCCTGTCTCTGCTGCTCTGTGATCAGCCTGTCCTTGAAAAGCAGGTTGTCCATTGGTGCCACCCATCTGCCTTCCTTTGGGTGGGGAGCTGTCACCCCTGGGTTTGCAGAGTTTGCAGCTCCAGGAAAGGCTGCAGCAAGCTGGAGATCAGATCTGAAAAGGCAGAAGTCATTTGTCTCCCTGACCAGCAGAATGAGTGCTCAGGGTGTGCAAAATGAGGTTAGAACAATGTAATATATATTGTTCCAGCTTTTTTTCTTCCCCCTCTTCTGTTGGTGTCACTGGCAGGTACTGACCAAGATGGAGAGGAGATCTGGGAGAGAAGGGAATCTGCGTGCTCAAGGTCAACATTTTTTCTGAGCTCCAATGGGAAAATAAAGAGCAAAAAGTCAAATCTCTGCCTCAAACCCCCAGGCCCACCAAATTTACGCCTCTAAAAGGAGTTTCTCCACTGCTGCTCACAGCAGTCCAGGTGTTGGCATCACACCTGTGCTTGCCCAGCTGGCTTGGCTGCAGGTGTGAGGAGTTACCTGTGTCCTACCCTTGACAAGCAGAAACACCCTCTTTTTCTACCTTATTTTTTCCACTTGCTGGGAAAATGGGGGCAAATCCAAGAGTCTGTCCTCCAGGTGCACGGGATTCAGCAGCTGCTCCACACTGGGGGCACCAACACAAGGAGAACATGCTCAGGAGCTCTGCCAAGGGACCCTGCTCTGTCAGGGCTCCCAGCAAACCTTGTTTATTCCCACCTTGACTTTTTTTGTGGATGAAGAGCGTGTTATCCTTGGAGACACAACCCAGAGCTGTGCTTGAAAATTGAAATCCTGAGCCCCAAATGCTTCCTGGGAAGCATCAGATCAGTGGTGAACACTCACAGCACGCTGCCCTTCACAGGGCTACGTCTGCAGGGGCTTTGCTGCTTGCAAGGGTCTCCTGCTCCACAGTGGGGGAAAACGTGGTTTTCCTCTGTTGGTTTGGTTTTTTTTTTGTGAAAGGCTTTACAGGCTGGGATTTGGAACCATTCCCAGTTTTTGCAAATAAAACTGTGAGTCTGTCTGAGAGCGTTGGAAGAGGAATCTCAGGAACGTGGGAGCGTTCTCCCTGGAGCCGCTCTGGAGTTTCTCCTCTTGTTGCTTCAAAATATTCCTGAGGCGGTGGTTGTTCTGCACATCTCCAGGTGCTGGAAATAAAGGAGAAGTGAGACCTTACAGCGAGTTTGTTTGGCAAAAGATGCAGGCCAAAATTAAAAGCAGGACTTGCCCCTGCAGTTACAGAACCGAAAGAAGGAAATATCAAACTCTGATTCTGCACAAGTGAGGACAATGATGGAACAAGTTCCCTGGAGAAACTGTGAATGTTCCAACCCTGGAAGTGTTCCAAGCCAGGTTGGACAGGGCTTGGAGTGACCTGGGATAGTGGAAGGTGTCCCTGCCCATGGCAGGGGGTGGAATGAGTTGATCTTTAACGCCCTTTCCAGCCCAAACCATTCTGTGACTCTGTGACAAAATATCAACAAAACATCACACAACCTCCCTGTGTCGGTGACTGTGGTTTGTGAAAGACCCTCAACACATAATTTTGCCCCACTTTTCATGTCCCCACACAATGTCAGGACAGCTAAACAGCTTCCAGACTCGGATGGGACTTGAGGAAGCCGAGAGACATCCAAGGAGCTGAGATAAAAGGCTGCAGTTGTCTCCTAAGCTGTCTGTATTAAAACAAGAGACATTCCTGGCTTGTTGTTCCCCATCCACATGAAGGATATGGTGACTAAACATCAAATTTTATGTCACAAAAGCTCACGGGCATTTTATTCGCTTTTCTGTGACTTAGGAGTCGCGGACAGTTCAGGAATGCGATGAACCCTGAGAAGAAGTTTTATCTTCTTAACCAAGGACTGGAGCGGCGCGGTACCACCGACGGGATAATCTATTTCCTCCAGGCTGCTGCCTTAAAAATGTCAAAAAAAGTTAAAGGGATTTGAGTAAAAATAGAAAACGACATCCTGGATGATGGGGGAAGGCTTTGTGTCCGATGGGAAGCCAGGGAAGGCAGGAAGTCACCAGGCAAAGCCCAGCACTATCAGGGAGGCCAGTTCACATGGGGGACCCAGGGGCTGGGATGGGAGGATGGAGAACAAACTTCGTGGGAAGTTAAAAATCCAACCTGGATGTTATTCTTGGGGAGGGGAAATGTTGGGGTTTCTGCTTGTTCTTGCTGCTGTGCCATGTGCATGAGGCCAAAATGAGTTGGGTGCCAGGGCTGGGTTGGCTCTTGGAGGGACAAAATCCCTTCTGCTTCCCACAGCAGCATCGGTGTGAACAAAATTATTGCCCAAAGGCCATCCCAGCAAACAGGAGCTCTTGGAATTTCCATTCCAGCAGCAATGGATGGGCAGTGCCGGTGATCCTGGGCTGGAGATGTGGAGTCACGGAGAGCTGAGGGGTGGCCTGAGTTCCAGGGATTGGTGCTGAAATGTCGTCTTGGTATAATTGAGTGAGGAAGACTCAGCCTGTCCTCTAACAGCAAATTAAACACAACTTTGTGGGTTTGGTGGTTTGCTGCCAAGTGCCAATACAGCTCCACATTAATGGCTTATGACAGGATTATTCTTCCTGTTTTTGGCAGGAAGCAGCTCTTTGGCCTTAATCCTGCTTGTGGCTGAGGGAAGAAACCCAGTGTATCCCACATATTTACCAATGGTGTAACTCCCAAATACTGCTTAAATCCCAAATTTTCAGAGAGGAGCAGAGCAGAATGACGCTGCACGAATCCAAAAATGCTGCCAGGAGGCAGGGAGAGGTGAGAACCCTTCATGCACATGCCAGGGTGAAGCTCAGTCTACCCCGTGAACAGGAATTGCCCCGTGCAACTGTGGGCATCCATCCTCTCACTATAAATATAATGTATAAACATCACAATTAATATAAAAAGATATAATATTTTATATAGGTATAAAAATATGACATGTAAAAATATATGTGTGAGGTTGTTAGATCAACTACTTCTAAGAAGTGTTTAATACCAGTAGTCAGCTCAATATTTAAATGCCTGAAATGGGGTAAAACCCCCAAACAATAGGGTTGGAAATGGGAAAGCAAAACGGATTTGAAGAGGTGGGTTTAGGAGGGCAAAGCACTCAGCACACAACCAGGTCAGAACCTCTTTGGAGGGCATCTGGACGAAGGCTCCCACAGCATTAATCCTTTTTAAAATTCACAGACTCCAGCCAGGGACCTCTGTGGTCAAAGAGAATTTATTTAAGTGAAAATCTCCAAATTACACACCCAGCATCCCACCCTTCCCTGTGCTTGCAGTGAGACTGGCCAGAGAGGCCTCAAGGGCTTGATTTTGGGAAAAGCTAAATTGTCAGCACTGGCAGCTGAGCTTCACTGAGCTGAACTGGCAGCATTGCTGGAAATAAAAAAGCAGGGTTGGTTTTTTGGTTTTTGTTGGTTTTTTTTTTTCCTCCAAGAGAGAATTTTCAAAATTTCTCCCTGATGGTTGAAGTTTTGTCTGTGTCTGTGAGGATTTGCCGGTGTGGGCAGCAGGGCTGGGCTGCACTGGAGGCTGCTGGCCTGGTCAGTGCTGGGGGCAGGACAAAGACACGTGTGTGCAAACCACCAAAACCTCCAGGAAAAAAAAAAACGAGGACAGGCTTGAATTTTTATAAGGAGGTCAGCACAGCCGTGGCTTTGTGCTTCCCACGGACCTGCGGACAATGTCCCTTCTCACTGTTACACATTTGCAAAGAGGAGGAGGGGAAAGAATAAAAGTCAAACTTTGTCTCCTCCGCCTTGCCGGTGCCAGCCATGCCCTGTGGGCATAGGGGAGGTGACACCCCGCAGCACCGAGCTGTCGTCGCTGCATCCCCGCACAGAGACGATGAAAATTTTGGGAGGTTAGAAATGTTTATCTTCACGCTGGAAACCGTGTGGAGAACCAGGAGTCAAAAGAGGAATAGCTAACTACAGGGAGAGAAAAAAAACCAAAATGAACAAGCGAACAAACAAAACCGAACAAAAAACGGAGCGAACAAAAAAAGCCCCAACAAAACAAAAAAACAAAAACCAACCAACCAAAAAACANAAAAACACCACAAAAAAAAAAAGGCAACAAAACCCCCCCCAAACCAAAAAAAGAACTTCCCCAAAGCCCTCAGGACGCTTCAGTCTGCTTCAAAGTTCTCATGTGGCACAAAACAGAGACATCTGCACTTTTTCTGTGTTTCCTTATCTTCCCCAAAACAGAGGGGCTTTTACCCACACGCACACAACATTCGTGAGAGGATCCAGGCACAGACACGCTGAAATATTTAAATGTAACACCATGCTCAGGCAGTGACCTTTGCATAATTAGCAGCTCTTTCTCTTTCTGATCATGGAAATGGCCTGTGGCTTCTGCCTTTGTGTTGCCTGCTATAGTCTCCATATGCTCCATTTGCATCCCGGAATTATCGATCACGGCTGAGTCTCAAATGTAAAGATTTATAAGCAGCCGTGGCAGGGTTGGGGATCCCAGGTGGGGAGGGCTTGAGGTCACTGAGGCTTTGGCTGCTGCAGATGGGACGAGCAGAGGGTTTGGCTGTGTAGGGCCTCTCTAATGAGTTGCAGGTTGGGTCAGTTCTTGGATGAGGAGGCTTCCTATGGCTCCGTTCCCACCTCTTCCCCAAAACCAGGCGAACGGAACACGAAATAAATAAAATAGTACATGAAATGAGTCTTGTGAAATGGAAACTTTTGGGGCAAGGCCAGGTTGGATGAGGCTTGGAGCAGCCTGGCCTAGTGGAAGGTGTCCCTACTCGTGGAAGGTGTCCCTGTTTGTGGAAGGTGTCCCTGCTCGTGGAAGGTGTCCCTGCTCGTGGAAGGTGTCCCTGTTTGTGGAAGGTGTCCCTGTTTGTGGAAGGTGTCCCTGCTCGTGGAAGGTGTCCCTGCTTGTGGAAGGTGTCCCTGTTTGTGGAAGGTGTCCCTGCTCATGGCAGAGACTGGAACACGATGGGCTTTAAGGTCCCTTCCAACTCAAGCCATTCCACAACCCTATGATTTTCCCACCATCAGATTTGGATTTATAAGGTTGCTTTTGCCTTCCTGGATGCTTGGATTTCACTGAAACCTCTGACCCGAGGACTCCCTCACTCCAGAAGGCGGATGGTGATTTTTATTAGCAAGTGGTTTCCTGTTCTTTTGACTCCTTCCATAATGTATTTTCTGTTGCTGGGGTTGGATGTACTCTGTATATGATTGCTAACCCTCAGCAATGAATTCATGTTGATTTTCTTTCAGCTCAAAGACTTCCCTCATTCATCTTCCGTCTCTTAATGGCAACAGCAGGTATGTGTGCGCTCTTTTTGTACCAAAAAAAAAAAAAATGTATCTTACAATTCTCACAGATTCTTCTGGGGTTTCCATACAAAAATCTTCCCTTCTTTAACAGAGCTGGTAAATCTCAGCCACGGGAGCACGTTTTCCCTGCCTAAAAGTCGAGGAGCTCTCAGCCTCTGCCATGATAACTCGGCTCCTTTGTTAAGGAGAGGCATTATCTGATGAGGTACAAGGCATCTCCATCTCCGAACGATCGCAGGAGCAATCAGGGGCCCGCCAGGATTGTGTTTCTCAGCCATTACCCGATGGCTGCGAAGCACCGCTTCCAGCCGTCCATCTCCTAAAGAGCACATCATAAAGACAACTCCACCGGAATCCCGGTCGCTCAGCGAGCCTTTCAGCTTGTAAAGATAATGACTTACTAATTGCCCGGACGGACGGAGGAGAAAGTGACCATCTATAATCTCGCAGCGCAAGCTCCCGCAGCCGGCAGGAAGGCATCGCTCCGGATTTTGGGAGCTGCCGCCGCACGTTGATTTCACAGGATGCTGCAGGATGCTCCTGCCACATCCTCCCCGACATCTGCGCGGATGGTGGTCGCTGCTCTTTGGTGGTGCGTTTGTT
Organism: Cyanoderma ruficeps; assembly: GCA_008694505.1. Taxonomy (NCBI): domain Eukaryota; kingdom Metazoa; phylum Chordata; class Aves; order Passeriformes; family Timaliidae; genus Cyanoderma; species Cyanoderma ruficeps. The sequence goes on along the minus strand of VZDJ01007753.1, from coordinate 48,731,079 downwards.
GTGGTTTTTTGTTGGTTTTTTTTTCCTTTTTTCCTCCCCTCTTGCTCAGATTTCAAGGATTTGGGGAGCTGGAGCAGCCTTTTTCTTTTCCTTTTCCTTTTTTCTTTTTTTTTTCTCCCTGAGTTTATGCACTGGCTGGCTGAAGGCAGCCTGGAATCCTGCCAGGGGCACCTGGCAATGCACTCAGTAAATTACAGCAGTGAAAGGAATGTCAGCTGCTGGGAGGGAGTTATAAGGCTTCGCTGGTGTGTACACTTTGGAGGCCAAATGCTGCTTTTATAACATATTCAGGTAGGGCCTGGCATCTCTTTACCCTAACAAGATGTAGAGGAGGAAATGATGAATTGCCAGGTCTTGCTGCCCACGAAGACAGAACTCCCCGGTTGTCGTTAACCACAGAACGGATTGGAAGGGACCCTTAAAAGTCATCCTGTCTAAGCCACCTGTGATAAGGAGTGACATCTCTAACTAGAGCAGGATGCTGTCAGCCCTGTCCAACCTCTGCCCTGAATATTTTCAGTGATGGTCACCCACCACCTCTTTGGTCAACCCCATCATAAAACTTTCTCAAAGAACACGAGGTCCCACCAAGATCCCGCAGCCCTTTCTGTCCCACCAAATCCAGGAGTGTTTTCCTTCTCTTCCAAAATCTGTGCTGCCAAGATCGCTGAAGGCATTGATGAGGAATTTGGGGAGACAAAGGGATGGGATCCCATGGCCTCAGTGCTTTTGGCTGTGGGGCTGAATCCTGCTTGGGAACAGCCTGGGTTGGATCACACTGGAGATGTGGAGGAGGTTTCTGTAACCTGCTGATTATCTGCTGGCTGAACGGGAGCCAGGGGAATGTCTCTCGTTTCTAATACACAATAATTTCTAAAAGGCATCTCATTTTCCATAGCAGAAAAATGTGAAAGTGATGTTTGATTTTAAAGTGTCTTTGTGGGCGTTCACACCTTGCTGCTGGGTGAGATATTTTGGCACCTGCAGACTGGGGAAGTTTTGGGTCTGAGGTTGATGGTGCTGGTACTGATGGCTCCCATCATCCTGAAACTCCTCGAGCATGCCCTGAAAAGTGGATTTATTGCCTGATAAAAATTGGTGGTGTGATACCAGCAGCTAGAGGGGGTTTTCAGGGATCAGTGCAATCGGAGGACAAACCCTGACCGAGGCAGCCTTTCACACCAGAGCCAGGCTGAGACCACAGATCTGTGCTTTGCCAGAGCTCCTCTCCTACCTCACGCCCTGCAATGATTTGGGTGTTCTCATTATGCCTGACTGGGGGAAGCCTGGCTGATTTATGGGATGGCTGAATTTCTCTTTGTGGATGGGGACTGAGCCATCTGCTCTGGAGGCTGCTCCCCTGGGGGATGGGGACCCTTATTTCCAGGGATGGCTCCTGCAGGAGGATGATGTAGTCCAAGCCCAGGGATCCATACTCACCAGCTTTGTGTGCTGGGATAAAGGTCAGAGCAGCAGAATTTCCCCTAAATAAGGTACGAGTAAATTATAGGGAAACTGTGCCCACCTTTTGCGTCCCACCACTGTGCTCATGTTAGCTTTGCAACGGAGCCAAAATTTAGAAGGAAAAAGGGGTGACATCTTGAAGAGCCAAAGTCCATTCCCAAAGCAGCAAGTGGGATAAGATAGAGGGATGTGGTGATTTGAGTCCTCAGCAGGAACTGGAGCTGTGGCTGGACCTGAATCCTCCTGGGAAAAGTGCAATAAAGACAACACTGAGAGTTGGGATGCCAGTGCTCTGATTTTGGCAGACACACACAAAAGGTGTTTATTTTTATTCCCCCTTAGCTAACAGGAGTCCTTCAGGAATCGAGCTGCAAAGTGAGAGCACAGTGCTGGTGCTCCAGGAAGGGGGGTGGGCTGTGGGGCACAGGGACTCAGAACATCCCTCTGGAACAACCCACGTTGCTGTAAAAGATGTTCAGAACCTGCTGGGCACGTTTTGTGTTTGAAATTCAGATCATTCTCTTTCAAGAGAAGGACCTGTAGTGCCTGTGACACCTGGGGATGCCTTTCTGCAATGACAATAGCTCAATTACAGCCAGCCATTAGACAGATATGGCTAAGGTCATCTTGTACCTACTTTACTTGGACGTTTTCTTGCTGGGTCCTTCTAGAACTCCTTGCAGTCAGCTTAAATTTTTTTTTTTTTTTTGGCTTGTCAGCAAACTTTCCTATTAGAAGTCAGCAGCCTGGCCAGGGCCCCACGATACCACAAAATCCCAGCAATAACCTCTCCCCACTGTGAAAATGAAAACTGATCTCCAGCCTTTGGTTCCTCTTGTCTCAGCTGCTAATCCATGCAGCCCTTTCTTTATCTCATGCAACTTTTATCTCTTTGACAGCTCTTGTGGTGCCAAAGCTTTGCTGAACCCCAGGTATGTGATACACATGCAATCACCTCCTCCAAGATATTCATTGACTGCTTCAAGGGCTGTGAATGCGTTATAAACTTTGACTTCTTTCTGCAAAAGCTTCCTATTGCCCTTTCCCTGGTGTATCCAATCTCCCCAGTGCATCCCAGGTATCCATATTTACCTGAAATTCATTGTATTTTCATTTGTGTAGTGCAGCTCAGGCTTCGACTCTTCAAGTTTAAGTTCTTAAACTTAACAAACTTGGCAAGTTTGTTATTTCTCACCCCGCAGACAAGCGCACTCCTTCACAGAATTGTACAAATGCAAATATATAATAGTATAGCTAGACAATGTTTCATAGAATATAATAGTACAAAATACAATTATTCATATCATTGCATTTGAATCTCTTTCCAAGTTTTGGGCTAATGATGTTTCACTCTGGAAATTCGCTCCTCTGTCAATTTACCTTTCTATTCCGAATATTTCTTGGTGATACTTATATTTAAGAAGCTCATCAGAGCCACTGCAGGAAAGGAGGGTTTTTCTGTGGGAGTCTCAAGCCCAGACACACGGGGAGCTCATTTACTCGACCCACCAGTGTTTTATTTCACCCCAAACTTCTCACTTTCACTGCTTGCTGCTCCCACTGAGTCCCTGGTTGACTTTCTGTCTCTGCTGTGTTTTTTTATGAGCTTTTTTATGCCTCTGGTAAACTGCTTTGAAATATCTCCTCCATTTGCCTTGCTGTGGTTTTATATTTGCTGGTGTTTGTGCTGTATTCCATTTCCCTCATTTTTGACAGCTATCTTTTTCGTTCCTAATAGCCTTCCCCGCTCTGTGCTACTTAACCTTTCTGCTTTTAAAAATTCCTTTAGGGTCTTTATTAGGGAGTGTTACATATTAAGCTGGAGCCTGTACCATATCTTTAAGCTGCTGCCAGGGTATTTGAAAGTATTTTATCCTTTTAGCTCTTCTATTTATTTTTTAATGCAATTCTCCCCTCTAAATTTTAGTTGGTACTACGAATCAAGACCATTACATGTCGTGGTGGAAAATTAAGACAATAGGAGAGATTCTCAAATGGAATAAGGAAATCTGTTTTAGCCTGACCTAAGTTAGGCACTGAACCCCTGAAACATGGACTGAGAGGCTCCCCCAAACATGCCTATCTTGGTATTGCATCATTATGAGCAACCACATCTTATTTGTCCTGTAATTTATTTATCAAATCCACTTTTTAAAACACCTGCTGCTCTTTCTTCTGCTGTTTCTACTTGGTGGCTGCTCGAGAGCCTCACTCACCTGCCAGCTGGAGACTTTCCAGCCTGAAAGGTATCACCCACCCAGGTGATCTAACCTTAGAGCTGAGAGCTTTTCTCCTTTCCTGGGGTTTATTCCTCTCCTTGGAGAGGAAATCAAATCCAGACTGCTGCGACTTCAGAGTTTAATTTTCCCAGCCCCAACCATCCCCACTGATGGCTGAACATAAACCTGATCCCAGTCCTGGAAACCTCTCTATGAACAGCGACAGTTCAGGGCTGGGAATGGAAACCTTTATCCCTATTTATGCTCCAGTCACGTGTGCCATGAGTTCCATGTGCAGACGGAGCTGCAGGTGTCATTCGGGGGCTGTCCAGACTCAGAGGATCCCAGGAGAGTTTGGGTTGGAAGGGACCTTAAAGCTCATCCCATTCCAACCCCCTGCCATGTGCAGGGACACCTTCCACTATCCCGGATTGTTCCAACCTGGCCTTGGACACTTCCAGGGATCCAGCACAGCCACAGCTTCTCTGGTCACCCTGTGCCAGGGCCTCCACATCCTCATAGGGAAGAATTTTTTCCCAGTATCCCATCTAAATCTCCATTCTTTTACTTTAAAAACCTCTTTCAGTACTTTTGAAGCCCATTCCCTAAGCCCCGACTCATAAAAGCGCTGAAGTACACTCAGAGCCCAGCACATCTGGAAGCACTTTGCTGAATTAGAGCATTATTAATCTTCCTGCATTTAAAATAACTTTTTGTTACGTTTTAAAAATAAATGGGCATGTACTATTTCTTCATATTTGGGATTTTTTTTTTTTTCCCAAACATTGATTTTTAATGCTCGCCTGGCTCGGCTGGATATTCCTCCATCCAGCCAAGCAGCTGCTCGTGCTAAACCTGGGAGCAAAATCCCTCTTTCAGTGTCGATGTAGCCTAAAAGGAGCTCCAAAAAGGAGCTCCAAGTTACCCGTGACTCCCACTTTCAGTGGAAAACCACCAAACCTCCCTTCACCGCCCTGAAAAGCCACCCAGAGCCATCCCAAATCCGAAAAGGAAGGATGTTTTGAGCTTTGAAATTAGCAGAGTGCAGCTGTGGGTATATTTCTCAATTATTTCAATGGGTTTGGGAAAAAATGCCAGCCGAGTGTTGCTCGTACCAGTTGCAAGAGGAAATTTTTGGAGCTGAGGGAAATGGAGGGGCTGGGATTTGGGGTTGGGATCTGTGTGGGACAGGGAGCTGTGTAAAGTGTGGCAGAGCTGCTGCCTCCTCCTGGCTCTGCTTCATCAGCCAAAAAGTAGAAATTTTAAGTATTAAATAATTCTAAGCAGGTTTCCAGTGCTGGCAGCTATTGGTCCTTGGGAATTGAAATGAGAAAACCTAAAATCTGGCAAGAAAAGACTCAGCAGCCCTCAGAACACCTTGTGGGCCTGGGGCTGATCTTCCCTCAACCTAAAACACCTCGTGGGAAGAATGAAGAGGTTGGACATGGACAAATGAAACACATTTCCAAAGGGAAAAAAACCCAAAAAAACGGATCAGCCCAAGCTCAGTGTTTATGTGCCAGTCTCCCACCACAGGTACATGGCAGGTGAGTGCCCCTCACCCCAGCACAGCTCATCCACCTCCCACAAACACCACAGATGTAAATATTCCCCTGTGAATCCCACCGGGGATCTTTTTTCTCTGCACATTAGTTTTTCGGCAATGCCAAGAAGATCATTTTGGTGTCAGCACAGGCAGGAACAGGACGGGGCTGCCGGGGTAACTCTTCTCAATCTTTGCTTTTTCAGCTCCTAAAAAATCCTTTTTTACTTTTAGTGTTTCCCACACATTTTTTGAAATTAATAATTTTTTTTTTTCAGCAGTGCAAACCAGTGCATTTTCTGTAGTCAGGGACTGGGAGTCACTTCTGTGTTTAATGACAGCAAATGCACCGGTTTGGGTGCCGGGAAAAACACGTTCAGGTTTGGGAAAAGGGTGCAGAGCTGCCCAGCTCCCCCGTTTTCCAAAAAGAGCAGTGTTAGGAAATGAGGAAGAGGAAAAGAGGGGCGAAATCAGACCTCCAAGGTCTTTCCATTCCCAGGAGGGAGCAGTAAAAAATGCTCTAAGTGCGGACACAGCACTGGTTTGTGGAAGCCCATCCGAGCTGAGCTGCTCGGGAGCATTTTTTGGAAGAGTACTGGAGTTTGTTAATGTCATGTGGAAGCCAGGCTGCCGCTTTCAGGGGGGAAAATGCAGAAGTTGAAGAGGATGCAGCCGGGAGCTTTGTTTTCCACGCTGTTTTTGGGAATGTATTTGTTTCCTTTGACAGTGACTTACGGCCCGGCTTTCTTTTCTATTTTGTTAGAGCAATAAAGAAGATAGATCTATAATAATTCAGCTCCCTGTCTTCAATAAAATCTTGTCTTCTTCACACGGCCCCTGGGAAGATCTCCATTTTGCAGCCCTTCGAGATTGGTTGTGTTTTTCCATTTCACCTCTTCACCAGAACGACAGAAAAACAATATTACCGGTAAAATTAATAGCTAAATACAATTTCTGGCAGAGGGAAAGCTTTCAGCAGGAGGAGCTGGATCCCGAGTGTGACTGTGCCGGCCCCAAGGATGCTCTTCAGCAAAGGTGGATGCTCCCATTTTGTCTTTGATAATGGGCTGGAAAGCTCAAATATCAGCTAATGAGAATTTCTATCCTCAACATGGATTAACATCAAGCCAACCTTTGTTGGCTTTGGGCTTTAGTCAGGCACAGAGGATGAAGGAGGAGAGAAGGGGATGGTGGTTGGAGAGACACCGAGGCAGAAAAAAAATCCTTGGCAGTCACAGAATGGGTCGGGTTGGGAAGGACCTGAAAGATCACTAAAGAACAAAGGGGGTGAGGGCATTTCTGTCCCCTCAGAAGAAGACAGTGGACAGAAGAGGCTGGATGGAGTGTGGGCTCCACGGCTCCTGCCACCTCCAGGGATGGGGGACAGGACAAGGGACCGGAGAGCACCACACGTGCAGAGACTGATGGTGGCCCCATGGCTGAGACCCCACGGAGGGTGCAGGGGGTGGGTGGTGGCTGAGCCCTCCCTCTGGGGCAGGAGGTGACCCGGGGGCTCTCCAGAGATCTCCAAAGCCCCGGGGAGCTGATTCCGAACCCCCAGCCCAGACAGGAGGCGACGCGGCCCCCGCAGTGACCCAAACCTGGGGCAGCTGGGGCCCCGTGGATCCGGACACGCCCCGGGGGCAGGAGGGGATTTAGAAGCCCACAGGTGATATGGAACCCAGGCTGAAGTGACCCAGAGCTCCCCGCTCGGGCCCCTGAGGTGACCCCGAGCCGCGGCCGCCGTTGCGCGGCCCCTTTAAGAGCGGCCGGGTCTCCTTTACTCTATGTTTACATAACACGGCCGGGCCGTACCACTACTGCCCGTGCCGGGGGGGGCGCGCCGCGCGGGAGGGGGCGGAGCGCACCCGCGCCCAGCCCCGCCCCGTCCGCCGGCGGTTAATGAGCGCGGGGAGGGCGGGGCCACTCTCGGGGGGGGGACGGTGCCGGTTCACTCCTCCCGCCCCCCCGCCGCGGCGGGTTGGTCCGTTCCCCCGGTGGCTCCGCCCCCCGCCCCCCCGCGGTGTAGTGGCCGTTGCCGGTGGCCGGCGGCGCAGAGCGGAGCGGAGCCCGCTCGGGACGCGCCCCCGCGGCGGCGGCTCGGACGGGGGCGGCCGGTGCTACCACAGCGGTGGCCTGATGTTTTCCCCTAGCCAGGAGGAGCTGTGCGCGCTGAACAAGGAGCCCGTCAAGTACGGGGAGCTGGTGGTGCTGGGGTGAGCGCTGGGCAGGGGCTCCGGGGAGGAGGGGAGAAGCGCGGCGGTCCCGGGGCGGCGGGAGCGGCGGGGGCTGTTCCGCTCGCAGCCTCCGGTTCAGCGCCGGCCGCGTCCCTGCGCTGGGAGGGAGAGCTCGGAGGTGGAGGGGGGCGCGAGGGGGCGCGTGGCGCTTCCCGCCTTCCCGCCGGCCGAGTGCGCGGCGCGGCCGCTGGAGGCGGGGGGGTGATCCCGGTGCCCGAGGGATCCTTGGGGGGGAGGTCCCGGTGGCCGAGAGGAGCCTTGAAGGATGGATGGGGGGCATCCCGTCCGAGGGGAGTAGGGAGGGATGGATGGGGGGGTCCCGGTGGCTGAGAGCAGCGGGGAGGGCTGTAGGAGTGAAGGGGGGAAGGTCCCGGTGCGTGACGGGGCTCGCGGTGCGGCCGTTGCGGGGTCCCGGTGCCGGAGGGGAGCGGGGCGGGATGGAGCGGGGAGCGGGTGCCTGAGAGAAGCAGGGATGGAGGGATGGGTGGATGGATGGATACATGGATGGAGGTCCCGGTGCCGGAGGGGCCCGCGCGGCGCGGCCCTTGCGGGGTCCCGGTGCCGGAGGGACGGACGGGCAGACGGAGCGGGGTCCGGCCCTTCTCGGGCGCGGAGGTCGCGGCGGAGCTGGGGAGGAAACTTCTTTCGGGGCCGGGAGATGCGGGGTTATGGCACACAACCCCCCGCCCCGCTCCCCGCTGCGGGCCCCGTCCCTCCGCCGGTGCCGCCGTCCCTCGGCCGCTGGCTGCGGGAGACGGCGTCCTCTTTGCAGACGGCAGGGAGACGACTTCGGAACGAGGAGCGGAGGAGGGGGGTGAAGCACTTATATTCAGATTCGTCGTGGAAATGTTTATTTTCTCGGCTTGATATGGATCTTAAAGTAATCCGCTTGGCATTACGCTGTTGCCCTGCTGTTAAAGCTCGCAGCCGCTCTGCTGAGCGCCGCGGAGGCAGATGAGGGAGAAGCGTCTTAAGCCGTGCTTGCCGAGAGCCTTCGCGGACCTCAGAAGAGACGCTTAATTTCGGTAGTTCAATACGTGGTAACGTATGGTTAATGGAGTAATTTTTCAGTGCTGAACACAACGGAAAGGTTTGGAGCCAGCCGCGAAGCAACATAGTCACAGCCTCGCTGCGTTACTCAGCCTCCCCCAGAATCTGGTACATATTTGCTGCAAGGTCGTAGAAAACCCTATCGTGGTTTCTTAGGGTTTTTTGTTTCGGTCCTTTCCTAAAGAGCCGTGTTGACCTTTGCAGAATAACTGTTTGAAAAAGAGCAGTCTAGGCTGGATGCTCATATCCAGTAGTGCACCTTTTTTTCCTTAAGGGATGCTAAATGTTTCCTGTCACGAGACTGGGTCAAGATGCAATTACCGTGGAATAAAACACAGCTGCTGTCATGAACGTGTGGCGTAGCTGGTACTTGAAATCCTTGAATTTAAGTCCCTTGATTCGTGAGAAGTACCCACATCACACTAAATTTAATAAAGAAACCTTCTTACTGTTTCAGTTGTGGAAATGGAGGGTGAGCTCAGCTGTGCAACACTGTCTCTGACAATAAAGTCATAGTATAATGCAGAATCTTTAATTAAATTAGAGTGCATAAATTGATGTTGTGCTGCAGAGGCTCTTTGTGCACAGCTGGAAGCATTTTCCTTTCTGTTGCTTCACTATTTTTAGCAGCAGTTGAAAGTACAGAAGTATGAAATGTTTTGGCTCTGATCTTAACCTGGCAAAGTCTGGTGCGCTTCGCCTTTTATATGGGGACGCATTGATCTCAGCTTATCGGTTCTGCTGGGCTCTTGATCTTCACTGTGTGTGTTGAAACATGCCAATAAAATCTAAATAAAATGCGTATGGCTGAGTTTAGGTCCTGCTTGAGTTTCAGCCCTTCCCTAAAACTACTGAGGTTGCATCTTGGAGGTGTAAGATGTACTGAAAAAGCGAAGAGATGCTGTCCCCGCAGTGCAGCCAGGGACAAGAAATCTGTGCAGGGGAGCTGAGCTCTGGTCACGGTGTCTCTGTGGCTGCGCTCAGACAATGGGGCACTGGCTGTCACTGCTCACACAGTGTGCCTGGGACTGTGCTGTAGGGGTAGGTAGATGTGATGGAAGCAGTCCAGGAAATCTCACGACTTCAGTGTCTGCATTTTTCATTTTTAGGCTGAGGATTGTTGTTTCGAGACCCGTTTGCCACTTCAGGAGTTCACTGCTGCGTGTCCTATCAGAGGCGTCTTAAATGTTGTTTGTAGTGCCACAAATAATGTAAACGTCCCTCTCTTTTCTGTGGTGACTCAACGTTTGTGACTAGGAGCTCTTGGAACAGCTTAAGCTGTTCAGTATGCTAAAAAAACCCTCTTAGTACCTGTTTTGTATTAAAATCTTGTAATCTGGAGTTTCATTTAAATAAGACAATGTAAATCTGTTCTCCTCCCTGTAGTGAAACTGAGACCTGGGGAGCAGCAGAAGCGTAGTGTTGCAGCTCCTGTTACAACTGCCTGATTAAAATTGATAGCACAGCCTCGCAGCTAGATGTAAAAAAAAAAAAGAAAAAGCTGTTTTGAGACACTGTGTGGGTTGTTGTTTTTTTGATTTTTTTTTTCAAAAAAGCCTTGATTGTGATGTTGATGAATAACTTGTGTCTTGAACTGTGAGACTTTTAAATTAGGTGGTGAAAAGGATGATGAACAAAGGAATTGGCATACCTGGCAAACTGCTGAGCTCCTGTTTTTAAGATGACAAAACTTTCCCTTTATCTTTTGCTCTCCCTCTGCCTTAGCAGTATTAAAGTAGGGTTGCTGTAACCTTGACTTTTACATCGAGGGGAAGGTGGGTTTTTTTTGGCAGGAGGGGTGTCTCCCGGCAGGGCACGTTCCTTATTGTCTGGCAATAGTTGTGATTGCTCAGTCTTCGCCTCAATGCGAGCCCCAGTAAATCCCGAGGCGTTTGGTGTCGGTCGGTGCAGCAAACACATTTCTAATAACCTTCTCCCGGCGCTGTGCTACGTCTGTAGCCGGCAGTGATGTGGCAGCGTGTGTTTGGTTAAGGTTTTGCCGAGGTTTACATAATCAATGTTGTAGTGAATAGAAACAGTTTATGTAAATCGAGCCAGACAGGTCAAGATGGCTGGTAAAGAAGAGATCATCTGCTTTATTGTGAAGCTGCTTGTGTACATCTGCTCGTAGCATCATCTGCTCACAAAAGGCTCTGGATTTCTTGGTGTAGCAGAAACATTCATATTCTAATTCTTTTTGAAGAAAAAGAGAAAGCAGCTTTGTTTGAAGTCCTGTCAAAGTAATGGGCTCATTATATATTTCTCGGAACGTGGGGCTGGAGGGATTTCAGGAGGTGCTGAATGCAGTACCAAGTACCTGAGTAGTGTCAGGGTGTTTGTTACTGCCGGTCTCAGTAGCTTTTGTTTGACTTACCTGGTGTCTCGATAATGTTTTGAGATGCCCGTCCTGGCCCCTTCTTTGTCCCCTAACTCTGAATTGTGTCCTGAAGGCTTTATTCCAGCAGTGTGACTTCATCCAGTGGCTCTGTTAAATGCATGAAGGAGCTGCAGGGGGTGACTGTCACTGAAGGCAGGTGTCAGTGGCCTGGTGCCCTTAAATCCTTCGGGATTGCACGGCGGGGATGGGCAGCTGTGACCTCTCAGGAAAGTCACTTGATTAAAATGTTGTAAATTGAAGGAGGAACAGCCAAGAGACATGAGCTGTAGTCAGTGGCTGAGTTCTGGAGCAGTGAAAGATTTGTACCTGACATTGAATGTGGGTTTTGGATGTGGTTTCTGGTAGTTGTGTGCATGTAAATGGAATATTCCTTATTAACCAAAGGCTTTCTGGGTGTTTGCTATTTCTTAGCGAGGAGGTGCAGCCTGATGCATCCTCAGCTGAGCACGACTTTTTACAGACTTTGCAATATCTAATGCATTTATTTAAATTAACCAGACAAAACGCTAAGGGCTGTCCCTCATTGTTGTTACAGTAGTCACTTTGAAATTGCTGTCAACATTTTATGTGTAAATTTTCCATTGCCTACCATAAAAATAATTGAATTGGTTAATTTGGAGGCTTCAGTGCTGAAGGAAGCCACTGTGAGTTATGTGAGCATTGTTTAATGTGGACTGTTGGATGTCCTTGAATGAACAGGCTGCAGTTTTGCTTAAATTTAACATTCTGAGAAAGCAGAATAAAAGGATAGGTCTTGGAGCAACCTGGTCTAGTGGAAGATGTCCCTACCCATAGCAGGGGGTTGGAACTGAATGGTCTTTAAGGTCTCTTCTAACCCAGACCATTCTGGGATTCTGCAAAAATTCTCGTGTTTACAGCCATTCATTTTGTGGTAAATTTTCAGACGCTCTTCTCATTGATGGACCACTTTATACTTGAAGCGAGTTTAGATCTGAAGCAGTCTTTTTGTGTTAATCTGAAGGGACATGCATTTTTTAATTCCTATTTTTCATACTGGCTTTTTCTGACTGATCAAAGTTCCCGCTAGCACTGCCTCCTTGCAGGGTAAATAAAATTTCTGAAGTGTCTTCTGCTTATAAATCCATTTCCATTTTTTAACTTACTTGTCTGGCTTTTCACGTAACTCTTGTTCATCTCTTGCTGCGCAGTTCAGGAAGAAGCCAATGCAGGTTTCCAGTGGTGTTGACAAATGCAGATGCAGTGTGGGATCTCTGCTTGTCCTTGAGTTCTGTTTGCTTCTGTGCATGGACTGGAGGAGGAGGGAGAGTCATCCTGCCTGTGGAATTAAACTGGGGACTTAGTTTGCACATAGATGGATTTGCTGTCTGATACCAGCCCGAGGCTTGGTTTAATCACTTGGTGATTTTCTGCACTATCTAGTGTAGATATATTGGTGAAACTGCTTAGGTGACTCGAGCTCTGCTTTTAAGCCTTATTTGAAAATGTACTTTAGGTTTCATTTAAAGGAGTGACTGTAGCACATAATGGGAGCTAGCAGTTAAATGTGTTCAAGGTCATGATTCTCTGAGAATCATTGGCTTCAGCAGTCATAGCTGCAAGGCTGCTGTTCTGGAGAAACTGATTTTGGGGGTTTTTTTTTGGTTTTGTATTGACAGTGGCTTCTTGGAGACCTTTATGTCTTGTGCTGGGTTTATGGTGGATCTTATATGTGCATATTGCAAATGTGATCAGGGTCAGTGATCAGGGTCAGTTCAGAACTGGCAATGCAATTAATAAAACACCAGAAGAATTGTGTGAATAGAACATTAACTGCAGTGGAGGAAAACAGTGGAAAGGATTATATCTGAGGAAAGGTCTGTGGATTTTTTTTTGAAAGCTCGTGTATGGGTGGATAGAGCAAACGTTTTGCTTCATTTAAGCTAGGAAAGAAAACATACTTGAGTTGGTTTTGTGCAGCTATCCTATTCCTTGGAGTACTTTTGACTTTCTCAGAGTGCAGATTTATATCCAGCTGTAGGCTTTATTCACAACATCTCAGTACCAATGTAAAATCAGAGAGCAGAAACGTCAGACTCTAAAATCTATGTTTATTGAAGCAAATCACAGCATCAAACGTCTGCATGTTTAATGTTTGTTGTAAAAAGGAAACTGAGTGCATTCTGAAAGTTAAACTAATCCCCTTGGTGTGTACAGGCGGGAGGTCACACATGGGGAAGTGACAGACTCAGGGTTTTTTCCTTAAAATATGGAAAACAGTTTACTCTGAATAAACAAGTCTGGGAAATGTAGGACTTTGCCTTTGATGCACTTTTTGTGTAGAACCAAGTGGCTGTTCCTCTTCAGTCCTGGCAGAATCAGGGATGAACAGTTCTCCACTTTCAGCTGAAATTTGTGAATGGGTAAATACTGTAACAGTCCACTTGGTTCTACTTTAAAATATGCATATAAACCAAGGAATTACTTTCTAGGCTGTTAAGGTTTGTTTTTTGTTGCTGAAAGCAGTATCTTCAGCTATCTCGTGTTCCTTCTTAACAGCAGACTGTTCTTCGGCTGTGATTACAAGGTTGCCTGAGAACAGATTTTGCCTTAGAAGTCAGGAACTTTTTATTATTCAGTTTATACTGAAATTATGGCTGGTTTATACTTAGAGAACTAATACTGCTCCCTAACTTGCTCACTAGTGATAGAAGGTATAAACTTAATCCTTGAAGATAACAACCTCCTTCTTCTGTACCCTGATGAGAAGGTGTGTGAGCGCAGTACCGAGCCTGTGCCTTGCTCTGGGTGGGGTTTGTTAGTTCAGGGTGCCAGCAGAGAAGTTTTACAACTGTTTGTAAAGTCCTACAGGAGTGTTGTGTTTCCTGTTGGTGTTTGTAAAGTCCTGCAGGAGTGTTGTGTTTCCTGTTGGTGTTGTCTGCACAGCCTTTGGTTCTCAGTTTGCCCTGAGCACTTGTGACTGGTGTGGGTGTGAAACCTTCCAAAGATGACTCCTCTGGAGTGTTGCAGTCTTTGTTTAGTGCTTCTTGTGGTGCCACCTCAGCCGTGTCTGGTTATTCTGCACTGTCATACTTGTGGCTTATTTGTCCTGTGGTCAGCCAGGCAGGTGAAGTAGAGGAGGATTTGGTCTAAGCTCCCCGTCTGATGCAGGATCTCGAGCTGGTTTCCAGTCTGCTTTGTGCTGTCAAATCCTTTTTTGCCTCTGCTGTTTGATACCCTAAATCTTATTTGTGTTGAGGATGCTTTTTCTTTTATGAACAGAAATCCTTATGTTTATTCTCGCTCTGTCCCAAGGTCACCACTGGAAGCTTGCATGTGACTTGTCACGAGTTTAAACCTTGAGGGACAGGAATGAGGTTGCTGGCATAGGGAGTGTGCCTGTTTCAGGAGACTTTTGAAGCAAAGCTGCTCATTTTGTTTATTTTATAAAGACATCACTAAATGGTGCCCTTGCATTTTTCACTTCACCTGCGTAGGCCAATATGTTGAGGGGCTCCTGCCTTTCCTTTAGAGGGCTTGTTTCCCTCTTGATAAGATGCAGTTCAGAATTTTATGCCTCCCTTATCTTTGCATCATATTTGTTTTTAGGCATCTCCTGGCGTAGCTTTATGTGGGTTTGTCCTGGGTCTTGAGTTCACAGTGACATTCCCATGCTTTGGGAGACCAATTCGTGACTTGTCTGACAAACTGTAAGTAACATCTGGGATTAGACTGCTTTAATCCTATTATTTGCTAGCCTGGAATAGTCTTGGCGCTCATGTTAAGCAAAGAGTACAGTCGAGAGCAGTGGGGGTTCCAAAGCAGAGATTAGTGAGCTCTGAGGGCAGGAGCGGGGCTGTCCCAGCTCCTGGGCTGTGCTGCAGCCCCGAGCGCCCTCTGCACCTCCAGCTGTGCCCTCTCTGTGCCCCCTCTGTTTGACCTTGTAATGTGACCTCCTGTGCAAATACTCTCCCCGGGTCTCCCAAGTGTTGATGAGTGAATAATGATTTAAAACCAAACAGAGAGCAGGGGAGGACAGCAGGCAGCAAACTGTCTGTAGCGTTTTCTTGAAGTCTGAGTAGACATCGTGGTGCTGGGAGTGCAGGACTAAGAGTAACCTGTCCTTGGGTTAGTCCAGGAATAAACATCTCTCCTGCCCTTCCCACAAACAGCACTTGTTGGCTCGAGTTAAAAGGTCTCAGGATTTGGGAAGACAGTCCTTGTAGGAAAGCCCGGTACAGTGAAACTTCAGCGGTTTTAAATATTTGGTATTTGAAGGCTTGTCACTGAGGAGTCCTGTGGCAGGAGGAGCGTTTTAGTGTGATGGGGCTATGAGTGATGTGTGAACAAGGTGACACTGGACTTGCACTGTCTTCATCTAGGCAATGCTTCTACAATTACTCGTTGTGATTAGTATAACCTCTGTTCCTAAAAATAGCAAGTATCGGCTGTTTTGCAATGAAGTTTCGCTCAGTTCTTCCTCTTCCAGCCTTAGAAGTCCTCGTGTGAGGTCACTGGGAAGCACACACGCAGCGGGGTAGTGCAGCAGTTATTGGCTCGTGGAGAAGAGAGAGTAATTCAGCTAAAAGCTTTCCTCTGTTTCACAACAGAAATGTCATCTGGAGGGAGCACATTATAAACAGCAGTTGTGAAAATGGATACAGACAATGTCTACAGAGCCCGAGAGTTTGTTGTGTTAAAAGCACAGTGGTTTGGAGATGAGCTCTGTTTGATGAGGAATGATATGAAGGTGCTGATAACTGAAGGACCTGTTTAGGCATCCTGCTTTCAACAGCATTTTTTTCTCCTCGAGAGAGGGAAAGCAAGCAAGCTAGCTCTGTTCTGTGCCTCTGGAAGTGATTTACTTCAGGTCATTTAACAGTGTAATTTTTAATACTGCACACTGACCTCACTGTAGATACAACTTGTGTTTCGAGGAGTCTGGAGTAGATGTGGGCTGTACCTCATCTGAGTAGCACAAGGCTTCCTTTTCTAGGGAGTTGGCACACAGGCCACACCTGCCCTCACTGAGTGTTTGTCAATAAAGACCTGATGCTCTTCTGTCATATTTATTGCTTATATTAACTATGATATAGCTACATTGCTGTGTAGCAACTAACTGTATTTACCAGAGGTGCTGGCAAGCAGCTGCACAGTCAGTCAAGTACTCCTCCCAAAGGAGTGGGGACAGGCAGGGAAAGTTATGAGACAGCTGGCACATGGTAGGTTAAAAGGAGAAGACCAAGAAGCATTATGGTCATCTCCTTGAGTACTGTGATGTTAACTGACCCCTGTTGTTGCAAAACTTTTTTTCTTTTCTCTTTACATTCAAGGAATTGAGGACAAAAAGTTACCAGTCCTTCTTTTTGAGGAACGCTTTTAAGCTTTTTTGAAGCACTTAGAAGTGTAATGATGTGTTTAGTGGGCTTTCAAATGACTCCTCACCCAGAAATGTGTGCTGTCTTTAATCTAGAATCCAGTTCATAAGCTGTCATGAAACAATTTTGTTCTTCAAACTGGCTGGCTTCAGTAATGCCTCAACAAACAGGTAGGCTTTACACTTCTAAGGTGTATCCTCCTAAGGCATGGAAATGTCATGGGTGAGGACAGAGTGGGGCTGACTGAGAAGACAATTAGTCACTGTATGAAACTAAACAAATTGAAGTGAATAAAACTTTACATCTCTGCTTGCCTGTCACAAATAAACTTGAAACCAAATGTGCAAACCCTGGAGCACGTGCCCCTAGGAAGAGTGAAAGAACTGTTTAGTCTGGACACAGAAGTTAATGGGCTGAAGCTTTGATATAAGCACAGCTGTATTTCTTCATGTGCAACAGCGTGAATTCATTTTGATTGTTGGTGTCTGATTTAAGGCACAGCCTTGGAAACAGGAGTTGTGTGTGTGTGTCCCTTTCACAGGAGAGGCTGTGCTGGTGAAAGATAGCGAGGGCTGCGTGGTTCCTGCTTCCCACCACATCCCGTGCCAGGGTTCAGCACCTCACAGATTGACTGTGTTTTTTATGGAACATTGACTAATATACCAAAATGTTGCTGTACTTTCAACTTGCCTTTCTCCTAGTGCATGTTTGACCTGTGAGAGCAAATAGCTGTGCAGCTCGGTACTTGGATTCAAAAATCATTTTGGTGTTGAAGAAGAATCTTTCAGACTTGATAGGATTCATTACCTCGTGCTTGGCCTAACCTTCCTGGTAATGTACCTGCAAGACTTACTTGGAATTGCATTCTGAATCTTAAAATTTGCCTAGAGTAGTTTCTCAGTGCATCAGGGAGTGAGTTTTGATTCTTGAGTTTGGTGTGTGGCTTTCTGTGCTGGCCAGTGGGCAGCAGTCCCATTCCAGAACCACCATGGGAGAGGTGACAGTGTCCTGCTGCATGTCTGCACCTCCTCTGACAGGGCTGCAGTACAAAGAAATTCTTCATAAGTGTTCCCTCATCTGATTCTGCCAGAAGATTTAATTAAATGGGCTGTCAGTACCTTGGTGGCTTTTGCCAAAAAACTCCTGGCAAATTAAGCAAATGCAATGATTTGGTGTTGGGGCAGATCTGTGAGGAGGGAGGTGTTGGTTCATACGAGCAGCTGAGTGACTTCTTCCATCAGAGCAAAAACAGGAGGAGGAAGTTTGGCAACAGCCAAATGGATGAGCCTCGTGTGGTTTTTTTACTCCACTTTTGTTTTAGGCTGGGCTTCACTGAAGGAATGAAAAGAATGAAAGATGAGAGATGTCTCAAAACACCTCAGGTGATGCAGCTGTCCCTGGGATGGCGCTGGCATTCCCGGAGGTTGCAGGATCTGGCTCCAGGGGCAGTGGCCATGGAAGCTGCAGTGCTTTGGTCTCACTGTCTGTGCTCAGGTTTGTTCCTTAGGTGAGATGCCTCACTCAAGGGGCCAGGGTAGAGACTGCAAGCTGCTTGTTTGGTTTTAGGGATGTGCACTGAGAATTTTTTTCATCATAATTTCCACAGATATTTTCTTAAGACCCAAATGTTCTTTTCTACCCTTTTTGGTCATCAGGCCCTGTGCCCATTTAAAGGACTTTGATGGAGCTTTTCCAAAATCTCTAGAGATGTTCCTTTTGCCTGTGAAAGATAACTAAGCTGTTTTTTTCCCAGTATTCTCACAGTCTGCTTGCTGTCAGAGCAAAAGGGCTTTAACTTTTGACTTGGGTTTGGTGCTTTTTTCCATGTTTGAGCACAAAATGCTGGAGTTCCATTGCATGCTTAGCTGTGCCTTATCTCTGGTTGTGCAATCCCGCTTCCAGCTGCAAAACTGGAGTGCCATATATCCAGTTTTATTGCAAGTTTGGAGTTTCCAGCATGCAGAGACTGGTGTTATCCAGCAAATAGCTGGCCATGTAAGGATGCAGGAAGACTACAGTAAGTACAGTTCCCTCTGTAAGCAAAGCCAGGGTTTAAGTGATTAGCTGGGTCTAAGTCAAGCTCTGTACCCTCCTAGTTTATTATGTGCGATGTGACTTCAAACTCAACTCAGGAATTGGCCTCTGGTCACATATTGCTGGTTTGCACCTTCAGCTCTATGGAAGAGACTGGTTTATGTTATGGCTTTACCTACTGGAAATCTCCTGGTGTAGAGAGAACAATGGTAAAATGATACTTTGTTAAAGGGTAAGCAGACTCTTGAGGCAAAAGTGATTTGCTCTTTCACCTCTGGGCATTCTGTAGCCAGTGCAGGCGGGAAGGAAGGAACTGGATTTGGGGCTGGCTGGGGTCCAGTTGCAGACTTTATTCAGCTCCAAGCCAGAAGGAGTATGGGCTTATTTGTAAGTTTTGGGCAGAGATGACAGTTGAGAAAAACCAGCTGTCTCACTTTTGTGAACGGATGAAATTAGTTATGAATATGTCTGGTGGTAAAAGTGGGATGCTTTGTGCTGTGCAGAGATTGAGAAATGCATTAAAGATCAGTTTGTCACGCCTAAGTCAGGAGACCAAAAGACTTAGCTGCGTTAAACTAAAAGAGATAAGAATGTATGATGGTCTTTAACATCCAGAAAATGAGTGTATTCATTTGTAAAAACAACTCATTTATTGTAACCGTGAGTACAAAGGAATGTTCTCCCACCTCCTGCACCATTCGTACTTGTGCATGAACTAAGTGGAGCTTGTGTAAGGGATTGTGAGCAGCCTTTGGTTTACTTAGTCATTATTATCTAAAGGCTGGTCTGGTTAGGGATAACACATTTCATTTTCTTCCTGCTTCTCTTCCTAGACTTTACTCTACATTTGGAAGAAGACAGAGTTTATTTGATGTACAGACCTGTGCAGTGTGACAGCTATTGTCAAAATTTTAAAAATGTGGCATAGCAAACAGAATTTGACAGGACCTTTTAGTTTCCTTATTTGTTGTTTGTTTTGGGAGAGCAAAAGTCCAGATAGTGACTGTTCAGGTGGGAAGTTTGTCTTGGCATAAACAAATCCTGGTTAAAATCTGGAGAAGTTCTGAACAGGTGCTTGTTTCACACTCATGGTCATGACTGTTTGTAACCTCTGGAACTGCTGGTGTTGGATAAGCTGCTTCAAGGATCTGGTGTTGGGACAGAGCAAGGTGGTTTTGGGATGGTGAGGCCGCAGCTGGAGTGAAGCAATTGCTGCTCCTGGTTGTCCAGGCGGTTTTCTTGGAGGAGCACAGTGGATCCTCAGCTCTGCTGGCACCACTGGCTCCCTCTCCCAGTCATTTTCCATCTGCCTCTGGTGAGTACGCCGTGATTTACTGAGAGATGTAGTGACAGCTGAGGTTGTAGTCTGTAACTGGAAATGAAGGATGTCACTGAACTGATTTTATTCCACAGCTTCCCGATGCTGTTTGAGCTCTGGTGAGGAGAGGCTGTAAGATGAATGAGATTCCCACCCCCCTCCTTGTTAGACATCAGGGAATCCATGTGACTGATTCTCACCTCTGAGAAAAAGCTTCAATTGGAGCTGTCACCTCAGTAGACAAAGAAGGAATCCAACTGCAAGACATGTACCCAGAGGAAATCATGCTTTGCTGGTTCCCTGGCTTATGAAACTCCTTGTTTTTTCGTTGTTCTCCTTGTCACTACCAGTGCTTCACCTCTGCCGCCTGCCGTAGTAATAAGAGTGTTGGGATATTGAGCTGGAGTGAGTGGGAATGGACACAAATGTTCTGCTACCCCAAAGAACTGTGGGGTGGATGTAAGAGAGGTTTGGGTGTAGAAGAGAAGAACTCTGAATGTTGTCTTTTCTTGGAAAAGCAGCTGTTTGGAGTCGTTTTGAGCACAACCTGAAACTGCTTGGAGAGTCGTCAACAGTGTTTCATGTAGTTTAGCAGCCTCGTATTTTGCCTCATGTATGAGCTCATTTCAGAGCTAAGAATAGTATTCTGTGTTACTCAAACATTTAAATTTTCTGGATGTGGAAAGTCTCCTTTTCTTAGTGGTTGTGAAATAGCCTAGTGGAGGCTTTTTGTCCTTGGCTAAAACTCTGAAAGGAAAAACTTGGGATTTGTCCAGACATGAATGCCTCTCCTGTAGATTTCAGGCTTCTTCCTTTATAATGGGCAGTTCCAGGAGATTTGCTCCTGAGTTTTACAAAGATCCTGAAACAAACTGATGGGCTGTGAGTATTTCTGGATGTCATTCTTACCTTCTGCTCCCCCTCAAGGTGGTGCAGCCTGAGAGATTTCCACAAATGCTCTTTTTTGATAGGGCTGTAGGAGGAAAGGAAACCAGTTGTGGAAGACCCTTGGAGATATTCCTATGGGTATAATGCCAAAGAATTGACAGAGTAGCAAGAGAATGTGTGGTTTGTGTTCTGAAATGCACGTGCAGCGCCTTTAGCTGAGCAGGGGAGGACAGGAAAGAATTTGGTACCTGCAGAACCCACATAAAAACGAGATGGTCCAGACATCATCTGAGTCTTGCACATCCTCATGGACTGCAGTGGCTGCAAAGCTCTTTAGCTTTGTACCACTCCCCTGTTGAGCTGGAAACAGTGCGGCACGGCCAAGGTGCCCTTATGGAGAGTGATGTCAGGTATAAAAACTTGAGGGCAACAGGGAATCTCTGGAGCCAGGCAGTGTAATCAATTACTTGATTTCTGTGTGTCTGAACTGGCTCCTGCAGTCATGCTTTGCTGGGCAATGCACTTCCAATTTCAGTCTTGGGCTCATGAGCTTTATTTCCACAGCTGAATTTCCATTTGGCTTGCAAAAGCTACTTCTGAGTCCTGTAACGCTGTTTGATATTATGGCCTGTACTTGGAGAAACATTGCTTTAAACAGATCCTCTGTTTTCTTTGTCTGGTTTGCCCCATAGGGCATTCTTGCCTTTAAAATCAAAGGAGTCTGGAGAAAAAAGAGGGAAACATATGGGGTGGCTTGTTTTCTTGAAAGTCGGTGAGCAAAAATAGTAATAGTACGCTGTCTGTCTTTGTGGGTGTTGGCAGAGAAAAAGAGCTGGATTTCCAAAGGGAAAAAAAATTGAGGGAGAACTATCTGTGGTTTTAAACTTATTTTCTGTTCTACAAACCATTGTGCCACTTGTGCACATTACTTAATGTCTGTTGGAATGAAACTTCAGCTTGCAGAGTGTAACCAGGAGTAGGCAGGCTGGAATCGCCCTGCCAATGAGCTGAGGGAGAATTTTGCTCTGGGAAACTTCTCTGCTGTAGAGCTTTCAGTGTGGCTTCGGAGTTTCAGAGCTTGCATCTGTGTATAAACACAGCCTTGTGTGGTTGTCTTGCAGAAAACTCTTCTTGCTGCTTCAGTGAGGAGGAGTTGCCTTCCCATCTGCAGAGCACAGCAGTGCAGGATCTCTTGTTCAGGCACTGCTACAGGCTCTGCAGTGAGATTCTTCAGAGATCAGAATCTCTGAGCGTTTGGGTATGAAAAAAACATTAGGAATTCATCACTTCTGTTGCTTTGATTCATTCTTAGTAAGTGGTGTTTTCTGAGGCCTGTGAAAGGTCAATGTTTATTTTATGTAGCATTTTGGGAAAGCCCTCTTAAGGGAAGCAAAATCTCAAAATTCTGTCGGTGAAAGTATGAAGCTGAAAGACTTTGCTGTCACGAAGGTACATAGATCAGAATTAATTCTGCTGATCAGCAGCAAACACTTAATGGCTTTGCAGAAATCTTTTCCTGGCTAGAGGTGTCTGATTAACTTTGTTATAGATTATGATAAAACCAAACACCCAAGGTTGCTGTGAATTAGTAAGCTGTCAGTGTGTTTTAAGTCTGAAGAAGATATATTGAAGTCTAGCTCTCTGCACTGCTGCACTGTTAATTTCTGGGTTATTAAGACTTTTTAAAACACCCCCACAGTTAGAGCAGTGCTGTGATGCCTCTGTACTTGGGGTCCACACACAGCTCCAGTAGGTTTCAGGGAGTTCTTTCAGACTGGGTATGAAGAATAATTTATCCTGTGTGGATTTTAGGGCACATAAGACGCTTGCTAACCAAGAACAGGCAGAAAGGTAATTCTGTGCTTTTTCTCTTTACTTATCCACTCTGAATGTGCTGGGAGCAGGCAGTGCAGTAGATTATCTTCCCTTTGACAGCTTGTGCCAAGGAGCAGTTGATATAATGCAGAATCAGTGATATTAAGGAAGCTGCTGTGTTCAGAGGCAGCAATACTTGCAAGTGCTACAAAGAAAGAAACTCAGTTCTTTATTTTCTGTTTCTGAGGCAAATATTTGGGATTCTGTTCAGCAGTTGGGGTTGAACTGGGATCTGTGCATTTGTAGGAGTTTCTTTTTCCCTGGGAAACGAAAAGGAATGCTAAAATTGATAGAATCAGACTTGGGTGTTGCAGCACAGAATGCAGTAGTTGAGTGCCTCACTTTCTATTCAGTGCACTGCTGGTGAGATCACCTATATTCACAAAATGGATGCAAATTTTGTCTCCTCCTCTGTGCTAAATGGTACTGAAACCAACCTAAGAAGGTTCTCGTCATGCTTGAGTGTTTGAAAAAGCTGTAAGACACATCCTGGAACTTCTTCCACTGTCTGTGAAATCACAAAAATGACATTGCCACTGCTTGTATTTGGAGTTGAGCTGAAGTTATAAGAAAGCTATCACCTTTTCTTATGGAAATTTGAACTGTCAAATAGTCCTTGATAGGGTTTTAGGGAAAGCACTTGATTTCGTAGGAAATGACTGTTGGGACTGTGCTTTTATTTTCAATGGCTCAAATGGTCCTTTGAATGAAATGTAGTTTCTCCGTAAGGTTTAATGTAGCGCAGTTTCAGCTGTAACATGGTGTTATTACTGTTCATTCCTCAGGCTAAAATTTGAGCAGTTTGATTTTGCACCTTCCAGCTTGTGGGAAGTATAAATGGTTTGGGAGGACGTTCAGAATGTCAGGGCAGCTGGGTTTTGAGGTCTCCTGTCCCCTTGCATGCTATAAAGTCAAATTTGTCTCAATTTCGAAACTTGCGGCCTTTTCTTGATTCGATGTTTAAGAGCAGTTTGTAAATAGTTTCCAAACAAAGCTGTGTGGTTCCTAAGCCTCTGCTGGTGTGGATCAACAGTTTTCCTCCTTCCCTTCTTTCCTCCTGTGCTCCAAAACCCAGCTGTGTGTAGTACTTCGCTTTGAAAGGGATTTTGTGTTTTTTTTCCTGACTTGTTTTGAATGCAGTGAAAGTCAGATCTCGCTTTCTGCTGTGTCTGTGTCCATTTAACCAAACGCCATACCAAACAATTCCAGTGGTATTTGGGAGATTACAGATCCTTCTCAGATGAGTAGCATTTCCTCCGTGCTATGAGAGGTTTAGGGTTGGAAAGAGGATTCTCTAAACACGGTGCTTTGCCCACCTCTTGTGCTCTTTTAGCTGGAATAAAAAGCCTGCTTTGAAATGAACCTGATTAGTTTATAGCCCGTATTTTGCTGTGCACTAACAGTGCTGGTTTTATGCAGCGGTGAATGGTTTTAGCTGACAGCTTTGGAGATGGGCTTAAAGCACTGAATAAAATTGCCTCCTTGTTAAATGAATGCTGGGGGGAGCAGTAAAATGTTGGAAATAAGGATTGTTAAGGAAATCATGATGTGAAAGAAGAGGTTTCCTTACCCCTTACCCTTTGCTTTCAAGAAGGGAAACCTCTTGCATTCTAATGCTCTGCTGGCATATTACTTTTGTTGGAATTGCTATAATAATATCTTAAATGTGTTTGGGTTGTTTTTTTTTTCCTGTTAAAGTTGCTACCTTTCTTCTTCCCTGATCATATCATGGTCATGGATGACTCCTGTGTTTTATGTTGTGAGACTCAGGTCATCCCTGCCTAGAGAGTTTTTAGCTATTAAGTTGTTTGGAGCTGTCAGGTCATTTGATTGCTTTAATTGAAGCTTATCCTGATGCTCTAGCAGCCTGCATCAGCATGTTCCTTGGGTTCTTCCAGAGTGTCAGCTTTTAATCAAACTCTTGCGCTACTTACACAGCTGTCTTTGATTTCACAAGAACAAAAGCGACATTATTTTCCAGAAAAAAAATAATCTGGGACAAATAACAAGCCGCTTGCTAAGAAAAATCAAGGAGGGTAATTAGAAGTTCCTGCAGAAAGTTTCTCCCAGCCCAGAAGAAACACCAACTCTTTTGTATTCCTGCCTGAATCTCCCTGGTCTTCTGTGCCAAGTAGCTGCTGTAGTAAAGCCCTGACTCCTGTGCCCCTCACTTAGAGACTGATTGTTTCTGCTACTTTTGTATTTTCTTACTCCACAATTTCATCCTTTGCCGCTTGGTGAGGAGAACACTATCAAAATAGCAAAGAGTTTTGGGAATCTTGGAGGAAGCTGGATGTGTGGTGTAAATAAAGATGATTAAAAGCAGTTCTTACACAATCCGTTTGGTATTTGCAAGCCAAGGGCATCCTTTAACTTTTTGTATAGAGCGAAGTTAATACAGATCAGGTGCGTTTTTCTTGAAGTGCCTGCATTACGTAAGCTAAACATACATGAGGATTAGTCAGCTGGATTTTCTGTAAATATTCTTCCTGAAACAAACTTGATTTTTTTATTACTCTGATGTTACAGCTGTTATAATAGCAGGGTAGTCCTGCTGGTGCTGGAGTGGGATAATTGAAGAAAATAATGAGTTAACCTGATCTGTAGGGTAGCAGGTTCTTTCATCTCTTGGTGGGTGGAGGAGCAAGAGGAGGCCACAGCAGCCAGGAATAATCTTTCCCCTCCAAACCAGGAGAGTGACCAGTTCTGTTCCAGAGCACCAGGGAATAATTGAGGTCACCCTGGAGAACCTCAGCTACTGCACATGTGACTTCTTGTGGTGTTTCCAGTAGATAAGGTTCTACTTAATTTGTATACCCTGTGAAGGAGGGAAAGTAGGTTCTAGCTTATCTGATCTGCAGTAGGTGCCTCTGAAAGCTTTTTTTTCGTGGTGTACATAACCTTTTAGTGAGTGCTCAGCTAATCCATGGGTCTGGCTGGGTGGATGTGAATGTAAAAGCTCTGTGTTTGTAGTGTGAGGCTTTGAGGCCAGCTCACTGCTGGCTTCCTGATGGTAGGAGCAACTTTTGAAAGGTAGCTAAAAAAAGTAATTAAAAGTAACTCCTAATCATCAGCCATTGATGCAAATCAGCCTTTTCTCTGAAAAATCTGGGGTCGTGGCACAGATCAGGTCAGGCTGCATTTCACTGAATCACTGCAGCCTCTTTGAAGGCTGGAGGACAGTACAGGGAGCAGTAAACAAAGCAAAGAGTAATAAAATTTGTGCTGGGGAGGAGAAGGCTTGTGGTGAACACACAGGGCTAATCACTGTGCAAATGAGTGTTCCAAAAGTGCTGGAGAAGAGAATGTTTCCTGGAGTGTTCTATGATAGTAAAATGACTTCACAAATGCAAGTTGTAAGAACAAACACTTGTCTTGGAAGCAAAAAAAAAAAACAAACCCAAAAAAACAAACAACCCCAAACTGATTATAGCCACAATTAATAACTCCACCATACCTTTCTTCTGGAGAATCGAGTTCACAGATGCAAAACCATTGCTTTTAATTGGGTAAAGAGATGAGATTATTTGGGACTTTGGAACTTGCTGGTTTGGATTTTCTTGCTGTGCAGGAAGACTGGCTTTGTTAAGCTGTATGACTGGTAGTGATTAGGAGGCATTTCTGCCTATGGAGATGTCTTAGCCAGCAGAGTCTGAGGTGGGACTGTGTCTTTCATTCAGGACTTCCTCCCAGGCTGCATAAAGCAAAGGTCTTGGATCAGTGGCTTTTTATTAATCAAAGGATGGAAGCCCTTTGGTTATCCATGAGTTGGTCATTGCTGTAGCCTTCCTACTTAATACTGCTTTAGTTTTGCTGTTGTAACTGCTTAAAACATTTTCCTTCAGAAAGAAAGCAAAATCTGAGGGGAATTAATCTTTTAGCACGTGAGCCTGCTGTGAGAAGGAGGAGAGAACAGGTTGTTTGAGCTCTTTGGTGGATTTGGCAGGAAATGCAGGAGACTTGCTTGACCTGGATCTCCTTTGCCATGTGCAGGGGGAAAGTTTTAACTCTAAAGATGTTGAAACACGGTGGGGAGGCCTGGATCTTCCAGGCTAACTCAAACAGAGGTGTCATGGATCAACTGGATCCAGCCTTTGAGTTGGGGATGGAGCAGGTGACTCTGCCAGCTCTGTTTTCTGTCACGTGTGGTCAGAAAGCAGCTGTACCTTTTTCCAGAGGGGCATGGATGCAGTGGGGAAAGGGAACCTCCTGGTCAGTCAATGCTTGAGTGCCTGGAGATGAGGGCAGCGAGGATAAAACAGTGTCAACAAGACTAAAACTGTTCTTCTTCCAGCCTCCAAGAAACTTCAGCAGTGCAGGTGTTTGTTGCAATCTGTTGCAGTGGTCTGTGCAGCCCTGCGCTGTGAAGGAGCAGTTGTGTGTTCATTGCCAAAACTCCCCAACAGGAATGGGATTAGCAATTCCTCTGGTGGTGGAGGCTGCTTCTGGGACAGGCATTGATGTGTGCAATCAGCTGGAGAGAAGCTGAGACCTAAATTCATCTGGAGTGAATATCTGTGACCCTGATAGAGCCCCAGAGAACACAGTTCAAAGGAGGAAATGCACCAGGAGTATCCCGTTGGTACAGAAGTGCTCTTTAGCTGCGCTTTTGCTAGTTGGCAGCTCTTCCCCGTGAGATTAAGTTTGAGAATAACTTGGCTGTTCTGTGTCACTGAAATTCTCAGATAACTGGCAGACAGCAACTGCTTGTTTTCTGAGGCTGTGATGCAGAAAAATGTGTTTGAAATAATTCTTGCCTTTTTAAAAAAGGAAATCCTTAGCCATTCTTTTGCTGAAATATCACTAGATACAAAATGAATTGTTGAGGTTGATACAAGGGAAGAGGCTGTAAAGACTGTGAAGTACTGGCAGTGATATATAAAGGGAGACACAAATATGGTTATTTTGTTGTCAACTTCGCATATGTTGAAGCTTTCTGTTTGTGTTTTGGTATAAACATGTGACTTTTTCTCTTTTAATGTGTGCTCAAAGGAGGGAGTGCTGGATACTTCAGCAGCAGCAGGTTTTCCAGTTAGTCAGGACTAGAGTGTGGAGCAGTGAAACGCTCTGGGACTGGGTGTTGCAAAGGTGAATAATGTCTCTTTAGCCTTCATACGCAGTGGATGTCGTGATAGCTGCAGACTCACAGTGCTTCCCAGGGAATCTCCCCTGCTCTCTGCTGTTTTCCATGTTGCTGATATAACTGCTCCTGTGGCTTTGCAGTGGGCTGGAGAGTCAGGAATGTGGTTTTAAAACTGAACTTAAAGCACAAATCTAGTTTTGTTTCCCCTTCATGTGAACCGAGGAGAGAAGCAGTGGGAGCAAATTAACAAATGAAAGGTGCCACTGCTGGTTTGGGCAGCAGCGTGCGACCACTCTGGTTCAGGGATGGTGAAAATACACTGTAAGCACAAACTGCTGTGTGTGGAGTATGTACTACAGGATTCTACCAAATATGGGATCAGAATGTACTTACAAGGGAAGATTTACTTCAGTCTGATTTCACTTGTGCAGCTTTATTGTTTAGCGAGCAGAGATGTGCTGTTTGACTCACTAAAGCTGTGGAAACAACTGAACTGCAGCATCTCATGTGTTTATAGCCAAGTCTGTCATTTGGGATGGTTTTCATTCAAAAACAATATGCTGTGCTGTAGATCTGTTAGTAATAGACAAGGAAAGCAAAGTAAAATTGCTCCTTTTTGTCTGGGGGAAATATTACCGGTGAAAATCAGGAGTTGCTCAGTTTTAGTCTTTCGGGACGTAGTTTGCATGGTTATGCAGAAGTATTTAAGTTTCTGATGGCCTGTATTTTGATAGCACTGTAAAAAAAAAATACCTACATGCAGCACCTTCAATGTCAGCTAGTAGATGCCTTAATTCTAAGGATGACTTCTTTGAGTTGAAGTCAAACTTTCCAAGGGGCAGGTTGAGATTTAGAGCTCTTGTTCCAAATAACAGAACTGTCATTTACGCTTTGCCACTGTCTAGGCTGGGCTTTTTATAAAAAACAAAAACAAAATAAACCTAAACCAAAAAAGCTTGTGTAACAAGCCTTCTGCCAAACAGTTCAAAGCTTGTTGCTGATCTCTGAAGCAGACAAGTCCTTGTAGTAGTACAAGTAGTACAAGACTTGTAGAGAAGGTAGGAACTTGCCACAGTGGACTGTGGGAGAGAGCATGTGTGGTCTTGCTCTCCAGACAGCCCTGAATCCAGGCGGAGGAGAGGCTTTCATTACATAGCCCAGCCATGGGAAAAGCTTAATTGGACTTTGCAGCTCATTGTATACCAAACTCTTCAAGTGTTTGATGTAAATGTGTAGGAAAGTGGCTTTGATAATTACGGTGCCCATAGCCCATGCCAGCACCACTCCCTTATTTGCAAGGAATAGTGCTATCAGCTGAGATAATTAGCCCAGGAGGTTTCATGATGCAGCTTGTCCCAGTGCTGCTGTCACTGAGAAGCAAAAAGTACAGGACTGCTCCTTCCACGGGTGTTTGTCTGATGGACATCTGGAGAACTTCCAAAGTGCCCCGTAGATGTGTCTGTGGGCAGGGTGCTCTCAGAAATGATTGTTCTCTCGCTGTGAAATTGATCTTTTCCTAGTTTGTTTATTAGTTGGAAACAACATTTGTTCGAGGCTTTTTGGTGGGGTGAAGGGAGAGTTCCAGCTGCAGGGTTTTTTGGTGGTACTGCCCTTCTTGTGAAGCAAAAGGTTGTGTGGTAATGTGCTGGTCCCTAAGCTGATCCTGGAGCCATTGGGAGAGTGCAGTGAAGGGAAATGGCTCCTGCTTGTGGAGTGGCTTTGTGAGAGGAGGTGTTTGGTGATGGGGAATTTGTGTCCTCAATCCTTGTCCCTTCTCCATCTGTGATTCCATCCTGTTGCTGCTCACAGATGGAGAAGGGACAATCTCAATCTGTGATTCCATCTTGTTGCTCTCCCAGACACTGCTCAGTGGAAGAGCTGAGAACAATGGAGAGGAGAGGGTAGGGCAGGGTTTTTATTTGTAGTTCCTCATGCCTGTGCTTGGAAAAGCTGACCCAGCACGGTGTGGGCAGCTATTCCTCCTCCTGGGTGCTGAACCCAGCTGTGTCCTGTGGGACAGCTCCTGTTGGGAGGGCAGGGACAGCCAAGGCTGTGGGGCCTCAGGAGCATGGCAATCCTGCCATGGCTGGATCCCGGGGTGTTACTGCTGGGTCACTGGGCATGGAGCTTGTTCAGGGGGTGGGAAGCAAAGGTGTGGCTGCAGTGCCATGGGGAGACTTGGTTTGTGGGGAACAACCTGAGAGGCCCAGCCTAAGGAAAATGAAAGCGTCTGCTGGCTGTGGAAAGAGGCAGCTTCTCACACCCTCTTTATTTTCCCCTTCTAAAAGGTGTGCGTATCCCTAGGAATTGTCCCAGCTCTTTCTGCTGCTGTTGGATCAAAATCAAACTTGCAGGTCTATAATTGAGGTGTAACGAATCATAAAACTACCACTCAATTCCTCCTGCCCTTTGTGGAAAGGAAATGTAGAAATGGGCACAAGGAAAACCTTCATGTAAATTTGTCAGTGCTAATCAGGATGAATGAGCTCAGCATTCGCTTTGCTTGTATTTCCTTCCTATTTGAAGACTCCAAGAGGTCTTGTAACCTTGAGCTTCTTTTATTTATCTATTTTAAAAGTAATTAGACCCCACAGAGACCTGAAATAAAGTACAGTGGTCTTCCCCAGTTAAAATTGTGTTCTGAAAATGAGGGAGAAAAAAAACCCCCAAACAACAAAACCCCACTTTTCCTGGTTTTAACTTCCACTGGAACTAATTTTAATCAGGACTGTTTAGCAGTTTCACAAGTATAAGAAAAAAACAATAATTACAGGATATAAAGCTAGCAATAGTAATCTATAGTAGTTATATTTTATTTCTGAGGGAATTGTTACTTTTTTAGGTTTCCAGATAAAAATGGTTGTAAAAATAAGGTTGTCTTCAACAAGTTAAAACTTGTTGGCATATTCCTGATAATAGTGTCTTTGAAAGAAAGCATGTGCATATGCCCAGGGAGATTCAAGTGGAGAATCAAGGAACTCCTCTTTTAAGGGCTGGTATTTGAAGGTATTTAAGCGGCTTGTGGAACATTTTGATGTGTCTTTCTAGAGGTCGGTCTCTTCTGATGAGGATTCACAGGCTGCACTTCTCTGGAGTAGAATTAATAACGAATTTCCAAGATGCAAGTAGGCCTGGCATGAAATAGTAGTGATTTACTCCTGTTGGTTTTGTGCTATGTTAGGGAATCTCCTTTAATATTCCAGGAAGACACATTCCCTGTGAAAATGGGTGTGAGAGGACAAGTTCAGCTGGAAGTCTGTCAACTTTCTATGTGGCTTTAGCATCATATGTTATCATTTTTTAAATGTCTGGGTTTTAAGTTCTAGAGCAGCGAGATTTGAGATATTTTTTCTCTTAAACCTTTTCTTGCTTGTGCTCAGTCATTCAGCCGTCCTGCCTTGGGATTCCTAGAAGGGTAGGAGGCTCTCCAAGTGCATTCTCCTGTTATACAAATAGTTACATATATAGGATGCAATGATAAAAAGAAAAATATTCTGAGTTACTGCATTGCTGCCTCTTTCCTTTTCATACTCTTTTTCTGCCTGCAGTGTTAACCTGTAATCATAAAGACTGTAGGAGGAAGGAGATGTGTGAGATCAGGGCAGAACAGACCTCACCTGTAAGACAGAAGAGATTTTTCAGTGCAATAGCATCTGTAGCTTCTTGGGCAAAAGTCTGAAATCTGAGGATCAGGAGTGGAAGAGTCAGTAAAGCCCTGAAAGCTCTTCCAGCTGAGAGCTGGCAGGAATGATGGTGAAAAGCCTCTACCTGACCTAAACCTTGGGGGTGAGATGACGGTGAATTCCGTGCTTGTGCACTGCAAAGGAATTTCCAGTTGATCCCTTCCCTGGGGAAGGAGCTCCGTCCCCTTGAGGCTTCAGACTTCTCTGGATAATTAATCCACTGGGTCTGTGTCCTCAGGGAGAGATGAAAGAACTGTGGAGGGCTCCTGTGTTACACCTGATAAAGAAAGTCATTAGTTAGGCTTCAGATAGTCACATAAATTAAAAACACTTGCATCCTCTCTCCTTAATAATAGATGAAGCCTTTAGGATTAAAGTTTTTTTAAAAATGGGGTGGGGGGTGGGACACAACTAGCAAAGCATTCTGTGTGAGTAAAATTTCTTTTCACATGGCTTTACTTGCCCCTAAATTACTTTGGTTTTCCTTATTGCCCCTGTTCTCCTCTATTCCTGCGTGAGATGTGGACAGACCGACGGCAGGGTAAAAACATTTTAGAACTCCTCATGCTCTGAAATGAAGGCGAAGGTGTAGAGTTTGTTCTCCTTTGAGTCTAGCGGTGAAGAAGCGTTTTTGTGGCTGAAATACTGAGTATTTAATTTGCAGTTAATTACCTTTTTGATGAGAATAAAATTTCAACCATTGGTAGGTAAAGAATGTTTGAAGGCTCAGTTCAGGAAGCAAAACTTAGCCTGAAACAAACTTTTTTTTGTTTGTTTTGCCCCATGCAGTTGATGATACCAGAACATTGTGGCCAAATGACCTCTCTCTCTCCTTTGCTGTATTCCAAACTGGTGATGTTTTATGCTAAACTGTTCCCCTTTATTTCCAGGTATAATGGATCCCTCCCTAACGGTGACAGGGGCCGCAGGAAAAGCAGATTTGCCCTTTATAAACGATCCAAGGCCAGTGGAGTTAAACCCAGCACTGTTCACGTCATCTCTACTCCTCAAGCATCAAAGGTATGTGACACTGGGCACATCCTGGCTTTTGATGGGTCTGGGTGGAGAATAACTCGGGTATTTCTGCTGGTTTATCTTGCTGCCAGTTTATTCTGTGCTTGTAGGATGCTTTTGTTTAATGAGGAGTCTGTAGGGGATTTGCTTTCTGGGGTCTATAGCTTTAATCCAGTTACCTGTTTAAAATAGTCTGTAAGCTCAGGTATGAGATAATCTGACCTTTCTGCCCCTGTTCAGAGAGCTGGCTGTCAGTGCTCGCTGTTTTATCTGAGCCATAGTGTACACAGGGGTAAAAAGTGTTTTAGTTTCTTTCTCACTGGAGTGATACTTCTTTCCTCTTCAGGAAGATAACTGCCATGCTATTAAAAAATGTTCTGATCCCTTTAGGCCTTTGATTTTTTTTTTTCTTGCTAATGGTACTGTACAAATTTTTACCTGAAGTTTTGTGTGGGTGAAGGAGGAAAAGCAGCAAAGTTAATACATTAACATAGTAACATATTAATGTATAGGAGTGTCCAGGTCAGAATTCTGGTGGTGGAATGTATTTCAGGCTGCAAAAGGTCTTCCAATCTCTTTTCTCAAAGCCTTTTTCTTGCAAGCCAGAAGTGAGCAGAGTTTATGCTAAGCTGGAGGGGGAGTTAAGTGGTGGCACTCACACAAGAGGGTGATTTGTATGAAATGTACCTCACTGAAATATCTCTTGGGACAGAGAGAGAATTTACACCGTGCTCCGAAATGTGTTGTCTGACTTGGATCAAGAGAAGAATGTTGTTTAATACGTTGTATGGGGTTGTTTTCTTTTCTAGTACACACCATACACAGTATATGCCTAAAATTATCAAAATACACAATATCAGAGCTTGTTCTCTTTGAACATTGTGTAGGGCTTGCCTGCTGCAGATAAATGTGGAGCCTTTTGGATTAAAAATTACAGTAAATATTTTTCAGTGTTTCTGTTAGCAAAGTAAAAGCTTTTGTGAGTTAAATCTTCCTGATGAAATGAACCTTCAGAATAGACCTGTAGTATATGTTGGTAATTCAGCTTTGTTGCTTCAAATGCAACAAATGGGGAAAAATGTGTTTTACATAGTGGATGAAAATATGCACATGTTCTCTCACTGGCTGATCTTAAGCATTTATTCTGCAGATAGTATTTCAGCATTTGAGTTGTAAAATATTTAAACACCTGGCAGGCACCACAAGGAATCTGGTTAATGTTCATCCGTGGTGTTATTGTAGTGCAGATAAAATATGTGTGCTGTACAAATTAGTGCCCTTATAAAGATAGCAGAGGATCTGGGACATTAAAGCCCTTCCTCTGAGCTGAGGATTTGGGTAGATGTGTCAAGCTGAATGTGTTTTGCACTTTCTCTGAACCCTTAGAAAAGAGTTTTTATGTATTTGTGCTGCTGTCTGGGGCAGGGCTGGTGGATGTGTGCCAGAACAGTGGTGCAGTGCCCCTCAGTGAGTGCTCTTTCCATGCACAGAAAGGACACTTAGATTTTAAAGATGCTGTCATCAGCTTTTCTCACATCTTAGGCACCAGAGCTTGGATTGTTTTACTGAGAATAGTTTCTGCATGTGACTTGTGTAAGTGACTGAAGAAACACAGCCTAATAAAGAGCGAGCTGCTTACTTCTTAGAAAATAATGGGCAACTTGACCTCAAAAGTTTAGTGGTGCTCTCAGTCTTTCAGTCTTGTATTTAAGAAAGATAAACCAGCAGAAAGTTGTGCATAGGATGTTAACAAGTCTCCTCCCTTTACATCCTTCGTTTTAACTCTTCAGGTACCAATTTTCTGTTTTGTTCTGTTTGTCTATCACTGCAAACTGAATCTGTGAGTAAAAAGACAAGTGTAGGGTGCCGATGCTTTTTGGTTGGTGCATTTAGCAGAGGTGAGAGAAGGCCTGACTGCCTGCATTGGTTTGGTCTCTGAAAAACAGAGGCTTGAACAAGGTGCCTGGCTGGTTTTGTGCTGATTGCATTAATGCAGCAGCTCAAGAACTGTTGCTGTCACCAATTTCAAGTCGGTGTGGCAGCCTGAGCGCTGCAATAGATGGAAAGAGGATGCTTGTCATGTTCCATTGTCCCTGCTGTGCAGGTGTCAAGGACAGCTGGAGTAGCAATGGCTTCAGTAGTAAATTTAGCTGAGCTAATTGCATATGAATCACTGTCTTTTGTTTTTTTTTTTCCACTGAGCGCTTGTTTTTTGCCACTCTGCCTTCTGAGGTGCTGAAGAAAATTCAGAAATGTTTGGCCTTCTGAGGGTATGTGGGTGTATTTAGGGGAAAAGCAGTGCATAGGGTAGTAAGTCTGAAGTTTTTTTCAGAGTTGTTGTCGTTGTTAAAATATAGAGGCATCTCTTCAACATTGTGCACTGGACTTTAAAATCTATTTTACTAACTCTGTGCTTAGGCACCATTCAGTAACTTTTGTGGTGTCCCCTATTTGACAAAAATCAGACTTTTTCCAGCATTGTCAAAATTGGTTTTACTGTAAGAAAGAGCTTAAAACTCTTCTGCTGTCCTAAGCTTGTCTGTGTGGACATGTCTGGGGTAGGGGTTTGGGGAATGGGGGACTCTGAGTCTTCATGAACCGAATATGGATCTTTCTCAAGATTTCAATAATCCCCTTTGCTAAATTAGAGCGTTTCTTTCAAAATCATCACATCAGGGGAGAGGCCATTCCTTGCCTGTTGACCTAGGTCTCATGATGAAGAGGAAGGTTGATCAGTCATGATAACAGAATTTGTGAAAACCTCCCTCTGACTACCAAACTCTTAAGGTCTAAATTAGCTGTTGGCTCATCAGAACATAGTTAGGATTGGTGATTTTTATTTTCAAGCTACTGGAGCTGTTTAACAAAGTCAGAAGTCAATTGTAATGCTGATTTCATTTGCTTGAGTTGTGTTAACTGTTGTTTTCATGCACAATGTTTAATGCTGGGAAACTCCAGTCAGTGTCTGCTGGTGTTTGGAATGATTACAGGATTTACTTGGGCAGAAATTTTCCAGTAAGGGCTGAGCTTCAGGTGAGAGTGGGATAAAAGCTTGTCTGTAGAACAATCACCTGGGAATGATGGGATGCTGAACTGGATTTCACTGGGTTTTGGGAGGAGTAGAAGAGGTTTCCATAAGGGTTTTTTTTGTATTTTGGTGGTTTGTGACTTTTTGGTTGGGAACATTTGAGTCTAACAGGGAAAGAGGTGTCTGACTGAAGACAAAACGGGCTTAATGTCACTGTGGAATAATTTTTGAGGACAGTATGTTTTTCTCACAGACCTTCAGCAGATCAATAATATGCAGTCGAAATAAAGCCGTATGATCTCAATTTCTGCAAAGCCTGGATGTTTCTGTGTCAGTCCACATCCAGCCTCTTGATTCAGTGGATCACTGGGTTAACACTTTGCCCTGGCACAGGTGAATCTTCACTCCTCATTGCTCCTCTCCATGATCATCCCTGGCTTCTTGCTGGATGTTGTAGGGATTTTTTTTTTTTTTTGAACAGAAAAGAACTCCCCCAATCCCATATGAGAGAGTTGCTGGCAGCTGGCATTATTAACACTGAGCTCACTGGTGTTACTGGGAACTCTAACCCTGGAATCCCCCATGGCTTTGGCTCTGCTAACATTTAGATTTCTCTATTGGCTTCTGAGGCTTCAGAATTATTTCCATGGGTGTGAAGTTTAGAGAAATGAAGAAGGGGCTTCACGTACATTTGAATTACTTGAAGTATAGCATTAGGAAGCAGGAATTGTTGACAGTAGCCCTCCAGGATTCCTTACTCTGGAAAGATGACTGAATTCCCTTGTTACAGTGTGGATGGTAATGGAGACTTTCCAAAATATTAAGTCAGTGGCCAAGAGAATAATAACTGCTGAGCACTGGAAGTTCTCCTTTTTAACAAGGGAATGTTGTGCTTTGCTAAGTGATTGCATGTGTAATAGTGACTCCAGAGAAGATTTTAAATGCCTTTTGGGTTGCTGAAGACTGGAAAAACCACACCTCTAATACCTTTTTATGGTGGTGCGTCTTGGTATTTATTATGTCTGTCTTTCTTAGGATCAAAGTTTTCCATCGGTAACCTGTGGTAGATAAAGGCGACCTATTTTCTCCCCTATGAAATTACTATTTCGAGCTGACTGAGGAAGATGTCTCTGACTTCCAAGTCCAATTACCTGCCGAGTTGGCTTCTGCTTGGTGCTATCACAGCAGCAGCTTGGATAGTCACTGGCTGGGTTCCTGCAGCTCTAATCAAGTTTCCTGCTGCTGCTGGAGGAGAACAAAACGCAGCCATACGAATAATTATTAGGTCGGGGAGAGAGCTGCAATTTGTGCTTTGAGTGACGAGAGAAAATGGAAGTATAGGATTCTTGTGACGAGTTATCTGCTGTGGATATTGCATCTGCTTTGACATGCTTTGAATTGGGAGTAAAAAGGCCACAAATCCTTTTGGCACTGACAGCTTTTTGGTGTTGGTTCTGAATGAGAGCTGTAGAGCTCAGCTGCTGTCGGGGGGCTGCTGTGTCTGTCAGTGGCTTCTCTCTTTCCTGTTGGGCTTATTTATGGTCTAATCAGTTCATGGAGCACTAATTTGTTCTGAAGTAACTTAATCGTGTAGGTGTCTCGAGAGCCCTGGCTTGTGCAGAGGCGGCTTTTTCTTGGCTCGTCAGACTGAGTCTGCTTGAATAACAGTTTCTTTGGTGTAATGTCCTTTTCTTCTATTAAATGAGCATCATCTTAACAAGCTAACTCACTAGCCCTGTGCCCTTGCAAATAGCAGGGAATGGTTAGGCAGGAGAAAATGGCTACACCAATTTCACTGGCAGGGCTGAATAAATAATAACCCTTACTTGGTTTGAAACCCTCCCTCCTGAGCCAATTTTGGGTCCTCTTGAGCAGAATGCATGTCAAAGGTTTTGGAAAATCATTTTATAGTGTTTTCTAACAAAACCCATATGTGTAGTGAAGGAAGGGGAATTAAAAATTGCTGAGGTCTACAACAATTATTTTTTTATGACTTAACGTTGCTTTTTGTTTTCGTGCTCTCCCTTCAGAGGATTAAAAAAAAAAAGATCAAAAAATGCTTTCCTTGTAAACTCTCTTTAAACTACATCTGCTCTAAATCAATATTTTAGAGCAGATTCTACTTGAATGTGATGCCCTTTGAAAGCAGAGGAAGATGCAGTGATCACCAGGCCTGGTGTCAAGAAACTCGGGAACGTTTTCGTTTCCCCATACGCTTCCCCTTGGCTTCCCACAGGGAGCCAGGCTGTGGAAGCTCTGCCGTGCAGGATCTGTCACTTTGCAGCTTCCTTGACCATGTCAGAAATAACCTGGGGGGTGGTTTGGGCTTGTGATAATGCAGATCCAGGGAAAGGAGAGGCTGCATCTCAGCTGAGGTTTAAATGATGTAGTGTAAGGTCAGACGCTGCAAATCTTGCTCCCATCACGGAATGTCCTCGATTTTATTTTATTTTTTCTTTGTGCCATGGGAAAAGCGACGAGTAGGGTTTGTACTGGAGATGGCAA
Organism: Cyanoderma ruficeps; assembly: GCA_008694505.1. Lineage (NCBI taxonomy): Eukaryota > Metazoa > Chordata > Aves > Passeriformes > Timaliidae > Cyanoderma > Cyanoderma ruficeps. The sequence goes on along the minus strand of VZDJ01007753.1, from coordinate 48,693,404 downwards.
AGCCACTTGTTTCACTGGAAGGTGAAAATTTCACAGCTTGAGCTTAATGCAGCATGACTGGTTTGAAACTGTCTAGTTCCAGTTTGACTGGTTCCTGCACGCTTCCCCACCGTTCCCCAGAATTTAGAGTGGAAATTTTGGACCACCTGCTGTAGTGGTGAAGCTCTGTCCTGTTTCATATTTATTCTGTTTGGACTCTGAATTGGCTGGAATGGATCTGGTCTTAGAAGTGCATGTCTCCTGAGAGCTGGGCTGCTCTGACCTTCCTAAAAGTCGGGAAAACTCCCCAGTCTGGTTTTGGATCAAATGAAGCTGGATGCCCTGAGTGTGGTATTTCTGCCTGTGTGGTGCTGCTGCCTTTGGAACTTGTCAGGGATGACTCACCCTGCAAGTTGGCAGTACTGAGGGAGATTCTCTTTAAAGTGATGGGGATCTGCTGTGGTGTTCTGGGTGTTTGGGCTGTGCTGGAGCACAGCTGGGAACAGCCTGAGGACTCCAGGGGTTTGTATACATCTGTCAGAGCATCTGTAATACAGGAATCCCTCTTCTCTGTATAGGTTGTTTCATGCTCAAAAGAAAATGCCACAACAAGGGGAACGTGGCAGCTGATGATGGATATGCTTTTCCTGTTGTCTCAAACTAATGTCCAAAAGAAATTGTCTTAAATGGATGGAACATTGTGTTTTGGAAAAGTCAGGTAGTGTGTAGTCAGTGAGAGAGTATGGAATTGCTCTCCTGGAACACGGGGGTTGGAACTGCATCAAAGAGGAGATGAGACTTCTCTGCTCCAAGGTTTTGTTGAGGGGCAATTACTCTGAAAATACAAAGCAATTGAAGCATCGTGGGCCAACAGTAACTTCTCAAAGAAACAAACAGCTGCTACTCCTGTTCTACAAATTAGAAAATACTTGTTTTTCCAGAGTGCTTAGAGATTTTGTTGATGGAAAGAACAAAATCTAAATATTTCTCTTTTTGGGAGTCTCGTATGACTCCATCTGTAAAATGAGCAATGTTATCTGTTTGCCAAGAGAAGAACTAAGAGGGGTGACTCTCGTGACATTCAAAGATTCCTCTTTCCACTCTGTAGGTCTCTTGTCTGAGACATGTTTATGCCTTCTTTTAGATGTGGATTTAGTTTGTTTTGAGATCCTGCTGCTTTGCTCCTATTCGACACCAAAGACCTCAGAAATATTTTAGGAGAAGACAGGGAGTAGTTTATCCTGATAATCTCTTTTGAAGGGATGTATCCCCAGCAAAGTGCTTGTGGTGATGCTTCATTGGCTGGATGCTCCAAGCTCTTCAGCTCTGCGTGCAGAAATTCTCTGGCAGTCATAAAGCAATTCAGAATTCTTCAGCACTGTGGCTTTGCTTCTACAAGATTTTTTTTTATTTTTTTTTTAATCATCCCTGAGGTGTCCTTCCATGAAAACAAGCGAGTCCAGCCACTGGACCTACATCAGAGCTTGTACTTGAATGACCTCTGTGTCAGACTGAGTGTGTTCTGTACAGGCTTGCCTTGAAATTCTGCATGTCTCTTGTCCACAGTGATTCTGCCAGTTCTTCAGGAAGTTCTGGACTCTGCAGATGCCTGCTGTGAGATAATGTTTGTGGTGATCTATACTTTGGCCTTCTAATTTCAGATGCCTATCGCTTTGACTTGAGGAAGCTCATTAAAGGCCCAGCACTGCCAGCTTGCTCTGTTGTTCAGTACTCTCTTCCCCCAGCTCTGAGGGATCTCTGAGTCCACCACAGCCGGGGAATGATGGGTGCTTTCTGATACCAGCAAGCAGAGAGGGGTATCACTCCCTGGCCACCTCAAAAACTCTTGGACTTGGTGCACTGAGCTCAGGATTGCACATTTCCTGGGAACTCTCACTCTGGGGACTGTGGCGTGAGAACGAGGCCAGTGTCTGAGCAGGGATCTGTCTCACTGAGCAGGGATCTGTCTCAGCCTGGGGTCATCCTGAGCTGTTGCACTCTCAGCCTTGGATGTTTACAGCAACTACCACTTTTGTGGTCCCAGAGATTTTCCTGGGAACCTCTCCTGTTCTGTAAGTTTAAGATACTCAGAGACACTTCTCTTTTGCTTTTGCCCCAACCCAGGATAAGAAAAGGGGGAAGCAACTACAGGTTTGGTTTCTATGTATTTAGTTTTCTTTCTTGAAGCTCATGTGGCCAAAGAAACCCTGGTTCAGGGCCTGTAGATGTTCAAGTCTGTTTCTCTTCCCAGACTTCACAACTGATTGAAGGCTTAGATGACAAATCAGTCCCAGTTTGCAGCTTGGATAACTCTTGTATCTAAAACAATTCTGTTCAGCATTGGTTGGGAGTGTTCTTGAGTACGGGAATCTGAAAAGAATATGGAACTTCCTTGGTGAGATAAACCACATTTTATACCTGCACAATGCAGATTTCTGGGTTTTATTGCTAACCTCAAATGCCAGAGAAGTTTAACTGAAGAGATGCTTCAGGTGACCTCTGAAAATCAGGACTTTGTGGGCTCAGAGCATACACATTTACACCCTGGATGACCAGGGAATTTCTGAACCTGTGGCAGCTTGCTTGTCCTCCACCTCTTTGGGAAATTCTATGGAAGATGTTCTTTGGGTAGTGAGTTACAGCCTCTGAGGATCAGAGCTTCTGTTCTCTTCACCAGACAATGCTCTTCCTACCAGTGCTGTTGCTGAAGCTTTATTCCAGCTGAATGAGTCCAGAATTCTAGAAGAGGTAATTAAAGAGATCACATGGTTCTGAAAAGGTGAAGAAGAGGTGCTTTTTTGTGCTTGAGGTTTTTAGAGAGTTTGTGAGTGTTATTAAAGCAAAACTTCTGTACTGCATAAATGCAAAAAAATTGTGTGAATGATCAAAAACCCTTCAGCAGTTACGGGCTGATTTCTGTAGTTTGCACCTTTGAGGCACTGGACTAGTTTGGAATTTTCTGCAGAGGTTTGGAGGAAATGTTGAATAGGACAGTGAGGGCAAATGCACAAAAGCTGGAAGGGAGCCTGAAAGAAATTTTGGGGAGGCTTTGTGGATTCCTTTTGACCTGTGGCCTTCCTCTGATGGCATTTACCATTATAAACTTTGGACAACAGGCTACAGTGTAAAACATGCAGAAATTTTTCCTGTTTCTCTGTTATCTCTACATTTGCATTTGGTTTTCCACACTTCTGTCTCTTCTTCAGCCCAGCAAAGAATCTTCCACTGCTGAAGGTCAGGAATGAGGCAGTGCCTTGGTGGTCCAGGTGGGAGGCAGGGAGGAACAAAGCTGACCTTGCTTCAGCATGGGCAGCTGCTCCCAGTTTGTTCCCAAAGAAAAGCTGCCCTTGGAAAGCTGGATTGCGAAACTTGGAAAAGCACATGAAGTGTTCTCCCTAACTCAGCCCTCCTCCAAGCTTTCTCAAATCTTTGTTTGGTGTTTTGTCACAAAAATTGACTCTGTTGCTACTTGAGTGCAATAAATAAACTGCAGAAGTCAAAACAAAATGTTTGCAGTTTTGTTCTAGAGACAGGCCATGCTGAATGTCTTAAAATATGCCTGTGTTATGATCTTGCCTGTTACTGGAAGCCAACTCTCTAACTCTCGTTTCTTTGGTTAAAAATACCTTGGTTATTTAATGTTGTCTCTCGGTATCTTTACACTGTAGTAGCAAATACTGCTGGGGTTGAAAGTATCACTGTGCCATGATGTGATGCATATAAAAACAAGGCTCTTTTTGGGGAAACTTTTTTTTCATCTCCAAATGAAGATGTGCTTCCTAAATGTAGAGGTAGGGCTCTGTTTTTTCTCTGACTGCTGAGAAATTCTGCGTAGAAATCCTCTGATTAAAATAATCCATAATAAGCCATGATAGTAAATAAAAATCTATGTGTATACAAAATACAGCATGACGAGGGAGAACACCATCATCCAGTGTGGCACTACGAATTCACTGAGGTTTTTCCAGGCTGAAGTAGTAATTGATTTTTACTTGGTGGCACTGAGTTACCTCATTTAGCCTTAAAAGTACTAAATCACTTTGAAACAGGAGCATGGAGGCACCTTCCTCAGTCAAAGGCTTTGATGGCTTCTGACACATCCGTGGAAAGGAGAAGGTTTTGAAATTTAACAGCTGATACTTCTGCCTCAGGTTGGATTGGGGCTGTGCGAATGCTGAGAGGTGATAGTTGCCTCAACAAGTGGATGTTAAAATGTCCTTGGAGCTGAAATCCATTCTGATCCAGTGTTTACCAGGTAATGCTTGGCTGCAGCATGGGTGGTGGAGCTCTAACGTGAATTGGATGATTTCTGATGCCCTGAGAGTCTTGCTGCCAGCTCAGGAGTAACAGTCCTGCCTAGATTTGTTCTGAATCAGGTAAAAGCCCACAGCAGTGCTCAAGGGACAGCAGTGCAGACAGTCCTTCCCTGTGGCAGCCCAGCTGTGGCAGCGTGTGGAGAAAGCAGCGTCAGGGTCACGGAGGCTGACATGGAGCCTGTGTTGGAACATTTGCTCTGTGGGAAGATGCCAAAGGCTTGGCTGAGCAGGCTCGGAGGAGTCTCAGCTGAGCAGCACGTGCTAGTTTAGAGCACATGGGTTTGCTCAAGGCTCTGGTGACTCAGATGTGTCCACAAGGTCACACCAATTTTGGTATCTTAGTTGCTGATACAACCCGGGCTGAAGGTCGCTCCAGAAGGAACTGTAGCCAGTTTGTGTACACGGGATGTTTGACAACTTGGGAGCCTCATGTAATCCATTGTCCTTCAGTCATTTTGCTGCCAAAACCTTGAGTGTCTGCAGAGTCATTTTCTGAACTCCTGCCAAGAGTCTTTGTTTTGAAGTCAAGGAAGTTGTCTTCAAGGAAATGTCATATCCAGAATCATTTGTTAATTGTGCACAAACGGTGGTGCACAGGCTGTCTTTTAGCAGTACTTTCCCAGCTTTCACTTGCCCACTTGTGAAACGTGTTGTTAGCAGCAGTAGAAGTTCATAAATCTCAGATATAATCTGTGTGTTTAATCAGCCTGTCCAGTGTTCCAGGATTATCTCAGCCTTGTGTTTCTCAGGCTTGATTAACAGGAAGGAGAGAGCACTTAGGACACTTGTTACAGGTACATGATGTCTCCTTGTTACTTGCATAACTTTTTTTCCTGTTGTGTGTCGATGTGTATTCGAAGAACAGTGAAGATAAAAAGTAGATTTTCTTTAAGACAGAAATCCTCCTCATTCAAAAATTATGTACTCATGGTCTCAGGACTGGTAAAAGCTTGCACGTTTATTTGCCATGATGGTTTGCTGTTTATGCACTTTATTTTGTTTTTCTTTTGCTTTGTTTGTTTGTGCATTGATCTAGAGACCCTGTTCCTCTTATTACTGAAATAGATGAACAGTGTTAAAGAAGACATACAAACTCTTGGGTGGAGGAATGTAATTTACAATTATAATTCTTTCTCACAGAGCATTCACTGCTTTTAAATCTATTTATTTAGTGCCTGCTAACTTTAGCCATGATGGTGATGGAATGCTTTTTCATGCTGGCTCGTGGAGACTTGAAGTGGATTAAGATTCACCTTTGGAATTCACTGAGATAACTTTGTCAATGGCAAGAAATTGCATGCAAAGTGAAAAGGCCAAGAATGTGCTGAATGCTTTGGCATCATCAGTGCTGTATTAATCTAATTTCTGATTGTGCCTTGCTGTACTAGTTCTCTATAATAGTTCCTTATACCGAGGGTATGTTTGGCTCCACATTAGGGCAAAATGCCTTGAAAATAGGGCTTGTGGTTGTATCGAAGTGCTTTTGGCAGAAACGAAGATTAAAAGCTGTCTGAGGCAGGTTGTGTCTCCTTGTCAAGTGGCAGATGGGTTGGTTGTCTGTGTAAACAGTGAGACTTGCTCTCTGATGTGGTATTGCTGCTGTAAAAGTGTTGGGTTGGAACTTAATTCCAACTTTACCAGGATTTTAATGCGACAAAAATTGGGACTGAAGGGGTTGAATTGACCACTTTGGTAATTGATGTACAGAATCTGGCTGTGATGTAGTTGTGGAAGGATGTATAGTATATGAACTTTTTATGAGAGGGTGACATTTACTGTGGAAATAAACTGATAGAGAAGGTTGTGCTTTGTCTTCTTCCCCTTACGCATCACCTCCTGTGTATCTTATAAATGCAGACATAATACAGAGTGTAAAGAAGAAATTGATTCCATGAATTGGTTTGTAAACTTGGGTTAAAGTCCTGCTGTTATTTTCCTTCCCATCAAACCTCTCCTCTGTTATCTCCTGCCGCTGACCTGTCCTGTGCTGCCCCTCTGCTCTTTTGTCCCTGGGAAGTGAGGGACTCCAGGAGTCTAGACGTTGGTTTTTGCTTTTTCTGGTTGGCCTAGCAGTGAGATGCCTTTGAGCTTTTTAGGAAAACACAGCTGAACATTTTCTTTTTGGAAAGAAAAATGTTAAAACTGTACTCATGGGGCTTTAAAAGAGAATTTTCCTTCTCATTTTGCATTTAATATATAAAACGTGTATACACTGTGCTTAGCACTCACTACTGGTGTAGAGCCTTGCTCCTACTGGGATACCCATAAAGTAAAAACAGTCTGGTGTGCTCAGGAATTGTGAGATTTGATGTGTCCCAGTTTTCACTCATAACAATCACACTTGAACTGTGTTGGTCTGTCACTTCATGTTGGTAATATTTTGATTTTATTTCTTTTCTCTTGAGCTGGTAAAATGAGAACCTTGTTCTTGCCATAGCGAGTTTCTTTGCTGGTCTCTGAACACAAATTGCAGCAGTGCACTGACATAATAGAGGGGATGTATTGACAGGGTATTCCATATAATGTTAGATCCAGAAAAGATTTTTAATAATCTAAAGATGTAGAACTATAAATTCATCTTTTCATCAATTATTTTAAATGCCTGTATTTGTGAAAGTAGTCCAGACCCCCGATGGTTCTGGCTTGAATCCTAAAATCTTCACTGACTCCTAGGTTTGAATTTTCGTGAATGAACAGACCCTAACTTTGTAAAGCAGGAAACAGTAGGATTTTATTGCATTGCTGTTTGTTCATGTTTCCGTGAAGGGGAATCCTGGCCTAAGAGACATGATTCTGTAATTAGAGTATTAGTTACACTAGATCACCTCTTTCAGCTTTACTGAAAATCAGTACTTTTCACGCTTTGCTAAGTGAGATGCTCAGAGACAAGCACTAAAAATTACACGTTACAGTTCAGACTCTTCCGCTGTCTTGATATTTTCCTTGGTACTGAGGCCTTTTTCTGCTGAAGGGAAAAACGCAGGATCCATGCTGTTCTTTCATAGCTCTCGTTTCCTCCAAACTATTATTATTTTCCTTGGAAGCCTGTCTGAGCAGAAAGTGTCAGTCATGGATCTGCGTGTCTGGTGGCACAACAATGATGTGTCATCTTCCAGTGTCACAAATAAAACGAATCTTTCCAGGTCAGGAGAGAATTTCAGCTCATTTCTCCTGGAGTGTTTGCACTGGAGAAGCCTCATACTAACAACTCAGCTTTTTTCTTTTCTCCAGGAGGAACGTCTGCCTTTTATTCCTACAACTCCAGCGCATTGTTCTTTTCTGAGTGCCTGCCCCGTAAGTGCCGTGTGGGTTTTTTTGTTTGTTTTTCCGCTAAAAATAAAACCCTCGAATTAATTTGTGAAACGGTGTTTGAACTTCCTACCAGAAGTTAGTCGGGTTGATGTGCAGCGAGACAAAGCTGCAATTATCTCTATCTTTGTAATCCCGAGGGGCTTCATTACAGCGGCTCCTCTCTCCCTGCTGCCGTGTCCCAGCAAGGTGAAGTTCAGCATTCAACAGACACAACAAATTATTATTTTCTGTGTCTGTGTAGTGTTTCATCCCTGCTGATGGAACATTTAACTGGGGGTTTGTTTGGGGTTTTTTTTTTCCTTGCTGTTGTTGTAGTAACAGGAGAATCTATGCGGGTTCAGACATACCTTGTGTTATTGAAACCGACTTGTTTGATAGTGATGCGGCAAAAAGTATCGACAGTTCTGCTGCATCAGCTCCTCCACTGCTCTCGGCCAAAGACAGGGACACTTCCAGCCCCAAAACGGCTTTAAACTGCTCTGGTGTTAATATTGCTTAATGCAATTTGACAGGCACATAATGCCCTAACTCCTAAAGCCTCACGCTCTAACAACAATTTCATGATGGGCTAGTGTGGCTTTAAGCAGGCTTTCCTGAAGTTTGAGATTTGCTGATCCAACCCTGAGGGCAAGCACTTAATGCTTCAGACCCTCCAGAGTGTTACTTACACTTCAGAGTAACATTTCCTTCTTCAGGTGGTGCTTTGTCTTTTCAGAACGCTTAAACCTCCCTTAATTTGACAATTTTAGCTATCAAAGCTGAGGGTCCAGCGGCAGCAGAAAACTAGTGAGGATACATTTGGTTACAGACACAAAAACTGTCTGACATTTATACTTTCCACTGCAGAAAATTGTCTCTGTTGCACACCCGTTGTTTCAAGATCCTTTAATTATTTTTTTTAACAAATAAATGCTCTTTTTTTTTTTTCTTATGTGTTTTAGTAGGACATAGTCCTTTTTTTGTAGTGATATCTTTGCCAGCATTTAAGTATTGAGTGCAAGTCAGGGGAACTGAATAGATTATTCATGCATTTATAATTCCTTGTTAAGGGAATGTCTGTAATACTTTGAAAAGAATGTACTTAAGTAGCTACCTGCAATTCGCAGTGCTCTCTGCCTGGAAAGCGATCTTTAGCTATTGTTCAATATTTATTTTTAGAAATTGTGGTAATGTGGAGAGAGGTCTATTCAAAATATTTTACTTAAAAGAGCACGTCAATATATAGATTTGGCAGGAGGCAAATCCTGGCTTTCTCAGATGCCTTCAGCAAGGAGAGGGAGGAAACAAGACCAGTGAGAATTAAATGTTCTGGTGTTGTGCATTGTGTTTTTTGCATTTCAGTGGAAGATGGATTATATGAAGGATGACCCCAACCTTCTGCAGGTGGGGTTTGTCTCTGGGGTTGAAGACAAGGTAGAGTACCCAGGTGAAGGGTCTGTGGTGAGTGTGGACAGCAGCAAATGAGAGAGAAACTCATTTAGCAGATTCTAGTCCCAAGAATTCCTTGCTTGCCTACATAACAATGTGAGGAATCTGACATTTCTGTGACTTGCTGAGTGTAAATGAGATGTTGGGATAATAAAAGACACTTCGAGAAAGTGGATGAGGACGCAGTAAAGAGGAATGAGGAATTTTGAATGATTTATCCTCATGTTCATGAGGGAGGGATCAGTTCCTCATCCATTTGGGTTAGATTGGGTCCCTTTTTCTGGAATGAGCCATTCTCTGAGTTTGCAGCGAGCAGGAGAGAGCCTGGCTGTGCCTTTCCCTCAGGAAGGTGGGCATGGCAAAGCTTGCACAGCACCTCCCCGCTGCCTTTTCATCCCTCTGCACACATTTTTTTCCCTGTATTGGGGGAAAACAGCAGAACAGCAGGTTTCTTTTCACTGCAGGGTTAAAAGGTGAGTCCTGGTTTATTGAGGACTTGCTAGAAATACCATTTCCTAAATGAGTGTGTTACCAAGGATCCTAAGTGGCTAAAGGGAGAGGAAGGGAGCACCTGCTGGTTTGGTAATTGATTGCTGGAGTGAGAACTGTGGGGAATTCCTGAAGAGCTTTAATGATCCTCTAAGAGCTGGAAAAGGGATAAGGAGGGACCAGATCCCTGTGCAGGATGGGGGTAAGGCACCACTGAACACTGGTATGAAAAGTCAAAAAGAGAGAAATGGGAAGGAGCTTTAGGTGATACTATCTTCACTGTTATCAGCTGGCTATTAATTAATTTAAATCCCAGTAAATTATTTGTGAAATTGAAATTCCTGAGCTGGTTACTAATGGGATTCCATAGTAGGAAGCAATTTTCCAGCATTAAATGCATCACATGAAAGAAAACCTTTGAAAAACAACAAAGAATAGCAAACTCCATAAATTTCATTTGACAAAATTGGTAGCAGTTCAAGTGTCAGAAGGGTAAATAAAACATAACAGCTGCATGGAGTTGTCCAGATGGCTTGGTGATACAGGTTTTTTTTAAAAAACCACATTAGTTTGAATTAACTATAACCAAAATACTAGCAAATTGAAATATTTGGAGGATTTCAGTAGGACCTGTAGCTATTGCAGCAGGGACTGTGCCTTGGAAACGAGAGTTGTCTCCAGTTGATAAAAATGTAATGGATTTCTGGCCTGGGATGAGCAGGGAATTGTGGAATTGAGCAGCCTGTGTTGATGAGGCTGCTTTATCCAATACAGATCTGCTGTCAAGTGCTCAGAAAGATTCTGAAATACTGGAGAGGATTCAAACAGGAGCAGCCAAACTGAAGGAGGGAATGGAGAGACTTTGCCTGGTATAGCAGCAAATGAAAACTGGCAGCTTAAATGAGCTGTTCCACAAGTTACTCACCACAGCTACCCAAGAAACCTTGGCAGAAAGTGCCTCACCAATTTGATTCTGAACTCCAGCAACTGCCTAGGAATTTTCACATGCTGCTGTATGAAAACTGATTGCTTTGAAGAAGTCTGGCTTGCTTTTAATTTAGTATATTTTGCACTTCATTGAGGAAATCAAATTATCGTGGTGTAGATTGGCATATTTTAGCCAAACGTGATACACTTGAACCAATATGGAAGGACAACAGGATGACTTTGGAAAATAGCTGGATTTGGGGAAAGTTTAACCTGATTAAGTAATTCTGTTTTAAAATCCGAATTGTAATTCCTTTGTGCTCTTTTGGGAGAAAAGAATTAGCGTGCAAAAGTCTTTGGTTATTCTGAGGCAGGTGTTCACTGTTGTCTTTAGGGTCTGGGTGGAGGCTGAGGTGAGTTGTATCCCAGTAAGTGCAGGGTTTTGAAAATGCTGGAAAATGTTCATGTGCAATAGGAGGGTAATGGCTGTTGTAAAAACAAATTAAGGCTGTTGGTGAGTAAACGCCAAAATGGAGCTTTTTTTTTTTTAAGGTGTAGAAAGTGATGATGCTTTTAGTGAAAGTCTCTGTGTACATAATGTGGGGAAAAAAACAAACCTGGGCAGCATTAGTGTGGGAAGATTAAAGGAAGATCCCCTGTTTGCAGCCCATCTGTGATTTGTAGCTGCAGCTCTGTCTGCAGAGACATCAGGGTGCAGGGAAAGGGGATGAGAGCCCTGAGCCTTGATGGATACGGGGGAAACCCTCACGGCTCTCAGAGCCTTTTGTTCCTGGTGCTTCATTAGGCAAAGCAGATGTGAGATTTAAGGGATTACTTGCTACTCTTACAGAGGCTCAACAACAAAATCCAATACCGAGAGGCCTCAGACTCCAGCTTACATTTCGTCTGGGGAATTGTAAATTTGGAATGAAACTGTATAAAGTGTAAAATGTAGTTTATAATCAACCACAAATTTCGGTTTATGGCTTGCGTGCCATCGTTTGAAATCTGTTATCCACACTCCCTGACCTGACTTAACAGTCAGAGGGCAAATCTCCTGAGTGGAAATAATTTTACATCAGTTGCCACGTACAGAAATGGAAAGGTCAAAACGAGATACTGTGATAAAAGGTGTTCTGAATTACCTATTACCTGTAATAGCTGTATTAATAATAATAGGAGAGGTTGAGAGAGCAGGATGGGTTAATGTAGCTGAATAAAACACCTTTTAGGTGTGAAACATTTTCTGCATATTACCTTGGTTGTTAAAGAATACATGCCATTATCCCAGAGATTTAATAAAACATTGGAGGGTCAATGCAAAAATGAGTTTTGATAGGACAAGACAGACTGAGACAGAGGTAGTTGGAAGTCGTGCTGCAGGTGAGGAGTGCATTCAATTATTGAGACACTCCGACCTTCCCTTTCCTCAGTGTTTATAGAACCCAAGAGAGGTTTTGCTGCAGTTTTCTGAAAGGAGTCCTTTAAGTAAAGCCAACTATTTGTGTACCATTTGTATGTAAAAAGAATTTTTGTGTTGGCACGGCACTCTGTGGTCTGCGTTTCTTCAGCGTTGCTGTGCTATTAAGTTGTTGTTTTTAAGGATCAGTGAATCTGTACCAGCTTGCTGGGTGGTTGTTAGAAAAATGGGGGTTTTTTTTCAGTTATAATTATATTAAATGTGAATTTGAATATACTCTTCATTTATATTGACTTTGAAGAGATTATCTTTTTTGAATTCCATTTATTATATTTGCTCTAAAAATATGTAAGCTCTTAATTATTTTTTTTTTTAATCTGGCATTTGATCTGGATTGCCATTTTCATCTGTTGCCTTTAATTAGGCTTCCTGCTGGGTTTTGTAGCTTTACAGTTCATACCTTGTGAAAGAATCAATTGATTTCAGTGCAGATTCCCACGGTTACTATTCTTAAATTGCTTTCTTAGCTCGGCAGAGCGGTGGCAGAGTTCTTGCAATTTGATCTTCGCAGCCACTGCTGTTTATTTAAAAAAAAAGACTACTCATGATTTTTCTACAGCCTGCATTAGATGATTTGATAATTTATTTGTAGGCAGTGTTTGCTCCAAGGAGTCACTAGAGCTGCTTCTTAATTCACTCACCCACAGCTGACTTCACTGCCAGTTACAGAGTGTCTTGGAGCTTCCTCTGGACACCAGCCAAGTATTCCAGAAGTGCGCAGGAATGTGAGTAACATTGCACCCCAAAACGTGGGATTTCAGTGGTTTTAATTTTATGTATAGATAATATATCATGTATAGAGTAAATCATGTAACAGCTGTCGTTAGATGTTTAGTCAAGAGGATGTAAAGGGCAGGTAAGTCTGGAGGTGAAGGTAGGTGCAGAGGAAAGGGACAGTGGAAATGATTTAGATAATTCTGGGATTTATGGGGCAGCTCTCTGAAAAGTCAAAATGGGGTTTTTGGCAGAGGGTTGCAGAAGGGAAACTTTTCTTCTTATCTGCAGCATAAAAATGGTGGGTGAGTGAGCAGTGATCTCCTGAGCTGTGTGTGAAATGTGTGATGGCCGTTCCAAGTCCTGCTCTCAGTAAAATTACGGACAGTGAAATGGTTTGAAACATGTCAAATACTGCTCTTAAAGCTCTCAGAGATATGTGTGTAAATTCATGATTTTTTCTTAAATTAAGCAATAATATTGAACACATTTATCATCTTTATTATTGTTATGGGCAGCCTGATAGTGCTTTGTGCTAAATACTGTCGTGAGATTGGGATTCAAAGCTGTGCCAGGAGAAGAATCAACACGGCAAAGATTTTCCTCCTTGTTAAAACCTAGCTTAAACAACTGATTTAAGAAATCAAGTCGTTTAAGACACGAGATTAAAATCATGCCTTAAATCAGTTAATACTGGGAAACACAATTAATTTTTATGTAAAGAACTTCTACCCGGGCATGCTGTGAGGGGGAAAAAAGGTCCTTGAAGTGCTTTTTGCTGTATGCAATTTCATAAACCTGTTCCCCACATAAATGTGGGCTGCTTTATCCTAGGAAGCACTGCATATTCTAAAACCCTAATTAAAACTGTGCCTTATTTACACTGTGGGCCTGCTAAGTGCATTGTGTCATTATTTAAGACTGTTACTCAGGGTTTGTTTCATTCAGTATAAAGCCCCCAATCCCACCTACCACTGGGTATTGTGTTTCTCCTAGAAATAGTGACATATCCCATAATTTTGCTCCTGCAACTCTACTCTTGTGCTCTACCTCTTTGTTTTTAAAATAAAAATATGAGTAAAATATAATTTTATGTTATAATCTTTCTGTCTGTACTTGTGTGTTCAGATAATTTGGGTCTTATTACTAAAGGTACACCTGGAAAAAAAAATGTTAATATGGGATGGAGTTGTGCCTCTCTTCTGTCTGAGACAGCCTGTTTTGGAGAGGGGCAAAGCAGGTCATATCAGTGGTAAAATCATGTTGTGTGAAGTGCAGAGCTTCTGATGAGCTGTTCTCTTATCTGACATTACATATGAATAGAAAGCAAGCTGCCTGTAAAGCTTGCTTTAAATTTTAATAAACTGCAGAAAAGATAAGTGGTAATTTCCTGATGTGGATGCATCTAGTACAGCTTGCTAAACCCAAATTCCAGGATCATAAATTTTAAAACAAATCTTTGTGGCTTGAATTTTTAAGCTGGCATGATAGATTCAAATTTTAGGGAAATAAATTTCCCTTCCTCCTCTCTGTCTGTATCAATCTTACTGAAAAAACGACAGAAGATTTGAATTTGAGAACACAATGAAAATAACAGGAGCGGAGAGCAATAGAGGCGACTAATCCTCTAATTACTTTCTCTGAACACTGGGAATTGGGCTGCAGAATATCCTTCAGTACAATCTAGAGTAAGCTAAATTTATTCCATTCCAAAGCTGTAAAGGGAGGGATTTTGCTACCAGCTCAGAATAGTAATGGGCTGTGGTGGTCTTTATCTGATGGCAGCCAAGCAGATGTGGCTGCTCTGTCAAATGCCTGTCTACAGATTGGAATTTTCCTGGCTCTTAATTGCCCTGTGCTGGCCCTTCCACACCCTGGGGTTTGAAATGTAACTAAACAATTTCATCATTTTATAAACGATGGGGTAGAGCCCTGTGTCTGGGCATGGGGGCTGAGAACGTGGCACATTTACAACAGTGACTGTTTGTGTTGGACTCTGCTATAAAAGTTCTCTTTGGCTCCACACTGTGATATCAAAGCTGTTTAGTGGCAGACATGACCTGTCTTTTGGCTCAAGTGCTCTCAGCCAGTTCTTTTGTGCTTGCTTTACTCAGCAGTGTGCTGTTGATATTGAAATTTTCCCCAGCTCCTTATTCCACACTGAAGTTCAGTAAATACACAAAGACGCTGAAGTTAAATGTGTGGCTTTGGGCTGAGCCTCCCTGTAGTGGTGTTGATTGTGTTTTGTGAACCTGGCTGGTATCTTGGACACTGAAAGTTCTGGAGTAACACCCAGGGACAAAACGTTCTGGGATAAATGAATCCTAAATTTGGTTGTAAGCACTTAGTTGTAGTTCTGGTGAGTGGCTGAGAATGGGATTTGCTTTCTCACTGTCTTTCTCGATTTGCAAGATGGAGAGACAGTACTGGTCCCACATCCTCCCAGAGCTGAGACACCTCCTGGCTGCAGAGATGCTCTTTTTTTTCCCTCTCCCTTGGATAATTTAGAAAGGTTTGGGAATCGGGGCCAGCCTTGTTTTCAGTTTTGCACAGATTCAGAGACAGCACCAGAGGGGTTTACAGTCACTTATGTTTTGAAATGAGCTTGGCAGCTGCACATGTGGAGAGAGAGGAAAGCTCCTTGCTTCCCACTTGTTAGCAACTTGATTTTTCAACTCCCGTGCAGCACGTAAATTAGGATTTAATTCTGACTGCTGTTTAATGTATTATCTTGTTGACTTAAATCACTTAAGTAGCTCAGTTAAACATGGTTCAGTGTGTGTGTGTGTGTTTTTAAATACACTAAGCTGTGTGTAAGGAATGTGAGTAAGCTCTGAACTTTGCCCAGGAAGATTCTTGGTCACGTGTATAAATGAGAACTGGAAAGGTGACAAACACCGTGTTCACTGTGCACTTGTTGGGCTAAAGAAACCCAAAGTGATATTTTTCCACATGCAAGATGTGGGTTATTAACTTGTGCTAGTGAACTGAGAGGTCAGATCACCCCTCCATCCCTGGAGGAGACGAATACTACAGATTTATCTCTCTTGGGCCTTCTGCCCCCAGAAATCTCTTGCAGTAAGGACGCTCAGCTTTAAAGGTGAGCTTAAGATACCTTTGCCAAGAGCTGTGAAGTGTGTCCAGCTTGGTTCAAGCACCAGTTGAACTCTTCTAAAGGATACTTTTTTATTATTGAAAGTCTCCATGGAGGAAACTGCCACAAAGTCCAGTTTGCAATGACTTGTTGCAGTTCCTGTAGCAATCCCAGAACAGTGAAAAAGAGCCTGATTGTTTTTGTGTTTGTGCTGTCAGAGTGCCTTCTGTCAGGACAATATTCCATAGTGTGATTTCTAGAGAGCAGCTTCTGTCCCTTGATGGGCTCTATAAAATGTAACTTTCTAGAAACACTGAATGGCTTTTTGGCAAGAAGAATTTGCTTTTTTCTTCCCCCCCCTCTTGAGAGAGTTTTGTGCAGCTGCTTACCAGGTCTGTTAAGGTAACTGTCTGGAGAGTCTTTGGCTGTCTTAATGTAAAACTGACTTGTGTCGGATGCAGTTTCTGGTTTCTGGGAGCTGTGGAATGATCTGCAGCTTCTCCTGGAGTTATTTTGTGCTCTCCTTTGGCAGGCAGGCCCAGCTTGGTGCTCAGGGGTGCTTTGATTCACAGGAGCATTCACTGCTGATGAGCCGAGTGTACAAATCTTTCAGGCTATGTATTGATAGAGGCCCTTGAGGGGACATTATCACTATACTTTGTTTTTGTCTGGCTTTTAGTTAAGGAGTCTAATTTGTGGCTATTTTGTGTGCTTGGCATACCCAAATACATGAGTGTAGCCAGACATCTGCTGCTTTTGTTCCTGATGTGTATAAATGAATTGTAGACTGTTGGCACCAGAATGTTCAGTTACAAACACTGTTGCATCCTTCTCTAATTACTGATATTTTTGTGGGTGTGTCAAGAGTTTTGGGGATGTGATCCAGCTGCAGTGACAAAATCATGTTTATGCCTTCATGTTTCAATCTGTAGGCTTGTAGTCTTCCTGGAGAAATCCTAGTCTTAGGAAACGAATGCCAGAAGTTTTGGGGTCAGAAGTTCTGCTTTCCAGGAAGTTGCACGTGAGGGAAGGTCTCACTGATGTCCAAAAAATGATCTTCATAATTTGATTGTAAGCTGTATTGACAGGAATATGAAAATGTAACATGTGATACAGTAGGAGATCCCCATATAGTCTGTAGTGATCAGTTAAGACAATGAAAAGAAAAACCCTGCTGGAGTAAAAAGTAGTGGGATTTTTTTTTAAAAGTATGGATAAATTATTGTTGACTGCAAATAAAAAAAATGCAAAACTTCCAAAAATATGCATGTGACAGTCTGATACAACAACACTTAAGGTCTCCTTTCAAACACATGAAACTCTGCATAGGAAGTGATAAACAGAGATGTCTCCTGAGGTTCTCAGGAGGTGAAATGTATCCTCAGCACAGCTGGCAGCTCCAGAGCAGCTGTGATAGAAAGTGTCACAGCAATGTGCAGGCACTGGTGTGTCCAGAGGAGCATTCTGGATTTCGGGAAGGATGATTTATGCTTTGGGTAGTTGATGTATCTGACACTGCTGCACCTTTGTGTGATGCCTCTGAGCTGTCTCTGGGTCTGGTCTGTTTGGGGGAGGAAATTCAGCAAACTGACTAAAGGAGGAAAAACACAGATAATTTCATAGATGGATGAATGATCACTCGCAATATAATGTTACTGAACATGGACAGGAGAAAATGGAAGGAGAGAAGAAAGATCTTAAGGGCTAGAAAAGTAAAAAGGTGAGAATGGGAGGAAAATGATTCATAGGTTGGTTCAGCAAAGTGTTGGTTCACAACCACCAAAAGTTGGTGATGTACAAAGCAACTCCTGAGCTACTGTGCCATAAAGTTGGTGTGTGTTGCTATAAACTGGTGTTTGCTTTGAGCTGTTTTTACTTATTAGGGGGCACAACTGAGCTTACAGAGCTGGTCAGGAGTCCTGGGAATGAGGTGGGACTCTGGAATGGTCAGCGGCTGCAAAAATGATGGTTTGGACCCCTAACTTCAACCTGTGCAACTTCACCAACATCCCCTGCACATTTTGAAGATGTTTTGAATACTCCCTTTTGTTTGAGGAGTAGCCTACTCTACATTTTTTTCTGAAAAGCAGAGTGTAGCCAAGTGTCTTATCAGCCCTGACACAGCTTTACAGTAGCATATCTAGGAAAACTTTTACCTTTGTGCCTCTTTCCTTGCTGCAGTGCCCAAGCAGAGAATTAGGGAATGGCTTGTTTTAATGCTGCTTCTCTCTCTAGAGAGGGTGCTGTGTGTGGTATTGGCTGGTTGTCTAAAACAACACAGGTTCAGCAAATGCAGAAGATGGTTTAACATCTGCCTGTTGAGTTGATCTATGGTGAAGTGCTCGAGTGGGAACACACAACCCCACATGGGCACTCGGAGCAGATGGCTTTGATGTGTGCTCCAGACAAATGTGCTGTCCCTTCTGTCCCCTCCACCCTCAGCAGGAAGGGGTGGATGAAACAAACCTGGGAGTGCTACAAAAGCCATAGAAACATGAAGTGTAAATAAACCCCACTGCATTGACTTTGTTTCTGTGTTGTCACTGAGCCTCGAGTTTTGGGGGGTGATCTGCATTCAGTAAACTGAAGTGGGGTGGGTGACCTGCTTCAACTCGTTCACTGTGACAGGGATTGCAGACAGTGCCACACGTAGGTCGTTTCAAAGTGACAAAATTTAATTTCTTTACGGTGGCACATTTCCTTCCCTACATGCAGTTACTGGCTCTTGGTCTTTTTTTGGGCCATTTCCTAACACTCATTTAGTTGTCAAGAGAATATTGACAGCTGAAATATTAGAGACAGCCAAGGTGTTAACACCGGTGTTTCAAAAATGACTGCAGAGATGTTGTTGCAGCTGCAATATTTATAAGGAAAGGGAAAATTTTGGAAGACTGGGCTTGTATGGAGCTGTGCAGGAAGCAGATGCAGAGTTAAAAGAGCTGGGCCAGTGGTTCTGATTGATAGAGATATTTCAGTCTCTCCTACACCACATGAAACCCTTAAGTTTTCCATAATAATGGAAACCCTATGTCCTTTGCAGAAGGCTATAGGGAAATTACAGTATATATGTAATAGCTGTATCAGTAGGCAGAGGTCAGTGTAAATTTATTGAAATGCTGTGTTAGAGAAGCAGTAATTCTGGGCAATTACTGTCAGCTTTGAGACACAGTAAAATTGCAAACAGTCTTTAGCTAATGTTCTATGAATTGGCGTTTGTCTTAATTTGCTAGGAAACTTCCCAAGTGGTGGACACACTTTTCTGGTGTGGGCAAAATATCAGTGGCTCACGCTCATGAGCTTTTGTTATGTTTTCTTACGATAACTCAGAGTCTGCTGGCTCTGGCAGTCAGTCTGTCCGAAAATCCAGTGGAAATGGGATGTGTTCTTTGCTTTTGAAGGCTTCCTTCCTTGCTGGCTAAAGCTTCCTTTTAAGTTGCAAGATCTTTTGTCTGACATCCCTGAGTGTTTCTTGTGTTCTCTTTTTATAAAAGCAATGGAAGGCCGGCAGCCAAGTCTGAAAGCATTTAACTCATGAAGGCTCTGCTGTCATTAATTTTAAACACGTCACCGCGGTGTCGGTCAGCCCGACTACCAACAAAGAAAACTAAAGTGTTCCCATAAATCATTTTATTGTCCTAATCCAACCTAATTAACTAAACTAAAACTCCTGTTCTGATGAAGCAGCCCTTCCTGTGAGACATCTGCCTCTCTCTTAATGGATTTTAGCTTTTATTTCTGCTGTAGTGCACAAGAGTTGGTGACCGTAATAACGTCAAGTCCCTCTTGCCATCTTTGGGGAGCTCACCTGGCACCAGGGAATGGTTAATTTTAAATTTCCAAATGCAGAGATATATATTTTTTTTTTCATTCCTTGGAAACATGGTTTGCAAGCCAGGAGGAAGCAATAAAATCTCTATTTCTAGAAGTGGATTAGACTTGTTCCCTGCAAGCTTTGCAAGCAGCCTAAAGGCTCTGAGAATTTTGGGATCTGCTTCTGTAGTTCACTGACACGCTCCTGACACGGAAGGTTTGACTTAACAGTGTTAAGTTGATGTAATCGTGCTGTGAGCTCCTGACCTGTTCTTGAACTCTGGGGCTGGAGGTGACTGAGGGGAAGGAGCAGCGCTGTCAGTGTGCAGGGCTTTGCTGTGGGACACCAGGATGTGATCCTAGACAGGGAACATCTGGCTGAGCACAGGTGTAAATTCAGTGTAGGAGAAAAAGGTGGAAGAAGTTCTGACTAAAAGAGCCATTTCTGCTCTTGGGGATAATCTGTTGAAGAGCTGTTAAGTTTTTCTGTATCTTTGCTAAAGAAAAGCAGAGTACTAAGAAACACCAGTTTTAAATATAACCCTTATATATTCTTATTCCCTTTATCTACGAGGTGTCTTTACATGGGGTGAGGGAATTCTATTTTCTCACTTCTTGAAATGATGATAAAACTGATAGCATCCACCTTTCCAGGGGAGTGAGTGGGAGAGCAAAGAATTCAGATGGACTGAGATATTCCAGGGGTTGGCAGAGTTGCAGTGTTGCTGCTGGGAAAGCAGACTCTGTTTGATCTCTATTTGATCTTGGCTCCTCTGAGACCTGACAGATTTGTAAGTCGTAGCCTTTAGCTGCTGCTTTGATTGTGAGGGCAAAGTGCTGGAACGAGGTTTTGTTCTCAAAACGGAGAGAAAGGAGCAAGAATGAAAAAGTGTGTGTAAAGAGGCAGGGGAAAAACCAAGGCCAAATGTAATTCCAGCCAGCAGGAAGGATATAACTGGAAACTTGAGCTACTAGCAAAGTTGAAAAATGAAAAATAAAATTTAAAAAAGGGAACGTTTGCTTGGGCCATGTTATTGTGAGGTCATGAGCCTTCTCCTTTTCAGTCTCTGTTAAAATTGGGCAGTTTTGATCCAAAATCACCAGAACACAAATCTTGAGGTAACGGGGGAACTGTGGGATTTGCCTGGAGCAATAGGGAAGAATCTTCCTGCTCCCCTTAAGAGCAGGCTCAGCATACAGTGAGGCTGGGAGCCTCCATCTGGGAAAGCCATGGAGATGGATGGATTGCTGTGCAAACACGAGCCCTGTCTTGTGAAAGTGCTGGGCAAATCTGTTTCTTCATATCCCATAGACTGTGGCACTCAGGGTTCCCTTACTGGACTTTTAAAAATCCCTCAACCCCACTGTGGACACTCACCAGCAGTGGAATTATTCTGGAAAAATCTCTTGCTGCTGTTTGTTCCCCTTATTCCTCCACAGGGTTTTTGTCTGTTCACCTTCACTTCGCTCTCTGTTTCAAAGGGAGTTGCTTGAACTCAGCACCTTGAGACAGTTAAATGTATAAAACCAACTGTTGTGGAGGCAGCTGAATTCCCCCAGCCTGTGTTTCCCCACCAACATTCCCAGTGGACAAGAGGTGGGATGTGCTACCAACAGCCTGGAGCCACATGGGTTGCCTTGGTAGGCTCAGCCTATGGATGTTAGCAAGGTTTTTCCAGCATTTCTATCTGTTGGACACCAATTCAGCATGGTTTGGGGGTTTTTTTCCCTGTTCAATTGATAATTCTCATTAAATTTTAAGAACCTGAAAAACTAGGAATAAACAGCTCGGAGTAAGTGCAGGGAAGAGTAAAGGAGCCCAAAATGCTGGAAGTGCCTGAAAGAAGATTTTTCTTCCATGATTACTCAGGTAAAACCACAACCCTGGGATTTATGGTTGAATTTGAGGGCCTTAAAGGTGTTTTAAAACTAAAATGATTCTACAATTCCACTCACTCGAAAGCTTGGTGGTTTCTAAGAAAAAGCTTTGAAAATACCCAATATTGCTCTGGTGGATCTTGGACCCCAGCCTTGGGGTGCAGGTGAAGAGAGAGGTAGAGTTTAGTGCCAGGTTCTTGTTCTTCCCTTTCCTGTTTCGTGCCTGAAAGGTGGACATGGTGTTATCCAGCCTGAAACTCTGAATTTATCTGCTGGAACTTGTGAAGCTGCTGCAATTCTTGTGGGAGTCAGGGCTTTTCTCACAACTTGAGTTGCTATGCCAGGGCAATTATGTGACAGCCATCAAGGGGTTTTGAGGAGGGAATCCTGTTGACAGGAAAAACAATCTGGAAATTTGAATTCTAAAAGCAGCAAAAAGGCAAACTCACTATCTTGGTTGCAAAAAAAACCCCAGATTTGTGCAATCAATCTCCAGACTCTCTTGGGACTTGTAGTAGTGTTGTTCTATATTTCCTCAGGCAGTCAAAATCCTTCATGATTTTGCCTGTGTCTGCATTCCACTCACAATAGTGTTTTATTAGGAGTCTTAACTTCCACTGTGTAGTTCCTAAAATAATGTTACTTGTCACTTTTTTCTTTTTTTTTTTTTTTTGACTTGAAAGTGGCCAATTGCTTTGAGACCAGCACTTAAAATACCTGTGAAATGTCTGAATTGGAGCAACTGCTGGTGCTGAGCAGGCTGTGAAAGCACACAAGTTGAAACATTTCTAATAACGTTCTTGGCTTTTTCCAAAAACGATTACACAATTCCAGGAAACTAAATGTAGCATTTCTGCAGTGAAAATAACTGGATATAAATAATGGAAAACAAAGAGGAGGGGAAGTAGATGGAGAAGAAAAGTTGGGAGGGGAAAGGAGCAAGCACAGAAAAGAAGATTATGTCCTACCCTGGAATTTCAGAGGACACACTGACCCTGGTCAGTATTATTAATATATCTAAGCCCTGAGCTCTGTAGGCGTGGGGCATGACCTTACTCAGTAATTCAGGAAGTCCTTGTGTTTCCCTCTGTGTTTTTTCCATCAGACCTTAAAACTTTCAGCTTGGGTTTTCACCAGAGCTTCCATGTGATCCAGAAGCTTGTCTGACATGAACATGAGCTTGGGGCACACGTCCCTGCCAGGGAATTTTTTTCCTGGGTGCTGCACAGAGTGGCTAGAGGTGCAGTCAGGAATATCACATTTACAGTCTGTCCTCTGCTGTGTTCCAGCTGCAGCAGAGTTTTGTGGAAAGGAGTGAAATCTTGTGTGGGAAAGCTCTTGCTTTCTGATGTTTGAAATGGTGATATCTGATAACATGAGTATGAATTGATTATTGCTATGTTAAACTTAAAACTTAAGGTGTAAGGGTCTCCTGTTTATCACTTTATTTCTTTTATATGATAGGAACACCTGAGACCTGCCCAGGGTTTGAACTCCCTTTCTTAGTTGTCAAACAGGCACAGAGGAAAAAAATTTCGAGACCACAGCTCAGTGTCGTGGCCGGTCACAGAGTGTTAGTGACTTAATCCCAACTGCATCCTGGTGCCATTGCTTCTTCCATCTGTGTGCCCCTGTAGTGGGTACTACAAAGCACAGATTATTTATAATCTGGGAAATTCAGGATCTGGCTATTACTGATTACCAAGTGTGTTGACATCACTTTTCAGCTGTTGCAATTCCTAGACTTTGTCTTTTTGTTAAAAAGCTTTATTGCAGAGGAGAAGTGCTGGGAAAGGTCCTCTTGCCTAACCACAGAATGGTTTGGTGGGAAGGGACCTTAAACGTGATCCAGTTCCACCCCTTTGCCATCGGCAAGGACATTTTTCACTAGGCCAGGTGCTAGAGCTTCCAACAAGAGGCACGTTATAAAAGCATTGTCTGGTTGTAAATGCATGAGGTTTGCAAAAAAAACAATTCTTTCATTACGTGTTTTCAATAATTCTGTGTCAAATACTCTTGCTAACCCTTAGTAGGCTTTTAGTATGCACATAGATGTTTTTAATACCTCCAGCATTCAGAAGGGGTTTTAATGATTTGTTCAATAATTGATGGAGCTTTGGCATAATTTAGGCTTTTGTGAGAGATGGCAAGCAGATGAGTAGAATATATTTAGTTGTTTAGTTTAATCATCCCTTTCTGTGAATTCTTTAGGTGAAAAGCAGAAGGAAGGAATGGAACAAGTGAGAGAACCTCTTGGAGAAAATTATCCCCTTAACTGAAAACTGGAGAAAGCCTTAATTAACCTATTAATTCATTGCTTAAGTGTCTGCAAAGTGTTTTCTGAGCAGTAACAGTCGTTACCTTCCAGAATTGTGTGTGGTTATGTGGACCTTTATATTTGCATCTATTTCCCTGTTAGCCAATAGATTCAGTTTCTCAGCTCATTTCCCTCAGTCTTGGTGAGATAAAGCAGAAAACAGGAGCTGTCCTCTCCTTGTCTTCTTTTAAATACTGCAATCATAATTAATCTTTGATGCTAAATCCATATCTATAGACACCAGTCTGCTTTGACAAGTAGTAAGAAGTACCCTTTAATGAAGAGAACCACACTGAAAGTGTTTGGATTTTGTCACCAGTTATATAAAAATGCTGGACTCATTCTGATATAACCAGAAATTTACTTAACCTGGAGTGCTGGAAATCAGTTCTATTGCTCACTTATTTCAAACACAATCAAGCCAAAACTCCCTCAGCTCCAAGTCTCTGCTAGGGTGCAAGTTGCTGCAAGGGTTAGGAATTGGCTATCATTTCAGAGAATAAAGGTGTTTGGAGTCTAAACTGTAAAAATGGTAAGTATTGGGTACTTCTGAACTCAAACAAGTGCAGCTTGGGGTTTTCCATTAAAAACAAACAAAAGAAATCCTATTGTGTTTACCCAACCTTGTAATAAAATGTTACGATACACTGCTTTTCCTGATCAGAGCAAAGGTGTTTATGTAGCCAAATGATTTTGATTACAATATTTTTGTGTATAATACTCATCTTTTTTTTAATCCACCAGGCAATCAGCTCAAAAGGTCACCACAGTATCTCTTACACATTGTCCAGAAGCCAGACAGTTATAGTGGAATATATTCATGACAAAGATACAGACATGTTTCAGGTAAGGCTCTAAAATACTTGGATTGTTTTTTAAAAGCAACATGAGCAGCCCCAGCTCTGTGTTATCCTCTTGAGTATTCTCAGTGACCTGTGGGATCTCCACAGTCTGACCCAGCTGCATTACAATGGGAGCACTTGGAAATTTTGCATTATTCTGCTCTTTGCAAACCAGCATCTGTTAATGTTCTTACTGACTTACTCCTTTAATTGTGCTCTGCCTTTTCTCCAAAGACAGACAGTACTGAGAGAAATGTTTGGATTCAAGAATGAGCACAGAATTACACCCACCACCCTCCAGATAATCACATAGTTGGAGTAAAGAGAAGGTGGAAGGAGTAGGATGGGGAAGGAGGAAGGTAAAAGGAGCTGGGCAGTAGGGGAGACAAACCAGGGATAAATGATAAACTGTTCCTGAGGGCTGTGCACATCTCTCAGGTGGTGTAGGGGACTGGGCTGAGTTTCTCTAAGCTCCCATCTATTGTCCAACATGTGCTCAGTGTCCCCTGTCTGCATTTGTGTTTTTCTGCATCATTTAACATTCTGGTAACCTGAGTGGTTTTCTTGTGCCATGGTTATTTTTATGTATAATAAGAGAGAGCAGAAATTCTGTGCAAACTTAGACTTCGAAACTTGGGGAATCCAAACGTGCCAAACAACCTTTTTCATTCTAGACTGGTCAGGTCTGTGTTATCTTTGTGTTAGCTTTGACCTCTAATTAGAGCATCTCACCAGGAATTGTTATCCCTCCTCATTCAGCCTTTCATATTTAGAAGGGTTAACAGTTGAGTGCTGTTGACAGAGAGGAAATAACTCTTTGGAGATGTTGTTGCTTCTCTTGCCTTCTGTATTTTGCTCTATATTAAATTTTCCCAGTGTGACTGAAACTATTAGGTCCAAATAGGAATTGATTAAAACCCAGTCCTGTTCATTTGCTGCAGGATGAAGGATTGAACAGCCAGGGTGAACTGAAATAGGTTTTTCTATGTTGGCTAGTGAAAGAAAAATGTAACCCATCCATTTGGCTTACTGTGTGATGCTTCTTTATCTCGTGAGTAGCTGCAGTAAAACTTTCCTGTATATAAATTTTGAAAAGCCATTTTTGAAAGCTGGATTTTTTTTTCCCTTCTTGTGTAAAAAATGAATAAAGAGTTGCAGAACAGCTTCTTTTTCTCAGCATGCTGTATAGACATTTATTGCATGATGTCCTAGTGGTGGATACAGCTTTTTTGGGGGGGGAATAAGACACCACTTCAGTCTTGGGATGTGTGGGAGGGTCTTGCTGTGGCTTGATCTCAGTGTGACCTCGAGTGCTGTGTCCTGGTTCAGGTTTCTCTGGCTGTTTCCTGAGGATTGGCCTGCAGGGGCTGATGGCTGGGGAGAGTGGAAACAGGAGTGGTCTGATGGACTGTGGCAATAATTCCCCACTGAAGCAATGCCAGAGCAGTTGAAGAAGTTTCCATTATTTATATGAGCCATTAGGTTTTAACTGTTCTCATGAATCTGTTGGAGAAAAGTTACTTGAGGATGTTTAGTGCAGCCCTGTGGTACGATGACAAAATCCGTGTCTGTTGATCCACAGAGTAGAATTTCTTTGTTGGTCAGGCAACACTTGGTCAGACAATTCCTTGGAGTTTGATGTTTTCTTTTCAGATATGTGTTCTTGGCTGGTGTAGGATGTGGAAGTTGAAAAGGGAAGGATAATTCCTGGACTACAGGATTATCCTGAGCCTTGAGGCCCCACTTTGGCTGCAGTTAACATGTATTATCCTGAGCAAATCACTCAGCTTTATTCCCACTGTGCTTGTTGAGCTCTGGTTCTGCTGTGTTGTTTGTAGTTTTGTTTTTTTGGTTTTTAAAATGTAACTGTATTATGAAATCTACGTGCAAATGCTGTTATGCACCTTTGTCTTAGTGACATCCAGGTCAGATTTCTTCACTTAATTACGAAAAGAATGTACCAATGTGTTCCTGTAGCATTTCCCAGATTCTATCCTCCAGAATCCATGTGCTGCTGTAAATGAAGATTCTCTTCAGAGTTCAAGCATTCTATTGATGATGCATTAGGTGAAGTTAAACCTGTTCCTTCATGGTTTGATGGGGTGAGAATGGGTTGATTATATCTGTTCATGCCACCGCAAAGAACCCAAAGTGCAGCTCCTACCCTAAATAACTACGAGTTTATACAAGAAGCAGGTACATTCAATAGGAAACATTGATTTTTTTTTTTTTCCTGAAGAACAGCCTTTCAGAAGATGCAGAATCCAATTCTCGATCTCACCAGAGTGAAATTCTGTTGAAGCCCAAGAACCTGCAGCTGTTAAATTGTGTGCTGGCGGGCTTTGCCTTGTCAGGAGCAGTGTTTTACTGACAGCAGACAGCAGCAAAGCCAGGGACTGCCTGCCTCTCACGCAGCTTTTAACAATCACCTGCAGAGGACACGAAACTCGCTGCCTCGGCGGCACCCGGCGCGTTTATGGCTTCTTGTTGGACATATGACACAGTTAACAAGAAGGCTCCCAAAAACCAGCCTGAAATTTGCTAGAAAGGAGAAAGTTGTCTATGCTGTGGAGGAAAACAGGAGGAAAATGAGTAATGAAGTGTGTAGAGAGCAGCTCTGAATAATGGACTCGGTCTGTAGTGACTGTAGTCTGACTGCAACAGCAGAGGAGTTAAAAGTTTTGGAGGGTGGATGTTGATAGTATCAAGTTTTTGATTTATTCCTTAGGCATTTGCCTTTCAGGTAATCTCAAACCCAAATTCTTGATTTAATACAGAGTTTGAGAAAATTGCCAGATTTTGAAGGTGACTTCTTCAAATAAATTCAAATGCTGAAAAGTAGCACAGTACATGAGTGATCCTCTAGAAGGCTTTCTCAACTGGAAAAGGGAAGAAAACCAAATATTTAAATATTTGATTTAAATAGACATACTTGTGACACAAGCGAGATAAGTACTTAAGTGTTTATATAAAATATTACGTATCATTCTAGAGATTTAAAAAAGCACATAGATGCATTGTTTATAGATCTTAATGGTTATATCCAAACAAATTTGAATTTCATTTGAAATGATTAGTGTGATGTAAGAAGGGCTGGGAGCACACACTTGTGTGCTTTGTCATCCTTTAAGGAAAAATGAAGCAATTTTTTTCTCTAATTGCATCTAAAAGCTTTGAGAGAGTGATCTATTTCAGAGACTTGCAAGAGGCAGAAACTTGTTATGAACAAATTAATTTCGTATTTGTTATTTATTATCCTTTAAGCGACTCCACGTACAGATAGAGAATAGTCAAAAGTTATTCATGAGGCTCCTGCTGCTGCTGCTCAGTGCTGACTCCTAGCAGGAATTGCTTTGGGTGGGAAATAGAAACCTGGTGGAAATAATACTGTAAAAGGAAGAAGAATATTGCTTTGTAAGATTTAGCTTCAAGTTGTCAAGTTCTATAAATCAGAAATACCCCATATTAAATAGTTTCTAAACTCTGTCTCCTGGGTATTCTAGTAGACACTTTCTGTGAGAAACTGAAATGTACACTTTTGATTAGGCCTTGTTGAGTATTTCCTGTGCAGGGAGCTCATCCCATTTTCTACTTTTGCTGACCTTATACGGAGACAGTAACTGGATGTGTCATTGGAGACATGAATTTTGACATGTGTTAGAGTGAAGCCCTGCAAAGCAGAGCTTGAAGCAGCAGAGAGAAGTACAGGAGAGATCCCTGCACTATTTCTATCAATCCGGTTGTGACAAGGCTTGGGTGTGGATAATATTAATTTCCTTGACTCTTGAACAATGTTTCTTTAAAGCAGCTTTAGTTTGCAGGGATGTTTGTTGATGATGGAACCAGACATGGCTCCCCATCACTGGCTTTCAAGAGCAGGATCTGAGCAGAATGGAACTTCTTGGGGGACGCTGAGATCGTGTTTAGCGAGGAGGTTATTTAATATCAATGTAGATACCTGATACCGAAGGTAGTTTCATGGGAAGAGTATTCCTAATTCTGTTTGATCATAAGGTGTCTGTAAAATTAATATTCTGTTCCACTTCTTGTTCCTCAGCTCCACTTTCCCAGTTAAGCTGAAAGTTGGTGTAACATTAATTTGCCTGTAGAAATATTGATAAAGCCTCACTGTCTGGCTGGCAGTCAGATCCTTCCATCCATGCAGTCATGAAGTTTTCTGTCCCAGATGTTTCCAGATTTAGAATTAAAAATTTTAGCTGACAAGATAGAAAAATCTTCCTGTCTACTGATAAGTGTGTTTCATTTCTGCTCAACTCAAGAAAATTATTTAATTCTGTTAGTCATGCATGTGCATGATTGGGAATAAATTTCATCACATGGTGGGTTTTGCCTGAAAACTGCTTTCTGGGACTACAAATCCTGAAAACATGAAGGTGGGTAGCTCTTTGTTATGACATATCAAAATAACCAAGTTCTGGGTCAAAAAAAAGTCCTTTATATTCATAGCAAATGTATTTGAAACTGGAAAATGTGAATAAGACTCGTCAATCCAAGCTAGGTTTTTCTTAGCTGACAGAATGTAGTGGCAAGTAATTTGCTGTGGTTGGATGAGGGAATAGCAAGGTGATAATACCTTTTCTGGTGGCAATACTCTTATCAAACAGATCAGCTCTGTTGATTTATTTCAAGCAAGCATGAACATCCCTTGTGGTAAGCAAAAATGTCATTCCACGTCCGTGATGTATTCCTGCCTAGGACAAATGTGGAAATACAGGTTAGTCTCTGCTCGGATCTTGCCATCCAGAAATTCAGTAGACAGAAGTATTAACCTGGCAAAACTGTGTCCTCAATGCTTCATTATTTCTGTGGGTATTTCTAGTTATACCATTTTTTTTTTTTTTTTGCAGGTTGGGAGGTCTACAGAAAGCCCTATAGACTTTGTAGTAACAGATACTATTTCAGGAAATCAAAATAATGATGAAACCCAGATTACCCAGAGCACCATCTCCCGATTTGCCTGCAGGATTGTTTGTGACAGGAACCCACCGTACACAGCAAGGATCTTTGCAGCTGGATTTGACTCATCTAAAAATATATTTCTTGGTGTAAGTACTGCTAATAATGATGATACGAGCAAGCTCTGGTTTGTATTCTGTTCCTTTCAAGCCCCCAAATCTCCTTGTATTAGTTGATAACTTGTACTGTCATTAGACTTTTATTACTCCAATGCACCAGCTGCAGTTGTTAAGTAGAAACTGCAGTTTTATGTGCCTGAGTTATCACCATCACAGACTCGTGGTCATAATTGTCTTTAACAACAAAGCTGCACTTTAGTAACTGTTAGTGGGTTTTCTTTAGGTCTGTTTGATGTATTTCTGATTAGTCACTGTGACTGTCACACGTAGGAAAAAGCGGCCAAGTGGAAAAACCCCGATGGCCACATGGATGGATTGACAACCAACGGGGTGCTGGTGATGCATCCCAAAGGAGGCTTCACGGAGGAGTCCAAGCCCGGAGTGTGGCGGGAGATCTCCGTCTGTGGGGACGTGTACACGCTCCGGGAGACCAGGTCTGCTCAGCAGAGGGGCAAACTGGTAAGTGGGAAGCAACTCAAATTAATCAAGGGGTGCTTGTTTTCCTGCCTTTGAATGGAGGCATTGCAGCAACCCTCTTATTAGAGGGTGAAAATGAGCTGAGGCACAGACTTCCTGTTAAACACAGCATGAAAAGGGTCCTGGTTTATTCCTCTTCACAGCTTTCCCATCTTAACTCCAACCATTCCCTGACTCTGGCTGCAGCAAGCTCCTACTGTAGGTTTCCCTTGCAGCCTCAGACTGCTGGTTATTTCCTCCTAAACTCTGACTGCAAGGATTAGTGTGCAGACTCTTGACTGCAGACTTTTACCTGGCTAGACTGTGACTGCAGGGGTCAGTGTGCAGACTGACTGCAGGCTTTTACCCGGCTAGACTGTGACTGCAGGTTCCAACAGCAGGCTCTAACTGGAGACCCAGACTGACTTCACAGCAGTGGTTCTCTCTCCCCTGGATCTTTGTTCCTAAGTCTCTCCTTCATGCTCCTCAAGGATGATCCTCCCCTTACCAGCCAACCCCTTCTTTTACTCACTCATCCTTATTGGATATAGCTGTTACTCATTAGGAGCAAGGCTGTATTGGTTAATTAACACACCTTTTACTTATTGGGGTGAGGTCACCTGTATTCCCTTCTACAGAGGCAGGTACAGGGTGACTGTCCCTGAATAGTGGGCACTGCAAGCATCTAAATCTGTGTGTTACAGCAGATTTTGCACTGCTGTTCTGTTACTGATTGTATGGGAGAACACTCGTAACTTTCTGCTAATTCCGCTTTCCCAACTGAAATAGCACAGAGTGTAAAAGCTAAATAAACCCTGCTCTGGAATCTCCATCTCTGAAATGTTCTCCTGGGATATGGGATGTTTGGAACTTGCTGCATGGGGAGCTGTCTTTTGCAGTACTGCCAGAAGAGTCCACTTTAGTGCAAAAGCAGTTTGGGTAAGGCAGCTTCTGTTTGATTTGTCTGCCACTGGGAAGATAAGAGGAGCCCTGGAAGTATGTTCCTGTTTTCTCCTGTGAGGCAGGATGGGCTTTGCCTTTCCCAGAAGTGAGAGATTTCAGCTGCCAGGGACCTGTGACACATAAAACCAGCAGAGAAGTCAATGAACTGACTTTGCAACTGTGCCACTGGCTTTGCAGAAAACTGAGTGCTGAAAGAGTTAGGGGAACGGAGTTGGGCTGTTCTGCTTTCAGCAGACACCCTGCAGGACATAAATTGCTTTGTCCCACTGATGGTGGCAGGCACATGTTGCCTGGGGACCTGGACAGATGATGTGGCAATTGCAGCCTTTGTACGTGGTTAGCAAAACACCTTTTTAGGGCTGCTAAAGAGAGGCACAGCAAAACAAATGAATCCCCCTCCCTGCATCCAAAATGAGTTGAATTCTCATTTAAATAAAATTGCCTGGCACACTGGTATTGATGTGATCAGTATTCGCTGATTGGGTTCATAAAACCAAATGCAGGCTGTATAATGAATTGAACACGTTGCATATGAGGGGAGCTTTTTGCTTTGCTGTTTGTGAAGGAATTATCTGAAAAGAACATCAGATCAAGGCTTCTCTCATCTCTGCTTGAACCACTACATTTTTCTGCTGGAATTACTTTGCACTGGTGACCTCTTATCTGTAGTCTGTATTGTGCCACTGAGGTGTTTTGTGCAAGGATGATCCACAGTTAATCTGTGAATTTAAACTGGATTAAAATGTAAATGCTGAATTGGTTGTCATTCATAGTATTCTTAGGCAGATGTAATGATTTCATGTGACCTACTTAATGTATTTGTTTGTATTTGGCTATTATTTGTTCTGCATTAGTGGTGTTTTCTGCTTGCTTTCTGTGCATAAAGCCAGGCAGTAGGTCTTTTTTTCTCTTTAATTTTATAAAGAGCCTTTTTAATATATATTCATCATTAATGAACTGATAGCAAAAGCACGGGTTGCTTATATGTTAGTGACATTAAAATAAAGAATATTTCACTCAAGTACAATGTGTGTTTGGCATAATCCCTTGAAAATGTTTTAAGTACCTGCTTTTAATCAGGGAGACGCCTTTAGGCAGTGCACGCTGGGGCTGTGTTTGCTTGGAATACCTCATTAAATAAAAGGCCTAAATGAGAGGGGTGGGTAACTGTTTGTAAGCTGAGCCTGTGTGGCTTCAAATCTGTCACCTGAGAAATTCAGCTGGTAATTCTGTCTGCTGCAGTGCTGAGCCATGCAGGTACCTGTGCTGCTCCTGAGGCACACTCTGGGAGCTCATGCTTCTGCAAAATGCTTGACCCTTGCCACAACCCTAGAAAAAATGGTGTCTGGGAGGCAGAACAGCTGGCCTGTCCTGGGTAGCAGTTTTTAGTCCAAAAAGGACTTGTTTTTTTGTTTTTTTTTTAAACTGTGTGAGCAGCTTCTGTCAGTCTATGTGGGCAAAGAATTCCGGGAGAGGATCTGCTAATGCAGCCCTCAGGGAATGGCACGTCTTTTCTTCAGTCTATCAGGACTTACTGAAATACGACAAAGGCACAGAGAATCAATATTGGAGGAAAAAAATGCATGCTCAGGGGCCCAAAGACCGCGTGTAATAATTTGTATTGCAACTGCAAATGCAAATCCTCTTTACAAACACAGAATAAGAGCCCAGTGCTCGTTATAATCCCAGATCTAGGTTAGGAGGTGAGGTGGATTCAGGACAACAACAAGACGAAATTAAGTAGCATCTGCGGAGGTTAAACGCTGAGAAAGGTGCTTTGTAAAAGCTCCCAGGCTAAACACCCTCCCCTTGTGTCCCCCTGCCACCAGGTAGAAAACGAGACCAACATCCTCCAGGACGGCTCCCTGATCGACCTGTGCGGGGCCACGCTGCTGTGGCGAACGGCGGACGGCCTCCTGCACACCCCGACGCAGAAACACATCGAGGCCCTGCGGCAGGAGATCAACGCCGCCAGGCCCCAGTGCCCCGTGGGCTTGAACACCTTGGCCTTCCCCAGCATCAACCGCAAGGACGTGGTGGAGGAGAAGCAGCCTTGGGCCTACCTCAGCTGCGGCCACGTGCACGGCTACCACAACTGGGGCCACCGCAGCGACACGGAGGCCAACGAGCGCGAGTGCCCCATGTGCAGAACCGTTGGCCCCTACGTGCCTCTGTGGCTGGGCTGCGAGGCCGGGTTTTACGTGGACGCCGGGCCCCCCACCCACGCCTTCACCCCCTGCGGACACGTGTGCTCCGAGAAATCCGCCAAGTACTGGTCGCAGATCCCGCTGCCTCACGGGACTCACGCCTTCCACCCCGCCTGCCCGTTCTGCGCCACGCAGCTCTCCGGGGAGCACAACTGCGTCAAGCTCATCTTTCAGGGCCCCATCGACTGAGAAACGGCTTTGGCGATGACCACAATAAAAGAGTTTTCTTTAACGGTTTTACTGTGAAGGTTTTTTGCCACTAACTCTTTAGATTTTACCTTTTTTTATAATGTTATTAATGAGGGGGCGGTAGGGTGGGGATGGGGGAAGCGACGAGGAGAGCGGAGGGACTGTGGTGGAATTGGGATACATTGATACCTGGAACTTGACAGATATCAGTGGTTGTGCATGCTCAAAAGCAGCATATTCATGGAGTCCTCTTGGTCAAATTGTAGTATATTTGTAATCTTTTTATTAGTACCCTGGATCAGAAAAAGGTGTCTTAAATGATTTTTTTAAGCTAAGATTTTTTAATGGAAAGGTTTTTTCTTCTAAACTTTGACAAGCCTTTAAAACCTATTTTTCAAATCTAGAAGGAACATGCAGAATGTAACTGTCTTTCATTTGCAATATAATTTAACTTGAATAGTTTCTCAAGGAGCAAATACAGAATGTGTGGACAACCATAGGTGAATGTTCACTAGAGATAATTGGATATGTAAGAGAAAAATTAGCTGCCTAAAATGTAGAGGATAAAAGCTATTAAAATATCTATTATGGTATAACACAGCTGGCCAAAAAGGCATCAAAGATTACTTGAAACTGAGGAAATCCTGTTTGCATTGATTTCCTTTCAGTGTAATAGATATCCACTGGCTATTAGGTATGGGAGATGGCTGATTATTTTCTGTCTTTTTTTTTTATTATTATTATTTTCCATTTAACCTGCATCTGGTGAAACCACTTTACCCTTCCATTCTGGGGTTTAAGCTGATGCCCTGTGTATGTGTAGTCTGGCCTTTTTATCTGCTTTGCTTGCCCTCAGTGCTCCTTACCCAGGACCTTTGGGTGAGTGGGAGGCCACAGATTCCCAAAATCTTTTGGGTTGGAAGGGACCTTAAAGCTCATCAGTTCCACCCCCTGCCACGGGCAGGGACACCTTCCACTGTCCCAGGCTGCTCCAAGCCCTGTCCAACCTGGCCTTGGACACTTGTAGGGATCCAGGGGCAGCCACAGCTTCTCTGGGCACCCTGATGGAGCCAGAGACGTGTCCAGGCGTCGCTGCAGTGACAAAGGGGTGGTGCCACAGGGTGACAAGAGGTTTAGGTACAGAATTTATAAACCTGAATTCAGGAAAGCACTTCTTCTGTGTTTAAATACAAGCCCACGGCCGGGACTGTTGTTAGATTCTCCAGAGCTTCAGTGCATTGCGGTTATTTGCTGTTAGGTTTTGAAATACAAAAAAAAGAAAGAGCAATTTTAAATAAATTATTTTTTAAACTCGCTTTAAAGCATTTTCACTAGAAGGGAGAGCATCATTTCCAGTTCAGCTGAACGTTTTTGTTCACTTTTCAACTTGCTGCCATCTGTCACCTTTTCTTTTGCATACTGAGTTGTGTTTGTATCTTTTTTTTTTCCCCCAAATGTTTGCAAATCAAACAACATTCAAATGTAATCAAATACATGCACCAGGGTGGTACATCTGAAGTGGATCACTTGAAATTTGTGACTTTTTAAGAGAGCTGATAAATGTTTACTATGGAAATAATTAAATCAGAATTTCATATGAGGTGTACCCTGCCCACTGTTAGACTCATTTCATGCAGAATGATAACTTTGATTGTGGGTTGTTTTTTTTTTTTCTTTATGCTTTCTGTACTCTTGGTATCTGAGGTATCAATCTATCCAGGTTTAAAAAAAAATTTGGGAGAAATTTATAACATCTCTAGATGAAATTGATCATTCAAGCTCAGTTCTGTTTAATCAGCTACAGCTTTTTGCTATATTTGTGCCCTTTGTATAAATATATAATTTATATGATTTTAATATATTCTGTATATATATATACTTGAATTGGCCTGTTCATATTTTGGTTGTAAAATTGTTTTATAGTTAACCTTATAAACATTTTACATGTCCCTTGCCAATGGTGACGGGATGGACTTTGTCTGCTGCTGTTTTTAATATAATTTTGCTGTATACACGTTCAGCATTTTAATAATTTGAAAATAGCTTTACTTTCCTTTTTATGCTTTTGCTGTTAAAAAAAAATAACTTTGGAGCTTTTTTTTTTTTTCTAAAAGCCCCAAACCATACAGTTTTTGTCCCACTCAGTGATTGGAAACAGGATAAACCTTGTTAACCTACAACTCTATGCTTCTTCCTAGTGCCTTTTCAAAGAGATCCTCTTGTGGTTCCATATTCCAAGTCCTTACTCCCACAGGGCAGCCTCGTGGCTCATCTCCACGGGGAGTGGCAGCCCAGCCAGATGGGGAAGAAACACCTTTGGCCTTCAGTTCCACCTTTCGGAGGTGCCTCTTCCTCGCTCCTGAGCCCCTGCAGGTTCCTCAGGTCCCACAGCGCGGCGTCATTCCTGGTTAGCAGATACCTCATCTGGGAGAGGTGGCCTCGCTCCTCCCTCCCTGCCTGGAAACCCTCACCTGCTCCCTGGGCTCTGGAAACCCTCACCTGCTCCCTGGGCTCTGGAAATCCTCACCTGCTCCCTGGGCACTGGAAACCCTCACCTGCTCCCTGGGCTCTGGAAATCCTCACCTGCTCCTCACGAGAGACGCTCTGGACATGCCCGTGGGAGCTGCTCCTGGCTGGATTCGGGCCCTGCAGCTCCATGTGGGGCATTCCTGGCTCTGCTGGCAGCTCTGAGCTGAGCAGGGTCTGCTCATGGTGGGGGTCTCCTCTGAGCCCCCATGGATTGGAAACAGCCCAGCTCCCGGGCATCCACCTCCCTTCCCCTGCTGCTTTCCTCCTTCCCTTCGCCGGTGCAGTTTAATTGCTGCTTCAGGGCTTCAGATCCCTTCCTGCTCCCTGTGGAAAGTGAATGTACGGTGTTGGAAGAATCCTCACTGGAAGCACAGCACAGAATCAGGCTCGGTGTGTTTGGCTTGTGTGAAGCAGAACACTGGATAATGGTTTGTATCCAAGGGAAGTGTCTGTTTGAAGCTGTTTAAACAAGATTTTATTTTTTTTCCCTTTTGCTGTCGGCAGTTCTGTATAACACGAGGAATACTGCAGGAAGGAAAACTCTCAGAATCCCAGAACGGGCAAGGCTGAAAAGCAACCACGGGGGCTCATCTGGTCCCACTTCCCTGCTCAAGAGGGACATCCTGGAGCAAAGGTCACAGTTCTGGAATATCCCCAGTGAGGGAGACTCCACACCCTGTCTGGTCTCTGTTCAGGGCTGGGTCACTGCACAGGGAAGTTCTTCCTCACATTCAGGTGGAGCTTGTGGGCATCAGTTCCTGCTCATTCCTGTTGTCCCACAAAGCAGAGCCTGGTCCCTGCTCTTGGCACCCCCTGTAGATATTTATACACGTTTTTGAGCTTCCCTCTGCTGTCTCTTCTCGGGGCTGAACATTCCCAGCTCCTTCAGCCTTTCCACCTGAGAGAGGCTCCACTCCCTTCGTCCTCCAGGGAGGATTTGCCCTCTGCTCTTCCTGCTCCAGCATCTCTGTGTCCCTCCTGTCCTGAGAAGCTCAGAGCTGGGCTCAGCACTCTGGGTGTGCCACAGAGGGGCAGGTTTCTTTTCTGGGAAGCAATTTTCCGAGGTTTGTGTGGAATTCAGGGACTTTGCTGTTCAAATCCAGGGTCAGTCCCACAGAGTTGGATTTGCTGGGGAAGCAGAAGAGTTTGTAACATGATTTTCCTAAACCCTGCTCTGGCGAAAGGAAGAAACATTCAGCTCTTAGCCCTGCCTTCCCTCAGCTCCAGAAGCCTCTCCTCTGCTCTGGCACCTCGACAGGAAAAAGGAGTTTGTGGATAAATAAAAGTGGAGTCAGTAAACTTGAGAACCACCCTCAAGTTTATTCATTATTTCAGTGTTATGATGTTCCTTACATCTCATTTCCAATGCTGGCAGTGTATTCCATAAGGATTTTTTTATCACCTGTTACTGTTGATTCTATTTGAATGCCTCAAAAGCAGCTTTGACTGCATAACTTAAAAGTATTTTTCTGGTCTGGTTATTTTTTTTAAGATTGTCTGTCATATCCACTCACTCTGGAGCTGGAACACTTCCTTTTTTCCCTGGCAGTTTTTTGGGAGAGCGCTGAAGTCTAAATAAAATGAGTGGTGGACGCTGTTCTTACTGGGAATTGTTGTCCAGTTGTACGGGAGAGTTCACCCAGGATTGTTTTACTCATTAATTTTTTTCAAATGTAGTCACTTTTTGCATCAAGGTACAGTCTTAGTAGTGTACAGAGTGAGTAATTAAAGAAGAATCTTTTTTTTCCATTGTGAGGGTGGGAATGGGGATCAGAAGAGATGAAAGCCATGGTTGAGCTGCTTCCACTAGGGACAGGATCCACCTTGATGCAAAGGAACTGTTTGGAAATAAGACTGGAGCTGTTCATCCATGGCTCTGAAAAGGATTCTCCTCCTTGCTGAGATGGTCAGGGAGTTCTGGGATTCTGTGGAAAGCCCACGACCTTCCCAGTGAGACTCTCCTTGGTGTTTTAATGGCACTTCCTGGAATTTGAGGGTTTGGCTTCAGAGCTTGAGCAAGGAGCCAGAGATGCTGAGTGTGTCCTAGTGAGGAACTGCAGTGGAACTGTGAACGAACTTTATTGGCCACATCACTCACAGGCAGTCTGCTTTGGCTGTGGTCACTCTCTCTTTAGTGTTCTTGCAGTAGCTGGTGACTTCCTCACCATTTTTTCATTGTTCTGGAAGCGGAAGGAAACTTCTCCAAGACCATCGTGTTTCTGTTCCTCCATCCCACGGTTCTGACACTTTCCTGGGGTTGGAGAACCGTTGGTAGGGACGTGGCTGTGGTGAGGACTGGCAGGCATTTAAAACCCATTTTTAGCCTGGTAAGAAAACTGACCTGGCTCTTCCTCCTCATTTCCTCAGTTTTTCACCCTCCTGTGAGTCCTTGGCCCCTCGTTTCCTATTTAGCCACGCAGTTGCAGTACATAAATGGAAGGAAAGGTGCACAGCTTGGAAGGAAAACACAACCCCGGGGCTGCAGTGTCTTTTTACAGATTTTCCTCAAAATTCTGGGTTTCCTAATCACTCTTCACAAGTCTGCACGCTGGGTGTTGTGAGGTAAAAGGGCAAACATGGAAGGTAAGGCTGGTTTTGGAGGGTGGGGATGGACAGGGGGTGGTTTCTAGGATGGAATCACAGTGGCTCTGCAGACTCTGTCCCACTGAGTGCAGTGGACTTTGGATCTTGGGGGAGCAGTGGAGTGACCCTGGACAGGCAGTAAAGATGGAGCTTCACTCTCTGTACTGCTCAGTTCTCATTCTTTGGCAGCAGAACAAAACCAGGAGCTGCTTGGACACCCAAACACCAGAGGAAACCCCAATGTCTGTCCAGAGTCCCTCGTTGGGGGCATATTTTTGCTTTCCTGGTGGGCAAACCAGTCTCCAAGTCAGCTGAAGTCCCTCCTGCTGGTGTCCTGGGGATTGAGGATGGGAATGGATTGGATCCACCCTGGGGAGCCCTTGGAAGGCAGCAGAGCTGTAGGGAAAGCCTCTCCCCCAGCGAGCCCTGTGTGATGGAGGGGTGATGTTTACCTTAAAACAGTGTGAGCAGCTGTTCAACTTCTGGGTATGTTTGTAAAATTGGTCTTTTTTTTTTTTTATACGCCGTGTGAAATGGACTGGAATAATTTTCTTTTGCTGTTGTACCTGTGGAAGTACAAGCCATTTTACAGGAAAAAAAATTATAAAACAAATTAAAATATTATCTCAGTATTGTCACTGACTCCTTCCGTTTATTTTACCTGCTGGTTGGTTGTCAGAGCTTGACTTTAATTTGCAAAAAAACATATAAACAACTTCAAAAAATAAATGGTTTCTTTTACTCTTTTATCCCCTTTCTACTCAGCAAACAAAACTGGAAGCCTTTGATTGAGGATTCTTAAATATTGGAGGTAGTGGAGCGTATTCAGGTGTGAGTGCCCTGGAATTTCAGTTAATTCCCTTCCCTGGTTTTTAAATTGAACTGTTTGTTTTCAGTGCCAGCTGCCTTCTTGCAGTGTTAACGTAATTGCTAAATAAAAGCAATTTCCAGGAATAATATGCTTTGTGACTCTTAAAATTAATTTCCATAATGGGAATTCAGTGGTTTGTTTTCCATCTGTGTATTCTGTATCTTTTTTTTTTTTGTTGTTTTTGCAGGTGGCCCCTGTGAGTACAGGAGCTTCGTTTTTTAAAAAGGAGCTAAAATGAATTGTCNTTTTTGCAGGTGGCCCCTGTGAGTACAGGAGCTTCATTTTTTAAAAAGGAGCTAAAATGAATTGTCAGCTTTTTTTCTTGGGACTTGGGATATAAAGTGTTGGCATGAGCACAGGGAAGGGAAATAAGGATATCTGCGGTGTTTTCTAGATGTGGTCACCTGCCAGCTGGCTCCTGTGCTTCATGGAAGTCAAGAGTGCTAAATCCTTTCCAGGGACAATAATCCTGGGGGAGTGGGAAGCTTTGGGATGTTTGGGTGTAACTGTGCCCACCTCCCAGCAGAGGAATGAACCCTTTTTCCTGTGGGATTGCTCAGTCCAGCCTCACCCCAGGATGCTGTAGGTGCACTCCTCGTGGCACAGATGTGGTCCTGGTGGGTTCCTGGGCAGGAATTCTGTGCTTGGAGCGAGGCAGTGCACAGGGGAGCAGAGACAGGCTTGGCCCTGCTGATTTGAAATGATGAAAGGCTGCGGGGGTGGAATAGGTGATCTTTAAGGTCCTTTCCAACCCAAACCATCCCAGGGTTCCACGGCAGCCTGGGAGCAGTTCTGCAGGGACCTGGGGCGAGGGAGAAGCTTCTGCTGCTCCTCAGAGGAGGGGAAGAGCCTCAAGGCAGGAACAAAGGCTGAGAGGGAGGAACGAGGAGAGTTCAGAGCTGAGCTGCTGCTGCTGCTGCTGAAGCCCCATCCTGGGGAGAGGGCTCAGGGAATCACTCATCTCATTCCACCATCCCAGGCTGCTCCAAGCTCCAGCCTGGCCTTGGACACTTCCAGGGATCCAGGGGCAGCCACAGCTTCTCTGGGCACCCTGTGCCAGGGCCTCACCACCCTCACGGAAGAATTCCCTCCCAATCTCCCATCCATCCCTGCCCTCTGGCACTGGGAAGTCATTCCCTGTGTCCTGTCCCTCCATCCCTTTATCCAAAGTCCCTCTCCAGCTCTCTGGAGCCCCTTTAGGCTCTGGAAGGTGCTCTGAGCTCTACCTGGAGCCTTCTCCTCTCCAGGTGAACACCCTCAGCTCTCCCAGCCTGGCTCCAGGGCAGCAGCAGTGTCCCAGCTCATATCCTAAAGCAATCCTCAGGACCCCTCAGGACTGACCCTCTGTGAGCTTCTCATGCAGATTGTGTGGGTTTTGTATCAATTCTGTCACAGGTTTGTTTTTTTTTTAATTGAAACCTTCAGCTTTCAGCCTATTCTCCATTCATTTTATACATGACAACAGGACCACACATCATCCTAACGATCCCATTCCCTTGCTGCTTTTCTCCTCATCCCTCCAGCTCCCTGATTAAAGACGTCGTGGTCTTTTCCTTCACTCCTCTCTTCCTCTCATCGATTCCTCTCTGTATTACCTGGCTGTAAAATTTCACTACTTACTCCCTGCAGCTCGTGCTGCTGGGAAATCATCTTTGTGAGAGGTTTCCAGGGCATCTGTGACTCCTGCTTTTCTTTGCCTTTCAAGGCATGGCTGTATGGATGCATATTTTTAGGAGGAACTTAAGAAATCTCTTTCATGTAAAAACTGAGGCAGACAGAAGTTTGACAGAGGAGTCTGAGCCTGATCGTTCTTTTCTTTTCCACTCGCTGAAAACTCCTGTGTGAAGACAGGCTTGAGATGAGAAAAGACTTCACAGCAGAAAGGAATTCA
Source organism: Cyanoderma ruficeps (assembly GCA_008694505.1). Lineage (NCBI taxonomy): Eukaryota > Metazoa > Chordata > Aves > Passeriformes > Timaliidae > Cyanoderma > Cyanoderma ruficeps. Next base: position 48,652,033 of record VZDJ01007753.1, on the reverse strand, counting down.
AGTAGAACCCCACTTACATCAGGGCTTAAAATCCTAGATGTGCCTGTAATCAATGAAATAATACTCTTTGAGGGGTATTGGCCTTAAATGCTGTATTTTTAAAGGAGACTGCGAGGCCTGGCCTTGGAACTGGGCCCAAATCTGCTCATTCTGATGGGAATTGTCCTCTGCAAGGACAGAAGGGGACAGAAAAGGAGCCAGGGACCAGAACTGGGACGTGCTGCTGCCCATGCTGGTGGGTTTCTGGCTTTCTTCAGGGGGTCCCTGCCCTGGGATCCAGCTGTGGCTCTGCACAGCCAGCTGTGTGAGCAGGGACAGGCCTGGCCTCAGCCCCAGGGAGGGCAGGATTTGGGCCGAGGTGCCTCTTGAGCAAAGGCCACAAATCCAGCTCAGCTGGGCAGGGAGGGCAGGGGGCAACACCTGGCACAGCTTGGGTCTGTGGAATCCTCTCCCTTCTTTATTTCTCCCTGATGAAATGGAGGTGAGGAGCCAGGGAAGGGTTGAGGAAGGGAGAATGGGCCAGAGTAATTCTCCTGATGAGAGGGTCCAGGTGAGGATTAAGCTGAGCTTTGTCCAAACTCTGTCTGTGCACAGGGAGTCTGTTTTGGCTTTGGATGTGGTTTGGCAAACCTTACCTGTGAGTGGGCCTGAAGGAATCATGGTATGGTTTGGATTGAAAGGGACCTCAAGGATCATCTCATTCCACCCCCTGTCATGGGCAGGGACACCTTCCACTATTCCACGCTGCTCCAAGCCCTGTCCAGCCTGGCCTTGGACACTTCCAGGGATCCAGGGGCAGCCACAGCTTCTCTGGGCACCCTGTGCCAGGGCCTCACCACCCTCCCAGCCAAAAATTTCATCCCAATATCCCACCTATCCCTGCCCTCTGGCAGTGTCCCTCCATCCCTTATCCAAGGTCCCTTTCCAGCTCTCAGTGGCACAAAGGCACCAAGGATGGAGGTGCTGGGCTGAGCTCAGATTTGGGGATGAGCTCAGATTTGGGGATGGGGGTGCTGGGCTGAGCTCAGATCTGGGGATGGAGGCGCTGGATGAGGCAGGAGGGCGGCGCTGCCGTTCCCCTGGAATGCTCACGGATGCTCAGGGATTTCCTGTAATTCCCTCAGCAAAGGGAGCAGGAGTCAGAGCGGTTTTTCTTTTTCTCATCCCGGCTGGAGGACGCTGCTGGTGGAAATGGGGGTTCTCCCTGTCCCTGTTATCCATTCCTGGGATATTCATTAATTCCTGGTTTGTTTCACACACATCCTTGTCACCCCAGAGAGTTTGTTTAGTTTTTTTCCTAGGATTTTCCCTGCAGGTTTATGGCCAGCTCCTGGTTTTCTGGCAAATCCAAATCTGTCAGAACAAAAAGGAACAAACACCTCACCTTGGTCCCTGTCCCTGCTCTTAGCACAGGACATGGACCCCCAAAGCACCCTGGATTCCAGCAGGATTTTGATTTTGGGGCTGATTCCTGGAGATTCCCCACCAGCTATTGTGGCATCATCCTGATTTTTTTCCTGCCTCTCCTATCTCTCTCCTTTGTTTTAAGGATTAATCTCTAGAGCTGTGTGAATGTATCAGAATTGCAGCCATCCTTTATTTTCCATTTTTTTAAAGCCCACAGGGTTGCAGGGGGAAACGCAACCCCAAAGAGAACGCACATCAAAAGAAAGCCAAATATAGAACATTAAAATAAAAAAAAATTAAGACAATTTTGAATAATAGCAATGTACGAGTGAGATTTAAAAAAAAAAAAAAATCTGCCGACTTTGAAGGCAGCCTCATGACTTATGAATATTTAGAGCTGACAGTCCTGGATAGAGGCTTTTCCCTGAGCTTATTTGGGAAAGTGGTGCTAAACTCCAGCGAGTGATGAGCTCAAAGCAGCTCAGGGTGTCAGAGCTGTGTGAACTCAGCTCCTTCAATTCCAGGGGGTTTAAAGGGAGGGTGATGTCGGATCATCACGGATGGTGACGTTTGACCATGGAATCATGGAATGCTTTGGGTTGGAAGGGACCTTAAAGATCATCTAATTCCACTATCCCAGGTTGCTCCAAGCCCCATCCATCCCAGCTGTCTTGGTTTAGAAAGACAGGTATCTGCCAGGGAAACTGGGGTTCCCCTTAGAATAGAGGATGTAAACCCCTCACCCCCCCCGCCAAATTATAATTTTGCAATTAACGGCTCTCAGGCAAAGATTTGGGAATAGGAATAACTAGGAATATCAACAATACAAATGTGGTAGAAAAACAAAACCACCCCACCAAACCAGCAAACAAACCACAATTTTGGAAAGCCCTGACAAGGTCAGAGCTACAACCTGATGCCCTGTTGGTCAGGGTGTCGGAAGCAGTCTAAAAGTGAGTCCTCCTGGAGTGGCAGATGTGGTTCTGTTGAGGTAGAGATGATCCTGTAGCCAAAAGGGTCCAGAGGTGGTGAGAGGGGTCCAGTGATGGTGAGAAGGGTCCGGTGATGGTGAGAAGGGTCCAGTCTTCCTCCTGTAATCGGGTGAAGCAAGAGGACGTCCTGGTCCCCAGTCCCAGTTTTATCCAGGTAGGAATAGTTGGCTCCTCCCACTGGGTGGAGCATCTCTCAATAGGATGATGGGTATGTGTTAGGAAGGGGAAACAGCTTGGGGAGAAGAACAGCCTGGGGAGTGATAATGGTTCATCATGGAGAGAGATAAGAAGCCTGGGGAGTCATAATGGCCCATCATGGAGAAAGAGAAGAACAATGCCCTACCTGGTGTTAACCCTTGGGCCATTATCAAAAGGCACCTGCCCCCTCCCTCCAGAGTAAACAAGGAACAACCCCCCAACTGTTTTCAGCAGATGAAAATGGAATATACTCTATAACCCAGGACACCAGCCTTGAACACTTCCAAGGATGAGACATCCACAAGTTCTCTGGGTAACCTGTGCCAGGGCCTCACCACCCAGAGACCGTGAGTTTCTGGGAAGCAGCCCACCCTCGGAAACCTGCTCCTCTGAGCATTTTGGATTGTGGTCCTGAGCTGGGAAAGGGGACTGGGGGTTGGTTTAGCCTCCTGCATCCATGGGAGACCCACCTGGTCTTCCTAGAATGCTGTGAGATGTGAGGGAATAGAAATTTGGGGTTCATTTCCCCTTCGGAGCATCAGAATCCCAGATTGGTTTGGGTTGGAAGGGACCTTGAAGCTCATCCAGTTCCACCTCCTGCCATGGGCAGGGACACCTCCCACTATCCCAGGCTGCTCAAACCCCAAAAGAATCTGGAGGGTTTTTCCTGGTGCCTTTGGCAGGAGAAAAAATGGACAAACAATGAGCCAAAGGTGCAGCTCGAGGCCTTGCTGTTGGTTTTGTGATAAAGCTCCTGGGGTGCTCCATTCCCAAGGAAATGCTGCTGTAATGAAGGGATAACACGTTTTTCCAGATGTGTTTAGGGTTAGGAGGCTAAGAGGAAATTCCTAGCTGAATTTCTGTCTGTGGGATAATGCTCTTTCCATGATCCTCCCTGCCAAGAATCACTTAATTATGAGTAATTAAAAAAACCCACAAAAAACCAACAAACTAACCCAACTTATAGCAGGGCTTTGGTTTGGCTCAAAAATGCTGAGGGATCTGGGGACAGGAAAATCGAGCAAGGGAATAAAAAACAAAAAAGGAATGAGCTGAGTGACCTTTTGTGCAGATGGGACACAGCAAAGAGGGGAGTGCTGGGGGGGAAAGGGATGTGGGGGGGAGAGGGGATCTCCTTATCAGGGCAGGGATTTTGGCTGCGGGCAAAGAGTGTCCTGTGCCCATGCTGGAGCCAGGGATGCTGTTTGGTTCCCTAAAAAAAAAACCCCACAACTCCTTCTTGCCAGAAGAGTTGCTAATTCTGTCATTTCCCTCTTTATCCTCCTTGCCAGGCAAAAAAAAAAAAAATAAAATCTGTGTTTTCTGCAGGGATTTGGGATTGCTGTGATGGACCTGGGGGTATTGGCTCGGTGCTGTGTGTAAAGATTCAGCTTTCCCAGGAAAACCTGATGAGTTTGGACAGGGGCTGGCTCTCAGATGAGGTGAAAAATCTGAGCCCTGGAGCATTTGTGGTCAAAATCTGAGGGGATTAATTTCATTTTCCCCTTCCCTGCCAGGGATTTGATTATGGACCCTCCAAAATGTAACACTTAAAGCAGCGAAATGATTCCAGCATGAAACTTTATCCCTGAGAAATCAGAAGTTGTGCTCAAGCCTCATCTCATAGAAAACAGCAGAGGGAAGTTTTGAGATTTACACCCCTCAGATGTGCCCTACCAAGGAAATCCTCAGTAGTTTGAAAAGGAGGATTGAAAATGCCCTTTGCTAATTGTTTGCCCTGGAGATAGGCATCAAATGGGGTTTGTTTGGGGTTTTTTTTGGGTTGGTTTTTTTTTTTTTTTGAAAGTGCTTCAAAACCTCACAAAGATCCCAAGCTGTTGCACACCTGTGCTGGGTTTTGGGGATGGATTCCCTCATATTCCCTCATCCAGTGCCCTGAGGCTTTGGTGAAGCAAAAGCTTCATCTGTGGTCCATCCATGTTATCCCGGAACTCAGAGACACCATGGGGACAGGGAAGGTTGGCACAGGGACATTTAACCCTGCCAGGGCTGTGGGTTTAAGCTCCTGGCAATAATTTCTCCACTTTTCTCTCAGGGCGGGTGCCCAGAGCCCTGGGTTTGTACTTGGAGGGCTTGGATGTGTTTCAGTGAGTGGATATTGTGCACGTCAAAACCCACCGAGGGCAAACTCCTGGGCTGAGGGCTTTGGAAACATTCCTGGCTTCGTGGCAGAAGGGGAGGGAGCGGGAAGTGATGGAGGGAAAATATGATGTTGAGGGAAAAGGGTGGGGGAGGATGGAAAAGGAGGGACATTGATGTTATGATAACCATGAGGGCAATAAAACAAGCGTGAGGCTGGGAGGGAACCTGTGGCCGTGATCTCCTTCCCCAGGGGCTGATGTATCCATCTGGCTCTGTGCCCTGGATTCTGGCCAGCCAAGGGCAAAGGTGGGCAGGGGGCAATAAAAAAAAAAAAAAAGCTTTTTTTATTTGCCAATTGCATCTCTCCAAACTCAGGGTTGGGTTTGGGTTGGAAGGAACCTTAAAGTTCATCAAATTCCACCCCCTGCCACGGGCATGGACACCTCCCACTATCCCAGGTTGCTCCAAGCCCCATCCAACCTGCCCTTGGACACTTCCAGGGATCCAGGGGCAGCCACAGCTTCTCTGGGCACCCTGTGCCAGGGCCTCCCCACCCTCACAGGAAACAATTTGTGTGCTCCATGCAAGGTGCTGACAGTTCCCATTCCATTGAAATTTGGGCAGAGGTGGGATTGCAAAGCAGCCAGGCTGGGATGGACTGGGATCACTGGGTGGGGCAGATGTGCCTGGCACTGAGGGGACAGGACTTTTGTTTGGTCAGAGGTTGAAGTCTTTGATCTTTTCCAACCTCAGTGACCCGGTGATTCTGTGAAATGTGGGTGGGACGCCCAGATCCAGGGGCAGGACACAGCCAAATTCCTCCTCTTTGATCAAAGCAGATGCCAGGGCAGAGGAATGTGGGGAAAGTTTGGTGGCCTGGCTGCAGTTTGTCCCAACAGCCAGGAGCATCCTCCCGGAGCCTGATTCACTCTCTGGGATGGCTGGGAACAGCAGACTGTATCCAAACTCCCTTTAAAAACCCTTTTAAACCTTTTGCAAAAAGCCTGGAGGTTTTGACAACACTCTCTTCGTGACAAAAAGCCCCAGCGAGTGTGTGGAGCGGCCGTGGCTGTGATCTGGAGCTGCCTGGGAGGGAGCCAGGGGCACAGGGACGCCGCCGGAATGACAAGGACTCGGCGGCTGCAGGGGACAGGACGATTTATTTTTGCAGGGCAGTAAAACCCGCTCGGTGCCAGGCTCAGGCAGGAGCTGAGGCTCTGATTTTCTCCTTCCTCATCTCCAGGTGCAGTTTTTCCACGGATTCAGGCCTGTGGACATTCCTGACATCTCCTCCTCGTGGTGATGCTCTCCCGGACCCGGCGGGTCTTGGGGAGCTGTGGGGAGAGAGGATTCCCCACAGGGAGCTCGAGTTGTGTTTAATCCCTCCCACCTCCACCTAAATCATGGAGGAAGGGTTTATATGTGGCTGTTCCAGAGAGGGATGAGGGAATTTATCGTGCTCTGAGTGCTGCCAGGGAATATTCAGGCAGGGCTCTGAGCAGGGAAGGATTTCTGGATTTATGGGAGAGGGAGTACAAAGGCAAGGCAGGAGCCAGCTGGGGATATTCCCGGATCAAGCAGTTTAACCTGCAGGAGTGGAGGCTCTCAGGGCTGGTGCAGGGGCACAGGGAATGCCATCAGGGATGGGGAGAAATCCCCTCCCCTCCTGGGGCCGGGGAGGGCACATCCAAGGGAAAAGAGAAATTTTCTGATGCCAGACAGCTGCACTGGGGAGGAGGGGACAGACGAACAGGGGGGTTGGGGTGGGATTTGATGGCCAGCAGCCCAGGAGCTGCATCCCAACCCTGAGCAAGGCTGGCTGGAGGTGCAGGACAGGAGCAGAGGACACCTGCATTTCCCTCTGGCCATCCCAGGCCCTTGCCCAGCACTGGCAGAGCTCTGGCTGCTGGGCTCCATCCCCTTAAACCCAAGCAGCAGCCCGTTTGTGAGCCCAGATGGGTTTTGGCAGGTGGGGAGAGAGGCTGAGCTTCCCTTGAGCTCAACAGAGGCTGTTCTCTGCCAGGATTGACCTTTCCCTGAGCACACCGAAATCCTGCTGTGCTGCTTTTAGTGCTGGTGGGGACCCCCTGCAGCAACCCCAGCTCTGCCCACCAGTCCTGCACCCAGGTCCTGCCATCCTGGCTGATTTTCCATTTTAATCTCTGGTACTTTCAGTATCTTTGAGTCTTCACAGGCTTGGAAATGTCTTTTTTTCATTACTATTATTATTATTCTCTCTCTCTCACGCTTCGTGCTACCATCAGCTTTCTGACACGGGGGTTTTATTGGAATAAAAGCAGATTTTTATCTCCCAAGCCTGTTTATTAAACTCTCTCCCTTCTTTCACAGTGAGCTACCACCCACCCTCCCGGACGTTTGTCGATTCAAATCAGGTTTAATCAACTCACAATATTGGACAGAGTAAAATTGGATTTTTGAGAGCCCAATAAAGTTGTGCCACTGCTCTGTGCTCAGATTTCATCACCAAGTGTTGGCAGCCACCAGGAACAGCCCGGGAGAAACTCATCTGTGCTGGGAGCAGCAAGCTGCTAAAAATGGATGGAGCCTCTCCCGAAGAAATATTGACTATTAGCATTCTTATTAACACTCTGCTGTCAGAAATGACCAGTGCTAATAAATATGGCTGTGTCTTTTCATCCCCCTGCCCATCCATCACTGTCTGCCTGAGCTTCCCTCCGTGCCCAACTCCTCCCCACTGTGCCCGTGGCCCCTCACCTGGCCCCTTCTCCCTGCCCAGAAGGGGCTGTTTGCCCTCATCTTGTGTCCTTCATTATTATATTAATTATTGTTATGGCTAATATTTATTATTATTGCTAATAATTATTATTATTATTGTTGTTGTTATTGTTGGAAGAGACTTTAAAGCCCATCTCATTCCACCCCCTGCCATGGGCAGAGACACTTTCCACTGGCCCAGGTTGCTCCAATCCCCATCCAGCCTGGCCTTGGACTCTTCCAGGGATCCAGGGGCAGCCACAGCTTCTCTGGGCAACCTGTGCCAGGGGCTCCCCACTCTCCCATCCAGGAATTCTTTCCCAATATCCCATCCATCCCTGCCCTCTGGCAGTGGGAAGCCATTCCCTGTGTCCTGTCCCTTCATCCCTTGTCCAAAATCCTTCCCCAGCTCTCTCCAGGAGCCCCTGAGAACAGAGGATGCAGATCCTGACATTCACCTGTGGATCCCAAAATCCCCACAAGAGCTTTCGTGAGTCTGTGCCTGTGGAGCCAAACCTTTGGGGGTTTTGGGCTGGGGATGCAGCATCATTTGTGCCTTTAGCTGTGGGATTATGGCAGCCCCATCCCAACATCCTGAGGTTGCTGTGGCCAACAGGACCAGCTTGGAAGGGACTTTGCTGCTCTGAAGGAATTAAATATTCACTGAGCAGTGAGTGAGTGTCATTTTAATGGCTTGGAACCATTGGTGACTGGAAACTTTGGGGTAAAACAATGCCATAAAAGCAAAACAGGCTGTTCTGGAGGGGCTCTGGGATGGGATGGGCTTTGCTGGGCAGAGCACAGCAGCACTTGGCCCTCCTGTGGTCCCAGCCTAGCAGGAACAGTTTAATTTTTAATTAAGAAGAAGCACTAAAGCCCATTTTTAAAGTATGTTTTGAACGGCTGCATCATAAATTAAGGTCAAAATACAATTTCTAAATTCTCAAGCTATGGTGCAGAATTCACTTTATTGATTTTCTGCCTGTTCTGTAGGAGCCCCCATCATTGTTTTGACAGTTTTATCCTGGAGTAATAGACTTCCTTTTGGATAATTACAGTCCCTACATTAAATTTCAATCTTCTGTCGGACTTGGATAGTCACACTTAGACCACATTTCTTTCTTCACTTGTACATACTCAATAAACTTTGGATAACAGCAGTAATTGTTTTAACACCGGAATTTCAAGGCTTGCAGAGGCAAGTTCAAGGGTTAATCACGCAAAAAACCCCTTAAATCTTCAACAGGCGTGGCAACACTCGTTTTATAAGCAGTGAACATCAATTTTAGGGAAAGAAAAACCCAAATAGGTGACGTTGATCCATCACAGAAGATATTTAAAGCTGACAAATTGCACACGTCCGGTTTCAATGTGTCTCTGTGTCCCCTCCTAGGGCACAGAGGGTCCCCAGGGGATGCCAGTGAAAGTGCCACCACTCTCCCTCTCCCAGCCCAGCACCGTGGGTGTTTGAGACTGTTAATTAGCCTTTCCCAGAGTATGAAAACAGATTCTCCCTCCAGAGCAAGCCCAGGAAGGTGTTTTACAGCTGATGCTGCAGCCGTGTCAGGGGTATCTCTGCATCTCCAGCCTGCAGTGATCTCTCCCTCCGGTGCCCAGTCATTAAAAGGAAATTAATTTCACCAGGCACTGACGTAAGTAAACTCTCAGATTCCTGCTCTGCAATGACTGTTAACCAGCTAGATCTCACTTTAATAGCTTATTTAAAGCACTGGGCTCCTGACAGGCCGGCTGATGGATGGAGCTGTCAGCGCCCGCTCCGTTCCGAGAGGAGAGGAACATCTCTTCAACCACGAGCTCCATAAATCAAAAGGATGAAAACCAGCCAGTGCATTTTCCTGCAGGACAGGAGAGTCCTTCTCCCTGCAGAGTGTAACAGGCACAATATTGAGGCTGGATTTATCAGGCCTGGAACCCCTTTGGACAGGTGCTGGAGTGGGAGGGAAGGGGCATGGAGCAGCAAAGCTGGACCTTGGGGACCCCAACCATGCTCACCAGCAGCCCTTTCACGGCAATTCCAGTGTCACTGCTCATGGAAACAGGGAATTGGTGCTCTTCCCTGTGCTCAATGCTCCCAAAGCCCCGTGTGGTCCATCCTGCCTGTGATCCCTGGAGGTTTGGCAGTGCTGGAACCACCAATCTCATGCCAGTGGGGAAAGCCTTGCACGGGGAGGTGGTTCTGCCCCTGGCTCAGCCCACAGAGCTTGAGCAGAAAATGAACTCTTGGGTTTTTCCTGCCACAAAACCACCACCATATGGCACCAGGTTGGGCAAAACTGCATCACCACACCTGGAAGGATTTAAAAGCCGTGAGAATGTGGCACCTGGGAACGTGGGGTAGGGGTAGGAATGGTTGGACTCCATCTCAGAGGTATTTTCCAACCTCAGTGATTCCAACATAACAAATATTCACAGGGCACACCATTACTCCTCCAGGTCCTGCCAGGTTTGACACCCTGCTTGCATGACGGCCTTTCCCCCCCATTTTTTTCCAGGCTGCCTTTCCCAGGGAGCTGCTGGATGGGAGCAGGAGCCACCCCTCACCCCCCTGCAGACGAGTTCCTGGCAGCGCCTCAGTTTTGTTTAATATTGAAAGCCGTGCAGAGCGTGGCTCTGACCTAGATTGGAGCTCTTCGGGGGAAGGCTGTCTGCGGGCTGGGGAGCAGGAGGCAGGGCCTGTGCCTTGCCATGGAATGCTGCTGCTGCTNTATTTTCCCCTTTTCCGATTTTTCTCTCCCATTTTCCCCTTTCTGTTGCTTTGCTGAGGCTCCCCTCTAGCAGCCCCCAGCTCCTTTGGGATCACCTGCCCTGCCACGGCAGGAAAGCAGAGGGGTCCTTTAGATTCCAAGGATGGACAGTTTTTTTAGAAAGCACACCCTAGGAGCTCTTTTTAGGTCAGAAGATGCATTTTTAAACACTTCCCATCACGTCCCAGTCATCACAGAGAGGTTTGTGTTTGACATAGAAACCCTGGAATGCTCCCACAACTCCTCCAGGCTCGTCCTAAATCCCTTGGTCCTTCCCTTTTTGGAAGGAGGAGGCATTTTGTGTCACAGCAGTGGCAGATTGTGGCTCCCTGTTTGTCGAGTCCGAGGATTTCACAGCGGAGCTGTCGAAGGAAAAGGGAAAAACTGGCGAACCACATAATTAGTTTTTGATTCAGTGATTAATATCACTTGCAAACAGGTAATCACAGCCTGAGCAGGCTCTTCCATGATGTTCTTCCTAATGAACCAGTGTGGCTGGCTGGTTCTTTGCCTTTTAATGGGAACACAAACACCAGGAGCTGCTGCTGCTGGAATAAACAGAGGATGGAACAGGGAAAGCAAAGCTCTTCCTTCAGGATCAGAGACCCCCTGATATCCCCCAGCAGCTCTTGGCCTCTGCCTCATCTTGATGCCTTGGGAAGGCTGAGCTGGAACAGAGACTGGACAAAGCTGGAGAATAAAGCAGATATTTATTGAAAGGCCTTTAGGGTACACCTTGGGCAGGGCAGGAACCTGACCAGGGCTACACCCAAGGTGGACCCAAAATGGTCACAAAATGGACGACTGGTCACGAGGTCTCACACTTTTATAAGTTTTGGTGCATTTGCATATTGGGGTTTAATTGTCCAATTGCAGCTTCAGATTAGGAAGTCTCATCCTTCTTGTTTTCCCTCTTCAATCCACTGTTGTTTGTGCTTTTGGGCCTGAAACTTGTACCCCTTATCTTTGGTCTTCGGCAGGAAAAGGGTTTGTTTTGTCTCCCTGCTCTGTGCAGAGCTGAGTGACACTGAATATGAGGCTCAGAACTGCACCCCTGGGCAGCACAGAGTCTAAAAAACACAAAAGCTCAAACTCAAGGCATCAATCTGACACCATCCCCTTGCCAGCCCCCAGCCCAGCACCCTCCCTCCACCATCTGGCAGTGACAGTGGCCCTGCCACCTTCCCTCCTCCCTGAGAATTCCCTGTGCTTTCCCCGGGCAGTGGAATCGTGTCTGCTGCTGGGACCAGGGGCTGGAATTTCAGAGCATTTGTGCGCAAAGCCCCGGGCTGCTGGTGGGGGTGGGACCGTGATGGCTCCGTGATCTTGTCCTGCGACAACCCCGGAGCTGCAGAGCCCCGGGCTGGGCCCTGCCCTCATTTAAATGTGATTTAACCGGGCGGCGGGAGCCAGCTCTGACCATTCTGGGTTTTGCAGGCAGGCGGTGTGGCCACGATAATTTGGGGGGATGCGTTTTAGGGCTGAGCTCAGTGTCAGGAGGAGCCCAGGCTCAGCTCCAGAGCATTCCCAGCTGGGATGGAGGGTTCTGCAGCTCAGTGCTCCACGCCTGAATCCCCATCCCAGCAGCTGCAGCTTCCCTTTTTTGTCTTTCCCTCTCTTTTTCCTTCCAGGTGAGCTCTCCAGGAGAGCTTGAAGAGCTGCCTCTTCCCATGGATATTTTGGGTTTCCAGGGACAGGCTGTGCCTCTCTTTACCCCCCCTGGCTGTGGGTCGCGGGGGTCAGAGCTCAGGGCAGCGGGGGATGCAGATTGTCCCCATTGCTGCCACATCCAGGCAATTCTCGGGCGTTTAAAAATAGCAACACCAACAACGATCTGTCTCTCCCGAGCCCGGAGGGGAAGGGAAGGAGCTTGATTATCTCCCGGATCTCCTCGTTTGCCTCAGAGTGACCAGGGAAGGGGTCGGAGGAGGTGGGAATGTGCAGGGGGGAAATCGGGGAGCAGCCAGGAGGGGAGACCCCCGGACACATCCGTGGGGTGTGGGGTGTCTCCGTGGTTTTTTTTGTCCCCAAAACGCCCTCGGAGGGTGATTTTTTGGCTGGTTTTGGAGCTGATGGATGAGCCGGAGCCTTCCGGGCGCCGCTGGGCTTCGTCACCGTGATGGATGGCAGAGAGACGGGGACACGGGGACAAGGGTGACAAAAGCGGGAATTGGTCAGCGGTGGCTGCTCAGTGCCAGCCTGCCACCTGTGCTGAGTGTCCCCCTGTGTCCCACCGCTGTGTCCCCAAGGTCCATCCTGCGGGATAAAGCTGAGGCTGTTCCAGCTCCGGGCGTTTTTAAGCTCCAGGGAAAAGCAGCTCAGTCTTCCTTTCCAAAATTTTGCAGCCAGCACTCGCTGCCCTCTCTGGTCCAAATAAAGCCCCCGAAGGATGGGAGTGGGCAAGGAAGAGGGGCAGGGGGTGGGGGATACGGGCGGGCGTCCATTCCCTGCCTGTGGATGGAATACACGGATTAAGGGTGGCTGGCTGGAACCAGCCCCGGGAGCAGCAGCGGCACTGCCGGGAAGCTCGTGGGATCCAGCAAATGTTGTCTCCCGATGGCCGGGGAGGGCCTGGCCACGCTTTAAAAAACGTGATTTATGCTCTAATCGGTCTTGCAGCTTCATTATTCCCAGCATTAGCGTGTCTGAGCCACTGGCCTTATTTGTTAATGTACCGAGGGCGGCGGCGGCAGATGCGCCGCTCTTCATCTGTGACCCCGTCAGCTCCCTGATTCATCTGCTTCCATTCTCATCTCCCTGTCATCGATTTATTAATGATGTCTTACTTATCTGGGCCTCCTCTGGAGGGCTCCTGTGGCCCGGCCCCCAGAGAGATGCTGGAGGAGCCCTCTCCCCCTGCCCAAATATCCCGTTTTTTCAAACCATCGTCACTCTCACCGTGCCAGAGATCAGAGGCTTTAATCATTTACTGTGGCTTGAACAGCTTGTGGGTGATTTGAGAGAACAGCATCCCCTTTTTTTCCGTGGCAGACAGGTGTACCCCATCCTCCAGGGATGCATTTGGGAAGGAGAGTCCATCCAGGACTCCATCCAGGAACTCCATGGGATGCAGAGGACAGATGTCCAGGCTGAGAAAATCGATTGGTTTTCTTGCTTCTCTCTGCTCTCTGGGCTGGTCCAGCCTGGAATAATCCCAGGGCCAGGTTTTATGCAAGAAGCTCAGTTCCCTCCTTACTTTGAAAATCTGGTGAGGAGTTGGATCAAACTATGAGGAGATTCTATGGATTCCCTTGGTCAGGCACATCCTTTCCAAACTGCCTGTTTGACCTGGGCCATGATGGATTCATCAGAAATCGTTCATTTTCTGCATCCTATTCTGAAAAAAACACCTTTATTCCCACACCTGTCTTAAGAGTGAGCCTTGAGCAGGTTGTTGGTTTGGCTTTGCCTTGCAAGGGGATTTTCCTCCTCCTCTGATCCAGTGATGGATCTCCTGGACAAGCCACAAAGCAGAGGGAGCTGCAAGAACCTGGGAAAAAACTATGCCAGGCTCTGTCCCATGGGATGTCTGTCCCAGGCTTTTGGCATCTCTCAACCTTTTGCCTCCTGACCCATTTTTTTATTTTTTGTTTTGTTTTTTCTCTTAGCATCCCACTTTGAGCTGCCCAGAGCAAACCCTGCTTCTTCTCCCTGAAAAGCATCTTTTCACTGAGCAGCTCTCGCCTAATGCCTCCAGGGATCTCCAGAAACCAAATTCTGCCATGAAACACAAACCCACTGGATCTAGGGAACGTCACTCCAAGTTTATCCACAGACCCTCTGTGAATAAAAGGTCTGTGAATAAAGGGTCTTTAGGCTTTTACTCACTGGCCCTAAAACATCATCCCTTGCCCCTACAATTTGCTCCCACCATTCCTGCTGGGAAATACTGCCTGTTTCCAGCTGCTCACCTGGATCCCCTTTTTGGGGATATTTGAGGGATTTATGGTGTTGATCCCTGAGCCTCAGATGTGCCAGAGACCTCGCTGCTCCCTCTGATCCCAGGTTTGATTCCCAGCCTGGATAACTCCTTGGCTCTTGGCAGGGTGGTTGGCTCATGGCACAGTATCTCAGCCTTTGCTGGAAGGTTTAGCCTGCTTTTTAAATTTTTTTCCAGGAAAAATAAAGTTTCCTGGGTTTTCCCCCCTTTCCATCCTTCCTTCATGATAAATTTTAGGTGCTGATAAGGGACCTGGAGCCATCAGGTGTGTGTTGCATTATTGGCACGGCAGACAAGCCCTTGCTGTTTTATAAATGTAAGTACCTTTCCTAATCAATAAATCAACATTCACGCTGGTTTAAATTGCCACAATGAGGCAAGAGAATCTTCTGGGCAATTCTTTTTCTTTCTGGTCTAATTTACTTACACTTGTCTGTGTAAAATTCAGATTTGTTGGGGGACAGATCCTCACCTCAGTGCCCGGGGTTTTCACCAGTGCCATCACCAAAAACTTGCTTGGATTCGGAGTCATAGAATCTTGGAATGGTTTGGGTTGGAAGGGACCTAAAGGAAAATCCAGTTCCAATTTTGCAGCCTCAGCCTCTCCATCCCTCCAA
>VZDJ01007753.1:48589216-48635867 GCA_008694505.1 Cyanoderma ruficeps | reverse complement strand
TGGGGTTTTTTTTTTTATTTGGAGGTTTCTTGTGTTTTTTGTTTGTTTGTTTTTTAGTTTTTTTGGTTGGTTGGTTGGTTTTGGGTTTTTTTGGGTGGGTTTTTTTGTGTGTTGTTGTGGTTTTGTTTGGTTTTTTGGGTTTTTGGGTTTTTTTGGATTTTTTGGGGCTTTTTGGGTTTTTTTGTGTGTGTTTGGGGTTTTTTTTGCTTTTTGATTTGTTTTTTGTTTTGGCTTTTGGGTGTTTTTTTATTTTTTGGGATTTTTTTATTTTTTTAAATTTTTTTTAATTATTTTTGGTTTTGATTTTTGTTTGTTTATTTGTGTTTGTTTTTTTGTTTTTTTTAGGTGTGAGGGGTTTGCATTTGCAGAGAAGAGGTTTGGAAGTTGCCCCTGTGCCTATGTCAGGGGGGTTGGAACCAAATGGTTTTTAAGATCCCTTCCAACCCAAACCATTCTGGAGTCCTCTGCTGGTAATACAGCAGACTCTGAGGATCAACATCTTTCCTTAGGTTCTTGGAGCAAAACCAGCTCAAAAAAAAAAGTGATTTTTCTTTTGCTGAAGCAAAGATTTCCCAGATTCACTTCATGGCCAAGCACCTTCCGGCACCCAGGCCTTGAACCTGCTGCTCCCTGCAGGAGTTTGGGTGTGCCGAGTGTTTGCAGAGGTGGGACCAGGAAAAAATAAAACCGAAAGTCACGTCATCTCCCTGAGCAATTTTGGGAAGAGCCGTGTGGTTTCCAGGCACCCCTATCGCCGAGGGGCCAAAGGACACGCTGCTCCCTGTCCCTGTGTTTGTCACACAGACCTGATAAAATGGCCCGTGGTTCCTAATTTCTCTGCTGGGTTTTTCTCTGGGGGCCTTATCAGGATGGCAGATAAGATAATGTGAGGCTGAGAGAGCGGCTGCGTGTCAGATAAAAATAAAATAAATCCTGCGCTCTGCAAGTCCCCTCCCGCATCCGTGAGTTTGCTGCAGCAACAGCCCAGACACCTTTTTCCCTTCTCCATTTTTTTTTTTACAAAGGAATGATCTGCTCCTGATGGGCACAAAAACAGAGAGCTGAGGGTGAAAACATGGCTGTTTGAGAAAATGCTCATCCCAGAGCTGCTCTCTGGCTCCTGCCCGGGGGTTTGGGCTGAGGGCATTCCTTGGCTGGGATTGCATTGCAGCTCCGAGCCAGCTCCCAGCACTGGGATCAGGGATCCTCATGGAGCAGTGGCTGCACAATCCTGCTGCCACCCCGAGCTGCTGGCCATGTCACCTCTGCCACACCCGGACCTGGGGAAATGGCCCCCAGCATCTCCCGAAGCTGAAAAAGCCGAGGGGATTCCTTAGCTCAGGCCTGGGACTCCTCAGCACGTTCCTTTGTCAGCAGGCCGGCCCACGGGAATTCCCTGCTTTACTCCGCCATTGTCCTGGACACCCTGAGCCAACTCCACCTTTTCATCAAAGAAATTTTCCCTCATATCCAACCTAAACCTCCCCTGGTACAACCTGAGGGTATTTCCTCTTGTCCTGTTCCTGTTCCCTGGGAGCAGAGGCCAACCCCCCGGCTGTCCCCTCCTGTCAGCGAGTTGTGCAGAGCCACAAGGTCCCCCCTGAGCCTCCTGTTCTCCAGGCTCAGCCCCTTTCCCGGCTCTCTCAGCCTCTCCTGGTGCTCCAGACCCTTCCCCAGCTCCATTCCCTTCCCTGGCCACTCTCCAGCCCCTCAATGCCCTTCCTGTGAGCGGCCCAAAATTGCCCAAAACATCCCAGGGGACAATCCCTGCCCTGCTCCCTCTGCCCGCGCCATTCCCGACACAAAAGATTCTCTGGAGGCCACGGTCAGCAACACCTCCGCATCCAGGAGAACGCTGCCGACCCACAGCTCTTTCCAAAAAACTAAAAAACTCTCCCAAAACGCTGCGGATCCGGCTCGATCCCCTCTGCCCGGCAGCGCTGACCCAAAGCGGCTGCCGGGCTCCTCCATCCCTGAGCGCTGCTGCCATCTAATGCCCACGGCCGGCACCCCGCGGGAAAAAATTGGGGATCTGAAACAAGAAGAATGACCCTCCTTCTTCCAGAGGTGTTGTTTGTGAGGGTAAATGATGCTCCTTTCCCAAGTACCAACCTCATGGATGGCTGCGAGTGGCGGGAGCAGGGATGGAGGGCAGCCTGGAGTGCTTTTACTTGGTGACTTTTGGGTGAGGGCAGCTAAAAATTGCAGGAAAAACACTCTCCAGCTCACCACGGCCTGGATTTCAGTCCTGCTGGGGGTGCTCCCCCCCTGCCCTTTTTCTGCCAGAGAGGGAGAGATGATTTCTTGGATAAAATGATATAAAATCCTAGAATGATTTGGGCAGGAAGGGATCTTAAGGAACACCACATTCCAACCCCCCCGCCATGGGCTGGATGGGAGACGGGAGTTTTTTTCAAGTCAGATCTCCATTAATCTCTGTATCTGAGTAGTGTTACTGCCTGTAATTATTTTTATTTATTTAGTACTTATTGAAGAACTCAGGGCAGGTTCCTTCCATTGTGCCACTTCTGGTTTATTTTTTTGTCTGTTTTTTAATATTCACAATCACCACTCCCCAAAACGAGGGTGGGTGGATACGAAATGGATTAAAAACCTGCTCTTCCCAAAGACACCCTCAGAGTGGGGTCTGCTCTCCTGAGGACCTTCCAAGGGATTTTGGTGATTTTACAATTCCATGAAGGATGCAGAGGGCATGGGGTCTGCACGGCTGGACACAAATAAACACAGAATTTGGAGGTTACAAGATTTGTGTCTTTTGGAAAGGTGCTGATTACCTGGGAGGTGAGGAGGGCAGGGATGAAGGCTGCTGGATGAAGGCTGCTGGTACATCTGGGGCTGATGGGCCATGGGCTCATGGGACCCACCCAAAGAACTTCCTTAATGACCATGCCCAAAATCAAAGCTTGATTTCCTTTAGTGGCCTTAAAGGATTTTTTTCCTGTGTGCAGGTCACGGTGCTCCTGGTGGGAGTTCCTGGGCATTGTGCCAACCAGCTGACCCCAAAATCATGCAAAAATCCTGCAACTGGGCATTGAAACAGTTTGTGGCCTCCAGGCTTACTCTCAAGTAGGAGAAAAGTTTTTTTTCCTTTATTTTTTTCCTTCATCACTCCAAAGCCCTTATCTGCACACACACCTTTGGTGACCACAGGATGTCCATCCACTGTTTCTGAAACTTCCCTTGTACCTCCTGCCAGGAAACCAATTTTTTTTTTTTTTTAATTTGCCCATTGCTTTGGATGAGTCCAACATAAAAAAGAGGTTTTCTCCAAAACTTGATGAGCAGATATTTATATTTTATATATATAAATATATTTATATAGTAATTTTTTTTTGATGAAGCTCATTATGAAGGAATGGTGACCTGGAGACCCTCGTCCTCTGTGAGGACAGGGCCACTCCATGGTTCTGCAGGAAAGGGGACCTTTGAGAGGGGGCAGCCGTGTTCGGATGGAGCTGTGGGGATCCCACCGTCACTCTCTGTGCCCTGGTTGCTCCCCAGGGCCTGGCCAAGGCTCCCTGGTGCCCTGTCCCCTCCCAGCAGGTGCTGGCCAAAGCCATGGCTGTGTGCAGAGGGATTAGGTAACACCAGCTCTGTGTGTTTGGGGTCTGAGTGCTCCTTTCAATTTAGCTTAACTCGGTGAGGAATTGACTTAAACTAGATTGATATAAGCCACTCTTAAAAGATTTAAGCCCCATCGTAAGAGGATGTGCTCATGGGTTTACACTGTATTAACCCAGGCTTTTAAATAACAGCTCCAGGCTAGGTCTATACTTGGTTTCTTTACCAAATTATTGCAGCTCAGGCCTGCCTGGTGTTTTAATTGAATCGGTGAGAAATGTTCACGTGGATTCGCTTACACTGGTGGTGAATTTTCTTATAGTTCTGGGAGTCGTCCAGCTCTCCCACGAGTGGGAATGAGGAAGGGCTGCATGCTCAGAGGGAAGAGGGTCTGTCAATCCAGGTAGAGCTTAAAGAACTTTAATCAGAAGGGAGAAGAAAGGAACAAAAATTTCAATTAAAAAAAAATAGTAATCTTCTTCACTTTTTCCTGTGGTCAGCAGCCTCTGAAAAGGAGGGAGGATGGAGATATCCCCATTTACGGGACACTTGGCTGGGATGGAGCAGCAATTCCTGTTTGGGGGGTGGTTTCCCCACAGTTTCCTATTCCAAACCCAGCGATTTTTGGCTAACACGTGGTTTTTAACACCGTGCCCGTGGCTGTGCCAGCACCTCACCCTGCTCGCAGCTCTGCCTGAGGGCGATGCCGGTCCCACACCGGGAAAAAGCTGCAAAACCAGCAAGTTTTGGCTAATCCCTCTCCTAGCACAGCGCATCCCTTGCACGAACACGCCGCTGCTCTCTAATAGTATTAATAATTCTCCCTTTATTTCTCACTCAAACACTCTCGGAAGGATCATCCAATTTAAATCACAGCTTCCCCAGCTAGCGCGTGTCACCACGAGAGGGCAATAAATCATCTAATTACAGTGATGGAGCCGCTGTCCTTTCACAAAGCCACCCATGATGAACTTAAATGGATTTTAAACATTAATATAATAGGCGTTTAGTAAAGAATGGGAAGGGAAAAGAACATTTTCAACAAGCCAGCAGGTTCCCCTGAATGTATTTGGGATGCGGGGCTTGGATTGGCCGCCAGAGCCATCCCGATGTGCGGCTCGACGCTGGAATTAAAACCGGGGAAGGGAGTCCTGCCTCTTTGAGATGCTAATTCAGGTAAAAGCTCATTTTGAGGAGTGCAGACGTACTGACCCTAATGATTCGCAGCTATTTGGAGATCTAATGGAGGGTTACTAATTTCAAAGCATATCAATCTCATAAAAAAAAAAGTGAAAGGAGATGGTTCCTTCCTCGGCTGTCCTGGGGGATGTCTGGGGGCTCCCTGGCCCCTTCCTGAGCCCTCCGCTGGCTCCACATGCCAAAATGTTCTGCTACATCCACTGCTACTCTATGGAAGCCAAGGAAAAGTCACTTTATCCCCCAGGCTGATGTTGTCAGGAACGGGTACTCTAATCCTGGCCCTCTGACCCCAGCCACTCTAACCCAGCAGAGTATTTTTTTGCTGTAAAATGGTCCCACTCTTTGCTTTATCCCCCAGGGTGAGGTGGCAGGGTCTTGGTAGATGTTTTGTGGCCCCAAATGTGGTGGCAGGAGCAGAGAGTTCCCACCTCTTTTGGGATGTGTTTTTGTGGTGACCTTGGCTGGTTTCTGGCTGGGAGCTGCTTGAGGGGCAAGGGTGGGAGATGTCACTGAATCAGCCAAATCTTGTCTTGGCATTCATCAGTCTCCTCAATGTCCTCCTGTTCCCATTCTTCCCAGTTTCCACAAGCCAAGAGGGCATCTACCCATGAGGCAGGAGCAGAAATCTGTCAGAAACAGCCATTCAGCAGGTGTGGGAGATTTAAGGGCTGCAACACGAGACATTGTATATTTGGGTCATTTAATCCCTTTTATTTGGCTTTCCATGCTTGCATGGATGAGACACCAATCGGATGCACCCGTGACTCTTGGGGATGGGGAGAGACCAGAGCTTTTCTGCAGGAATCCAAAGTAGACCTGGATGAACCACGGTCAGAAATGAGCAGCTGCAAGTTCTCAAAGCCTCTGGGTACATTTAGGAGAGCAAAATTAGGCACACAAGTATAAAATAGAGAAGAACATGGGAAAGCAGCAGCACTGGAGACTGGGTTGTGAACGCAGAACAAATCACAGCCTAAGGCTGGGGGGACAGCAAAGAAAAACTTATTTGGGGTGTTTATTATAAAGAGAGTCACATGTGAGACCTGGCAGGGAGTGGTCCTGCCTTGTGGGCTTCCTATGAGGGAAGTCTGAGCCCAGCTCAGGGCTTCAAAACCTTGTGAGCAGCTTGTAGGGAGTCCAGAGGGAAGGAACAGAAGGGCAGCTGGGCCATAGCTGGTGAGGGAAGACGGGCCATGAACCTCCTGGAGTAGGATTTGGCTCTCCTGTTCCTTGGGGAAAGGTCAAAGCTGTACTCAATGGAAAACTGTTTCGAGTTGGAAGAGCAATGACACAATGAGGACACCACGTGCAGCCTCTGCCTCGGAGCTTTCCAGAACAGGGAGCTCATGGGAAGGGACTGGGTCATTTGGATATTCTCTACTTCGTGGCCATCAGGAGCAAAACAAGACTGGTGGGAACGCTGTCAGCTCCATCCTGGTGCCAGAGCTGGGAAGGGTTGGGAAATGGTCCTTGTGCTCCCCTCTGGAGCTCTCCTGCAGCTCTGCCTGTGCCTGAGCCCTGGGGCTCTGCAGGGCTGGTGGCTGGCCTTAAACCATGAGAACCAGCAGTGAAGGCAATGTTAAGCTGCTAACAGGAGCCACAGCACAGCCAGTGCCTCAGTGCTGCAGGAGAAGGGAGAAGCTGCCAGCAGGAGAAGGCTTTGGACAGGACATTCCTGCCCTAAGGAGTTACAGGAAGGCCATGCTAAAGGTTGTCTTGAAAAATCAGGAGATGACAAGAACTGAGGGTCACCACTTCCCACAGCAAGTCCTAATGTAAAGGTTTAAGGAGCAGAAGGTTCTTACACAGATCTATCCTCTGTGCTGATATCCATCCCCCACGGAAGCCATGGTCACCATGGGGGTCACCTGGGTCCTCCTGGCAGAATTTTTCAGCCTCTTCCACTGGGATGAGCAATGGGATGGAGGAGAACAAGGCAGTTCAGGTGTGGTTTGCAGCAGTCCTGGGTGGATATTTCCCTGGATTTCCCCTGGACCAGCACTGGGAAGGCTGCAAAGGCGTGTTCAGTCCTGAACAGAGCATGAAACAGGGGAGGAGAACACGGAGACACAGAGCCCAGGCAAGTTCTGCACTGATTTTCATAACTAATAAAGATCCGGTATGAATATGAGTTTGAAAGGCCTCAAAGCTGATTAAATCTGTTTGATATCTGTGGGTTTCCTCCCCCTCCCTCCCCTTTGTTAAAGGACAGTCTCCTCCTTCAAAGTGAGTGATGGTCTAAAGTCGTAATGCCGATTATTGCTGAGATTCTCACACAAATGCGGTGGGGAGAAGGGGGGGGGAAGAATAAAAATCCCTGTAGGGTAGTTTAAAGTCGGTGTGAGTAGTGTGTAATCTACCCAACAGGATTGATCCAGGTCAGGCATTAAAGGCTAAAATGGATTAAACAAAAGACATTCCCCTTGTAACAAGAAGGAAAAAACTTCAAAGGTGGGATTTGTTCTTGTTATGACAAAGGAAGTGGATTTGCCGAGTGCCTGGGGGCACACACCCCTCCGCGGCTTTCAATTTGCTCGAGTTGCTCTGAAGGAACAGGACAAAATGCGTGGGGGGTTTTCGCCCGAGCTCCTCGGCACCGCCGGGGCCCTCCCCGGGGTAGGAACGCCGGGTTAAGAGGATCGGCTTGGCATCGCTTTTTCTTGTTTTGTTTTGTTCGCTCTTTAGGGGGAAAAAAGAGGGGGGGAAAAAAAAAAAGGAAGAAAAAAGGAGGAAGGGAGGGGCGGGAGCGACAAAAGGAGGGAGAAAAGGGAGAGTTGTGTCAGAGAGATGTGGCGGGTGAGAGTGGTGGGGACAGGTGGGACAAGTGTAGGCAGGGGTGAGTTGGGATGGGAAATGGGAGTTTTGAAGCAAAGAACGAGCAGGTTGTCCCAGACAGGGGTGAAGGGCTGGAATAAGGGGCTGGACCTGTTTTAAATACCAACCACCCTCTGCACAAAGATGCCTTTTCCCTCCTGTCCTCACCCGTCACACCATGGCCAAGGCCAGTGCTGATTGTCCCTGAGCAGTGGGAATCCAGCTCTGCATGGACCATGAGGGAAGGGGACAAGACCTTCAGGCCAACAAATCTCACCAGGCCAACAAATCTCAGCAGGTCTCCAGGTGAGCGTTACAGCCACTTGTTTTTACAAGATTTGCACCCTGCTGGGCCCGGGGGTTGATTATTTTCTTTTCTTGTTCTTGAATCCACTCCAGGGCGAAGCTAATTCTCCTCCCTGGCTGGGATAAGGCTCTGTGGCAGTAGGCATGGTGACAGCAGGGCATGGTGACAGCAGGGCTTGGTGGCAACCAGTCATGGCTGCAGTGAGTCCTTGTGCCTGCAATAACTTTCCCTCTATCTTCCCCAGGTCCTGCAAGGGACACGCTGTGACTCCAAACACCTGCAGGACCCAGGGAGGAAGCCCATAACACTCCAAACCTTTCCTAGCGTGGTGCTTCCACAAAGCCTGAAACACTCTTTGGTGCACCCAAATCTGGAGCATCTCAGGCTGGGCTGGACAGGGCTATTGGGTGATCCTGCCAAGGTGCTGGGTGGTGGGAACCTGGTGGCTTCCACGCTGTCTGGTAGCTCTAATTGCTTGAATTCAAACTACAGCTGCTTTGGAACCAAACCTGTGTCATTTTGAGCTATTTCTTGAAAGGAATGAGCCCCATGGTCTAATCTGTGTGATCACAGATGAGTTCAGTTGAATGTGTCTGTGTGCTCGTGTATGTGTACAAGTTTTCCATACTAAAGCCAGATTAATTCTGTTAGGAAGTGGATCCTCACTCTGGTGCAGCGCAGGGTTGCTGCATTTCTATCTAATTACCCAGGTAATGCAATTAGAAAAGCAGGTCTAAGCTGACATCAAGAGGAGAGGTCCCCAGGTTTGCACAGCGACAGGACTATGGCGATTAAATGTGCCACACTCAATTATTGACATCTGAAAGCGTCTTTGAGAAACTCCCTCTCCACCCACACTCTCTGTGATAGCCAACAGATCTGAGCTGTACCTCACTGCTTGGTGGACAGTGAAGGATTTTATGAGGGCCTGGAGGGACAGGACAAGGGGGAATGGACTCAGACTGGCAGAGGGCAGGGACAGATGGGATATTGGGAAGAAATTGTTCCCTGTGAGGGTGGTGTGACCCTGGCACAGGGTGTCCAGAGAATCTGTGGATGCCCCATCCCTGGAATTGTCCAAGGATAGGGCTTGGAGCAACCTGGTCTGGTGGAAGGTGTCCTTGCTCGTGGCAGGAGGTGGGAATGAGATGAGCTTTAAGGCCCAACCCAAACAATTCTGGGATTCTGTGAACATGAGCTCCTTCTCCCAGAGTGTCTGGGATGGGGCTGACTCATCTCTTCAAGCCTTCTGCTTGAGCTCAGCATCTTCCTCAGGAAACCTTTCCAGGCAGAGAGTGTGAGGGACAGGGATCACCTCTGGGAAGGACACTGGAGGACAGATGGGAATAAACAGCAAATAAAGGTGCTCACAGTTACCACAGAGCCCCTTTCCCTTCTTTGTAGCACAGAGCAAGACCAAATCCCTTCAAACACAGGAGTAAATGGCTCCTGCTGAGGTGAGGACAAAGGATGGAGCTGTGGATCTCCTCACCTCAGGAACCCAGGCAGGCCCCAGGGACCACCCCTGGCTGGAAGCAGTGGCCTGGCAGTGTAGGTGAAGAACAGGTGTGAAGGCACCACTCCCTGCTCAACTTCTGACCTCCTCTGACACTGCCCCTGGGCAGCTTTGGCTTAATGCACTTGTATTTAACCATGTCTGTGCCAAGCTTTAATGAGAAAATTATTTATTTCTACTTGAAGGAGTTGTGGACTGATTCCTGCTGTGGTTCATCCCAGCTCCATGGCTCTCATCCCTTTTTAGGAGGTTCTGAGAGTATTTCATTGTGTCCTTATATCCCCTGAGCCTTGCTGGGGGGTATCAGCTCCCTTTGGTGGCTGGATGGATGGACAGGGACATGGAGTGGTCTCTCTGCCATGCCTGGGACTGCAAGATGCCCCACACAAAGCCTGATTGCCCAGAGAGCTGAGCTGGTCCAGGTCACTCTGTGCCTCAGTTTCCCCCCTCTAAAGCAGGGGTGCTGCCACACAGTCCTTCCTGCCTTCTCCAAGCAGAGGACAAGACAACCTATGGCCCTTTAACATCCCCCCACATCATCTCTCTGCAATCCTTCATACTTTGGGGTCTTCTTAGGGGTGTCAATTTTATATTGAGATCCTGGAAGCCTTTTCACACCAAATCACAGAATCACTTATGTTAGAAAAGGTCTCCAATATTGTCAAGTCCAACCTTGTACTGATCACCACCTTGTCGACCAGACCACAGCCCTGAATGCCATGTCCAGTCTTTTCTGGAACACTTCCAGGGATGGTGACTCCTGGCCAGCCCATTCCAATGCCTGACCACCCTTTCCATGCAGAAATTCCTCCTGATGTCCAACCTGAATGTTCCCTGGTGCAACCTGGGGCCATTTGCCCTCATTCTGCCACTGAGAGCAAAGCCTGGGAGCAAAGCCTGACCCCACCAGGCTGCACCCTCCTGTCAGGGAGTTGTGGAGAACAAAAAGGTCCCCCCGAGCCTCCTTTTCTCCAGGCTGAGCCCTGCCAGCTCCCTCAGCTGCTCCTCACTGTCCTTTTCTCTCCAGTTTTACATCTCATGGCAGGGCAGTGGGCATGTGGTAAACCCCCATCAGCCCCAAACATGTTCCAGGTGGTCTCTCCTCACTCCCAGCTCACTCCAGACTTTGAAAATCCCCTCTACCAAAGCCACACCATTGCACAACCCCTTTCTTTGCATTATCCCAGCACCTACCCATGCACTGGGGCCACCAACCAGCATCCCAGTGGGTTGGCAGCTCCTCCATCCTCTGCAGCTCTCCCACCTCCTGCTCCTTCGCAGGATTCTCGGAAATCCCGCTGGGTTTTGTTTGGGTTTTTGCAAACACCCTCTTGCCTGGGTTTTCTCATTCACCTCCCTATTTTCCACTCCCTCAGGAGGGGCTGGTGCTCCCCACGAGCTTGGCAGGCTCTGAAAGAGATAAGAGTGAGTTTTCTGTCTCCACAGGTGAGCTTTTGGGGCTGGGATCAGCAAGGAGCCCTCATACACGGGGAAAACGTTCTCCTGATTACGCTCTGCCACCGCCAAAGCTCTCGTTGGCACTGGCTCCTCAGTGCAGTCGGCTTGAAAATGGGGGAAAAAACCCACAAAAAAACGAGCAAAGCGAAGGAGTTTGTAGGATGGGGGAAGACAAGAGGTGGTGCTGAAAGAGCAGCAAGACGGGGATGCTGGGCACCACGGGGCAGAGGATGAGGGGGATAATTCCCCATGGCAGGAGTGTGCCATCTGTAAAAACCCATTTGGGCTGTTTTTTTGTCGGAAGCGAGGTGGTAAAACCACATGTGCTAGCAAATAATTTAAATATTGCCAGTCACGTCACATTGTGGTTGTTTGGAAATAATTATATCCATATCACAGACAGTAAATAATAGATGTGCTTTCACTAACATTTTATTCATGTTCTGTTTTAATATGGCAAACTTAGAAGTAATTTAATCTCCCAGTAAATTGAACTGGTAGGGGGTTCTTCACACAGAAGATTGCAAGTTATTAATTCCAGGCAGTCTTCATCTTGTACAATTAGTCACTGTTTGCAGCTGGAAATGTTTTATTAATTTTCCATAGCAGTTGATTTTCCACAGTTTTCTCAGTTTAAATTAAGCAGTAAGAGCCGCTGTTTCTTCTTAAATAAATTTCCTTTCCACAAAAATACATGCCTCTGGCTATGTCAATTTTCCCGTTTGATTAAAGTGCCAGCAGGCAATTAATAACTTAATGCATTTTAAAGTACTTTTGGAAAAGTAATTTGAATAGCCAAACTTGTATATTTGAATTGATTGTTGCAGAAGATTTAACACACATTCTTAAATCACGGAACCTTGTAAAGGACAAATGAAGAGTTGCAGAAGGAGCAGCCACCATCCTACGCCGTCTCCTAAAAGCAGAGGGACCTTCTAAGGCTCCTTCTCTTCTGAGATTATCGCCCAGATTGTGGTCCTGGGAGAGGGGTTGGGAATTGGTTCATCGGAGGTTTGCAGAAGGAGGGATTTGCTGCATTGGCTGAACTCGTTGGGGACGAGTTCCTTGGGAAGCCCTGAGGAAAAGACCTGCTCTGGTGAATAATTGTCCCTTCTCCACTGGGACATCCCCAGCCCTGACAGAGGCTCCCACTGGCAGCAGAATCTGCTCTCAGGTGGGTCCCAGAGGGTCCCTGTGGTGATCCAGACCTGATTTCATTGCATATCCACCTCAGAATCCCAGAATTGTTTCAGCTGGAAAGGAACTTAAATATCTCCTGATTCCAACCACTTCCCTGTGGAGGGACACCTTCCACTAGATGAGGTTGATCCAAGCCCCATCCAACCTGGCCTGGAATTCACTTTGAGGGATGAGGCATCCACAGCTTCTCCGGGCAACCTGTGCCAGGGCCTACCACCCCCACAGGGAAAATTTCCTTCCAACATCCCATCTAAACCTACTCCCTTTTAGTTTGAATCTAGAGCTAAGCTCCCTCTTTTCTCGTCACTTCATGCTCTTGAAAAAGTCCCTCTCCATCTCTCTTGAAGGCTCTCTACAGGCACTGGAAGGCTGCAACTAAGTCACACCAAAGCCTTCTCCTTTCCAGGCTGAGAATTCCCAATCCTACCAGTCTTTTGGGATCAGGAATTTCATCACAACCAATCTAAACTGCCTTCTGTCAATTTAAAACCATTCCCCCTTGTCCTCTCCCTATCTGCTCGTGTGAAAAGTCACTCTCCATGTTCATCTCTACACCCATGGTTGTATCTATGCCCTTTCCCATGTCTATCCAGGGCCAGGCTCAGCAGGAGCAGCCCAGCACAAGCCCCTCCTGTGATTCCAACCCTTCCCTCGCACAGAAACAGGGACCTCAAAAGGCCACCTCACCCATGCCTGGCTCTCAGGTGGGATCAGCAACTTACAGGCTGGAGAGATGTTTGTCTAACTGGCTCATGAGACCCCACCACATCCCCTGGGCACCCACCCAGCCTTTGCTGCCCTTCCAAGGGCTCTGCCAGGGCTGCACCTCCCTTTGGATGAGTTTTCCCGGGAAGCTGTGTGCAGCTGAGGCCGGGTGTGCCGAGGTCACGGCGAGTGGGGCATCTCTCCTCTCACACCTGACACCCTGATCCAGCAAAGCCCTTAAGAGCCCTCATAAATACAACCAGATAAACACCCCCTTTGAGTCGGTGGCATTATTCCTCTGCTTGCCTTAAAGCAGGCGCTTAAGGACTTTGTTGGATTGGATTTGAAATGCTTTAGCCCTCGTCTTTATCTGCCTTAAAATCAATCTTGGAATAAGGGCTGTCTTGCATTTGTTCCTGCTTTCAAGGCATCGGCAATTCCAGGAACGTTTCCTCCTTTTTGCAGAAGTTAAGGAACACTGTGGCATCACCCAGCTGTGAGGAGCTGAGGGCACCATGAGAGATACCTGTGGATTTCATCTGGTGCATCCACAAACTGGGAAGAGATTATTTTCCTCTGTGCTGAGCTGACTTCTGTGACCATCTCGATGTAGGCCTGGAGCCAAGTGTGGGGTGGCAGGAGGGGAAGGGGTGGGTGGTTTCACGTTGTGGCTGTCAGCGTTTCACACATCTGAGAGCACCCCAGCTGAGAACTTCAATTCACTTAGTGCCAGATGAAATGGCAGCTGGATTGGAGTGATAAAAAAAATAATAATCGTGATGAAATAATAGGATTAATGCCACCTAGTGCTGTTTAACCAAAAGGTCGTTTTGACAGAGGTAACTTTTATCAGGAAGCATCAAAATATCAGATTGGTTTTTTGGTTTTTTTGAGGAGAGGGCACTGAGAAGACAAAGTGGGGATGCTGAACGTGCCAGGACTTTCCTGGGCTGTGACATTTGGCTGGAAGCAGCTCCCAGTCTCTGAAGAGCTCCAGGGGACACTGTGGCCAAAGCTCTGCCATGACCAGCACCAGGCTCTGTGTCCCAGCTGAAAAACTCACCCTCAAACCATATTCCTTTGGGTGAACTCTCAGGGGTTTTATTTTTCTCTAATTTCCTGAAACTGTGGGGTAGTTTCTGATTTCTCCACTAAAAAAACACCTTCCTGCTTGTCTTGAAAACCCAATTCAGCATCACTCCAGTTCCCACCTGCCCCTGGTGGCCTTTCTGGTCCCTGTGGGCAGCTTTGGCTCTCCAGAGACTGCTCAGGTTTTATGCCAGCACTGACAGGCTCTGCCTTTCCTCCCTGAAAGGGCTTAGTGCCCATCCTAAGGATGATGGGGCTAAAATACACACAAATGAAAAAGAAAGAAAAGGTTGTAAAGCTCTGCTCCTTGCCCGGGGCTGTGGCAGAAGGACAAAAGTTGATTGGGAGGTACAGGTCTTTAATTGTGTGTCTCCCTTCTGCTGGTGGTTTTGCTGGATCTCCACTTCTCTGCTTTCCCACCAATCCTGGATTTGCCCAGTGAGTCTCATGTCCCTCCTGGAGGAGGGACCCTGCTGCCAGGGGGGGCTCTGGGTTCTCCATCTGTCCTTGCTGCCCCGTGGGCTGCACTTTCCCCCCCCTCTGAAGGTCAGGGTGGTGTCCTTGAACCTCCCACGCACCTCACAGCCATGGGCACCGTGTCCAGGGATGTCACTGCTGCCTTCCCCACACCACGAGCAACCTGATGAGTTGAAGGTGTCCCTGCCCATGGCAGGAGGGCTGCACTGGATGATCTTTGAAGGTCCTCTCCAACCTAAGCCATTCTGTGATTCCACCACAGCTTGCACCTAGCCATGCTCTGTCCCCCTCAGGCTCCACGTTTTCGGAAGCTCCTCGGTATCCCAGGACCAGAGTTGGGGGGCTGTCCCCTCCTTTCCTGCTCCACCTGCCACCTCCCTGCTGCTCAGGGTGGTTTGTATCTTTCTGGGTGTGCACCCTCCTGCAGAACCCAGTTTAAACCAGCGTACCCCAGTTCAGCCAGCGAGCGGCAGAATCGCTTTGTTTTTACCTTTGGAAGCAAGAGGTGGTTTCCAGCAAAGGCCAAAAGTGGGTTTCCTCCTGGATTTGGCTGCTGAAGTGTGGGACTGTGCTGTTTCCATCCCAGGAGCTGCTCTCCCACCGCTCCCAGATCAAATGCAAACAGGAGCTGTGGGAGGCCAGCCCGTCTCTAACTGCGCGAATCCATCCGAAGGGAAGAGACAAAATCCCCAAATCTCGAAATAATGAAAACAAAGATATCCAAGTAATAAAATCTGCAAGAAGCACAAAGACAACGTAACTCAGATGTCAGCTGGCTCAAAGAAAGTGTCCATTAGCAAGGGATTAGGGAGAGGGAAGTACACAACCAGTCAATAGGAAGTGAAAACACACCACACAGTCACCTCATATCACAGCCCAGTGCAGGGTTAGGGTGAAGAATGTGTTGGTAAAGTCAGAAGAACAGCTACTCCAAAAAACTATCAAATAAAAAAAAAAATGCTGCCAAACCTGCCTTTGCTGTGGAGCCTGGTTCTTAAGAAACATTGAAAAACAGAGATTTTGCTTGTCTTGAGGCTATCTCCTCACAGATTTGGACCTTTGGGGTGCCTTCTTTACACAAACAGCAATAAAAAATGGGTGAGATTGATTATGTTCTCCCCACTGCTGCTTTTCAGCTAGCCTGAAAGGGTCCCAAATTCTTCCACCCCGAAATTGCATTGTAATCACTTGTTTTAAAGGCACTGGTGGCTTGTGGAGTATTTCTTCAAAAGCAGGGCAGGAGCAAGTGCTGTGTAATTAGATATGCAGAGAGCGTAGCGTGTGTGGGTGATACATTCATTTGGAGTAATTCACACACTTGCACTTCCATCGTTATTTAGAGATTAAACCAGTTCAGCTCCTCAGTGCTCACGTCTGCCCAACACCCCCGTGGGCTGCAGGCACTGGGGTCCCTCCTGAAGCCACAAAAATATTAAACCCCACCCCAAAATGCTGCTCTGACACGAGTGTTCACAAGCAAAGCCTTATTTTAAGTAACTCTCCGAGTTTTAGCTGCTCGGTGTCAGGAGGATGGGGGAGAGGCTGGGTGGGACCCAACACCCCTCCACGGTGATTCACAGCCCCCTGGAGGGGTCAGCCCAGCTGCATCAGAAACAGGGCCAGCTTCTAAATAGGGGCTTAATCTGAGTTAAAATTAAATGGGCTTAATCTGGGCTTAATCTGCAATAATACCTCCGGTGTTCTGGATGGATCGGCGGGACCAGCCGCCGTCCTTCAGGAGCCCTGGGCAGTGCTGCCAGGCGGGCTGGCTGGGACAGCAGCACCCTGCTGCCTCCTGGAATGATCTCTGGAGCTCCGTGGCCACCAGCAGGAGTGGTGATCCCACCCTCATCCTCACCACCCTCTGCAGACCGGAGGCTTCTGAGTGCAAGGCAGAAATTTGTTGGATTCGTAGGTTTGTGAACACCCTGGAGCCAGTGGAACTCCTAAACCAGTGCAGGTGCTGTTGGAGGTGGCACAGAGCTTTGGGCCCAGCACCTGGGTGTGGCTTGTGCTCTCCAGGGTCCCTTCAAGGCAGTGGTGACAGGGAGATGGAGCCCTGAGGTGAAGGCTGTGGGTTAGCTGCCCACGCTGCTGTGTGCTGCTGAAACCATTCACCGGAGCCTGGAAGAGAAAGGAAAATGCAATGGGTACAACAGGGAGGATGGGAAAGAAGTGTGACAACCCTCGGGGACAAGGTGACACTGGCAGCCCAAGTACTGTAGGACCTTGGTGGGGCTCAGCCCAGCACCAGGATCAGACACTTGCACTTCAAACACGAGCTAAAGTAGCAGCAGGTTGTTTCAGGAGCAGGTGAGAGGCTCTCCCACCACCAAAGTCTATACATTCATAGGAGATCCTGAGCTGGAAGGGACCCACAAGGATGATTGAGTCCAACTCCTGGCCTTGCACAGACACCCCAACAATGCCACCCTGTGCACCCCTGAGAGCCTTGTCCAAACATCCTGGAGCTCTGGCAGCCTCAGGGCTGTGCCCATTCCCTGTGGAGACTGGGCAGTGCCCAGCACCCTCTGGGGGAAGAACTTTTTCCTGATATCCAACCTAAACCTGCCCTGACACAGCTTGATGCCATTGCCATGGCCAAAACCCAGTGAAAGCAAAAGGGGAGCTTTGAACTTCCTTGTTGGAACCTATGCACAGCTGAGCCCTTTTCCACCCCAAAGCCACCAGAGCTATCAGCAAGTCCTGCTAAAGACCTTTCCCAGCTCTTCCAGCATCCCCCAGCAAGGGTAGTAGGCACCTTGTATGCCTTGCCAGAGGACCTGGGCACCTCCAGCTCAGAGGTTTCTGCTCCCTGGCTTTGCAAACTTAAGGCAAAAGTGTTTTTCAGGATGTGTGCTCTGAATTCCGCTCCAGCCTGATGGATTTAGGTGAACATTGGTCCGAGTGGCATCGTCTGACATCAACTGGCACCTCTGGCAACAACCCCTGGGTTGGGGGAGAAGTTCCACAGCCTTGCTTTGCTTTTTGCCTGGCAATTGGCATGCAAATGCCCACTCCCCAGAAAATAATGTACATTGTCCCGAGGATTTATGTGTTGCCAGCTGCAATTTATGAGATTCTGCAAGCTCTGCTGGTAGCTTTGTATACCGGAGGTTTCATTTTAGTGTCATCAGCCACAGATTATGACTGCGAGGGGTGCCTGTCTTTAATCTCATTTTTGAAGGAATAAATGTTATTAGTTTTGATGAATTAATGGTATTTAGGTGTGCAAGGTTAGCATGAATTAATGTCCACCTATTTCTGTTGTGTGGCTGACTATTGTAAAAGAACTCTGGTAAGCAATCTTTACACAGTCTCTCTTTTTTTTTTTTTTCCCCCTTCATTCTTTTCTAATGCTCTTTTAGGAGCTTAAAAATAATGTTTGAGATTTCTTTTTTTTCCTCTTTCTTTTTAAGTAAAAAGAAATATTGAAGATTTTCCCCTGGGTAGAGCTGACATTAACTTAGCCACTGCTGAGTCACGGAAGGCTAACAAGCATTTGGGAGCCCAACCAAAAGGCTCTGATTTATGGATGCTGCAGGTGGAGGAATAATTCATGGCACAGCTCAGCTTTTCTGGCACTGCTGAGGATTGGGGATTTACTGGCTGAGGGAAGAGCACCAAGAGAGGAGTTGCAGGGACCCTGCCACCTCCAAAGTGGGTCACAGGAGTGCAAGGCCACTGGGATCTGCTGCCACATGGAGCCAGGGACCACAATCCCCTTTATGAGCTGTTCACCTCCTGCTTAAACCATTTTGTTTTAATTTTACCTTACAATCATTGGGACACAGAATGGTGTGGGTTGGAAGAAACCCTGGAGACCATCCCATTCCAAACCCCTGCCATGGGCAGGGAGATTTTCCACTATCCCAGGTTGCTCTAAATCCTGTCCAACCTGGCCTGGAACACTTCCAGGGATCCAGGGGCAGCCACAGCTTCTCTGGGCACCCTGTGCCAGGGCCTCACCACCTTCACCCTCAGGCAAGAATTTTTTTCTCTATATCTAATCTAAATTTCCCCTTTTTCAGTTTTAATCCCATTACATTCTTCTTCAACTTCCACGTTTTCCTCTGATCAGAATCAACCAGCCCTGACAATTACAAAACCTCATTTCCCCAGGCTGATTCATGATCGTTGTAACTTGGCTTGTTTGGGGTCAATGCTGTCCATCAGATCAAGGCAAGAGTGCTGCTCCTGCTTGTTTGAGATGATTCTCTAGAATAACATCACTTTTATGGCTGGGGGGAAAAAAAAAATCAGTACAAACATTGCATATTCATGTCCAAATGGTTGTGACAGGTCATGTTTTGAATTTCTCTGTGTGGGCTGAGAAGGTTTGACTCTGAAATTGGGTGGACAATGTGTTGAAGGTCCTCAGTACCACTCCATCCTCCCACAGCAAGGACAGACGGATGTATCTGCCTCTTTTCTCTGCCCACCCTGCAGAGAGTTTGGCGTGGGCATTTCACAAGGTTCCTGGGGAAAGATTAGACTGGTCTAATAAGTTGGGCCTCTTAGAAGGGGGCTCAGCACTGAGGTTTCTGGTGGCAGCTTTGTACTTGTGAGTGCAAACAGCCTTCCTGAAAACAGGCAGCAATATTCACTTCCAAACCCTGAGGAATAATTCTACCAGAAAAATAATTTTCAGGGATAAAATAAGCACAAAATTGGGTTCTGAATAGATGTGCCATGAACACCTAGAGCAGATATTTATTTATAGATCCCTGGCAATGTTCAAGGAAGGTTGGACAGGACTTGGAACAACCTGGTCTGGTGGAAGGTGTCCCTGCCCATGGCAGGGGGTTGGAACAAGATGAGCTTGAAGGTCCCTTCCAACCCCAATAATTCTGTAATTTAGTGATTGCCAACAACCTGGGGACTGAGAACACTCATCATTAAAAACCCCGAGATTTCTCCACCTTTCGTTGGTCCCATCAACTGGGGACTTGCTCTGTTAAAAGATAATGAGATCTAAGATCTGGCAGTATCATCCAGATGGAAGGAACCTTTAATTGAGGATTTTTTTCCTTTCCTAATGAGGAGTCTCCGGGAGCAGGCAGGGAATGCCTGTACAGCTGGAAGGATCCAGGTTTTCTCATGTTTGCCTTTACAAAACGCTGCGTTATCTGGTGACAGCTACAGAGCCTTCCCCAAAATTGGGTTTGTTACAGCGCATTTGCTGAAAAAAATTTGAACACAAAAGATCTGAAC
Source organism: Cyanoderma ruficeps (assembly GCA_008694505.1). Lineage (NCBI taxonomy): Eukaryota > Metazoa > Chordata > Aves > Passeriformes > Timaliidae > Cyanoderma > Cyanoderma ruficeps. The sequence goes on along the minus strand of VZDJ01007753.1, from coordinate 48,616,305 downwards.
CCCTTTACAAGGGAAGCACCTGTAGTGTGTGATAGGCTTCTTTCTCCCATATAGGTATATTTAGGAATAACAAAAAGTCTGTGTAAAACTGCCTTGAGCTGTTCTTTAAGTTAATTATCACTTCCTTTGGTACCATGAATGGCTGTTCAATGACACTGTCAGCGAGTGGAATGAACCAAATTACTTTAATTATGGAGTAATTGCACAGAGTGATGGTAATTAAATCTTGATCAGTTTAAGTGAGTGAATTAATTGCTCCAACTTGGAATGCACACCGCAGCAAGAGGAGTTGTTTTGTAGTTTAATTAACACCAACCACTAAATTCTTATCATATCTAAAATGCAGACAATTAATGAGTTTGATTCTGCTCTCACCTTAATAGGAACTAGGACGGAAAGCATGCTGAGAAAGGTAGTTGTGCTAGCAAAATGACAGAAAACTTAATATTCCTGTCAGTGGTGGAGATACATTAGCTATACTCTCTGCTTTGCCTTGCAGTAAAATGTGCAAATAGAAATATTTCCATGTAATTAGCTGCTGGCCCCATTTTGTTGCAATACTCGCTGATCTGCCCAACAGAGGAGACATTGCCAAATTTGTTAACGTTTTCAACTTCAGCTGCCTGTGTTTCCAGGTGGTTTATAGCTCCTTCTCCCTGTGTTGTCCAGGGTGCTGCTCCCAACCTGGATAAATGAGCTGCCCGCTTTCCTTGTGCCACGTGCAAAGGTGCTGCCATAATTTTGGGTGTGTGATGGTCACACAGACCACTCCTACATGCCATGTTCACCTTCTGCCTCACCTGACAGCCTCCCAAAAGTGACTCCTCTCATGGGAAAGTCTTTGCTTCTCTTCCTTTCACTCCTGCCACGATAACATCTTCCTGAAGGGTCGGGAGACATAAGAAGTTGTGGAGTTGACATGTTGACCAAAGGGAGGAAAGCTGCAAATGCAAGCCACAGGTGCTTGCCATGCTGGTGACGCTGCTTAAGGGACACTTAAATATAAAGAAGAAGGGANCTGCAGCTGCCCCCGGATCCCTGGAAGCGTCCGAGGGACGGTCAGATGGGGCTCCCTGCCGGGGAGACAGACAGACAGACAGACAGACAGCTCTATCTCTCACTAACAGCACATGAGGAGGTGATAATTTACTCTGTAAAGGAGCTGGTGGAGGTGTGACCCTGAGCTGGAGTTGCCATTCATGAGGTCACAGCCACCACCATGCCACCAGGGCACTGATGGCAGAACTTGGAGGGCAGTGGCCACAGTGGGAATGCCACGGCTTCAGTGGCACTGAGATTCTACAGGTAGCCAAGTGTTCAATTGGAATTTGCACCCCTGAAATCCCTGAATTTGACCGAACACAGTGAATTTTCCACTGTGGAAAAGCTCTCAGCTTGGTGTGACCAGGGACTCTGCCCAGCCGGCCGTGCCAGAGCAGCTGCCTCTTCGTTAGCTCTGATTTCTGCTTCCTCTTTAATTGGTGCTCAGAGCCAGCACTGTCATGGATCTGCAACTCTGCTCTGCCCAAGGCCAGCCCTTGATCAGATTTTCCACATCTCGTCCCCACCTTGGTCACATTCCCTCACTCCTTCCACATTCCCACTCCATGGCTTGGACAACAGGCACAGCTACAGGAGGTAATTCCCTGCTGAGTAATATCTCCTCTGATTTGAATTGCTGGCAGTGGCAAAACACCATCTTTTGGAAGCGAAAGAAAGAGCCTGCTGAATTAGAGGTATTTCTCCATCCATTTGCAAGATTTCATGGAGTTAATTCGAATGCATGGCTCCCGTGGCTACCATGACAAAATCAGAGCCTCAGAGATGGCCAAGGAATTCCCATTTGTAGGGATTTTTGATCCCCTGAGGCATGCTCAGCTTCTGCTCAAGACTCAAGCCACGTAAAGGGTTTAGATAGCAGTTCCCTCCTCCTCCAACACCACCAGGCTCACAAACTAATTTTCATTTATTTCAAAGCGTTTTCCTACTGTTTTCCCAAAATAACATGGCAGCACAATGTCTGGGGCTCACTATTCACCATCCTAGACTTTCTTTTTAATTTTTTTTTTCTCTTCCTTCTTTGATGACTTTGCTCGTGGACTGGTGCACGACGTTTGCTTGGGTTATGTCCTGAAGATATTTGAAGGCAAAAGGGTTTTTTCATTCTGAAAACTGAGCTCTTGGGTGAAAGGCCCTGTTGTTTGATTTTTGTGGTGCTGGAGTAATTGGCCAAAGGACTTGCAGCAGCTCGAGGTTGCTGTGTTGAAAGCAGCATCACAATTTATGTCCATGCCAGGAAAGGCTGCCTAAACTGTGTGTCAGGGTAGGAAATGCCAAATCATGGAGCCACAGCATTCCGGAATGGTTTGGGTTGGGAGGGACCTTAAAGATCACCCAGTTCCACCCCCTGATGTGGACAGGGGCACTTTCCACTATCCCAGGTTGCTCCAAGCCCTGTCCCACCCGGCCTGGAACACTTTCAGGGATAGGGCAATCACTTTGTTTCATATTTCCCTCAAAGTGCAGGAAAACCAAACTTTTGGCCCTTATTCTGATCTGACTACCTCTTTCTCCACTCTTTCCTCTCTAGGCTTTATTTAGGCAGCAGATTTAAGGCCTGAATGAAGGAGACTGTGCCAGACTGGGTGGGCCTTCATCCCCTTTGGGACCTTTGATCCACTTTGCCTCTCCCCACAAAGCACCACCTTCATTTTGGCACTGGAGAAGAGGTCACACGGCCACTCCACACAGACAGGGCCCTGTGCCACCCCCCAGCCACCTTTGGGCACCTGCCTGAAAGACCAGTCACAATATCTGCCTATGGAAAGACAGGGAAGGAGGGGAATTGCTTGTTTTCACTCCAGGGAGGGTCTGGACACACTTGGACCTGAATTCCTCCCAGGTGCCCATCCCTATGGTTTTCCTGCTACTCTTCCCACACCTCCTGCCTGGGTCTTGGATGGTGTCAACCCTCTCCAAAGCCACTGAGATTAAGGATGAACAGGAGTGACTTGCAGTGATGCCTTAAGTTTGAGCTTTCATATTTTTCAGATTCTGTGCTGCCCAGGGGTGCAGTTCTGAGCCTCATATGAAGTGCTGGTGAGCTCTCTTCACAGAGCAGGGAGACAAAACAAATCCTTTTCCTGCTGAACACCAAAGACAACTTTCAGGCCCAAAAGCACAAACAAGGGTGGACTGAAGGGAGGAACAAGTAGGATGGGACCTCACAACCTGAAGCTGTAATTGGACAATTAAACCCCAATATGCAAATGGACCAAACTAATAAAAATGTAAGACTTGGTGACCGATCAGCCATTTTGTGACCATTTTGGGTCCACCTTGGGTGTAGCTCTGGGTCAGGCCCTGTCCTGCCCAAGGTGTATCCTAAAGGCCTTTCAATAAATATCTACTTTATTCTCCAGCTCTGTCCAGTCTCTGTTTCTCTGTTTCAGGACAGCCTTCCCAAGGCATCAGCAGTGACGGTGGAAAAATCTGAACACCCCCCACTCCCTGTCCCCTCAGCAATCCACCCCTCCTGCAGGACCCTGGCTATCAGGAGCGGCGTGGAAATTCTCCTAATCCCATGCAGCCGTGGAGAGCTTTTCTCCCATTTGCTGGATGTAGGAAATCCATATGTCATCAATCTCTTTCTGGTGGCTGGAGCCTGCTCATGAAGCTTAAATCTCTGGCATGTGGCTGGGAGCACGAGGGCCAAGTCCTGGTGCCTGCCAGCACAAGCTTCTGCCTCCGACTTCTCCTGCTGCCCCCTTGTCTCCCTCCCCTGGCAGCCAGCACCCCCTGCAGCGACTCTTGGATCCATTTTAGGGGAACCAAAGGGTTCCTGTGTAAAGCTGGTGGTGGAGCAGCCCAGATGTGCTGTTGGAGCCAGGAGGAGGCAGAGCTGGGCAGCTGGCTGAGTGCTTTCCCCGGGGAGGGCATCACCAGTGCTCCAAAATCTTCTTCCCAAACCACCTGCCAGCCCTCAAGCTGCCAAAAAAGCAATAAATGAAGTGCAGCAGAGTCAGCTGCCTGGCCTCCACCAGCACTGGGGAGCTGAAGCTGCTTTAAAATGACGGCATGGCCAAATTTGGGGGCAAAAATCAGCCCTTTTGTCAACATTGTCTTTGCTTCAGCGCCCGGCTTGGGCTTTCCAAATTCCTCTCCAGAGGTTGGGCAAAGGAAATGGGCCAAAGGGTGTTGGTCTGGGAAACAACCCAGCCCTCCACAGTGGGAAGGCGTGGCTGAGGAGGTCCTGCAGTTGTCAGGGAGGAGCTGGCAGAGGCTGGGAGAGGTGACAGATCTGCAGGTGGGGACCAGGGTGCCAGGGACACTGCCCCACCACTGCCAAGCTGGCCCTGAGCCCCAGCACTGGAGCAGATGTGGGAGGATGGGGAATGCTGCCACAGAGAGGTGCACAAGAACAGGGAATGAAGCCCAGGAACAGCACAGGGACGGGATGAGGGGAGAATTCACATGGGGTCAGAGCCCTTCTCCCTTTATCTTTGGGAGATTTGGGTAGCTTACTTTATTTTAGTCCCTTGCAACACATTTATATAAAGCTGCTTTGGGCTGAGTGCTTCTTAGTGCTGGTCTCTGCTCTATTTAAACATAAATGTTTTAAAGTGCACAGCTAGGTTTTTAACAGGGAAAAAAATTGCATGTGAATTACATTTATTTCTTGTTTACCCATACGGCTCCAGCCGACACTTATCGACAGATTAACTTTCACTAAACTTTCTGTGGAATATGTTTTAAAAACCCACTTCAAGTACAGATTCTGTTAGTTCCTGACCTTATGTTTTAAGAGGAAGAAAGTGGCTTTACACCACATGAAATGTGTTAATGCATGGATAGAAGTCCTCTTATCCTCCTGCTTACATTAGGTCCAATCAGGAGAATGGATTATGTTTTTAATAATCTGACATTAGTATTAAAAGTAATATTTAAGGCATTAGGATCCATAACTGGTGCAGTGTGTTCAGGGCTTTCTCTTTGTGTGTGTGTGCACACACGGCCGGGCTAAAACATATGTTTATGAAACAATGCATTAGCCCAAAACCTCCCCAAAGATATGGGGATAAATTGGGGCAGCAGATTACTGCTGACATCACTTTTTCAATTAGAGGCGGAGGGAAGATTTGATGGCCATTTTAAAACTGATTATGGAGGGCAGGGATTAGAGGCTGTTAGGAACAGGAGGTCTTGCTCTCCTCTCAGCCTTGGCCTCCTGGAGCTCTGTGGACTTCAGGAGTGGGTGCTGTTTTATGGGGTGGAATAAGGCCAGAGGCACTGGTGTCACTGGTTTTAGGTACAGGTCATCTGTACGTGAGGCTGGGCCCCTCTGCCTGCCTTAGTCCCTTGGAAACATTGCGTGGGACAGGGGAAGAAATTTATGGAGAATTTATGGGAAATTTATGGGAATTGCACGGACAGGGGAAGAATGTTTATGCCTAGAGCAAATGCTTTAGGGGAAAGCCAAGTCTTCCCCACTAGGAATTGGGATATCCTGGTGGGTGAACACTGAACCCTGCTAGACTGGATCCCTTCTCTCTGTCTTCACTCATGGTTTGAGGGACATTTAAGTCGTCTTAAACTCTGATGTCCCCTGCATCCCCTGGAAAAGACAAAAGGCAGCTGGAAAAGAAACAGGGAAAACCAAGAGGAGAAAATAGTGCACGTGGTCATCACCATGCAGAGGAGTGGACTAGCCAGATTTCTGCAGTGTTTAATTCCCTCCACTCAGAACCTCACTTCTAGGTGTAGTTTGTCTAATTGCAGCTTTTAGCACTTCAGCTTCATCTGCTCAATTAACCATCCTCCCAGAGTCAGAAATCTTCTCCTCATGGGGCACTCACAGCCCACGGCCACATGACTGCCCACCCTCCTCTCTGCTAAGCTGTAGATTGCTCAGTGGAATTACAGAAGGGTTTTTTGCACCCCTACCAGTGTTCACAGCAAATTTTAGACCTGGCCTATGTTGTAAGAATCCTCCTTGGGAAGCCTAACCTGAGCTTAATGCTCCCATCAGTGCTGGATGCAGATATAACTCCACGACTGCTGTTGCCTGTTGGCAAGGATTCGAGCTCAAAACGCTTCAGCTTTCATTCCTCAGCTGCTGGGAGAGCATCCTCCCTTATTTTCACACACACCTTTCTCTCTCACATCTCTTGCACAGCAGGAATTGCAGGGAGATTCTGGGTTTTCCCCCTCCGACGGCAAACGAGGCTTTACCTTCCCAACATATGTGCAGAAACTGTTGTTTGGTGGCAGAAGGGAAATCCACAAGCTGTCCAGCCACCGCACCTGCCTGCTTGGACCGAATTCCCCGATTCCTGTTTGCTCACTGGAGTTAAGCAGGTCCTGGGCTGGGAGACCAGCTGGGAAATCCAGTGATTACAGGCACAAACAAACGAGCAAGGGGCGGGGATGGGCAGCCGCTCCTGTTTGACCACCACTGAGGGAATTTGGCAACACACCATCCTGACTCTTTAGTTTAATTCCAGTCGGGGCAAAACTCGAGCCAGCCAAAGGAGGTGGGAGACAGGATATCCCCCACCCTCCAATCTGGACCGGTGACACGTTTTGTCTGGGGGGACACAGCGGTTCGAGGCGGCCACCCTGGGGTCTGCAGACTGTCCTGCCTTCCCCCTGCTCTGCCACGGCCTTTTCTAACTCTGAGGGGGTGTCTGAGCAGAGCCTCTTTGCCTCCAGCTTCCAGACACAACAGCTGTTCCAGGGGGCCCTCCTGGCAGCCTCTCACAAGGTGTGGTTTGGCCAGCACAGGGGTAAAAAGTGCCAGGTGAAAGGATGGGTTATGCAAAGCTCGTGTTGTTTAAGCTGAAAACTTCCTTCCCCAAAAGTGCTGCAGAGCTGGTTCATTTCTGGGTATGTCAATATTCATACCTAATCAGTGATTGGTTTGCTATAACTTGGGAAAAATCACTCCCTTGCAAAACCAGCACAATAAGAGATGAGACCTCCCAGATATCTCCATGCTTGGTGTCCCCCAGGGAATAACAGGAGCGACTCCTTGAGCTCAGCACCCAATGGATTTCATCCACGTGTAGAGAAATCAAATGAATTTTAAAAGTTTTCCTTCTTTGCAGCTGGTCAGCTACAGTGGACAAAAAACCCAGCCCAGATAAACTGATATTCGTGAATACCAGTGGATATTATTCTGCAAAAGCTTTGTTTGGGAAGGTCAAGTTGTATGGCATCATCTCATATTTATGAGCGAAAAAAACCCCACAAGGTTCCTAGAAAACAGGAAAAAAGGCTACAATTGCCAACCCTATAGCAGAAGAATTATATCTGTGCTGATTAAGCTGTCGCTCGTTAGCTCACCAGGCTTATCAAGGCCACAACCCACAAGGCCTTTGACCCCAGCAGGGATGATAGCACGGAACATTTGGACCACCTTGGGCCACCGTGCACCCATTTTCCCTTTTCTCCTGCTAATATCATGTGTAAATATGTGCACAGCTGACCCTGCTGGAGAGTCCCCTGTCCCCTGCAAGAGGCTTCAGCTCCCCTGCGCTTCCCTTTCGCCGTGTAAGTTCAGGCAGATTTGTGGAAAGCGGGAGATTTTGTTTGCGCCTAAATCTTTTTGTGGGATTTTCCTCAAAGGCCTTAATGCCGTGGAAAAACATCAAGAGGCAAATTCTGCCCTGGGTTACACCAAAAGGGGAGCAAATCAGCTGAAGGCAGCGAGGGGAGCTGGATTTATCCCAGCGGAGGCAGAAGCAGAGCTCAGCCCCTTGCACTTTGCTATTTTCTGCACCAGCAGTTCTGGCCTTTGAAAAATGAGATGCATTTTTCTCATTGTGGCTTGAGAGGAGCCTGCAAATCCCAGATGACAGAAAGCAGAGGAGGAGAAGTCTGGGGCTCCTAAATTAGAAGCTGTGGCAACTTCAGGCACTGTCCTACAGAAGCTGCCCTTGGCTTTATGTTAAATGTTGTTTTCTTGTGATTGTCAGGATTTGGTGTTAAAAAGATGCTCAGGGAAGGCTCATTTTACCTCAAATCCATGATTGGGCAGTAGCAGATTGTAAGATTTGTCTCCTTATAGGATGGGATTTGGAGCAACTTGGCCTACTGGGAGGTGTCCCTGCCCATGGCAGGGAGTGGAATGAGATGGGCTTTAAGGTCTCTTCCAACCCAAACCATTCCATGAAGATTTTGGGGTCCTTCCCACAACATCTCCCACAAGGCAACCGGTTTGGGCATGGATTTCTCATGGAGTGCTCTAGCCACATGGGTGCTGAGCAACTGGTGATGTGAACGGGCAAGCCAGGCCTGGGAATACGCCAGGATTTAATCTGGATTTATTGTAATCCATTTAATCTGTTTCCTTGCCCAGCTTTCCACAGGAAATGGAGATGGAGCCAAAGTATCCTGATTCTGTTTTTGTGCTTCCTGACCTCTAAGGAGAACAACTGCAGGACCTGTGTACACCTTGAAACAAGGGGATGGAGCACGTTCAGGAGATTTGCCTGGATGTGTGGAGGGTAAAATTCCACCTGAGCTCTGGGGATGCTGCTGAGCTGGGACGTGCTTCTGTCAGCCACCAGCAGGCTGAAGGAAATGTGCCTGAGGTTTGTCTTGTTTTTTGAAGCTATGGAGAATCCCACTGTCCCAGCCTGAATTTTTTGTGAGGTTTATGCTTAAGTGGTTCAGGCATTACTGTGAGTGTAAGAGAAGAATATTTTGTTCTGCTCCTGTGTAATAAAATCACCAACTCTGGGACTGTCACCACCTGGGACAGGAACTAATGGGCTGAGTCAGGGATCAGCCTGGGAAAAGCAAACCCACTCAGCTTAACTCAAAATCCCATCCATGGGTTAACCTCCTGACTCTCTCCCCTCCAAAACTTGGATTTATTACATTGGAGCTTCCAGGTAACGTGAACTGTCCACAAAATGGCACATCCTGCATGCTGGCACACCTCTAACAGAGGTTAGAGGGCCATGAGTAGGGCAGCTTGGATATAGGGAAATGGGAATCATGAAATCCCAGAATGGTTTGGGTTGGAAGGGACCTTAGAGCTCACCTCATTCCACCCCCTGCATGGGTAGGGACACCTTCCACTATCCCAGGTTGCTCCAAGCCCTGTCCAGGCTGGCCTTGGACACTTCCAGGGATGGGGCAAATTCACCATTTCTCCTCTATTCCAACACTACCTGCTGCTCAGCGTCTCCACAAGTTCATTTTGGCCAGGTATCAACACACCACAGTCCTTGTCTGTAACCCCATCTATGCAGAACAGGGGGAGCAGAAAAGGCTGCTATCACAATCTTCCCGGGATGAGAATGATACAAAAACCCTGTGGGAGAACACAGGTTTTGGAACTGACTCTGGAGCTGCATCAACTTCCAACTGGAATAAAAGACAACTTGGTGTAACTTGACCATGAGTAGCAGCACCAAGGATTTGTTCAATGGAGGAACAAAGATATGGTGGGGCCAGGTAGGAAAACACAGGTTAAACCAGGTACCGAGAGCAATTTGGGAGGGTACAATCCCTGTCCCACTTGACATCCTTCGTGCAAATTCCCTGGGCATGACCCTCAGCTGACACAATTCTGAGAGAAGCTTAAAGAAACGGGAAAGAAACAGAGAGGACTGATGGAATGTGAAAAATTCTTACCTAAATGAGTTCCCTGATGAGTTTTACTGGACTTGAGAGCACAAGTGAAGAAATGAGAGTTTTAAACCCTCGAGGCCCCTGATCTGCTGGTACAGATTTTCAGCCACATGCTTTGTCTGGGTGTTTCTTGGGCCAGGCTGTGAGTTTGGCCACCAGGGTATGGGCTAGAAATTGATGTCCTACACCTGTAACTAAAAGAAGGATGAAAATGTATAAATCAGTAAAAAATGTTCCCTTTTCCCAAACACTTATGGGGGAGTAATGGAGCATCCCAGGGATGAAGGGAACAAGGCTCTCAAGTGGTGCAGCAGCCAGAGAAGATGGTCTGGGAGGTGATGGTGGAGTCACTGTGCAGACCAGACACCAGACCTGAGTCTGCCAATGGGGATAAGGCATGGGGATAAATAAATCACATTAGTTCAAGGAAATCAAGGTGTGAAAACATAGAGATGACTGTCAGAGTTCTGGGAAAACCAGCTGAGATAAACGGGATCCATGACTGCTCAGCATGACAGAAAATCAGCTGGGAGGCCACTGAGACTGGTGGAGGAAGAGACTGGAGTCTTCTACAGGTCAATAAAGCCTCTCTGACAATGGTGCAAAACTGTGGGAAACAAAGAAATGCGGAAATGAAAATTAAAAATTGAAACGAGAAATGTGGGGAAATCAGTTCAGTCCATTTTCCTGTTTGGGGAATAAAATGAAGCTGAGCTTTGAAACAAAGAACAAGCTGTCCTGACAGTAGTGGAACCAAGTCTGTTTTCCTACGGAACTGAGCCTCTGTCTTCTCCCAGACCTCTCACTTGGGAGATCTTTACCTTTCTTTTGAATTTTGAGGGGTTCACAAGGCACCGGGGGTTTCCTGGAGGATGTGCAGTGAGTGAATCTGGGTCTCTTGGATATCCAGGGAGAACACAAGGAAACAGCACAGGTGTTCCCCACATGCTTTGGGTGACCAGCCACACCCAAGCGTGTCCTTGATGGCTGGATGTCCCTTGAAAATGTGCTTTTGCAGGATGGGGCAGAGACAACCCCATGTCCAGGGACAACAGGATGCTCCCTGGACCAGGTGTGCTTTTATTCCACTTCATTCCTCTTGGAAACTCCCTTTGCATCATGTCCACTGCAGCCACATTGCTGCAACTGGGCTGTGGGAGCCTGGTCTTGCCCCCCTCAACAAGCAAGTCATGAAAAAGCAGCTTATTCAAGCAACTTAAGAACAAATAAAAGCAGCACAACCTCCCTTCCCGTGCTTTGCGGGCGGCCATACGTCCTCAGTGGAAATTCTGCCAAACTTCTTGTTTCAACGTAGGAGCTGTGCTGGTTTGTATTGTTGGTGGTCCCCACGAGGACCTGCTCTCCTTGCACAGGGATATTGTTTAGAATGAAGCCCAGGCTGGCTACTTTGCCATTAGAATTCCACGCCAGCCCAGCGCTGACTGTATTGAAGCTTTGCTAAATGTGTGTACGTGTAAGTTCATTAAATGGGTGCTGACTGTTGTTACACGAGTAGAGCAGTTGAGTGCTTTCTGTATTAACCTTATCACCTGATGGGCAAAAGAAAAGGTTTAACTAAAGCTTAGGACTAATTGAACGGTATTTCAGTATTTTCTTATGTAAAACTGGTTCTGGTCTATTGTTTTTATTTATTTGCAATAACTGTGCTCATTCAAGTTTGTAATGACACTGCCATGGGTGAATAGAATTTGCTTTAAGTATTATTCTCCTTTTTCCTATCTCCTGCCTCCTCTAAACTGTGTCTCTCAGGAGAAAATCTGCAACAGAACCTGGTAAAAAGACAACTCTCTAAGTACACAGTCATTTAGGGGGGATACGTTCCCAAGGTGTGTTTTTGAAATCACTTTTAGCAGTTCCTGTTTATTTTCTCTGCCTGCCTTGGGTATTTCCTGTCGGGCTGAGGAGCACCGAGCGTGGAGCTGGAGGAGATAGGAGAGAAAAAGCCTCTCGAAGAAAGGTGGGAGGTGTCTTATCATCAAGACACTGCACAAACCAGAGCACTTTCTTTGCTCGGTTGCCACTAGAGTATGCTCTCGTGCTACAAGTTCCAGGGATTATTTTAGAAATAAATCACTCTGTGTAGCACGAGGCCGTCTTTCAAATGCTTTCCACTTGCCCCAGCGGTTTCATTTTTTTCTAAGTAATACTTTTTTTTTTTTTTAATTGCTGTTGAGCACATACTCAAAGCTTTGAGAAAGCCTGGAGGGTCGCTCTGTGGTGAGATGAATCTAACTCGAGTTTGGACAACTCCCAGCTTCCAAAGTGTGGGTGAAAAAAGGCGAAAAAAATATCTTACCTGTCTCTAAAAGAAACCAAAAAAGGAGGTTTCCACGTCCTTCCTGTCTTGGTTGGACCCCTGGGTCAGAGCTGATGAAGAAAGGGGAGGCAAATCTCACGAATTAATAGATTTCTGCTTACAGAAGAAACATGTAAATTCCCCTTTTCAACATAAAGTGTGCCTGTAATCCCAGCCTTTGAAATGGTGGTAGTTATTCAGTAAGATAAAGGCTGCTGTGAGCCTGCCCTACCACATTACAGCAAAGTACTTTGTCACTGGCACCCTAAAAGTTCCAGTTTCTGCATGACAAAGATATAAAACAACTTGCAGGACAATTAAAGAACAGTTTGTCCTCACCCTATTATTACCAGCCTTTCTTCCACGTTTCGATATTTGCCCGTAAATTGCTACCTCCCCCATCAATATAATTGCAATCAGCCACGGTTAACATTTGTCTTTGGATGCCTTTTCCAAGGGGAACACAAAGAAGGAAAAATACGGCAAAGAAAAAAGCCACGCTCCGGATAAAGAGCCTCGCCACCAGCCTGCTTTCACACACAGGCTGCGCACTTTGCTGCTAAAATTACATTTTAGGAGCCCCAACGGGCGCGGGAACAATGACCCCGCTCATTTCCATAGTGACAATGGCTGGCGGAGGATTGGAACATGTCTTTTTCCTCTCCCCGATGGTCCTCAGCCAACAAGGGCAGGAACCTGCCAAGGAGTTGAGTCCGTGGAAGCTCTTGGAGCTGGGAGGTTCTCAGCACTGGTGAGGCCACACCTCGAGTGCTGTGTCCAGTTCTGGCCTCTCAGTTTAGGAAGGACATTGAGTGCTGTGTCCAGCTCTGGCCCCTCAGTTTAGGAAGGACATTGAGTGCTGTGTCTAGTTCTGGGTGTCTCAGTTTAGGGTGGACATTGAGTGCTGTGTCCAGCTCTGGGTGTCTCAGTTTGGGAAGGATATTGAGTGCTGTGTCCAGTTCTAACCCCTCAGTTTGGGAAGGACATTGAGTGCTGTGTCCAGCTCTGGCCTCTCAGTTTGGGAAGGACATTGAGTGCTGTGTCCAGTTCTGGGTGTCTCAGTTTGGGAAGGACATTGAGACACTTGAGTGTGTCCAGAGGAGGCAACGAGGCTGGTGAGGGGCTGGGAACACAAACCCTGTGAGGAACAACTAAGGGAGCTGGGGGTGTTTATCCTGGAGAAAAGGAAACTCAGAGGTGACCTTATCACTCTCTACAACTCCCTGAAAGGTGGTTGTAGTCAGGAGGTGTTGGTCTCTTTCTTCAGGCAGCAACTGACAGAATGAGAGGACACGGTCTCAAGCTGTGCCAAGGCAAATACAGGAAAAAGGAAATATCAGGAAAAAGTTTTTACAGAAAGGGTAATAAAGTATTGGAATGGTCTGCCTGGGGAGGTGGTGGATTCACCATCTCTGGATGTGTTCAAGAAAAGACTGGATGTGGCATTTGGTGCCACAGTTTAGTTGAGGTTAGGGTTGGGTTGGACTCGATCCTGGAGGTCTTTTCCAACCTAATGATTCTGATTCTGATTTTTTGAGATGGGAGGCAGCCACGGGGCCCAGTTGTTCTCCAGATGGTGCTCACACCCTCAAACACCAGCTCCTGCAAGCAGCCCCAGTGGCTTCTGAGTGGGTCAAAACTTGAGCTTTTTTGTACAGCCCGGCTGAGTGCACAGAGCTTCCCTAAATTTATAAAATCACAGATGGGTTGGGTTGGAAGGGAGTTCAAAGCCCATCCCATTCCACACCCTGCCATGGGCAGGCACACCTTCCACTATTCCAGGGTGCTCCAAGCTCTGTTCAACCTGGCCTAAAAGACATCCAGGAATGGGGAAAGCCACAGCTTCTCTGGGCAAGGGCCTCACCACCCTCACAGGGGAAGGATATTCTTCCCAATATCCCATCTAAACCTACTCTCTTTCAGTTTGAAGCCATTCCCTCCTGTCCTATCCCTCCATGCTCTTGTAAAAAGTCCCTCTCCAGCTCCTTTGGAGCCTCTTCAGGTACTGGAAGGCCACAATTAGGTTGCCCCAAATCCTCCTTTTTTCCAGGTTTGACAACCCCAGCTCTCCCAGCCTTTCCTCAGAGCAGAGCGGCTCCCTTGGTGGCCTCCTCTGGACTCGCTCCAACAGGTTGATGTCCCCCCTGTGCTGGGGACCCTGGAATTCCCTTAATGCCTTCCTTGGTTTCATCTTCCAGGGGTTTTTCAGTGGGGTCCTTTGGCAGCAGCTTCTCCAACCCCCAGAACACGGCGTGTGTTTCCTCACTTGTGTCAGCCCTTAATCCCGCTCTTTTTTTTTTCCTTAATAAATGCAAACCTAATTTTCTAACGTCTCCACTTAGATCTAATCCATAAGGCTGTTTATTATCCTCGTTACCCTCTCCTATACCTTTTTCATTTGTATTCAAAAGCCTCTCTTTAATCTGTCTCAATTCTCCAGGTATGGCCTCGCCGCTCTTTCCTACAATCCCATAATGATTTCAACGGATGTGTTTTAGTCCTCTATCGATAGGTCTCGGGATGCTATTTGCCTTCCTTAACTGCTTCCCGCAGCGGGAATCGCTGCTTTTAATATTCCGTGCGCTGACACCTTCAATCTTTTCCTTCACCAGCATCTTGTGCCACCCCATCCAGGGGTTAAATCTTTATTATTTGTGTATGGGCACACCGGGGCTGTGGTGGAGGGGCTGCAGCTTGCACCCAGCACCGTCCGAGGAGGGGTTTGATGTGTCGGAGAGCAGCCAGAAGTCGCTGATCCTTAAAAAACCTCGTCCTGGAGGGACGATCCCAGGAGCAAGGGAGGCAAGACGCGCTCGGGTCCCCTCCACCCCCCGCTTCTCCGAGGTGGTTTCGCCCGGTTCCCCCCCGCGCGGGTTGGTCCCGGCCGGCCGCCCTGCCTCACTTGCCCTCCGCACCTCCCTCTCCGACTGTACCAACTCCTCACAACGGGGGAAGATGGAAGAGAGCGGGAGGCCGCGCTGAAAGGCCTCACCGGGTTTGCGCCTCTCTCTGTTCTCTGTTTGAGAGTTGTAATGAGAGAAGCCCCGGGAGGCGCTTTGGGGAGAGCGAGAAGGTGAGCGGAACAGGGCTGCTCCCCCCGCCAGGCGGTGGATGGCACAGCCCGCCCGCCCCGCGCGGCCGAACCCGGAAGGTGGCGGCGCACATGGGCACGGGGACCGGGACCGGGGCCGGCACCGGGATCGGGATAGGGAACGGGGCGGGAGCGGCCGCCGGGGCGCTGGGCGCTGCCGTGGCTGCTGTCTACACGGCCACGCTGCCGCCCGCCCTGCCCGGCGGGGATGCGGGTAATGTACCGGGTCACCGCACCTCGGCCCGTGGCGGCTGGTGCATCGCGGTCAGCCTGCGGCGGGGGGCGTGGGGGGACGAGTCCGCAGGGCCCGGTGCGTTCCTGTCACCCCGTGGGGTTGCTGTCACCCCACAGGAACTCGTGCATCGGTGTCACCCCTGTAGGGTTGCTCACTACAGCTGATGCATTGAATGTCACCCCTGGAGCGTCGGTGTCACCCCACAGGGTTGTCATCCCAGAGGGAGTGGTGCAACCCCAGGTCGGCTGTCATCCCATAGGGATGCTCGTCCTATATGGACAAGTGCATGGCTCTCACCCCTATAGGGTTGTTCACTCCAGAGGTGCTGGTGCATTGTTGGCACCCCACAGGCTTGCTGTCATCACATAGGGATTCTCGTCCTATAGGGGCTGGTACCTCATTGTCACCCCATATGATTGCTGTTATCCTACAGGGACTGGGGCATTAGTGTCACTCCAGGGGGTTACTGTCACCCCATAAGGATGCTCATCCTATAGGAGCGGGTGCATTGCTGTCACCCCATAAGGATGCTCATCCCATAGGGACAAGTGCATTGCTGTCACCCCATAAGGATGCTCATCCATAGGGACGGGTGCATTGCTGTCACCCCATAAGGATGCTCATCCCATAGGGACGAGTGCATTGCTGTCACCCCGTAAGGATACTCATCCCATAGGGACGGGTGCATTGCTGTCACCCCAAAAGGATGCTTATCCTGTAGGAATGGATGCATTGCTGTCACCCCATAGGGTTATTGGTCCCATTAGGTCCCCGTAGTCACTGGTGCCACTTTTGGGGTGCTCATCCCATTGGGGTTGGTGCATTTAAAGCTCCCCACAGCTGCACTGGCCCCACAGGTGGGTGCAGCAGGGACACCCTACATTGGGGGTGCACCCCTCGGGGCCAGGGCAGTTGCCCAGTGGGGTGAGCACAGCAGGGTCCCCCTGGGGCTGGTGCCCTCGGGCCACCCCATAATGGTTTTCCTGTATTTGAGCCTTTCAGCGAAGGATTTAGCCAGGGAACAGCTGGTGGCTTTAGGAGACAGATGTGCCATCCTGCCAGATGTGCTGTCACTGACTGACTGTCGTATTCCCGGGCCTGTGCAGCAGGGAAATGTTTGGATCTGCCAGTCTGGAAGTGCAGCTTGCTGACAGTGTCAGACTGTCTGAATGTTTGTGCTTGGCACTGCTGTCCCCACAGGTGGGACAGAGTTCTCCTGTTTGATCCTGCTGTGATTTTACTGATTTAACCTGTTGTCGCTTAAAAAAAATACTTTGGTTTTGAGTGTGTGGTTTGGAGGGCTTGGCTTTTCTTGGGAATGTGTTGATGATTTTTTATCTCTTGGAACAGGATAAGTCCTGTGTCCAGGATACTTTTTTTCTCTGTCATCCCAGAACAGTGTTGAGTGGCTCTGCTTAACACTGTGCCTCCTGCTCATCAGTGGTTTCAAATCCAAGCCGTGCATGAAATTCCTTCTAAATAAATGTCATTTTAATGGATTCATGTATTTTACAGGCTCAGGATGTGTGGAGAGAGAGAGAGAGAGGCACTGGCCAGGCTGGCCGTGTGCATCCTGATGGCTTTTGCTTCTCCTCCCAAGCTACTAAAAGGGCTGGGATTGCTCCTTCTGGGCGTATCAATTAATATGTGATGATTGATATATTTACAGTTGTTACCATTTTGGTGGGGGTTTTTTTGGGGTTTTTTTGCTTTATTTTTTTGTCTGTGGAGAGCACCCTGTGCTCTGAGCTGTTCACGCTGCAACAAAGCCTCAGGAACCTGTTTTTTTAATTGTGCTTGAGCCTGGATTCTCCCTCTGGGATGCAAATAACCATTAGCAGCCTTTGCAGAGAGGGATGCAGGTTCTCCTGATGATGTGATGCTGGGATTTGTTTTTGCGTTTGCTGTGAATTATCCCAGCAGACAGAGCGAGCAACCAAACAGCACCTGGGTTCCCCCCACTTTCCATAGGTTACTGTGCTGTTAGAGGAAATCTCTCAGGACAGTGTCCCCTGACCAGCCCTGTCACCTCACTCCTTGTCTCTCCTCATTTATTTATTTTTTGCGTTTTCTTCTGGATTTCCTGCCTGGCTTCCAAGTGTTCCCTGGGGCTGAGCAGACGCAGGCTCATCCCTGCTGTCCCCTTGTGCCTGTCCCAGCCACCATTGCGTGTCCCATCACAGTGTCAGGACTTTTTTTGGGCATTATTCCTCTGGTTTCTCATGGCTTGAGCGTGGAATGCCTCAGCTGGAGTCCCTGGAATGTCTGTGCATAGCCCTGCTCGAGGTGTTTAATTTGCCTCTGCCTGGAGCTCAAACTTGTGCCACCAAAAGCACTGAGGCTACTTGTAGAAGTAAAAAGCTGCTTAAGAATTTGCTGTATCTGCTTCCAGGCAGGGAGCCTCATGTTTTATTTTATTTTTTTAAGCTATCTGTGTTTTTAATTGTTCCCAAAGTTTGCAGTAATCTGAAAATGTCAGAGGCAGTGGGTATTTCCACTGTCAGCTTGCTCGTGCAACTTAGTGTTAGAATAAAGAAATGAATGAGAGAATAATAGGGGGAGAAGGAATTATATAATTCGGAAGCATCCACAGATGTTAAAACAGCTTAAAAAGGGATCAAATAAAGTTAAAAAAAGAAGAAAAAGAAGGAGGAAAAAAAAAAAAGAAGCCAATCATATGTTCCCTGTGATGTTTCAAATATCAGCTCCCAAACTTGCTGGGAATAAATCAGAGTTCAGGCAGCATTGGGCCTGTTGCATGAACACCTTCGTGGGGGAGTCAGGCTAGGCAGTCAGAAACTTGTTTCCATCAGGAATCACAGTGTCAGAATCACAATATTCTGGATTAAAAGGGACCCACAAGGATCATCGAGTCCCGCTCCTGGCTCTGTGGAGTTGGAGAAAAATAAACTTTTCAGTTTGAGCCAGTCCCTGGAGATGCCACAAGTCATTGTGTCTCACAAGAAAGACGTTGAAACCCAGTTTGTGGGTGCTGCAGTTCCTCCTCTGTGTGTTTTGTTATTTAATATCAGTCCTTCTCACTCCTGCAGCCCATGGAGGCTGTAAGGGATGCTCAGGTGTGTGGGTGGAAGACAGAGAATTAACCTTATCCCACGTAGTGAGTGTTATGTACTTATTTTTATTTTCCCACTGGAATTCAACAGACCTGCAGCCTTTGAGCTTATTTTTTGCAGGTCTCCGTGCNAGGGGGAGAAGGAATTATATAATTCGGAAGCGTCCACAGATGTTAAAACAGCTTAAAAAGGGATCAAATAAAGTTAAAAAAAGAAGAAAAAGAAGGAGGAAAAAAAAAAAAGAAGCCAATCATATGTTCCCTGTGATGTTTCAAATATCAGCTCCCAAACTTGCTGGGAATAAATCAGAGTTCAGGCAGCATTGGGCCTGTTGCATGAACACCTTCGTGGGGGAGTCAGGCTAGGCAGTCAGAAACTTGTTTCCATCAGGAATCACAGTGTCAGAATCACAATATTCTGGATTAAAAGGGACCCACAAGGATCATCGAGTCCCGCTCCTGGCTCTGTGGAGTTGGAGAAAAATAAACTTTTCAGTTTGAGCCAGTCCCTGGAGATGCCACAAGCCATTGTGTCTCACACAATGTTCCTCCTCTGTGTGTTTTGTTATTTAATATCAGTCCTTCTCACTCCTCCAGCCCATGGAGGCTGTAAGGGATGCTCAGGTGTGTGGGTGGAAGACAGAGAATTAACCTTATCCAAAATAGTAGGTGTTATGTACTTATTTTGATTTTCCCACTGGAATTCAACAGACCTGCAGCCTTTGAGCTTATTTTTTGCAGGTCTCCGTGCCTTTTTTTTTTTTTCCCCTTAATTCTTACAAGGCAGAGTTGTGCTGTTGTCTTTCAAAGCTTGGTGGTGCCTTCCACCAGTGTTTTATTTCTGTTATTTTTGCAGCTGTATTTCCTTGGGGTTATTCTTGCCCTTGATATAAACGTCACAGCAACGTGAATGAACTTAAACTTTTGCTGGTTTAGATGCACATATTTCTGCATCCCAGAAGGACTTCAGTGGAGGTGAATCCATGCCTGGCTTGGGAGCAGCATCCCTGGGATGTGGTGGGTGATGGGCATCAGCAGCTGCTGCACGCTGGGGAACCCCCACAGTGCCAAATTTAGGGTTTCCTTTATCATCATCGTCCTTTGCTGTGTGTGTGCAGGAGGATTGATCCCTTCCCAGCCTCGCTGTGCCCTGGAAATATTGGAGCTGCTGAGCCCTGAAGGGCTCATAATTGGGATGGATGGTTTTTCCCATTGCATCCACTTTTGGGGGGGCTGTTTTGCAGTAGGGTGAAGCTTTCCTGAGATGAGAATAGCCAGTGTTTGCTGTAAGTGCAGGAAACTCCACGCCTCAGGGATTTTGGTGCAGGTTTGGCCCCAGCCATTGCCAGGCCACAGCTGGAATTCTGCAGAAGCCGCCCCCGGCAGAAATGGTTGACTTGCATCTTTGTTTTAAAATGCAGAATTTACTGTGGTGTCAGAATTTAAAGGTGCCATTTGTACAACCACCCCTCCCTTGCTTGCAGTGATGAGGTTGTCATTGTGAAGAAATTTAAAATGTTGTTAATTTAGCATTTAAAGCCACCAGCGCCCTTCATTTGGGTCTTTCCCTTCTAACAACACTGCCATGACCTTGGTGCCTGCAAAATTAGCAGGACCAGTAAAATTGGATTATGGAATCTGAGGGAAAGAAGGAAAACCTGCCGTAATTTTTAATTTTGTTTGTCCCAGAATGTGTTGTGCCTACTGAATGTATTCAGTGTGTGTTGTTCAGTAGTGTTTGCTGCAAAATACTCCAGTGTTAATTGAGCTAAAAATTCCAACTATTCTGCTAACGTGGGTCCTTTTGTGGCAGTTATTTATCCTGGCATAAAAATACAAACAAAATGCAAAATCTGAACGTTGTTTCTAATGGGAGCCGGGTGCAGCATCCACTGACAGGTAAAAGAGTTACTTGTGAAGCAGAATTGCTTTAGCATCAAGGGAGAGCAGCATTCCCGAATAAACGGATGCAGATTTGCACGATCAGTGATTATATTTTTCCTCTTTAAAAACTGTAAAGCTCTGGTTTTGTGTCGCTTTCTATTTTTTGTTTTTAATTTTTTTTTGTGGATGAGGAACGACTGGGTTGTTGAACAGACAATGCGGCTTAAGCGTTGCTAACTGTAGTGCTTGAAAGTTATTGAGTCAGGTGGTTTTAAATTAAAAAATACACACACACACACACACACAAACGTCTGCATTTTGAGCCGTTCTTTGCCTGAGCCTACCTGTATTTTCACTTATCTGTTCATAAAAGTCTCGCGAAAATGTACAAAAGATATTTTGTGCAGTGACATCAGAGGGAGAAAATATTCTTAGAAAATTTCATGCTGTTAAATCTCCACAGATTTACAGTTTTATCCAGTCAAATTAATGCAAAACCCCAATGCAAGCATTTGGATTTTGAAAACTTTGGAGGAGTGTCATTTCCTAATAGTAATTATTGGTTTTACATTATTTTTTCACAGGGGAGCTGATCACAGCCGCATATGAGCTTGGAGTAAGTATTAGTTTTATTGTTTAATCAATGCTCTCATTAACAGTTTTAGGAATTAAGGAAGTTTAATTAAGCATGGAGTAAAGTAGATTAATTTATTTTCAAACCACAGTTTTTACTAACTTATAAGTACAGCACGCGACAATTTACTTCAAGTTTTAAATCCAATTAAACTAAATTATAAAGCAAAGGCTTTACTGTATATACAGTAGCTGGCTTATTATCAACCCAAATTTTGTATAAGCTGGGGAGAATAAAATAAATCGGGTTAACAATTTTAATAAGTTTTATTATTTAATAAACTTTATTATGGTGCATGATCCCTTTAGGCAAGACCTTAGGACTGTCAGCGCGGTGGTAATCCGATAGCAGTGTGGTCTTTCAACTTGCTAACCAATAAAATAGTTGAGAAGCTGCTTTTTTTTTTTAAAAAAAAAGAGAGAAAAAAAAAACCAACAAACCAAAAAACAACAGCCTTTTGAATGACCCTAATATACTGTGAACCCAAACAAGGAGCCCTTTAAGGCAGGCTAATGAAACGTGGCACCTCCTTTTCCTCGCCGCCTCATTATTATGGGCGAGGCGTGGAGCCAGATCCACTGAGGAAAAACATCTTTGTGGGGTTGGGGTGGGCACTGAGGGTTGGGATGGGCATCGGGGTTTAGGATGGGCACCGGGGTTTAGGATGGGCGCCGAGGATTGGGATGGGCACTGAGGATTGGGATGGATACGAGGCTCGGGATGGGCAACGAGGGTTGGGGTGGGTACCGAGGGTAGGGACGGGCACTGAGGGTGACTCAGGGAGTGGATCCTCTCGGGGCTGCCCTGCTCCCATTCCCAGCCTTTCCCCCCTTTCCGACCCCGTGTCGCTCTGTCCCTAGGTCGCCCACCCTCCCGGCTACCCCCTGTTCACGCTGCTGGCCAAAGTGGCCACGGGGCTGCCCGGCGGCTCCCCCGCCTTCCGAGTCAATCTCCTCTGCGGCTTGGTGGGAGCAGCTGCTGCCTCTTTGCTTTTTTGCACCGTTTTCAGGTAAAGTCCTCGGGGCTGCTTTTTTCCTTGGATTCCTGGTGCTTCCCCGGCGGCTCGGGACGTTCCCGAAGGCTCCCTCTGCTCCCCGCTGGCCTTCGGACCGGCGTTTCCCCCCCCACCCCCTTCCCTAATTAGTTCCTCTGATTAACCTAACAGCAACTTAATCTGAATTTGACCTTCTTTCCCCCACAAAAGCCTCCCCCTCTTTTATTTTTTCCCCCCTCTCCCCTTTTCTTTTCTGTTAAATAATAATAATAGCAATAATAAAAAGTGCTCCCTTTTTCCCTTGCCCAGCCGTGACAGGTTGTTCGGGCTCATTATCACAAATCACCGCTCGGTTTAACTAACCAGAACTAATGAAGTTTGTCGTTCTCGAAAGATGCAGATGGTCTGTTTAAATTAACAGGATGAGCTTCACCTATCGGGAAACCGTGAACTTGGTTTAATTGCAGCTCCCGGCGGAGGCGGATGGGCAGTTGCCTGCCCGTGGTACCCAAGGAGCAGGGAGAGCATCCCTGCTTTTCCCTGGAGCAGCTCCGGGCTTGTGGGGGGAATGTCCGGAGCCTCCTCTCGGGACCTCTAACCTTGAGAGGACAGGGAACAATCGGGATGCTCACGTGGTTGTGGGGTTTTTTGTTAACCCTGCTCGTCTTTGATGTGCAAGTTCTGGCTGCTCTTAACCTCAGCCTGACCCATATTTGAGAGGATTATGGCAACCCGTATAAACAATTTCTGATGTTCTTTTGCAGGGAAAATAGGGCACGTTTTGAGGCTGCGAATGGTATCGGGGCGCTTCGGGATGAGACGGGGCGCTTCCCGACCGGGATTATTTTGACAAAAGCCCCTTTTCTCCCACCCCTTTCCACAGCCACCCCTCAGGGAAACCTTCCCAGGGAGTGAAAGCAACCTAGAAATAAAAGCAGGAATAAATGGGGAGGTAGTGGGGGGGAAGATCCTGCACAGCCTGCGAGCCCTGAGCTCGCTTAAACTTTGTTCCACAGGGTCCGTCTTCCTCTGCTGAAGGGGAGTTGCTTTTTTTGCACATCACCTTGCACATCAGCTCCAAAGCACACCTACTGGAACTGCTTGAGTAGTTCCTAAATATCTCTGTAGGCATTGGAAGCGATTGCTTTCACTGGTGGGTAATACATGTAATTAAGTCAGTGTTATTTAATTTAATATCCTGCGTTTCACAGCCTATTTGGGAAGCTGGAAGTGGCGCTGCCCTCCCGAGCACAGCGCCCGGCGCAGCATCAGGGCACAACTCCATTCTCTTAAAAACTCCTGCAAGGAGTTGCTGAAGGTTTTCTATATTTGGTTCTGATTTCTTCTTTAATGATGGTTATTCCCATCATCGCAGTTATTGGGAAGATCTTGCCCAGTTTTTAGTTTGAACCGCGGTGTGACAGTTCCTTGGGCGCCCGCTTCGTGCTTTGGAAACGGTGCGGTCGTTCCTTTAGAGAAATAAGGATACGGGAGAGGAATGACAGGCTAAATTTGAGAATTACTTTGGGAATTACTTCAGCACTTCTGAAGGTTTAGGTGTTTTGTTGTTTAATTGGATTTGGAAGACGGCGCTTCTGTCAAATTTAGAATTTGCATGGAGGAACGGAAAACGTGGAAGCGAGAGATGATAAAAACTATTAAGACTTACAGAAATTATTTCATAGATACTGGCAGGAACAATTATTCAGCCTTGATTTCTTTTTGTTTAATAACTGTAAGGTCAGTTTTATTTCCAAATTACAGTGTTACATTTTTTACTTTCAAGCACCTTAAAACTGGTATATTTTTTGGCTAAAAAAAAATATTGCTTTTTTATTTACTTTTAAAAGAAAAAAAATTAGGAAGTATTCGCTGGCACTGTCTGCTTGTAGCTGTGGCTGTCTGAGGGTGATGTGGTGTATTTTAAACTGAGCTTGTCCTTCCTCACAAAGGGACTAAACGGGTCTATCAAATCCCCCCTTATTTTTGTGTTGAAATAAAACTATCTGATGGGGTGACCCCTATGAGGTACCGGTGGCAAAATCAGCACCTGCTCCTCTTGCCGTGTGAAACGTGGATGTTAATATGAAAATATGTAGATGTTAGGAGTACAAATAATTGATGAAGTACACATCCTTCGGGAGCAACACGGTTCAAGTGGCAAATCTGCCTGCTCAAACAATAGCCACCCTCCAGCGGGGAGGAAGCCATCTCTATGGAAATGGGGCTGACGCTGCCCTATTGATCGAGTGAAGAAGACATTATACAATGTCAGTTGGGTTGTTACAATTTCATTTGTTGTCTGACCTGAACTTAACCTCTAAAACCTTTCTTTTCTCCCCGCCAGCCGGGCAGGGTTGCTGTTTACCCTCGCACGGGGGTTTTTGCCGTGCCTCCCTCCCTCCCTCCCTCCCTCCCACCATCCTCGTCTCTCCCTTTTATTTTAATTTTTTTTTTTTTTTATTAACTTCCCCATCGATTCTTTTTGTTCGAGTCGTTTCCCGGAGTTTATTCCCGTTTAAGGTCGGGATGGTTTTGTCGCTTAAGGAGAAGAGTCTCGGTTCCCTCTGTGGCGTTTGGGATGTTGCGGCACGTGCGGGATTAGGGTGGAATTTATTCCTTGAGCAGATTTCCCCTTTGCCAGGTGAAGGCTGGCGGGATGCTCGGCGCTGGGGTCGAGAGGAAGCAGCCGCCGCGTCGCGTCTGTTTGTTCATTTTATTGCGTCGCAATATATGATATTACTCGTTCAATTACATTGTTTGTTTTGTTTTTTTTTAAAAGCCTGGGCTGTTCTTCTCGAAGCAAAATTGCGTCGCAGCGCGTTGATGCAGAAAGGCTTTTTGTCCGTAATCCAGACTATCGCCGAACGAGCCGTTTGCTCCTTTGAGTTACTTCTCAAGTGTGGATTTTTCCCCCCACCCCCCGCTCTGCACAGACTTAATAAATTGCTTGTAATTATCGTAAAATGCCATTTACAAAGAGTTTTCTCGGACTGCTTGTAACTGAGGCAGATAATTCATCTTTGCTTTGAAGGAGGGGGGAGCTGCTTTATGTTTTTAGGACTCAGCGAGCGCGGCTGTAGGATTGTTTCTTTAAACAACTATTTATTTGTTTTACTGTGGGAGGCAAAGCATAGCAAGTTTACAAAGTAAACCAATTATCTTCTTATAATATGATTGCCAAAGTATCATTTTCTGCACAGGGGATGCATTCTTTGCCTTCTCTGCTGCAAAGAGAAATAGGAAGCTTTCCCCTGCTCTAAGTGCATTTTTTTTTTTTAGTATACCTTTATTAGTTTGGCTGTTTTGGGGTTTCTAAATACACAGAGCTGTGTTATTGCAGAGGCAGTGGCTGAGTGGATGGTGTCATTGCCCAAGTATTCCTAGGAAGTTTTTGGCAGCTTTTTTCTGGCTGAGTAGGGCACAGGGTTTTGAAAAGGNTTATTATTATTATTATTATTCCCTGCCCACTAAACCTTCCTGAGCAACAAACTCTGAGTGTATATAAAACCCAGAGCAAACTCCTCTCCCACCGCCAACAAAAAAGGGAGAATTAGGCACATCGGATAATGAAATCATCAAAATGATTCCATCATTTTGAAATCATCGTGATGTTTTGGAAGTGGCACTTGGCCGTCTTGATGGCACTGAGCTTTTTGGCTCCCAGGATGAGTGTCCTGGAGCTCTTGTGGGAAGGTCCCTGAGGAGGAGCAGGAGGATCCGTGACCTTCATGGCCATGCCAGAGGGACCTTGTGGCTGATGCTCCTTTCAAAGTGCCCAATTCTGGGAAAAGTTTGCTGCCCCTAATGGGTGAGGAAGTGCTCCATGTCCCTGGGGTACTCGGGTTTTCCAGAACAGGATTCATCCCTGAACAGTTTGACCCCTTTTTTTTGCGGACGTGACTTGGGGGAAGATGGAGGGATGAGAGAGAGGAGTCAGCGCTTGCTCAACCAGAATGGGAAATTAATAAATTGGGCTTTGGGGAAGGAGCAATCTCCTTACAGAGCGTGTTTGGATTTTTCCAGATTACAGATTATCGTAGATTATCTCTGTTGTAGCATAGCAGGAACATCTTGGGCGTTTGGGAAGCAGCTGTGCTTGGTGAGAAGTAGTTAAAAAGTTTGAGCAGGGAGAGAAGAAAGGAATGTACTCAGGTACTAATTTGCTTTTAGAAAATCTGCTGTGATCTCTGGCTAATTGATCACATACCTGTTTTTATTTTTTTTTTGTTTTCCCACTTGTCCCCAGAATAAACCGGCGCCGAGTTCAGTCTGTTTGAAGACGCTGCCAAATCTGTTCATTTGCATTTGGCTCTAAAGTAGGCGCACGAGGCTGCAGTAACTCTGCTTCATTTTGAAAAGGGTTTTGGGGCTGGGGGGGGGGAGGAAGAAAAAGCAGGGCAAAAAAACTCTTTTTTTAAAAAAAAAAAAAGACTGAAGAGTCTTTTCTGACAGCTAGTCAGAGTTAGAATTAGTTCAAGGAAATGTTAATAATGCACTGCCTGGCTTAATCCCTTTGATATCACCAGGTATCCTCCTGTTCATGGGTTAATTGCTTTAAAAGCGGAGGCAATATTCTGAGCGGTGGGCCGCTTCACCTTTTCACAGCTGTTACCATTGAGTGACAACTAAATCCCATGTGTAAGATGAGGAAGAGCTCAATCTCCAATTGGGAGAAAATTTATGTAAACCGCAATCCCTTCAGAATGTGCGGAAGTCACAGACTTTCTTGATTTACTCTGCTTTTCCCAGAAAGCTCCATTGTTCCCTTCCCTAAGTCCCATCAACCCTTTGTAGCGGAATATCACAGCGGCGGCAGATAGCTTGAAATATATAAATGCTATCATAGCTCTGATTAATAGCGGCGCTTATGAGT
Source organism: Cyanoderma ruficeps (assembly GCA_008694505.1). Lineage (NCBI taxonomy): Eukaryota > Metazoa > Chordata > Aves > Passeriformes > Timaliidae > Cyanoderma > Cyanoderma ruficeps. The sequence goes on along the minus strand of VZDJ01007753.1, from coordinate 48,589,559 downwards.
CAAGTCTGATAACGGAGCAGCTCTCCACTCAATTTCAGATACCGCTAATGGAATCTGTCTCCTGCAATTGTAATGTGAGAAGGGCTAATTTGCCATGGAGCTTGGAGCTGTCACCAGCCGGGGATTGGGGGGTCAGATGGGAGCTGCCAGGTTTTTGCCCTGCAGCTTGTATCTCTCGCTTTGAATAGCGCAGCCCCCTGCCTGCCAGGGAGCTGATAGGCCGCCGGGGGGTTTATGCCACTCGTACAATAGCGAAGGGCTGCATGGGCTGACTTGGTAATTGTGAAGCCAGCTCATTTTTATTTTATTTTATATTTTATTCTATTTTTTTTTCTCTCCCCCC
>VZDJ01007753.1:48573962-48589055 GCA_008694505.1 Cyanoderma ruficeps | reverse complement strand
AAAAAAAAAAAAAGCCAACTTATAAAACATTTAAATAGCTCAAGTCGGCTCCTACTGCGGGTTGGGGTTTTTTGGCTGCTGGAAGCAGGCGCTGGTTATTACAGGAGCCTGGGATAAAGGTGTATCTATTTTCCAAGGATTGTGAATCAAATAATGGGTCGAACTAATACACCCTTTGCACTTGCAAAGACACCAGGAGAGAAGTTCTCATTTGTCATGGCTGGAAGCACAGTTTGTACAACTCAAGTGTGAGTATGGGGTGATATTTCTTAAAGCAGCACAGCCCTGTGTGCATTTTATAGATCTGTCGTTGAGCTGTTCCACTCATTGAGCTGCTCTGGAATATCTCGGCATGGAGATGTTGAATTTAAATTCCAAACTTTCTTGGCAAGGGGCTGCTGCAGGCAGGCTCTGCTCCAATGGTGATGGACATCCTGGAGCATGCAAAGTGTGAGGTTGGGATGTCTCATTCCCCGCTCCCCTGATGAGCTGTCAAGGGGAGCTCTTCCCATCCCTGGTGGGCCCACAGAGGTCCTTGCTGCCGTCCCAGAGCAGTTTGATCCTCCCAGCAAGAGGATCCAATATGACTTGGCCCCGGGACACAAGGGATGGGGTGCAAAATGCCTCTTGCATGTGCTGGTGACCTTCACAGGTCCACGTTTCCAAAGGGATGGGCAGAGACAATATCCTTCCGAGGTGGTGTCCTAACTGGACACCTCCAGTCCAGGAGGATGTGTGTGAGAGGGTGCAAGGACCAGCTCCCCTTTGCCGAAATCCTCGCTGGCACAGCATTCCTTAACCACCCTGGGCCATCCCCTCTCCAAACAGTGGCATTTCAATGAAATAATTACAAGAAGGAAAAGTCAAGAAGTGGTGGCAGTCCCTGGCTGGCTGTGAGGGAAGTGGCATTTTCTGCATGTGGTGGGAGGTGAGGCTGCTGCCTGCTCTCCCCCATCCCAGAAATCACAGGTCTGTGGGAACGCTGGAGCTGTGGGATGCTGAAGTCCTGTTTTTAGCCAAGGACAGCAGCTGGTTGTGACCAGACTGGTTTGGGTTTTTTTTATGGTGGCCCTGCCTCTCTTCCCTTCACTCCTTGTGGCCATGGGACTCAACCAGGAGAGATGAGCCAAGCCCTGCTCTCCTTCCTCCTCCTCCTGCTGCGGGCAGGGCTTAAGTGGCTATTGAGCTCCAGGTCCTTGAGGAAGAATAAAATCTGGTTTGCTATTCCCTGTAGTACCTGAGCTGGCTCTTCAGCGCTGAGAGCAAGAGAAACTGCCTTTTGTCATGGAGTGTTTGTGGCTGAGAGGCAGGCAAACCCAGAGGGATCAGGGTTTTTGGGGATAATTATTGTTACTTAAGCCCTAAACTCGTGTTTGGATTTTGATTTTTAAACAATTCTTCTCTTTCAGCACGCTTAAAATTTGTCAGTGGGAAGCTTGGTTGTCGAGTCTTCTATGTCCCTTTGCCTGCATAAAAAAAAGAGGGTTTTTTTTTTAATTGATTGATTAACAAGCAAAACCTCTTAAATTCCAAATGTTAACTCTTTAGTGCACTGCCTTGAAATAAAAATACGTTCAAGGGATGTGTCTTTGCTACTGTGAAGCCACAGAATTGCAGAGACAGAAGTTGCTGGTGACGTACCTGGAGTCTGGAAGTGAACAGGGAACCCCTGACATCAGGGGCATCATCTGCAGGTGCAGGGAGAGACAGAATTTTTTTTTTTAATCCATTTTTTTAGTTAATTAGTGAATATTTTAAAAATCAGGAGAGTTTTTGCTTATTCCACTGCCTAAAAAAAAAAATTAAATTAATAAAAGATGCAAGGCTAAGATTTGCTGCCTGTAAAGTTTTGGAGCGAAGAGGAGGCAGAAATAATCAGCTTATTTCACTAGGTACAGATAGGTGTTGCCAGTGTTAAATACATCAGCTTCAAAAATGAACCATTCCAATTATCTTACTTTTCTTAATGAATCCAGTGCACTGAAGATTGCATTTAACGAAAACATTTTAATTAAATTCCAATTCCCATCCATGTATAGCTTTGTGCCGATCATTTAATACGTTTTGGGGAATTATTAAATATAAAATATCTGCCATTATCTTCAAAATAAAATGTAAAAACGCTGGTGGAGTTTTTTTGGTTAAACGCATATGACTTGTAACCTTGGCTAGAGGAAAATTTTACCAAACTTAAAGGAAAGGCTAAATTTTAAATTGCGAACTTGCGTGTTTTAGTGATTGCCAACAACTGAGAAGCCAAAAACTATAATTGCAAAAAAACCCAGGTTAAAATATTTAAATTCCGTTTTCCCAAATGTTCCTGCAAACTGTCAATAAAACCTGCAGGTAAAGTAGTTTTGATTAAGGCAAATTCCTGCTGGCTGCATCCTTGGAGCTGAGGCCCAGCTGCACTTTCTTTCTCTTGCATGCCTGAAAAGGAAAACAAAATTTTTTTTTTTTTTTTTTTAGTCTTTTCCTTTTATGTTTAGGGGTGCCACGGAAAAAATATTTATCACAAAGGACTGTGTGACCTCTCCTTTGCTGACTCTTTCTGTCCCTTCTGAGTGCGTTTTCAGATGATGGTCATGAAGACTTTCCTATTTTTTGCCATGGCTTCAATTCTTTTTTTTCTTCCATGAGCTGGCTCCAGTGTGCTGGGGCTGTTCTCTCTCATACTGGGCCCAAAGACTGGGGAAACAAGCTGGATTTTGGGGGAGCAGCTATCTGTCCTGCCTGCTCCCCAAAATATTGGGCCAAAGCTCTCCTAAGATGTTGCTTTTCCATGAGGCCAGTCAAGGATTCGGCTGTTGGGTGTTGCAGGCCGAAGCTGGGCGTGTCCCAATTTCAGGAACCCTGAAATGAAACTCACACCTCGGCTGGTTTAGAAAACTCCTCCTTTAATTCAATTTGATTCCAGTTTTTATACATATGTACAGAGGTCAAGAGATTGGCTGGACAGGTCACCACCTCTTCAACCTGGATGGTGGACATCACCATCAATCATTTCTTCTCTCACAGGAGAAGTATGTAAACATTCTAAGAATAGACATTGTTATCATGAAAGCTGCGTGAGGAAGTTCTACAGAGAGACAAAAAGACAGAAAACTCAGGGCAACAGTTGGGTGTCTCTGTTTCGTAGCACCTCAACTCTATTTGGAAAATGTGTTTCAAGACAGAAGCACAAGTAGAAGTTGAGTGATGATAAATCTCTGCTGCTCTCTGCTCTGCAGTCCTGATGTGCTGTCAAAAGAAAAGACAGTGTTAAGCAGCTAGATGGTATTTCCTGGAAAAAACCCAAATATTTCCTTTTCCCAACCATGGCACACCTGGGAAGTCTCCAGATGGCAGAATGTCCAGAAGTGCAGATGGCAGTGTGGGGCTCCAGGCAGGGTGGCTGAGCCCAAATGTGGTTCCTTCTTGTCCAGCAAGGCTTCACTGCAGGGAATATTTGCATTGTCAAATGGCCTGGTGTTTGATTTGGTGACACAAGTGACTACATGCCATGAAAAACTTCTTAACTTCCACACAAGTGGCCTCTTCATCTTGTTCCCTCTGTCTCCACATTGGTCACTGGGTTGCTGGGCTCTTGTTGGAGTTATGGGAGATCCCTTTTAGCTCTGGCATTAACCTTCTTCCACAAAATCCTCTGTCTTAACCACAATGGTTCTCTCTGTGCCTGTAGTTAAGGCAGGTGTTATCTTCTGGCTCCCTGATGTCCTGCTTTCTTAATGTAACATGTCACCAACGTCTTCAGTTGTGGATTGCACTGCCCTCCTTTGCAACATTTTTCGTGCTTTTTAGAGAATCACAGAATCTCAGGTTGGTTTGGGTTGGAAAGGATCTAAAAGCTCATCCCATTCCAACCCCCTGCCATGGGAAGGGACATCTTCCACTGTCCAGTGTTGCTCCAAGCCCCATCCAACCTGGCCTGGAACACTTCCAAGGGTGAGGAAAAAGAATTCTTGGCTTTTATCTTCTTGACCTCAATTTCAAATCTCTGTCCCATCCCTTTGCTTTTTCAGTTTTTCCCATGTCTGTTTTACTCTCAGTTTCGTGCCTTTTCTGGAGAGTTCTTTAATTTCACTCTGCCTCTCATCACTGAACGCCCATCAGTGTCTTGTCCACCCTGAGGTTGGTCTTTGGTCCAGAGTGGTGCAGGTGGCTGAGCTGTCCGTGCCTGAGGTTTTTTGTCACCTCCTTGGACAGCGTGAGGTCATCTTGGCTTTGAGGAAGGAGAAATGTGGCAGACTGTCACTCTGTCATTCTGGAGAATTCCAAGAGGCTGCAGAGGCAGAGGAACATGGACACCTTCATGTTGGTCAAAATGAGCTGTAGAACCACGTTACCCCAGCTGCGGGGCAGGATTGATTTAATTTGCCCCAAAATCATGCTGACAATAGCATGGGATTGATTTCCACTTGTCCTGCTGGTGCTGCTTCTCACTGTGGATGGTTCCATTTCTTCTGCCAGATGCTCTTCATCCTCCTCTGGAGATACCTGCTCTGATTGTTTCCACTTCTGAGAGTTTTCCTCTGAAGCAGCAAACTCACAAATCCATCACTGCTGGTAACAGAACCTGCAGAAAAACCCTTGGTCTCCAGCTTGCACTTCCCAAAGCTCTTTTCTTGATGTTCTTCAAGAAGGCAACACGTTCCCATTTGGTTTTTTTGACATCATGTTGTACTTAGAGGAGCTTAGTGCTCCGTGCATGAAATGGGCTTCACTCCCTCACAAAGGAGGTGAGCCAGGAGCTCAGCAGCTTGGCTTTCCCATGGATTTCCTGGGGAAGTTGTTCAGCCGGGAGAAGATTCCACTGAGACCCTAAAGCCCCTTCCAAAACCTGAAAGAGCTCCAAGAGAAATAAGGAAAGACTTGGACAAGGGCCTGGAGTGACAGGACAAGGGGGAATAGCTTCAAGCTGACAGAGGGCAGGGTCAGATGGGATATTGGGAGGAATTGTTCCCTGTGAGGATGTGAGGCCCTGGCACAGGGTGCCCAGAGCAGCTGTGGCTGCCCTTGGATCCCTGGAAGTGTCCAAGGCCAGGTTGGACAGGGCTTGGAGCACCCTGGGCTAGTGGAAGGTGTCCCTGTCCATGGCTTAGGTTGAAACAGGACGATCTTGAAGTTCCCTTCCAGCCGAAGCCGTTCTATGATTGTTTTTGTGATTCTGTGGGCACAGGTCTGTGGGCTGTGCTTACTTTGGGCTCCTGACCCTGCCCTGCTCGGGGAGCAGAGGTGTCCTCTGTCCCACGTAGCTGGGATAAGTCTCTAAGCTTTGGCTTGAGTGGCTTTTGCTTTAAGCCTTACTTGATAAAACTCGACTCGCAGGTTTGAGGCTTTTTATCAAGAGGATGGGATTTCTTTCATCTCATTTGAACTCTCATCATGTCTTTTGAGTCTTTCCTGGGAAAGACAAGGAGAACTGGTGAATGATTGGGATGTTTGCCTAAAATGCTGCTTTTCTGAGGAAGATTTTTAGAAAAGTTGTTTCGACTTTTTTTTAAACCTTATTTCCCTGCAAGAATTTCAAAGGGATTTATGAAGCTGTTTCTTTTTAACTAAAAGTTTGAACGGTTTAAATGGTTTAGTCAAAACAGGAGTGTTAGGAAGTGGATTTGTGTATTGGTGATCTGTTGGGTTTTATTTACACATGGTCCTGCTGCCCTTTCCTGGCATTTTTCTTCAGGTTTTTTCCCAATTCTGTTATTTTTTGAGACGTCTTCCCACAGTCTTGATGTTGAATTTGCCGTGTTACCTTGAGCTTGGCCTGGAACACCTCAGAATTGTTTCCTTTTTTTTCCCAATGTTAACTCCATACTTCTCACCCTTTGGCTGCATCCTGCAGGTGCAGATCTCAAAATACTTCACAAAGGAGATAAAAATCCTTAGTCCTATTTTCCAGATACCTTCAGATACTCTGGCAAACCAAGGAGAGAAGGCCTTGTAGAGAGAGCTCTGTCAGGAGCTTCCTTGTCTCATGTGGAAATCACACGTGTAGCTCGATGAAGAGGTTGGGTAGTTTATAATTTTTTTTGGCTTAAACCTGCTAGAATTGTTAGGATTAAACGGAACTGTGCCTGTCTGGGGTGGGATTAGAAAAATACCCAATTTGTGGTGGAGACTAGCTGAGTCTTAAGGTGGAATGGTGAATTTTTGGAGTGTAGCTTTGACCACAGCTGTTTGTGTTTTTGGCTATTGAGCATGTCGTGGTGCCCAACACGACGTCTTTTCAGGGTGACTCTGAAAGGGGAGAACTTCCAGCCAAGGCAGAGCCAGAGCTGCTCCCAGTGAGACTGGCTGGGAAGAGGCACTGTGGTGGAATGGGTTCCCTGAATTCCACCTGGTGGGCTCCCTGTGCTCCTGCAGCATCCAGCTGAGCTGGGCAGGCAGTTCCCTGGGGAACGTGTGCCAAAATCCCATCTGGGAGTCACAGAGATGGCCGGCTTTGGGCTTACAGCCATCCCAGCAGTGGGTGCTCCACCCTCTCCCTCCCTCTTGCTGGAGCTGGCACCCATTTCCCACACTCCTGACCCTGGTGGGCACCTCTCCCTGCTGGGACTGTGGGTGCTGCCACCCCCGCCCACCCCCAGGACACCAAACACCCGCCCCAGGAAAGCCCTGCCAATGCTGTCCATCCTGAAGAGCTCTAATCCACTCTTAATTCAGCTCCTGGATGAATTGAGGGCTGCACCCTTGCTGGCGTCTCCTCCAGAGTATCCCATTAAAGCCATGACTTCCCTGGCTCGGTGCACCACGACCCTCTGGGCCTTCACTCATCAGGATTCCTGAACCAAATTCAATCCTGGAGGTTTTCGTGGCGAGAAGCAGCAGCTTCTTTGGTGTTGGGTGGCTGGCAAACAGGCTCTGCTCTTCCCAGTGGCAATCCTTAGCAGAGAAATTATTAGGGAGATCTTAACCATATAATGTTTTGGCAGGGTGCTGGGTGGCTGCTGCTACAGTATGGGTTGTTTTTTTTTAAAAAAAAAAAATTATAAAAAGAAGGACAATAAAATAGGCTCCTTTTTTTTTCTGTTGGAAAAGAAGATTTCATGTTATCTGTGTTTGCAGGCTTTCTGGCTCGTATGCTGGAGGAATCCTTGCTGCGGGGGTGTTTTCGTTTTCTCGTCTAACATGGCAGTGGTCCATCACGGCGGAGGTTTTCAGCTTAAACAATCTGTTTGTGGGGCTGCTGATGGCTCTCACTGCTCGTTTTGAGGAGGCACCCACTGCAAAAGAGAGATCAAAGGTAAAGCATCTCAAGCAAAGAGAATAGCTCTTTAAATTTTTCGTAATTGGTTGTCACCTGTTTGTTTAATTTCCTGTTCGTTTGCTGCTGATTTCGTTTCGTTTAAAATAAAAAGGCCAAATTTTGGGTCTTGCCTCAGCATCTGTGCAGAGTTCAGGAATTGGGGTCCATCCCTGACCTGCCTGGATGTTCAAAAGTGACAAACATTGAAAAAACCCTTCCCACTTTGCTTAAGGATTGAGTTGGGACTTGTTGGATGGGTTTGGGCTTGGTTTATTTGATACCCACAGGGTGGAAGCAGGAAAAACAAAATCATTTCAATCTAAACATTTTAGTTCATCCTGCATCAAAGACACAAACTAGGCTGTGGGTGTTCAAGGTTTTGTTTTAAGAACTGGTAATTTCCTTTGGGGTAAATGGATGTATTTTACAGAAAACTTCTTCTAATCAGAAACCAGGTTTCAGCTCAAAAACAGCAACGAGCAAATTTTCAATCAGTTTTTCTTCTGAAATTAAATGTGCCCCTAAAATAATGGCATTGTTAAACACAGAGACTTTAAATTTCATGCTGTATTTTCTACTTTATAGATGGGCTAGGCAGCCAAATGATATTTTTGCTCAGCAGTCTTGTTCTTTCTACTTTTGTTTGCCCGAACATCTGATCTCGTTTTCCTCCGACAGACTTGCCTGCTGTGACTCCTGTAAATTGTGTGAATAAAGGGATTTTTGTCAGGCTAGGCTAGAATTTCAGGAGTCTGCAGTGGTAGTTTACCCAGCTTCGTGAGCTCTCAAATAACATGTTTTATCAATGGCTACAGAGACCTTGTTTCACCACTGGATTATTATTTTTTTTTAATTATTATTATTATTTTCTAATGAGCAGCGTCCCAAGATCCCCACAACCTGAACTCCACAGACATGGAGCTGGGCATTTTCCAACCTTCTCCCATGTTTCACAGGCCTGGTTTCCAATGGGATTTTCAAAATTAGATTTTCAGAAGCTGTTAAGGAGCTTGTTCCAATGGTTTTTTGAGTGTCTGGCATCCCACGCCTGGAAGAAGCCAGGCTGCCAACAGCAAGCTTGCAGTGCTTTTCATAAATCAGATGGTCATACAGACATCATATTGGAGTTCATCCCTGTGCTTAAAAAATTACTGAGGTGGTTCTGAGCCCTGCCAGGCAGCTCTGAAACCCATAAAGGTTTTTCTGACCTTACAGCAAGGTGTTTCCATTTCCTAGGCAGTGTCCAGCATTGAATCCTGAGCAGTTAATTAAAAATTATAAGGTGATCCCGTCACTACACCAAGGCACGTGTTTGCCTCTCACACACCACCCTCACCAGTGGCTGAAACAAGCAGGGCAGGTTTAGGTTGGATGTCAAGAAAAAGTTCTTTCCCCAGAGGGTGGCTGGGCACTGGAACAGCCTCGAGTTTTTGGAGTGATGAGGAGTGTCACCTTTAATTCCTGTGGCTTAGGAAGTTTGTGCAGCCCTGACTTCAGCCCTCTGCGCCTAACGAAGAGGGAAAAAAGCATTCCCGTTACAAAAACTTAAATTGCTGTGGATAATGGCTTCATTTTAGGACATTTCTGAAAAATCATTGAGAGGGAGCTGCTGGGCAGCCTCCGTTGGGCAGCTGGGTTCAGGAATTGGACTCATTATGATGTGATGATGCTGCACAGGGTCTCTGTGTGCATGGAGGCATGGCTGTTCAGCTGGACTTCTTCCTTAAAGACTTCTCCTAAAACTTCTTAAAGAATGTTTTCTGTTAAACAGTTGAAATCTCCCTGTAACTAATAAAAACCCCCTAAATTCTGTGTTACAACTGAGCAGTGCTCACTGGTGTGTTTGCCTTTCTCCTCTTAGGATGCTGTGCTGAATCTTTTTGATCTCTGAATGTTTTTTTGCCAACCTGTAGATAGTAATTGTGATTTAATTTTTTTTCCCCTCTCAGATCTCTAAGTTGGGTGCCTTTTGCTGTGGGCTCAGTCTGTGCAATCAGCACACAATAGTGCTTTATGTGGCTTGTGTTGTGCCCTGGGTTCTCTCACGGCTTTTCAGGAAGAGGGTATGTATTTACTGACCCACACCTCTCTTTTTCTAATTGATTCTTCTCCCCCAGAACTTGTGCTGCTTCTAAGTTGATGTTCGTGGTTAATTATAACCCGCTGAAGTTACAGTCTGACACCACAGCCACTGATCTCAAGGGGGTTTGATTTAAAGAGGATCTACAAGATCCTTTTGACAAGGGCATGGAGTGACAGGACAAGGGGACTGGCTTTAAACTGATCGAGGGCAGGGTTAGATTTAGATATTAGGAAGAAGCTCTTGGCTATGAGGGTGAGGAGGCCCTGCCACAGGTTTCCCACAGAAGCTGTGGCTGCCCCTGGATTCCTGGAAGTGTCCAAGGCCAGCTTGAACAGGGCTTGGAGCAACATGGAATAGTGGAAGGTGTCCCTGCCATGGCAGGGGGTGGAACAAGATGATCCCTTAAGTTCCTTTCCAACCCAAACCATTCTGGGATTCTGTGATCACAGTTTGGGGCCTTTGCTCTGCTGCTGATCTGTGACTCCCTTGTGTCCCCTGGCACAGGAACGCTCTGCCCCAATGCTTGCAAATGTCCTGTGAGCTAAAATAATACTTGGAGCTAAAAGCTCAAGATTCCTCATGCCATCAACTCACCTGGAGATGAGTTTCTGTGTGTTGACTCCCTGGTGACAGCCAGCAGAAGCCACATCCACCCTGTGTGCTTCTCAGTGGTGGCACAAGGTACAGCCAAGCCTGGGCGAAGCCCATGAGCTGCAAGAATTGTGATGCAGCTCAGACAAGCTAGGTCCAAAATCTCTTCAGCATCCCCAGAAACCCCCTTTTCTGGCCATATAATTCCATTAACAAAACCAACAATCACTTCTGCAATATATTTGGGTACTTTAAAGAGTTTGTTTTTTTGGGGTTTTTTTTCTTGAGCTCGGAGGTCCAGAGAGACCTCTGTGAATTCCAGCAAGGGCCAGGCTGTGCCAATACAATAATCCTGGGAAATACTTTGGACAGCCCAGCAGTGCCTACTGCGGGAAACCACTGTATAAGATGGATAATGGATGAAAAAGCTGCCTTTTTAAAGTCCAAATGAGCCACCTTTCCTCTGAAGGAGCTCTGAAACCACCTTTCCTCTTTCTCTGCTCCGTAGATCATCACTCCCAGTAACCCCAAATGCTGAGGAAGGGCTTTGATTGACAGGGCAGTGGCTAACGACAAAGCAAGCGTGCAATATTCTAGGGTGGGATTTTCCAAAGCACTTAAAGGAGTTAGGCACACAAGTCCCTTTGAAAGTCTTGTCTCCCTGACCCCTTAGGCAGTCTCGAAAATCCCACCCCAAAAGTTGGCCTATCCAATTTAGCCAGCCTAATCACGATCAAGTGAATGGCAAAACTGACTCCTGATGATGGTGATGATGTGTGCAGTTGTACTAGAGCAGCATTTATGTGGGGTTTTTTTGGTTTTTTTTTTTTTTGCCAGATGGAAAACCAGCCAACTCTTAATCGCTGCAAAGTGGGTTATCTCAGCCTTGCAGTGCTTCAGCCATCTATGCATGTCATGCCATGATTTAAATGTGAAAGATGCAATGAGTATGATACTCATGAGTCCTAGCTAATATTATTTGCTTCACTTAAATTTCACCCTGCCATGCAAAGGAGATCAGTTTGATGCAGTTTCCTGGTAATCCACAAAATCGTGAGGTTTAACATAGCATTTTGTAGGGACTTACTATAAATTGAGAGATCAGCTCTGTGTAAATATATTTGATGTTTTTTCTTTATCTGTTCTTGAAGTTCCAGCGTGATTAAACTAAAATAAACATTGTTATGCAATATGACATATTTTTGGTGCAGGAATTGTCCCCGGGCCATTTGCTGAAGTTGGGTTTATGCTTCTTGGCTGGTTTGCTGCCTTATCTCTATCTGCCGGCTTCGTCCTACCTCAATCGAGCCCGCTGGACATGGGGAGACCAGACCACTTTTCAAGGATTCTTGACCCACTTTCTGAGGGAAGAATATGGGACATTCAATCTGGTAAACAAGGGTCACTTCCTAAATGACTGCCTTTTCACTTATGCAAGGGCAGAAACGTTCCGTTCGTGACGATTAAGGGCTTGCGGGGAAGGAAATTGAAAATGTTTCAGTTTTTTTTTAAGCGTTCATTTCTCATTTCGACCTCCTGACCCCTCAGGTTTTCTGGGAATGGGTCACATGGCTGGGAAAGCAAAGAGAGAATTCTCACTGCCTTATGGGGTGAGCCGAATTATTTCCTGGGAGCTGTAGGGGTGTCTTATGTGTGTGTAGGAGCCCAAATAACAAACTGTGCCAGAGGGAGATGGTGACATCAATTCTGTGGTGTTTTCAAGATGAATATTGTGTTAGTTTTCTATTTATAATTCAGACATTTAAAGAGGTCACAAGCAGCTTTCCTTTAAAAGCTGTTCCTCTTTAACTTACTAATGTTGAATTTAAGTGAGTGGTTGGTTTGAGGGTTCTAAATTATTCCTCTTAAATTACTAATGTTGAATTTAAGTGAGTGGTTGGTTTGAGGCTTCTAAATTATTCCTCTTAACTTACTAGTGGTGAATTTAAGTGAATGGTTGGTTTGAGGGTTCTCAGGAAGCTCTGATCTGAGTTATTGAGGTCTCTGCTCTTGCCAAGGGAGGGAAGAATCCGTGGTTGCTTTCAGAGTGTAGGGTTTGCATCTGCCTCCTCCAGCCCTGACTTGGATTTTGGGCTTTGGCCACCCAAGGAAATCACCAGCCCATCACCCCAGAGTCTGTCCTGCTTCAAAGATTTCAAGGCAGAGGCCTGGGAAATCACACCACTGGGAGGAAAACAAGAAAAAGGTGTGGTCTACATGTTCTGCCACTCCTTGGGGTCCTGAAGCCCCACATCCTCAGAAATCACCCCTCACATGCAGCCAGTGTGAAACTGTGCCATTCCAGCCTTCTCAGAGAGCTGTGTGGCTGTAGGATGTGTGTCAAAAGACAGGATAATTCCTGGTGCTGCCACCAAATCTGTCCAAAAACTCCTCCAGAAATCAGGTCCACCCTCTGAAGGACTTGTGAGCCTTCCCCTGTTGTCCTGTTCCCAGCTGTCTCCTGAGAATCAGCCTCCGCTGGGCAGAGCAATACCAAGGCATGCAAATCCCTTAACTCCTCTCTCCATCAAATGTGATGAATTCAAGTTGATGTTCAGGAGGCTTAGGGATGGACTGCGTGTAATCCTGCACCACAAATCACATTTAGGATGAACTTGTCTGAAGCAGGAGCAATAAATACAGCAAAATCCAAGGCGTTTGGTCCCGGTGCCAGTTGGGATAATGCCAGAGCACTGCTGGATGGACAGACAGCTTTTACATCCCAGAGCTCTGTTTTAAGGGCAGGCAGGGTCAAAAAAAAATAAAATAAAAATAAAAGCCCAGAAAATATTTTGGAGAGGGTTCCATCTGTAAGCCATGGATCAGAAATGTCATCTCTGTGATGGGTGTGTCTGGGGCTGCCAGCAAGGTGGGGCTTTAGGAGCTGTCAGCTGGCTCTCCATCCCACAACACTTATTTTTTAATCCAATCCCGGATGCAATTAGCTATTCCATTTATACTGAGGTTAAATATTCCTTCCAGACCTCCTGAACCAGTTTACTTTATCTTTTATCTGGTACCCACCACTTTTCCAACAGGCAGAAATGAAGGTAATTCCTTACCTCCACGCAGCATGTCTTTTTTTCCCAGACTTGTGCCGTGGATTGCAGGTCTCTGCAATAAAAATCTCATTATCTCATAAAGATCTTTTGCCCTGTAAGGGCAGAGGAGATTGGGGCAAGTCTGGTAAGCAAAGAGGAACTGAACTTGTCTCAGGCTGTGAGGAGATGTCCCAGAAAATAATTGCACCATGAAGATACAGGGCATGGCCTCAGGTTGTGCCAGGAGAGGTTTAGATTGGATATTAGGAAAAGAAATCACAAAAAGAATAGTCAGGAATTGGAACAGGCTGCCCAGGGCAGTGGTGGAATCACCATCCCTGGAGGGATTTCAAAGCCATGTGGATGTGGCACTTGGGGACATGGGTCAGTGGTGGGCTGGGCAGTGCTGGGTTAATGGTTGGACTCAATGATCTCAGAGGAGTTTTCCAACCCAAATGATTCCATGATACAGCAGAGATCGTGGCTAAACCATATGACAGACCCTAATCACAGAATAATGTGTTGTCAGCACCTTGAAATAATGCTTATCCAGGGGGTCAATCCTTCAGTGGCGTCACATAAAACAGGAATGTGGGAGAACATCTTGCAGTGAAGGTTTGAGTAGAGGTTGCTGCCTTTCTTGCAAACCAAAAATGAGAAGAATTTCCTTGCCCCAGTGATACCCAATCAGTGTGTGGGCTCCTCATGGGTTTCCTTTGTTTTTATTTTAGGCCAAGTCCGAGACAGGATCCAGTATGGGAGAGATGCTGCTGTGAGTAACACCTTGGCTGTGCCTTTCAGTGGAGAGTAACCTGCTGCTGCTGCTGTCCTTTGGGCCAAAGTGGCTCCTGTCCTTCCTTTCCTCATCCTGTCTGGAGCTGGGGCTGTGTGTGTCCAGCACAGGGACAGCATTCCTGTCTTCCCCACTGAAGGAAAAACGCTGCATCCCCCATCCCAGCGATTTTTCCTTCAAAATGCTACCATATAACCCACTCTTGTCCCCATTTCTGCTGGACTTGATCCCAGAAGAACAGGAATATGTCCTTTGGTGCTTATTCCCTGTTTCTCCTGACACTTTAATTGAGTGCTAGGGGTGATTTGGGGGTTACACATCCACACTTTAATTTCTCCACAGTTTCCAGCTGGCACAGATGAAGTCGGAGCTCTCCCTTCCCGTCCTTGCCCTGGCACTGGTGGCCTTTGTGAGCACAGCGCTGCCGTAAGTTGGACAATATTTGCTTCACTGTGCGTTTTTTGCCCGTTTTTCTCACTGTCTGCATGGGCAGCTCGCTCTCCCTTCTGCTTGCTGCTGCAGAAATTGCAGCAGTTGGCTGTGGTCATCTGTGATTAAGAGCAAATTATCCCTTACTCCTGGTTAACCCTGTGGCTTGGGAGGTGGCAAGCTCAAAACTCCCGAAATCCTGATGGTTTTGTGCTTTGAAAACAGACGTTTCATAAATGGCAAAGGTAAAGAAAGACTCATCAGCTCCTTGTGATAAATGCATTTAGGTATGCAAGGAGTTCAAGCACATATAATTTTTGCTTCGTTTTCCATCATGTCTTAGGAATGATAGATTTATTTCTTTTTTAAATAGGAAAAAGCAGCAGAAATCACCTGTGATCTGGCTGTTCACTGGAATGCTCTGCCTTTATTCCCTTTTCTTCGCTTGGAGAGCAAATCTGGATGTTACAAAGCCTCTGTTTCTCGGTGTGGTAAGTCGCACCCCGAAAGCTGCTCCGGCTTGTTAATTTTTGAGAGAAACATTCAAAACCTTAAAACCACCTTATACCAGGAGCAGGGAGTTGTCTTGAAGCTGCAGAAGGTGCCAAAGTGTTGGAACCCTGGAGGCTGAAACTTTCAGGGTTTCTGAGCTGAGGGGTGCTGACCCTCAGGCAGGCACCGCATTTGACTTGAGGCCTTGGAACGGGCTCCTGAGATGGTGTGATGGCGTGGGGATTGTGGGTATGTGGTTGGAATGGTGTTGTGTAATCCTACAGAGTGAACACTTAGGTTTGAGGTTTTGGTATGTAGTAGTGTGTGGGGGCCAAGATGGAGGATTCAGGGCGTTGTCTGAGTTCTTCATCTTCTTCTTCCTTCTTCTTCACCTTCTTCTTCCTTCTTCTTCCTT
>VZDJ01007753.1:48479517-48573929 GCA_008694505.1 Cyanoderma ruficeps | reverse complement strand
CTTCTTCTTCACCTTCTTCTTCCCTCTTCTTCAGGGGTTTGGGTGGTTTTCTCTAATTGAGTGGAAGATGTCTGCATTGCAGACCTTGAATAGTCATTATTGGGTCAAAAGCATAAATAATATAGGTGTCACTTTGGTATTAAGTAATTATCTCTTAAATAGCCTTGGTAAGGGTTAGAAGTTCTCCATTTTGTCACGTTTCTCTAACTGACAAGTTGGAGCTCATGCTTTGCGAGACTGTAAATACTGTAAATAGATAAAATTTAATAAACAGCCAAGGCCAAACTTGACTCTACGTTTCCCGTGTCTTCCATCCTGACCTTGGTTAAGATAAAGCAAACAGAACTGTAACACCAAAGTACAGCTCCAAGGCCAGGTTGGACAGGAGCAACCAGGTTGGAAAGGTGTGAGATGGTGGGTGGAACGTGATGATCTTTGTGGTCTCTTCCAACACAACCCCAGCTGTGGGATTCTCTCTGGCAGGTGGAGCGGTTCTGGCTGCAGAGCAGTGCCGTGGTGGCTGTGCTGGCAGGGCTGGGGCTGGCCACACTGGCCAGCCTTGGGAGGAGCTCTGTGCTGGAGGGCACCTGCCTGTTGCCATGCCTGGAGTGGCTTCCTGCTCTTGGCCTCGTTGTTTCTCAACTTTGGGCAAATTACAGGTGAGAAGTTCCCCTGGTGCCCCCTTGCAGGGTGTTCCTGAGGTTTCTGTCCTTGGCTGGGAGTGGGAAAGGCACTTTTTACACCCCTCCTAAGCTTGCCTGGTCACAGCCTGCAGGACTCCCTGGTTTGATCTTCCTCAGAGTCACCAACTCCAGGCTGTAAATGGGGATGTCACAGAGGTTGAGGGAAAAAACCTCTGTAGATATGTAAATTTCTACTAAAAAACCTTGTAAATCTGTGCTTTGTCTCGTAAGGAGGTTTGCAGAATTCATTTGGCCCGAACTTTTCTTGGTTTCCTTCAGGTAACCTCGTGCCCTGAGGTTTTTTCTATTTATTTTTCCCGTTTTGTAAGAGTTAAATCTGTGATTTGGGGCTTCCCCATCCCATAACCATGTGCAGTCACTTGGATAGGAATCAGTGTCCTCGTAGGGATGCTCAGGTACAGGCTGACCAAGGAAGCGTAGACTTCATCCTCAGGAATCTTTTTTTTTTGGCACACCTTTTCCAAAGGCTTGTCCACAGGTGAACCTGTCCCTGGGGTGTCATCTGAGTCCATATCTGGAGTATGTGCACATAACTTTAATGGAAAAGATGCAATCTCAGATCCTGTAAATCTACTTCTGCCTGATACTACAAAACCTTGGCTTTTTCAATCTTAATTTAAACATTAAAGGATGAGGAGGATTTCTAATGAGAACCATCATTATACTGGCACTTCCAGCACCAACTGGAATTGTTGGTAATAAGTTTTTAGATTTAGCCCAAGAAGAAATCAGAATTAAGGTGAAGGTGTGCAGTATGCATTTTGGCAAAACTCTACTGGGTTGTGTCTGTTGTGGTGCTTTCTGAGGGGCTGTGTTTTAAATGCTTTGTTTCTGTATCTCACTTTCTCTGGAAGTGGAGATATTAAGTTGTTGTAGTGACTAAGTTGTTGACACTCTCCATCCCTGGAAGTTCAAGGCCAGGTTGGATAGGGTTGGAGCCACCTGGGATAGTGGAAGGTGTCTCTGCCCATGGGTGGAATGAGATGTTCTTTGAAGTCCTTTCCACCCTAAACCATTCTGTGCCTCTGTGATGTTTTCAGCTTCACCATGGTGGATTTCCCCTGTGGGTGCCCGTTGCATAAAATTGTTCTGAAGTTCTGCAGAGCCATGCAGGTACCTTCTGCTGAGATTCTGTTTTTCATCTGTTCCCCTCAGCACTTGTGATCAGAGCAACAACTACGTTGTTGATAAGTTTGCAAGGAACGTGCTGTCCTCCATGCCAAGGGGGGCAGTGATCCTGCTGAGAGGAGACTTGCCTGGGAATGCTCTTCGTTACCTCCATTATTGTGAGGGGGTGAGGCCAGATATCACCTTGGTGGACCAGGAGGTACGTTCAGAAAGTGCTGTTTAGAAAGGCAGGTTTAAACACGGCCTGCAAAAGTTCAGTTGTTCTTTGATCTCCTTGAGAAGGTCTCAGTAATGTTCAACTCATGATGTGGAAATAAATAGAATTGATTTTTTTTGTGGGTGACTGTGGGACGGAGTGTGGTTGTGCACGTTCCTTTTTCATTGAAAAATGGGGAAATGGAAAATAAAAAAATTGACAGGATGTGTCACTCACACTTGCACTGCCACATCATCCTCACACCCGGCTTTGCAACCAAAGTCTGTGACTTGTTGGCAAACCCAAAACCCAATTCCTGGTCTTTAACCAAACCAAATCCCTGTCGTGTGTCTTATCAGCAGTGGCTGTTCTGTGTTGGAGTGAGGACCAGGTGCCTCTGATCAGAAGGCACTGGTGACCCAGCCTGGTGCTGTGGTGTGACCATGGTGACCCAGTCTGACCATGGTGACCCAGTCTGACCATGGTGGCCCAGTCTGACCATGGTGACCCAGTCTGACCATGGTGGCCCAGTCTGACCATGGTGGCCCAGCCTGGTGCTGTGGTGTGACCATGGTGACCTAGTCTGACCAAGGTGACCCAGCCTGGTGCTGTGGTGTGAGTGTGGTGACCCAGCCTGACCATGGTAACCCAGCCTGACCATGGTGTCCCAGTCCAACTATAGTGTCCCAGTCTGACCAAGGTGACCCAATCTGGTGCTGTGGTGTTACCATGGTGACCCAGTCTGACCATGGTGTCCCAGTCTGATGAAGGTGACCCAGTCTGGTGCTGTGGTGTGACCATGGTGACCCAGTCTGACTATAGTGGCCCAGTCTGACGGACCATGGTGACCCAGCCTGGTGCTGTGGTGTGACCATGGCGGCCCAGTCTGACCATGGTGACCCAGCCTGGCCATGGTGACTCAGTCTGACCATGGTGACCCAGTCTGACCATGTGCTGTGGTGTGACTGTGGTGACCCAGTCTGACCATGGTGACCCAGTCTGACCATGGTGCTGTGGTGTGACCATGGTGACCCAGTCTGACCATGGACACCCAGCCTGGCCATGGTGACCCCAGTCTGACTATAGTGGCCCAGTCTGACCATGGTGACCCAGTCTGACCATGGTGACCCAGCCTGGCCACAGTGACCCAGTCTGACCATGTTGACCCATCCTGGTGCTGTGGTGTGACCATGGTGACCCAGTCTGACCATGGTATCCCAATCTGACCATGGTGGCCCAGTCTGACCATGGTGACCCAGTCTGACCATGGTGGCCCAGCCTGACCATGGTGACCCATCCTGGTGCTGTGCTCTCGTGTCACTGCTGACATGGCGGGTGACTTCCCTGAGCAAACGGTCATTACTCCTGCAAAAAACCCCGCTTCTTCTGCATGTAAATCTTCTGATTCCTGCTTTAATTGTGACAATGTCTTTTATTCCAGATGATGACTTACGAATGGTATTTACCCAAGCTGGCAAAGCATTTACCTGGCGTTCATTTTCCCGGGAACCGGTGGAATCCTGTGGAAGGAGTATTACCCGACGGGACGCTCGCCTTTAATCTCCATCGTTTCCTCAAAGTAAATAAACAGTAAGCGTTTCTTTCATATGTAACAGCTTTCCTAAAATCTCTGACCTTTTTTTTTTTTTTTTTCCCCCTCTTGAAATTGTTTATGGAACAGCTTGGTACTGCATCCAAAAAGACCAATTTTCTCCACTGACTTCCTCCCCGGTGGCGAGATTATTTTTGCAATTAAAGCAAAATATCTCTGCAGAAGTAGCTCCATCCGGATATAATATTGCCTGTTGTTTTGAGCTTGGTTTGGTTTTTAGGAAGGAGGGAAAAAAAAAGGTGATCTGCAGAGTGTTTACTGATGATTTTTTTTGTTGTTGTCGTTGATACGATTCATCACAGAGAATAGGGACGGTCCTGTGTGCTCAGAACGACGATGGTTGGAGAGCAAATTGCTGCTGCTTCTCCTTTGTGAACATTGTGGCCAACTGATTAGCATAGAATGAATGTATTCCAGGAATAATCATCATATAAAAATAGCTTAGTAAGAGTGGAGAAAGGATTAGATACTCACACGAATAAGAATAGCATCTGCATTTAGACTGGCTGGGGTGAGCCCTGCGAGGCTGGGGAGGCACAGGAGCACAGCCAGGTGCCAGTGGGGAGAAATGGGCTTCTCCTACAGCTTCTGGCCTGTTTGGGAGGTCCAGGAGAGGGGACAGGATGTGACAGCTGTGCTGGCTGCTCAAGATGGGCAGTGCCAGATGGGGAATTCATCTGTTTTCCAGGCTGCCCCAAAACGTGCCCGTGCTGATGGGACATGTGCTGGATGGGTGTGTTTGCCGCACGGTGTGGTGTGGTTTGGTTTGCTCAGGGACACGTGGGGTGGCCCAGTGTCTCTGAGGTCACCATTGCTCTCTGAGGTCACCATTGCTCTCTCTCTTTGGCTTTTTTGGCAGTAAGGAAGTGTTTGTCTGCATAGGTCTTCACGAAGGGGACTCGACCTGGAGAAGGAGCCACTCGCTCTGGCCCTGGGGAACGTGTGAAAAGTTGGTTCCTTCAGGAGCTGTGTTTGACCCAGGGGAGTGGATTCGTCTCACAAGGAACCTCTATAACTGGACTGAAGACTATGGCAGGTAGGAGGCAGAGGAGCCTCTGCTTCTCCCTGCTCATGGTTTCCTGCCAGCAGCATTGCCACACCCGCTGCAGCGTTAGAGGAATTAAACAAGAGCCATAATCTCAATGTTTTGTGTTCTGGAGAGATAGCAGGGAGAAATTCTTCCCTGTGAGGGTGGTGAGATGCTGGCACAGCTCACAGAGCTGTGGCTGCCCCATCCCTGGCAGTGTTCCAGGCCAGGTTGGATGGGGCTTGGAGCAACCTGGGATAGTGGAAGGTGTCCCTGCCTATGCCAGGAGTTGGAATGAGATGGGCTTTAAGGTCCCTTCCAACCCAAACCATTCCAAGATCTGTGATTTTAATAGTGTGGAAAACAGCAAGGACATACTTGACATCTTCAGTCAAGTATGAGGTCCAATTCTGACCTTAAAACTTGGTCAGGATCTAAAATTATTGAGACATGCAGAGGTTTAAATGTCACAGGCTGACCTATGGTGGTAAAAAAACCATCTCTGGCTTTGATGTCTGGGATGCTGTGGAACACCTGATAGAGCAGAGTCTCCTTCTATGGAGAGAAAGGAACAAAAGTGTTTTGAATGACAGAGAATCAGCTGAATTCCCTCCTGTCAGAGCCACAGGCTTCATGGCAGGTTTTCTGCTGCCTGGGAGGTCTGTATCTGCCTGGGTTGGAGGGGCTGTGGTGGGTCAAACCCGGCAACGTGGATCCGATGGCTGAATTTTATTTCCGTTCCCGTTTAGTTTCAGCCCTTCTTCCTGGGAAGCTGTTGCCAACGAGGAGATGTGGCAAGCCAGGTAATTTTCCTTTGCTCTCTTCCAACAGCCAGTGGGCACTGCCAGCTCAGTGGTGTGGAAACACACACCAAAGCAGGCAGCTTGATGGGCCATGGCCTTATTGGGTCTACACGTGCCAAGCTTCAGAAGGAAAAGGCTGGCGGGATGAGATGAAGCGTGCAAGGCTGCCAGCAAAGCCTTCAGGAAAGTGGCTGTTTTGTTCACCAAAAAGGTTCTGCTCCAAGTCTCTCAAAAGTAGTTGAGATATAGGGTGAGGAAATAGGTTATGGAGAGAAATTTGTGTCACCGATGGCTTAAGTGGAGGTGCTGTGTGCTGTCCCACACGTGGATATGTTGAAGCTGTGTATAACCCTGCGATGTGAGCTGGTTGCATGAGGCAGTTACCACATGGAAGTTTTTCCTGTTTTCCTAGGATGAAAACAGCTTTCTTCATCTTTGACCTTGCAGAAACGGCCAGTGTGACTGCAGAGACGAAATCACAACTTTACACGTTTGCATACACTGTAAGTCTTGAATTTGGGGTAGGAATCCTCCCTGCAGCCTCCATCGTAAATTTTTTTTCCCCCTTTTCTTTTAAATTTCTGGAGTCCATGGAAATACGGCGTTTCCATACGGGCCCTGTAATCTGCATTCCCCTTTTTTTATCCAAACTGGGAGCATAGCCGATTCCAAGAGATTTGTTCAGGGATTTTATCCATTCCTGCTTGCCCCCTCGGTCACGGAGGATGCCAAAAGCAAACCGGTCAACACCCTGATTTTGCTATAATTATGTTGTCTGTGCTGGGCTCCAAACCCATGCCAAGAGATTGCTTGTCCTGAAGTCCCCTCCATGCACTTGTCCCCTCTGTCATTACACAGTCGTGCGTCTGAGCCAGCGAGTGTAAAATCCGACAGTCTTCTCGCTGCAAATTAATTCTGCTGCATTTCACACCAAAGAATAACGCCCATAAGCTGGTGTAGGTATCTCTGGAAATACTGGACTGCCTGAGTTGCCAGCAGATGCACGGAGTGATCGGTGTGTCAGCAGAGGGGAGCAGTATTTCGTACTCCAGCAGAGAATCAACAAATAGTTTCCTTAATTCTGGCCCGTTTTGCTGTGATTTTTGCTGTTCTGCGAAGTTCCCAGGCACATGCCTGCTGTTGAGCTTATGAATATTCCCACTCAAGTCAACAGACTGCTTAAGTCCTGTGGAAGACGTCCTGATCTCCTGAAATATTGAGTAAATGTCTTGCAGGCGCGGCAGTTAAATCTCTTTTTTCCCCCAGCTTGGCGTAACACCTCTCTGGGGGAAGCACATAATGTGCCGTGGGGTTATCACCATCGTCTGTAATGTTTCTAAACAAACAGCTGCTGTTGGAAGGGAAACGTTTCAGCCCCCCCTTGGATTTCTGATTCATGCTGCTGAATGGCAAACACAGAGCGAATTACAGAAATACTCCAGCCCTGGACTCGGACATCTAAATAGCATCTGTTTCTTTCCAGCCAGTTTTGAAGCACTGTTAAAAGCTGTTGCTCCCACTTCGTTCAATTAATTTGCTGCCCCCACCTCCTCCTTTTTTTTTTTTTCCCTCTTTTTTTTTTTTTTTGTTCCTTTAACAGTCCTACAAAGAAATTGTCAACTCCCATCGCCGTCACCCGGTGAACTGGCACAAAAACTACGCCATCGCCTGCGAGAGGATGCTGCGCCTCCGCCGCGGGGACGTGGACCCTGAAACGCTGCTCTCTGAAACTGTCAAACATTTCCTGCTCTACGCCCAGAAGGCAGAGGATGATCCCCAGCGCCGGGACATCCTGCAGGCTGTGCAGCACCTCAGGGAAGAGCTGCGGGGGCTGAGGAGGAGGAGAGAGGAGATGAGGGGGAAGGGTGGGTAGTGCCTGGTGCTGCTGGAATGTTGAAGTCGGGATTTAAAAATCTGAGTTTAGTCTTCGGCAGCGTGAGGGTGGTTTTAAAAGGTGGCAGAAGTGGCAGCAGAGAGGAAATGGAGTGTGATTACCCTCTGCAGGAATGTAGTGATGTTTGATTTTATGTTGCCAAATGAACTTTGTTTAGGGTAGGGGAGAAGCTCACCACTAAATAAAATATCGGGTTTCAAAAAAAGAGTTTCCTTTTACAAGAAAACTATGAGCTTGTACTGTGAATATATGTATTTTTTTAATGAATGCAGCATCCATTCTAGATGCAAAAATGTATTTAGCATTTTGTTGTTTCCTCTGTTGCTGAGCCAAGAGGTTTCCTAAAGCCATTTTTCATTAGCTGTGCTGTGTCTGTGTGTTTTTGTGGTGAGTTTCCAGCAGGACAAGCTGTGGGATGGTGCCCTCCCAGGACCCTGTTGTGGGTGTGATCTGAGCCCTGGCTGTGCCTGTGCCCAGGGGCACTGAAGAATCATAGTCACAGAATCCCAGGATGATTTGGGTTGGAAGTGACCTTAAAGGTCAGCTCATTCCAACCCCCTGCTGTGGGCAGGGACACCTTCCACTAGCCCAGGTTGCCCCAAGCCCTGTCCAAGCTGGCCTTGGACACTTCCAGGTGTGGGGCAGCCACAGCTTCTCTGGGCATGCTGTGCCAGAGCCTCAGCACCCTCACAGAGAAGAATTTCTTCCCAATATCCCATCTAACCCTGCCCTCCTTCACTTTGAAGCCATCTCCCCTTATCCTGTCACTTCATGCCCATGTAAACAGTCCCTTTCCAGCTCTCTGTAACCCCTTTAGGTACTGGAAGGACAGGATGTCCTGCTGGAATGGAGTGGATGGAGACCAACCCATTGTTTCCTGCTTCCCTTGCTTTTCAGGGATGGCTGCATTCATTCCCTTGGGACTTTATGATGGGATGGTCTTTATTGCTTGGAGTTCCAGCATGAGCAGGCAACTCGTGTATTTTCCCTTCCAGAGGGGCTCTGCTGGCAGCAGTGTGACATCTCCTGTGCTGGGGTGGAGGGACCGTGGTCCTGAGACCCCACATGGGACATAAGGGCAGCTCCTCTGGGATGCTGCTCCCCCTGGGATGCTGCTCCCCTGGGATGCTGCTCCCCATGGATGCTGCTCCCCTGGGATGCTGCTCCCCATGGATGCTGCTCCCCTGGGATGCTGCTCCCCTGGGATGCTGCTCCCCTGAAATGCTGCTCTCCTGGGATGATGATCCCCATGGATGCTGCTCTCTCCATGGGTCATGGCATCTGCGCTGTGGCTTCTTTTCTGTGTGAGCCCAGAATCCTCATCTGCTCCGCCACATCGTCGTGGCTCCTGGGGATGCCAGAACTGCAGTTTTGGATCTCTTGGGGCTTTAATCGAAAGAACTGGGTGTGAATCCACCCTGCTTTTCAATCTGCCCCAACAGCCAAGCGACTTCTGGGATTAACAACAACTCGGCTTCTTCTTTTCAATTAAAAAAAAATACATGAAATGTTGTGGTTTTCAATGTTTTGTCAGTTAACAGTACTTCAAATGCTTAAAACAGACACAAAACTCTGGTGGTGTTCCTGTAAAGCTCTGTTGATCTAAAACTTCACACATTATTCTGTGGGTTTGTGATATCTCAGCCAGTGTTTTGCAGGAGACAAATTGCTGCCAGGCCTGGATTTCTTTTGGACTGGTAAAATTATCAGAGAAGAAAGAAGTAGTTCTGTAAGGATCACATCTCTGGGGCAGACTGGGACAGGGATGGGAGTGAGGGGGTGGTGCAGGTGGGTGCTCTGCTGGTCTGGAGTTTGAGGTGTGGGTAGGGACACGTGGCCACTATTCCTAATAGGTCCTTTTAAAAGTGGACCACTCCTCTCTTTCTCTCCCAGTGCTGATTTTTCCAACTTTCACTGAATGCTTCCCATATAAAAATCAAGCTGCTGGCTAGGAATCTCTTAACTCCAGTTGCAAAATAACATCCTTTACTTTTCACCCTCTCACTCTTGATTTATTTCTGTAGTATTTGATTTCCATAGCAATTCCCCGCTAATTCCTGTGAGCCGTTCCTGTGCGAACAGCAGATGAGAAATGAGCAATAAAAAGATGGAAAACTCCGGCTCCTGGGTTGCAAAGCCACAAAGCAGAGGGGTGAGAGGGAAGAGGAGCAGTTCAGGGGTGTCATTTTAACTCTTTGTGTTGTAATTGACTACATTTCAGGTCGGCCGTGCCTCACTTCAATCTCTTCCTCCCTCTCAATCCCCGCAGAAGTGTTTGTGCAGAGCGAGGGAATATCACACATTCCTCCCTGCAGCTTTCTCAGGGCAGCCTTTCTCCTTCCCTTCTCCAAACCAATCCTCCAGCCCCGGCAGAAAAGCATTAGGAATCCAATTTTTGACTTCTTTTGTTACCTGCATTATTGCAAATCCATTCAGGCAAATATACTGAGCTGAGGGTTTTCTTTATCTTGATGAGATGCCCCCTCTTTAGCCGCGGAGTCTTGAAATAATTGGAAGCTTTTGTGGATCCCCCTATCTGCTTGGGAGAAAAGAGGGGCTGTGCTGAGGAAAGTATCATCCTGTGTTGTAATAAACACCGGTGGTGGCTACAAAAAGGACTTTCCCACTGGCCAAAGCCTTCCCAGGTGGGAAGAGCAGTGGGATGGTGACGCCTTTTTTTTGGGAGAAAATCAGAACCGTGCCGTTGTCGTGCTCCGTGTCCTTAGGAACCCTGCGCACGTGAGATGCAGGGGGCCGTGCTGGGTGTTGAGCAGCAGATATGCCATTGAGGGGGAAACATCCAGCACTGATGGAACTTCCAGAATTCCTCCCCCCTGAACCTGTTCAAATGAGATTTGCCGGTGCTCGCAGACGGAGCCGCTGCGTGGATGTTGCTGAGCCTGTTGGCTGAAAGGCGGTGCGGAGGGATGCTGGCAGAGTTTAATTTTTATCAGCTCCTCTTAGGTGGCACCCTGAAGTTTATCAAACAAGCAAAGCTGATTTGCTCTTCGTTAGTCTCAGTTGCATGAATCGGTTGCCAAGTAAACAGGATTTTGCATTTTCCTAATTACTTTCATATTTGTGTTTTACCTCTATTTGTTCTCTTGCAAAACGGGTCCTGATAATTAGTCAGGCTCCTGCTGCCTAGACCTAAAAAAAAAAAAAAAAAAAAAAAAAGGGGTGGGGGCAGAGGGGAAAAAAGACTTCTGAGGGTCTTTTCTCCCTTATAAATTCATTTTTGTTACAAGCATCTTTTATACATATTACTAAAGGGAGCGCACTAAGAAATGCAAATAATAGTTCTTTATTTTATTATGACAGTTAATTAATAGCAACCTGTTTTAATGAATAAAGTCACTCAGAGTCCTTCAGCACTTCCTAAGTAGAGGCCAGAATCTGTAGGGATTCTTTTTTCCCCCCCATTGTATAGCTCCAAGACTCGGCGCACTATATAGGGGCTGTATAGAAATGCTCGCTAATGAAGAGGGAGGGTGAGGAACTTGTCTGCATTCAAAGATCACTGGTGAGTCATTCAGCGAGAAAAGGCCCCTTGCTAGGAATAGTCACAGTTCCGCGGCATTGTGCTAGCAAAAGGGTTTGATCAAAGGTCTCCTGCCGAGCTTGCATGGTTTCCTTTCATACGACGACCATAATTAAAACCACTAATTCTCTTTTAAAATGCTGCAGGATGCCATGTAGGCATCTGTCTGGAGTGTCCTTTGTGCTGTCGGGAGCTGTTAAGGACCAGCGCCGAGGGCTTTTCAGCGACATGCCAGTCAGGAAGGTGATTCGACATAAGGGTGCCTCTGAAGGCTTGACAGGGCCTTGACTACACAATTCCAGCTGAATTTGCCCCTTGTCAGCTGCCAGTAAATAAATCTCAAAGAAGAAGGAGGAGGTTGGGGAGGGGTGGGGGGGAAAGCTGAAGTTTCATTACCTGATCCCCGGGGCTTTGTTGGTTTTGGCATCGCCCAGGGGGAAGCCCTCGCCCCTCAGGGCCGGGAGCTGGAGTTGGCCATTGGAGACCCCGGCGCCCGGGCGTTTGAAGACCGTCAATACTTGTAACAGTTCAGCTGTTAGGAAGACAAATAAATGGAAGAGCCCATTAATCCCCTTTGGGTACTCGGTGCCTTTTGCCCTTTTATCACAGCCTTATTAGGTTCCTACTCATCTTGAACCAGGAGGGATGAATTGAAGTTGTTGAGCGCTAATTGGCAAAGACTTTTCATTGTGGGCCAAGAACTTTCACTGACTTGAAAGTAACTTCGCCAGGGGGAGGATCGGCGAATTTTTGCCTCGCCGTTAAAACAAAACCCCCAAAAACCCCATTGGGATTTGATGTGGTGTTTAAAAAATTAGAAATACATATATATAAAAGAGGGAAGTGCTAAACTGTTTGGCTTATCCTTCGTGAGGATGTTGGCAACTTGTGTTTGCTCTTTAAAAGAGAGCGACGAAAGCAGATGTGGCTCAGGGAGATCCACCCTGAAATGCAGTTGGAATTCATGTATCCTACAGCTGTGCGTTACCCAAACCTACTCATGGGACAGGCTTCCCAAAAGCAGTGCCAGAAGGTCTCTGAGGGGCCACCGCTGTTCTGGATAACTTGGAACCACTCCAGGGTCAAAGCAGAGCAGTGCTGAAGTTTCCATATGCCAGGAGACAGTTCTGGCTGACCTGGAGTCATCCCAGGGTTTAGCGTTGGGATTTATAGATGGGAAGTATTTCAGTGCGGAGGCACTGGGATGTTCTCATGTGAGTTGGTTTTTAATGTTGATTTTGGCAAGTGCTGCATGAATTTGAAGGTTCTTATTGACCTTTCTCCCCACGTCCCCCACACTGTGTATTTTAAACAAAGATGAAAACTTTTGCCAAGTTGTGAAAACATCTTGTATATGAGAAGTGAGATTGTCATGGGCCACCTCCACCTGGAAGACATTGAGATGGGAGTTGTAGAGCACAAAATCCCACTGATTTGTCCCCCAAACTCTGCATTTGAGGGACTCATGAACCAAGGTGCCCACACTAAGGATGGCATCTCCCACTGGGATGCCAGTGCGTGTACCCTGCAAAACCCACACCATTTTTCCAGGGACTTCCAGGACAGGGAGCTTGGCATGGTGCTACCTGAGCAAAGGGGCGGCTGAATCTCCCCCGTCACGCAGTGGGGAAGGAAGACATCATGGTCAGTACCCTTGGAAAGGCTGTTTGGTTTGGTTCTGGTGGATTTGGAGCGTTGCTCCTGCGAGGTGCCTGCGAGACACTGCCCAGCTCCACGGCCACCAAGGGTCACACAGTAGTGGAGGGTGCTGGTGGCACAACCTTGTCCCTTCCAAGGAGCATTTGAGTATTCTTGGTTGTTCTGGGGTTGTAGCACATGGCTGCTGGTCAGATAGAACATCAGCTTGCTGAAATTTGGGGAAAAACCATGTAAGAGGAGCATGGGTTTGGGTGGTTTTGGAGGTCTTCTCTGTCATGTTCTTTGTTTAGTAGTAAAGCCACTTTAAAAAAAAAAAAAAGACATTGAAGAACTCTGCTCATGAAGCCCAAAGAGGATCTGCTGTCTGCTTCAGGCCTGAAGGATTTGCCTGCCCAATTTGTTGTTCCCAAAATTTTTTACTTCTCCCTTTCTGCCTCTTGACACTCCTGTTACATTCAAAGCTGACTTTTCAATAAAGGGTCTTTTTGAAACAGAGTGAAAGCAAAGAATGAATATGGAATCACTTTATTCGGATGAGTGGAGGGAATTTGTGATGGTGGAGAACTGATTGGAGAAGGTGATGTGATTGACAGCATCCATCCGTCCGTCCATCCCACCATCCATCCATCCACCATCCATCCCTCCATCCATCCACCATCCATCCATCCATCCATCATCCATCCATCATCCATCCATCCATCCATCCATCCATCCATCCATCCATCCATCCATCCATCCATCCATCCAGCAATCCTTCACAGCCTGCTCCTAACAAACTGGAGATTTTGCCTTTTGTTGGGTTGAACAAACCCAAGGCAAACGTACTTGCTGCCAGCCAATTTTATCAGTAAATCCTGGATGGTCCCATTCAAAACTGAACTTTGCTGCTGAGCCCAGTTGGCCTCGAGGAAGATGAAGGTCAACCTGGATACTTGGTGTACACAAGGGTTGCCATTGTTGGAGAAAGAGAAATTCTTTGGAAGCGATTATTTCCAGTATTTGGGAAAGAACAAGCCAGAATTTGCTACTCAGTTACAAACTGTAAGGCTTGGCATTGAGAAAGGGGGATTTTTTTTAGAAATCCACCATCATAATTTTGATCTTTAAACTTAATTGAACTAATTCAATTAGACCATGCCAGTCTTGCATTTGATTGAAGACAGCAGCCTGGTTTTGCCAGAAGGTAAGAGTGAACCATGGATAATTCTGACTAGATATGAAAGAGGATTTTTCTCTCTTGTGGGGGCCCAGGAGGGAGGTCGGAGCCTCCTTTGGTTTGGTGTATCAGCTTATGCTGATATTTCATCTGTACACCCTGATCACCCATCACAGTGACGCTGCTCCAAACCCACCGGGACCTGGCTTTTGTCACGTAAAAATTTTGAATCCGTGACATGACATGAAGAGGATTCAGCTTCTTCACTTGCTGTTTTATTTGGGACCATTTTGGGCAAGGGTCACCTTCAAATAAACAGAAAACATGAGAAAGGTGGGCAATATGGGCTACGTGTTTTGTCCTCAGTTTCTGAAGGCAGTGACCCATCGAGTTCCCCAGCACATGGGTGACCTCAAATATCATTGAAAATATTGGGGTTCATTGTGCTTGTAAATTCAGTGGCATCACTCAGAACACTTTAATTCTTCCACTTGTTCCTGGTGTTAAAAGCAACCAGTTTGAAGAAACCCCGGGGACCCCTAAACACCCCCTTTTTTTTTCCCCCCCTCTCCCAACCAGGATCCAGCTTTTTTTTTCTACCATTTCCTTAACGTTTGCGGCTAGAAATACAGCTTAAGTGGCATTATGCTAAGTAATTATTCTTACAGGATGTGAAATGAAACAAATTTTGCACAGCATGAAATTATTCCTGCCATGGATGGCGTTCGGTGGCAGATTTCTCCGTTTGGACCACAAACGAGGCTCGGTGGCAGCGGCACAACGCGAAGCCGGAGGAGAGGGGGGAGAGCAGGGAGGGAAAACACGACCAAAGGTAAGTCCTTGTAGCTAAAAAAAAATAATAAAAAAAAATCTTTTTTCTTTTTTTTTCTTTTTTTTTGGCTGGATCAAATATTAAACCTGCTACTACAAATTTCACGCTTTGCATTCCTAACGCGAGATGCCAAGGGACGATGCCAAAAATTAATTGGAAATAATATTCCTTGCCTTTGTGTGCTGCATCCAGCAGAGGGCACAACGGGTAAGTGATGGGTGCGACGCCGGACCCGCCGCCGCTGATAAGGCTGCTCGGAATTATTTTCCGCAAAAAAAAAAAAAAAATGTGGCAACACGGTTTTTGGTGCTTATTTCCGTTCGGGGATGTGGTCTGGAATGGAGGGTTTGGATTTATAACCCGTCCTCCCCCACCAGCCCCATCCGTACATAACAGGCCTCCTTGTTTTCCCCCCTTTATATTTTGTTTAAATTGCCGGGGTTGGTTTGGTAAAGTGTGGGGAGCTGGTTTGGTCTTTGAGTGATATCTCCAATTAAAAATTCAAATCTTGGCTGCTGACAGGGAGAGGATGCATCCTGTGGCAGCGTGTTCTTCTTCCAGCAGTGTTTTTATTTGGGTTTCTGTGGGTAAATAAAAATGTTACAGAGTGAAAAGAAAACCCTGAAGCAGAACAGATTGAAGATGATTATAAGGAGGGGAATATTGTCCCTTTTATTTATGGAAAAGTGAGAGTCACTGGCTTATATATAACAAAACAGTGACAGGGAAGAGAAAGTTTCCCATTAGTTTCACACGCTACAGAATAAATCCTGTGATTGCACTAGGCAGGTGAGAGGTGGGGAGAACATGTAAGACAAGCCTGAAACAACAGATTATTTTTTTTTTAGAAATTTGCTATTATTTGCATTCAGTGAATTATGCAATTAGAAAAAAATGGACCATTGGGGCACGGCAGTGCTTTCACTAGTGCAGAGAGGGCAGATATTCCTAAGTAGAGTC
Organism: Cyanoderma ruficeps; assembly: GCA_008694505.1. NCBI lineage: Eukaryota > Metazoa > Chordata > Aves > Passeriformes > Timaliidae > Cyanoderma > Cyanoderma ruficeps. The sequence goes on along the minus strand of VZDJ01007753.1, from coordinate 48,558,417 downwards.
AGTGTTCAGAAACACATCCCCAGGAACAAGCACAACCCTTAAATCAGCCTCTCTGATTAGGGGAGGATTTTTTTATAAATAATACAGATCAGGAAAAAAAAAAAAGCTCGGTAAATATGTTCTTCCCACCCATCCATGTTTGGAAAGCCTGATATTTCAAATTATTCCCACTGCTTCCAGCCCCCTTTGCACAAGTGGGATGAAGTGGGAAGGAAGGAAGAGTGGGAAACGTGTGTGAGGAGAAATGCAACAGCACAGTCTTTCTCAAACAACTGAAAAAATGTATTTCACGCTGGTTCCTTCCAGTTTCACAACACCCAAATAGATGCTGCCTTGGAACAAGTCAACATTCGATGCAAACAACCTCAGAGCTCAATCTCTGCAAGGGGAAAAAAAAAAAAGGAGTCTGTTTTCCTGTTCTACTCTCTCCCTGTCTTGTTTCAAGGTTTTTGTTTAAATCAACACTTTCCAACTGTGTAGATTTTAGCTGGAGGTTTTTTTTTTTCCTCTTGCTTGTTTGTTTTGGAGAGGAGGGGGGGTTGTAATTTCCCAACGTATGGGAGATAAATGAGATGTTTAAAGCGCCTCAGTGGAGTGGCATAAAAGCTGGGAAATCAGAGAGATTGTAAAGCTATGTTTGTTTTAGAAATAAAATAAAATAAAATAAATCAAGCAAGAGCAGGTTAGAGCTGCTAATACTGAGCTGATTAAGAACAGCAGTTACATAAAAAGCAGCTAGAGTCCATATTGTAAGTAAGTATTATTGCAGCCATGAGAAATGCTGCTCCAAAGCTTTTAAGGACTGGTGTGACTTCTTTTTTTTTTTTTCTTAATGTGAATTAAGTGCTGATGGAAGGTATGGGATTGACAGCTTCGCAAACTCAGTGTTGCTGTTTGATCACATCACCCGGGGTCGTGCCTACAAGATGTGCAGGAGCAGGTTGTCCCAGAGTTGTGTTGTCTCTGATTTTAGGGACAGAGATCACTGAGTCCCCAGTCCAGGCTAAGGGGATCCAGGATTTATTTGTAGATCTCTAAAAGAAAAAAAAAAAAAAATCCACACATTTGTGAGGTTGGGAAGTGGTGGAGTGCCCATCCCTGGAGGGATTTAAAAGCTGTGTGGATGTGACACTTGGGGACATGGGTTAATGGTGGGCTTGGCAGTGCTGGGGAAAATTTGGACTCAGTGATCTGGGAGAGTTTTTCCAACCTAAGGGATCCATGGGTCCAGCTCTCACAATCCCAAGCCATCGTGCAAACACTGAGCTGTCCCTCAGACCCCAAATCCCTCCCATCCCCTCTGCCGAGCTTGGGGCTGGTGAGAAATGGAAACCTCCAGCTCCAACGAGGCAGGAAAGCAAAGGGAGCTGCAGTTCTGGTGGGACTGAACCAAAACATCCCTTGGAGCTGGGTGTGCAGGATCTGAGGAGGAGGGAAGGCTGCTCTTGCCCTGGATTTCACCAAATATATTGGAGATGTGCCGCAACCCTGGCAGGCAATTCCTTTTCCCTTTAGAGGGAGTAAAAGCCATGTGGATTGTCTGAACCCATTGGGGGAGGTTTTGTGTCTGTTTCCTTTGGTAAGAACAGGGTGGCTGCTCTCCACAAGCTCGTGGCAGGTTGATGGTAGTGGATATTCCTATGACTCACAAGGCAGTGGTAAGCAGGAATTCCCACTGGAAACTGCAGAAATTATTTGAAGCCAGTTTAGATTAGACTAAGTCACTTTCTTTCTGCTGTCAAAACATTTCTTTGTGATGTTCTACTCAACAGCAGTGGAATCATTTGCCCTGTTTGGAGCATTGTTTGAGGCTTTTGGTTTCAAAGTCGTCTTCTTTATAGGACCACTTTAGGATGGAAACTGTTGAAGATGAGAAGTCATACATTTTGTTTAAAAAAAGAAAAACAAACAAAAAAACCCCCTCACCGCTGAATTTTAGACTTGAAGTCTGAAAATATAAAATCATGATGAATATATACTTGGTAGGGGAAAAAAAAACCCCCACATATCTGCAGGTTCCACTGGAATTCCCTGCAGTTCCCTCTGTTTCCTCAGCTTCACTGATGTCTCACGGAACATGGGAAATATCCTGAGCTGGCTCCTGGGGGGCTCTCCAGGCTGGGGCAGGATGAAGATGCCTCTCCAATTCCCCCTTTCATCATCCCCTTTGCATCTCAGCCTTTCCCAGGGAAGATTCTTCTGGAAGGGCTGCACAGTGCCAGGATCCATCCATCCTAAGACAGCAATCCTGGAGGAATCAGGGGGATGGAGAGGTTTGGGGTGCCCTTCTCTCAGCCCACGCTGGAGGAAGCTCGGGTCGGCAGCTCAGGCGTTGGCATCCGCAGTGTGGGAAAGCCCACACAAGGTGGCAAAAACCTTCTGCAGCTGGAATTTGCATTTTCTGACCACAGCAAACAGGGAAATAACCCCATTTAGCTCTCTTTGTGTACAAGGTTTTGAAAAAAACAGGATTTATACAGATGTGTATAAGCTAAATATTGAAATATGACTGAAACAACGTTTTAGGCTCACCGGTATATTCCACTCCAAGCAAATGTGCAGCATCAATTGCCTGGAAGAAAAGGAATAAGTTGCAATGGGCCAATTGAGCTGTTTTCAAGAGAAGAAAACAAGGGCAATTGCTGATTTCTTTGGCCTTGTTCTCTAGTGCTCTGTGCCACAGCAAAGGTGGTGATGGATTTGCACAGGCTTAGCTGCTAGGGAAGGAAAAGAAAAGGATCTTCCTCTCTTTCATTTTGTTTTATTGGCAGGGAAAACCCATCTCTCCTGTGCAAGAGGGTGCTAAGGAGTAGAGGAAAGAGGAGAGTGATGTCCCTGAGCGCTGCAATGAGCAGCCAGAGCAGGGAGTGAGTGGGATTGGTGGGATGCAGAATCCAGGGAGGGAAAGCCTTGCCTAACGCACAGGAAAAGTGATGTGCGGGCAGTGGCGAGGCAAAGGCAACTTTTGTGAGTCCCTCCTGCCCCACACCCCTGTCCCTGGTGCCCCTGAGGAATGTTTGATGTGCTGAGAGCTGTCCAGGGTCACACAGCTCAGCTCAGGATCCCTGGGAGGAGCGAGTGGCGTGTCTGCATTCACCACAGTGGCTGATGAGGAGATGCTCAGGACTGGCTGTGTAAATGTGTAAATGTGTAAATGTGTGTGTAAATGTGTAAATGCTCAGGTGGAGCTCAGGTTTCACCCTCAGACCAGAAGCATTTTCCATCATGGCGCGTTGCTTCCCACTGAGGTGAGGCGCCACAGCATCATCCTGGAGGAAATTCCTCAGCTATCCTTGCAGGTGCAGAGGATGCCCAAGGATGTGAGGGTGAAGCAGAGCTTTGGGCCTGTGAGTGGTGCCCATGAGGTGGGTGTCACCTCCAGGTGACAGGAGGTGTGTAAGGGTCAGCTACACCAAAAGCCACTCTGGAAGGTCTGTCCACACCTTTGTGCATCCTTGCCCACACATTCCTCACTCATCCTCACTTATTCCTGACTCGGCTGCCTGTTTGGCATGTTCCTGTATCTGCATGGTGACGGTCTCCCTGGGCTCTCTGGGGTCTGTGTCTCTGAGGTGACATCCCCACAGAGATCAGAAACGTCACGAAGCCAAAACATAAAGGGGATGGTCCCAAATGCAGCATCCTGGGTCGAGGCATCCCTAAAGCCCTGACTGCTGCATGCTGAGGGATGTGGCGGGGGAAGGCTGCTCTGTGCTTCTTCCCTCCCCTCATTTCCAGAGTGTGGCTGGTGTTGGAGGTGGAAGAACTCACCTGCTGGACCCAAAACTGGCCCAGCAGAGATGCCACCCTGTCCTTACAGCCGATGCCACCTCGCTGTGCTCCAGGCTCCAGGCTCAGACTTCCCTGTGTTGTCCCCTGCCTGTCCCTTGTGGTCTGACCTGTGGCAGGGGACAACTCCCCCGCTTCCCCCAAGCAGATGATGGGACAACAAAGCCCATGAGGGCCAACACTTCCAAACGGGACTGGACCAGACTGGAAGAGCCATGAGCACACCCACGTGCCTCAAACCTTTTTGGCCAAGTCCTGGCCAGCGTGGCCACACGCCCCAGACCCCCTGGAGGGAGGGGACGCCCTTTCCCTGTCCCCTGACACGGCCAGCGCTCTGTGGGGCGGCAGGAAGGGCTGGAGCCGGGCAGGCAGCACGCACTGGCACCGCACGCAGCCCTTCCGCCGCCGTCTCTCTAAGTCCCTGACACATAATCTTGGTCCTGATTTGGTCTCCACCTCATCTGGCTTGTGTAAGCTGCTTCCCGTGACCTTTCCTCAGCGCAGGGAAGGGAGGGGGAGGGATGGGGCATGCGAGCAGAGCCAGACCCTCCTGCCAGCGGGCAGAGGGTGCTCTTGCCTTGCATATCCCGCTCCCTCCGGATAGCCGAGGCTGTTCCCCTATAAACCAGCCCTTCTCCAGCCGCTCGGGCCCAGGGATGCCCGAGCATCCCCGCTGGCCCAGCGCGCCGGCGGCGGATCTGCTTCATTAATATTCCAGCTCGGGTGGGCGGGTGGAGGGAGCGCCGCGTCTAACCTACTTTATTCAAATAGAAAATGCGTGTGGTGGAGTGAGAGGGGAGATACAGGCTCTGCCCGTAATTCCAGATTTAATTGGAAATTTAGTAAATCTGCTAAAATATTTAGTGGTTTCAATTTTTTCCCCCCCTCTCTCCTGTAAGAAACAAAGGATCCCGGTTTATCGTGTGTCTTTCAACAACTTTAATTTCATTTGTAGATTAAGGATGGAAGTAGCATTTCCACTCGATTGCATACTGGGCATTAAGGAGACAAAAACGTTCATTGTTTGCCCGAAGTCGGAGGGGTTTGTGCAGACATTAAGCTGTAGGTGGCATTCTTTATACCTGACATCAGGAGCTTTTGTCAGCCCTTCAGCTGACGGATTCTCCGCTGACCCCTCTGAGGTGTGTGAAGCAGGGAAAACAACCCAAGCATTTCTGCCAGGTGATGAGGACTCCGGGAGAAGTGGGACAGCCTTGTCCCAACCCACTGGGCAGCGGCTGCTCACAAAAATCGGTAATTCCTCTTTTTTTTTTTTTTTGGGAGAGACCATCTGAGAGAATTAAAGAGCCAAGAGTTGGTGGCCTTTCCTAGAACACAGTCAACAGCAACCCTGGCCCAAGAAGTGAGCATGAAACCTTTGGCTATGTAAAAACTGTTCATGGGTTTGGAGCAAAAACTGTCCCATGGAGCACTTCTTGGGGCCAGAGCTGAGGTTGGATGTGGGATCCTGGGCTCAGACCCTATAAAGTCACTGGTTTGTGGTTAAAACCAGCATCAGGCCCATTTCAGGGTGATATTTTACCCATCCAGGACAGGGGGTGACTGCAGATAACAAAAGTTGTATTTCCAGGTATGATTACACAGGTAAGCTCCTGTTCTGGCCTCAATTGTCCCACTTGTTCTTGAATGTCCACCACGAATGAAAGTAATGAAAGTAATCTCCCTGCCAGAGATGTTTTTGGGGCTGTCTTGCAAGTTTTGTGTTGTTTGTTTCTCAACAATAACCATTGCTCCCATGAAAATTAGTGGGAGTTCCTCCCTCGGCTCAGACGGGAGGAGGTTGCCTGTGCAAATCCAACCTCTTCAATTTTACTTTTTTTTTTTTTTAAATAATCCTTTGCTTGTATTTTCTCTCAGAAACTCAGCCCAGCCCCTTCTGAAGCCATCTTTCTGTAATTCTCTTAACTACTGTAATGCAAACTCACCACAAAAGCTCCTTGAGAAATCAAGGCTTTTGTGAACACCAGGCGTGAGGAAGAAAATTGTCGCCTAACCTTTCAGCCATCCTCATTTTCAGGGGAGCAAAGGACAATCTCTGGTGACATAGTTGTTGTTTTGTTTGGGTTTTGGTTTTTTTTTTAATCTGTGGCAGTTAAATCAGATTTATTAACATGCCACATTATGAAGGTGGGAAGTAACGTTTGTTTTCCTGGGTCTTAAGGGAATTTATCCTGCCGTCATTAAACTGGATTTTAAAACATTTCATGTTTTGTTATTTTTCTTGGGTGGTTGGTTGGGGGTTTTTTTTGGGTTTTGTTTTTGTTTTTTTTTTTAGCATCCAGTGTTAATCCTGCAATTGGAAACCACAGTGGATAGAAGTACTGTGTAACTTGCTTCCAGAACAAATAAGGTACAGCAGCTAATTTTAGTTTTAGGTTTCAAGAAGGGGGAGAGGAAGGGGGTAAGGCAGCACCTTCCCTTTATGCTGTGAGACAGCCTTCAAGTGCGAAAGCAGAAATTCCCAAGCTGAGATCTGGTGAATGTAGAAAAGGTTCATTTTCAAAATTGCAGCAGCCTGTACTTAGGTGATATTAGGAGACACCATGACAGTAAAGTAGTTTTATGCATAGCGGCTTAGCTAACATTTTGAGAACTAGTTTAGTGAAGCTATCAGGTTTAAAAATACCAAGCCACAAAGTTTTAATGAAACTATGCTTGGATCAAAGTACCATAAAGAGCATCCAAGAACTGCTTAAAAGATCCTTGAGTGGAAATTAGAATGGATCTTCAGGATTTATTCTGTAAAGCCTGTCTATTTTGACCTTTTTTCAGTCTCATATTAAGGCAGCTGAAAGTGTGTTTTGTTTGGCTAATGCTGGGGACTCGCTGGAGCTAATAGGTCTGTTAAACTGAGGCTGCCACTAAAGTTTTAGTATGCATTAATTGACTGATAAGGACTTGGGAATCAAATGGCTGAAGGAAAGGGCTATCATAGATTTCCTTTTTTTTTCCCCCCCCTTCCTTTGCTTTATTTCTCTTTGCACTTCATTTACATCCTGAGCCCTATTGGCGATCCAGATTTGAATAAAGCCACAGCTTAAGCAGCGATTAGATCTCAATAGCTTGGATTTTCAATGAAATTGTGGCATCTTTTCCTTTTTTTTTTTTTTTGGCCACGCTTATTTAGCGGGAGGTGTGAAAATTGACACCTGGTGCAACTTTATCTTTGCAAACACTGCCCGGTTTTACGCACAGACGTCCTCCCCCCGCCTGCACCAAACATTTGCAGATGTGCATAGATAGAACGGGCTGTGTATAAAATCCTCCTGAAATTAGGGTATTAGTTGATAGGCCTTTGACTCCGTCAATGTCAGGGGTTAGCGGGAAACAAAGACAGGGCTAAGCGAAGCTTTGCAAGAATGGAGGGAGATAAGGAGACCTCCCCCTTCTCCAGGTTAATTTTTTAAGCGTGTCATCCAAACGTTCAAAGCAGCGATCCTGCCAATGCTATTAGAAGAAGAAAGCCATCAGGAATATATAATGCAGTAAAGGGGGGGGGGTTATTTTTTACATTCTGATGTTATTATCATTACTGTTGTTATCATTATTATTATTATTATTATTATTATTTGGAAGCAATATGTTTAAAGTTCACCTGCTAATCCTTAAGCTGTTGATACGACGATGTCAAAAATGATGGGATTTGGTGATTCTCATTATTGTTATGTATTGTTCTTCTCTAGCATGCCAAATTAATATTTATAAATGCCAGGAAAAGTAGTCTTTTTATAGCTATGAGAGCTCCCCAACTCCATTTTTATTTTCTTTTTAACAAATAAACATTGTGTCCAATATAGATGATTGCATTTAGGATCGAAAATTGTTTCCCAAGCAATCCATTTGACGCTGATTGGAGGTTTTTTAACTTATTTTTCTGCCAGCAAGATGACAACCTGTAGATGTGATCTCCCCTTGCCACCATTCTCAACCATCTTTGTCCAAATTCGAATAAATACTGATTGCAAAGATCGTGATCAAACTGACACAAATGCTGAAATGGGTCTGAAATTCCACCTAAAGGCTCTTCAAGCACCAATGAAATAAAACCAGTGGCTGGGAAGGAATTTTGATGCTTGGTCACCTTCTTAATTTGAGGCTCTTCATTTCTAGGGGAGTCGTGTTTTTCTCCTGCGTGATTTGTCCCAAGGACACAGCCCTGAGGACCAGCTCCTTCCTGATGGGTACAACCATAGAACCACAGGATATCCCAAACTGGAAAAGACCCACAAGGATCATCAAAGTCCAACTCCTGGCCCTGCACAGGATACCCAAACAATTCCACCATGTGCCTGAGAGTGCTGTCTACCAAGAGAGACTAATCATCCTTTGGCAGCTCTTAGCCAAAGGAGGGATTGTAATGCTGTTATTCCAAAGTGAGGGATGAGATTGCTGGGTGGGAGAGGCATGGGCACACACAGCCTGGGTGAACAATTTTGGACCTGCCTGGAAGCGCTGAGGGAAGGACATTCACTCCCTGCAGTGGGTTTACGTATCTATTTTTAACCAGTGCCTCCAATTCAACCAGAAATGAAGAGGAAATGAAGAGGAAAAAAAAAAAGAGAGAGAAGAAACTCCAATTCCTGCTGACCTGCACAGCTGGCTTATTTGGGGCTTTGTATCCAGTGAGGAAAAAAAAATAAATGTGTGTCCCAATTACCAGGCAAGCAACCCAGATCCAGAGTGCTGGTGAAACTCATTTCCGACACATTTGCAATGAGAGCAGTCATCACCTGGCCCAGCTTAAGAGAGATTCCCAAAATTACCAACACTGCATACAGAGGAAATACTCTGCAAAGGATGAACATCTTCAAGGTTGCACTGGGCTGGTGTAACTGTCCCAGCATCTGGAGGCTCTGTGGACATCTCTCCAACCCCAACTTCATCTCTGTAGTGAAGGGCACGATCTCATTCTTGCATCACTCTGTTTTTGGGGATAAATCTTTGCACGAGCTCCTTTGGGGCAATGCTTGGGTTTGAGACTGGGGACAGCTCATGGGAACAGGAGCAGGGAACTGGTTTAAATTCAGGCAGGGATGAAGAGAAGACATGGGCACCGCCAGGATGATTTATCCTGGCTTGATTTGTGCTGAAGGCTGCTGGTTGTGCAGAGACTGATTGTGGGAGGGCTGAGGCTGCCGAGCTTTAATGGACCGTGCTGCTGCAAATACAGACAGACGGGAACTGATGGGGAATATATTCAGCCTGGATATCAGAAGGGAGTTTGAGACTCTCAGACAACAGAGATTTGGGAATGGCCTTGGGGCAAATGCTCCAGTTCATTTGAAGCTGAGGCTTGTTCAGCCTGTGAAATGGGATTGTATGACTTGGTTGCTGGGGAATGTGACGGGAAGGACTTGGTGATTAAAGGGGGCCCTTCTTGTCCTCAAATGGGTTTTAGGATGTTTTAGTTTCCTCTTTGGTGCTGGAGGTGCTTCCCAGAAAGTCCTGGAGCTGCTGTCATGTTTTGATGACCATGGCAATTGACACTGCTTTTCAGGCTTTTGGCACATTCTGACAGACGTGGATGAAGAGAGTGTGCCCTGGCTGAAGGAATACTTCCTTGTGAGTGTTGGTACACTCTGCCTGTGGGATGGAGGGTGGTGGTCTTGGTACAATCAAATGTTCCATCTTGACCTCTCGGTGGTCTGTGCTGCTTTCACGTCCTCAAAAGACATGAAACTGCCAATGACTCCTTTGAGCCCTTCCCTTGAACTGGGGTCTCTAATGTAACATCACATACACTGCAAAAGACCATCTTTAGCACTTTCAGCATTTTAAATGTTGCACTGGAAGTAGCCAGTCCAGTGGCTGCCTCTCCTGCTTTCTATAATACAATTTAATACAATATAATATTTCTGGCATCTTGGCTCTGGGTTGGAGAAAGAGAACATGACACAAGTCTGGATCGGGAGTCTGGATGTGATGACTCAAAGTGCTTGGTGCTCATTTTCTGCTGCAGTCTTGTAGGAAGATCCTCATTCCTTTTTCCTCTCAGCTGCTCCCCAGCCACTCACTTGAGGGATCTTATAGACCTTTTGTTTGCTAAAGACTCTGGGTTTTCCAGAGGCTTAGATCCTACAGTCTACTGTACACAGACACACAGATGCTGAAAACCAGAAATATTTATTTCTGAACCGATTTCCCTCTTCTTTAGACATCTGTAAAATCAGTGCCACCAGTAGGAAGAATGCATCAATCAGGGCCAGGCAAGTAGATGAAGTGCACTGAAGACTTGAACAAAGTGGGAACTGACCTGTGAACTGGGGCTGCTGTCAGTGTGAAATGAAAACCTGGGGTTGAACTCATCCTTGAAATGGTGAAACCCTCTCCAAGAATCCGTACGAAGTAGTTTTCCCATGGATATTAACAAATAAGGACGTTCTTGGAAACAAAAGTGATGCTCTGCTGAGGGACACACTCTTGGCAGCCACTGCAGGACCAGACAGGATCAGATCATCTCTCATCAGCTTTTCCCCATGTCAGGGGTCCCCTTGCACCCCAAAACCTTGAGCGTCCTTCAGATCTTCCATGTGATCCTGAGGGCAGCCAAACCTTGCCAGAAACCTGCAGCACCAGCAGGTGATCTGCTTCCCTGAGGGAGGCCAGCAAAGTCACTTCATGGCAGGAGATCCATTTTACCACCTCATTTCCAGCAACAGAATTCTTTCATTCCCTCCAGCCTGCTCCTGGAACTCGTTCCCCAGCCCAGCCAGCAGCTTTGTGGCAGGTACTGCCCTTCTCCTCCTCCTCCCTGCTCTGCAGCCTGTGTAGGGTGGTTTGTGACACAGAAAGGACATCACAAAAACCACTGGTTTTGTACCACTGCTCTGCTTCAAATATTTGACATGGAAATTTATATGCTTCAAATATTTGACATGGAAATCTATATAACTCACGAGCATTTTTGCAGGAAATAATTGAGGATCTCCTGCCGTGGTTTTCTTCCAAGGGATGTTTCTGCCACTGCTCTGCTAAGGGAGGAGTTCTGGAATTCAGCCCAACCACCTTGTCATTGCTCATGACAAGAGAGTTGCAAGGCTGAAATGAAGGACACGTGCAAAGGAAGGGGAAAGAAAGGTGAGGGATGGAGGGGAATGATGTCCAGGCTGCTCAGCAGAAGGCTCATTCCCATCCAAGCAGGGCAGAGAGGAATGGGGAGGGCTTGGAAAGCCACTCCCACGAGGAAAACTGATGCCTCCTTTGGACAACTTTCCCTCTTTCTTTCTGTGCTTATCGTTTGTTCCGCCTATTCACGGGAGGGACTCAAGCAAAACACGGGGCTTTGTGTTCCTCCCCCGTGCCCTAATGAGGGGGGAGTTCCAGGGCTGGCACTGGGGAGTGTGTGCTCACTCACCATGGAGAGGGGACCTGCCCCACCAGGCCCAGCTTCCCACCAGAGTGGGGACAAGCAGAAAACTGGAGCATAAAATAAAAAAAAAAAAAAAANNAAAAAAAAAAAAAAAGGGGAATTTTATGGCAAATCTGCACGTTCCGAAGTGGGAGTTTCTTAAGGATGTTTTTGGGAAATGCTTTCTGCTTGTGGAGGTGTTGATACACTGAGCCAGCTCAAAGGCTCATGGGTTCCTCTTTCATCAGAGGGTCTGTGCAGCATCTCCCAGGGATGCTCTGAACACATTTGTGCCTCACAGGGGGTCAGTCCCCTTCAATCCTACAAATTTATGGCCAGCATGTCCATCAATCCTAAAGGCACAGATTGCCAGATGATGGAAGCACAAACACATATTTATTGTCCTCTTTTCCTTGGCATCTCTGTCCGTGGTGGGGGGTTGGAATGAGATGATCTTTAAGGTCCCTTCCAACCCAGACCTTTCTGGGATTCTGATTCTATAATTCTGTAAATAGTGGCCAAAGCCATTGGTCTGGCTATCAGTTGCCTGACTCAGAATGGTTACTATTAAATATTTCCAGCCCATCTTAGCCTTAGCCAATAAAATGTTTGAAATCAGAATCACTCTGGGTGCAGGTAGAGTTGACAATTCTATACCAAGGCATCTTTAATGTGTTCTACCAGAAGACAAATGTAGAGGCTTTTTGCCCTGCCAGTGGCTCAGACTTGTGTGGGTTGGATGTTTGCCTTGCTCATTTTGCTCCTGCTGCTGACAATGGGCATTTCAAAGAAAACAATGATGATTTCTTGGAATAAAATGTGCTTGTAAAGAGGGGAAAAAAAAAAAAATCTCAGAGCCATTTGCTGAGCTTTTATCATTGCTCTTGGGAGCAGAAAGGAAATTGGCCGCGTGCTGCCTGTGAACAAAGTGCTTTTCACGCCCTCCTTGAAATCCACCCGTGTTTGGCCAAGTTATCAGTCGAATGCATGTTCTTTAGAGGTTTGTTGAAATTTGGCTGCTTCATTTCTCCGAAGACACGGTCTGCCCAAGGCTGTTGAATGGGAGAGGGACTGTTTTTCCCCAAAACGTGCCCGACTTAACTCCCTGTGTTGATTGAGCACATCTAAGGGTAGCCAGTGAGTGAGCCAAAAAGAGCCCAACACTTTGTTCCACGTGAATAAACCGCTCTCAAATTCCTTTTTATTTTTTTGCAATATACCAAAAAAACCCGGTATCTTGGATAAAATCTTGCTGATTACCAATCTGGGCTATGAACAAACTTAAAATGAGTTGTAAAGTTGCAATATTGAGCACTCAGTGGCTGAGGAGCTCTCAGAACTCACGCTGCCTCTGCAGGCTTAATTTGCCTTCCCACTGCCTATGGCTTATGATAATTTTTAATTACCCAATCACACGATATCTTTTCCCACAGGATCCTTGCTCCTTTGCCACACAGGATGGACCAAGATCTCTTCACAGGTACCCAGTTGGTTTGTTGTTTCATGCTCATCCATCCTGTCCAAAGCCAGATATAAATATGCATCTACTAATTAAAAACACGTATATTTTAAATGGAAAAAAAAATTTAGTTCTGATTTATCCCATGATGTAAACAGGGCCCACCACGGAAGCAGGGAAGAGAGGAGGCACCTGTAAAATCTGACTTTGACCAGTCTTAGCAACAATTTTTGCCTCCTTAATGCTGTTTGCCTTCAATAATTTAACTTTTTATAAAACTGGAAGGACAACACAGCACCATCTGTCTGGAAAAAGTCAACCTCTTCATTGCTGGAGAAGTGTTGCAATACAATGGTGATGGGGTCCTGTACAAACCAAGATAGGCAGCAAAACTCCATATTTAATACATGCCCAGCACACAAATAAAACGTGAAAAATGTTTCATTTTTGGTCTTTAAGCAACAGAAGGAGCCGAGGAGGAGGTAGCAGGAAGCTTAGAATTGGAAAGTGATAGCTTTGGCAACGCGGTGCAATGATTGAAAATGACATCTTCCACACACCCAATTAAAATTCATACCTTTTAACCTCCACAGCCATCTGAGATCTGTATCATTAAGACTGATTCAACAAGATGCCTTGATATTCTAAATTATTTGTATGCCTGGTATTCCAAATAAACATTTGTGAAATTCATTTCAAAAGATGTTAACACTCGTGAAACCCATGTGCCCCAGAGGGATTATATAAATTTCCATGTCAAATATTTGAAGCAAAGCACTTGTACAGAAACAGTGTTTTTTGTGTTTTGATGCCTTTCATTTCCATAAACTAGATTACTTTCTGAAATTACTTTCACACAGAGAACAGTTTCTATTGAATTCCAGTCAGTGAGCTCCTTGGAGTGTGATGTGAATAAAATATGACTGGGTTATGTGGCTTCCAGGATGCATATGCATCTGTGCTGTGTAAGCAGGGAAAACCAAGTTTGGATTTTATCTTGAAGTGGGTTCATACACAGAGATTTACTGTCTTAAAGTAATTGCTAAACAACTCCTTCATTTATAGCCTAACAAGGAAGCTCTCTGGATTCCCAAATCCAACCCCTTTACCTGGCTAACAATGACATGATCTCCCTCGGTAAGCAGAGATTTGCTGGCAGGCAGCAATTCCTGCCTGTCCGTGGCTCTTCAACAGAAAAGTTTTATCTGCTCCTTGCAAACATTGATTCTGCCAAAAATTCACACGCACACATACACACAAAAATAGATCTGAGCAAACATTGCCTCCATTGTGCTTGTTTTGCCAACGCTGTGAAATGATCAAATAGCAGGTATTTAAACGGGAGATGGAAGGGAAAAAATTTGCCCAGGGTGTAGGGGAGGGAAGCAGCTGTGAGATTAAGTGTTTTTACATAAACTACACACACACACACAATCTCCATTGTTATATAATATCCCCCACGCGGGTGTCTTAGGTCAGCTTCTGCAATTGCTTCTAGAAAAGAGGGTGAAATGCCAACTTTGGGGGGGAAATTCAGGGTTCGGCCCTGCATCCTGCAGCAAAGCCTCTGAGTGCTCCTTGGTAAGAGCACAGCTAGAGCTGGGCGAACCCTGAGCACCCTGGAGAAGCACCTTGCTGCTCAGATCTGCGTTTTCACAGTTGTTCAGAACCTGGAACTCCCCTGTTTGCATCAGAAGAAATTTCACATGTGGAAATTGAGGAGCCAGGTCATTGCAGCCAAGACTGAACGCTGGGTCTGAGCTGTTCTCTCCTGCTGTGGCAGCTGTCCCTCTGCCCAAAAAGCAGATGCTGCCCTGGTTGGGGTATGTGAAGATTCATTGGCAGCCCAGATAACATTTGGTTTGCTTTGCCTCGTGGCAGTCCTGGGGTCAGATCCTCTAACCAAGAAAGAGATTCCCTTACTTTAGCCTGGAAGTGCTGAATTGTTTTGGGTGGCTATCAGGGGTGCAAATGCCATGGCTGAATGAAGCTTGATGCTTTCAGCTTGTGTGGGTGTGGGCTTCTAGGAATGGAAATCTGCCTTCAGCTGGTGACAGGTGTGAGGTTTTTCATGTTTTTCTGTGGGGCTCAAACCAGCACTATCCAGAGGGGATGAGGGAAAGAGTGAGTTCCAGGACAGGCAGAGATGTGGTGATGGGAGACACTGAAGCCGTCACAGCTCTCCTGCAGCTCTGGTTCTCCTGTATGAAAGGACAGGCTGCTGGGTTTTTCCTCTTTTTATTTTATAGCCAACCAGAAACTTCCTGATGTCCTTGACAAAGTCAAAACTAGGGGGAGAATGTCTTTCTCTGTCCTTTAAGGACTTTTATCCTTCTCTCTATTACCTCACTGTTCAGGGGACATGGGCTCCAGACCCAGCATCTTATTTCCCCTCTTGTCACCTCCTATTTTCTGTTCCCCCATGTTTGGACAGATCCTTGATGAGGAGAAGGGAAGTGAGTTAATGCATCCCACGGCTGAAGTCAGCAGAATACAACATTCCTGTTTTGAGGATGTTTCACACATTTTGTTAAATACGGCTTTTGTGCAGCAAGAAAAACCCAGTAAATGTTGAAGGGAAAAAAAGGAAAAAGCTGAAAAAGCTGCGATGCTGAAGTGGAGCCTGATAAAAACGTCCTAGAAGATTTCAGGTTTGATTCCCCTCTGAAGTGGCTGGTTCAAAGCAAGGCTGAGGATGCCCAAAGCCTGCCCCAGGCACAAGCCAAGGGGGTGTTACACCCACAGAGGGGAACAAGATGCCCACGGCTCTGCTGTGGCTGGCGCAGGCAGGGGACTGCTGAGGGAGGGTGAGAACAGAGCAGGAGCAGGAAATCCACCTCCCAGGTGTCTCCTGGTTCTGCTCCTCCTCCTGCTCCTCCCCATGGCTGCAGTCCTTTGGCTCTGGTAGCAAAACCTGTTTTGCCTGAGCGGCAGCAAAGCTCGAATTGCACCGAGACACATCTGCCAGAACGTCACTGCCGGCTCCTGCGCCTGCAGCTCGGGGAGGGCAGGTGAGAGATGTGCCACTGCACCACCGTTCCCTTGAGGAGGCCAGGGGGAAGCCCCCTGTTTTACACACAGCCCCCAAGGCATCCTGCAGCCACCAGGGTTCTATCCTGTTCAGCCTGCAAGCATTTTTTACCTCATCCCTTGCCAGAGCAAAAGACATCTGACTGAATCAGGGTCTGACTGCTCCCACTCCACAACGTCTCCAGTAATCATTCCTCATTACCCAAGGCTGACAGTGCAGGGACCAGAGTGTAGGAATAAGGGGAACAGAGTTGTGAAGTAGGAATACAGTAAATACAGCCTCTCTCCCTTTTCACAAATCCACTGTTTTCCACTGGCACAGCTCACCTGAAGGAGCTGAAGAGGGAGAATTTTTTTCCCCTGGTTAGTGAAAGATAAAAAGCTGATTTCCAGCAATTGCCAAAGAACATCAAGCTAAGAAGTAAATAGGGTAAAAAGAAATGGGCTGCAATATATGCTCAGTCTTTGGTGCATTTCTTTAATGCCAGTCTTTAGGGGCAGACTTTGCAAAAATCCCCAATTATTTTAGCTGGTTAATCTGGTCCAAAGTAGGCTGTTGGCCAGCCTATATGCTCTGCGTATGATCTGGCTTAGCTAATCTGATAAATTCCAGTTTATTCTCTGGGTAGGTCCTGCAAATCCAGGACTATTTTAATTAGAGAAGCCGGGCAGCGACAGTTTATTGGGCAGTGGAGGTAAATTCGCAAGTCCTTGGGTCAGCGCTCGCCAGAGCTGCAGGTCATTTGGGTTAACGAGTTGCCACTGCCCTAAATGATGGCTTTTCCTTCATCTCGCTGCTGCTAGGCTGCTTTTGGCCTGTTTTAACAGATGAGCAGGCCCCAGAATATTCCTGACTCCAGTCTTGGGCTGTGGTTCAAGCACGAAGCACTTGCTGCTCAGTCCTTTCTATTTCCCAGCCTCGGTTTTGCTGCGCCTCTTTGAACCTAAACACAAAATGAACATTGATTTCTAAGACAGAGGATTTGAATCCTTGCTTTTCCTCATGCTGCTCCTTTTGTAGTGGAGCCTGCTGAGATAAAGCTCCCAGGCCGTCAGTACTGTATCCTCCTTTCAGAGGAGAGTTTGGACCACAAAGATCTGTGGTCAGGGGAGACAGGACAGGCAGAAGAAACCCCTGGACTGTGGTTCCATGAGGAGAAAGGAGGCTGCAGAGTCACTGAGTGCCTGACACAAGGCAGTAGAGCTGGGATGCTCTGCCTTCAGCCACCCTCTCTTCCTCATCATGGAGCAGGAAGCTTTGACTGCACACAATACTGCTCCACTTTTGCTGTCAAAGACAAACCATTTGTCATTATTTCTATCTAATGAACTTCCTGCCATTAAAATCGAGGACGAAGTGCACAGGACTTCCCAATTTTCCAAGGCAGATCATTTGTCAGAAAGCAAAAGCTTCTGTTCTTTTTCTTCATAAGGATAAGTGAACTGTGCCTATACTGGGACAAGAGACCATAAATAAAGCTGAAATAATGGGAGATCACTCAAAAATTCTCCACGCTTAGGAAATATTTCCATTCACATTCGTAACGCTGAAGAAAGTGGAGTTTTATGTAAGAAACAGGCTGCAGAAAAAGGACGTTCCTATCTCTGCCCTAAACTTCCTGAAAAAAACCCTTCCTGGCTGGTCTTTGTCTCCTCCCCTGTGAACTGAAATTCCTTGTCCTTTTTTCCATCTGAGCTACTTCTGAAAGGTTTTGATCTGTATGTTCAAGGTGCCGGAAAAAATCAGGAGAATGCTTGAAGAGATTTCCCAAAGAAAAGGAACCAAAACACAGCCCACAGCCTCAGATTCTGTGGGAATGGAGGCCTTGTCCTTGTGTGAAGGATTTTAGTGGGTGGGGGGGGACTCTTAGCCCCACTGCCACCCCCAAGGTGGAAGCACTCAGCACACATCCCAAACTTCATTTTAAGGACAGCTGAGAGGGATCCCCGCCGGGCTTTGTTTTTCTCTCCCGACTGGGACATTTTCCTGATGTGCTGGAGGACAGGAACACCTTGATGGGCCCCATCTGCTCCGAGCCGAGCGCTTGAGGGGGGTGCCCCGCGCGCAGCTTGGGAACGCGCCTCGCCTTATCCGTGGCGAAGCAGTTGGCGTGGGCCGAGCTCCCTGGCACCGGGAGGGGGGAAATCCTGAGGTAAATTCGAGTAGACGTGATGTTAGAACACAACTAACCGTTCGGGCACGCTGGGGTCGCCAGGTCTCCCAGCAGGGACAGGTGCCTGCCACTCCGCGCCTGGCCGCCCGCCAAGGCCCGAGCGCTGGGCCCGCTGCCAGGCCCGCGTGAAGAGCAGACACAAGGCTGGGCCCACCGGAGACAATGAGTGGTTCCCTTTGCTCTCCCCGCCTCTCCCGGCCCGGGTTTGTGCGTGGCTGGTGCCCAGGTTGCTATGTGGCATCTCCAGGGCCGGCAATGAGGATGTTGGAGGATGCCGTGACGCCGGCGGTGACCCTGTGCGGGGCCTGGGGAATGTTCTGTTTGTCCCCCGCTGCTGAGGGGGATGGGGGAGGCAGGAGGGGAGTGAAAACGGGCCTCCAGAGTCTGAGGTGATTTCTGGGTTGTGTGCAGCACGTCCAGGCTGGAATTTGCATATGCAAGTGTCCAGCTGTGCATCCCGACACTCGCTGTGCATCCCGACGCTGGCTGCACACGAGCAAAGGCAGCCCTGTGCATGTTTAATCGGTCCTGCTCCAGCTCATGGTGCTGCTTCTGCCTGACTCTGCGTCCAAACGTCGTGGGAAGGGTCTGAAAATCCAGGTGGCCCATCGCGTGGTAACTGTAAGCTTTTCTTCCAGCCCTCTGTTTCCGAGGTTGTTTGTTTTCCGTCTCCGGACATTAAGAATGTGGTTTCCAGCACCTTCTGTTTAGTGGAAAACACAGATCGCACTCCAAACACAGGAGTAATTTTCTGTCAGAAAACACAGATCATCCTTAAGAGCTGAAAGTTATGCCCTATGCATTCAGAATGGTACGGGCAAAAAAAACAAAAAGGCAAGTCCGTTCAAGTCATGAAGAAAAAAATAATTTTTTTCTTTTCACACCACCTCTTTTCCCCCTTCTCTGCTTTCCCTTCTCTCATCTGCTAAATGAGATGTTTCCACAGTTTCATTCAACACAGGATGGCAGTGGCAGAGCTTGGCAGCTCTGGGAGCAAATGACTTACAACCAAAGGACAGCTTGAAAGGCAAACACACGATTCACTGAATGCCTGGCAATCCGGAGCCTCTCAGTGACCCTTTCCCACTTGCAGCTAAGGAGCACTGGACAGTTCCTTAAATAAAATGCGTTTTGCTTTAGCGTAGGAGCTGACCATGCTGACTTCTGTCATCTCTTACATCTTCTCCTATTTTCTTTTGCATTTGCCATGTGTGTTGTTCTGCTGATCCCAGTTCTGAGGGGAAGCGTAGCAATACAGCTGCTGTGCATTTCTTTGTTGTTTCCTTTCCTGCCTTGGCACCTGTAGCCACTGTAACTAAGCACTTTACAGTAATCTTAAAAGCCTTCCAAAAATACTGTGACTCATTAAAACTGACTCAATAATAAAATCGATGGCAGCCTTCTATTCCTTCTGGAAAACTCTTCTGCCCTGCAGTTCCAGACAAAAATAAACGAGATAGTTTTTAGTTCTGGGGGTTTTTTTCCCCCCCACAAAGCTTGACTGAAGAAATAAGTAAAGTCTCACGTGATATCAGGACCACCAGACTTTGAATTTTTAGGTGCTGCACCTGTGCACATACGCTGCTTCTGTGCTTCCTCCCTATTGCCATCCCTAAATTTAAGACTGTGGGGTTTGAGGGAAGCACTGAGCCAGTGCTGCTGCAGATATTTAGTAAAAGGGAGTGATAGGGAACAGCTTTGTCACAGCAGCATTTACCAGACAAAGAGCTGCCATCTCTGCAGGTGGAATGTGCGCAGCCACATGTGTCATCCACGAGTGTGCTTGCTCCTGGCAAAGACATCCTTGGAAAGCATCAGGACAACGGGATGGTGCCTTCAGCTCTACTCCTCCTCCACCCCATGACCTGTGAGGTGAACCAAGCCAGTTGCTGGTGCTGTGTCCACGCAGAGCGGTGAGGAAGAGGAAGGAGAGCAGTCCCTGTGCTCTGTGACCCACACACGCTGCCGGGGAGGCACAGAGCATCTGCAGAGTGCTAAGGAAGAGCTGGTCTTACGGTGTCTGGTGGTGGACTTAGATGTGGCCAGCTTAGCTCTGCTGGGGCCCAGCTGGTCTGCCCACAGGGATGCACAGGCTGGAGGTGCTGGGCTCTCCATCTGCAAGGAGCCCTGAGCACAGCCTGCAGCTGCCCCCCAGCAGGGGAAAACAGCTCCCACCCTTCCCTCACCTGGTGCCGTGGCCACAGCCCAGACCCGCACACCTGTGCGCATCAGCAAAACAGGATCATGCTGCTGACCTCCTTAGCCAAGATCTTGGAGATCAACTGAGAAAATGTTCTGTCTAAGAGCTGGAGATTATCTGGTTTAGAGTGTCTCTTTCTCCAGTCCAGAGGGGATGGAGTTATTTTAAATCTTTTTTTTTTTTTGTGCAAAGAAGAAACCAGAAGATTATTTTCTTTCTTCAATGTCCTGAAACTCCTCAGGGCTGCTTATCTCCAATTGTGCTTGTCAAATACGCTCTTCTGCTGTGCACTCTTCAGGGGAATGCATTTAACAGCTTAGAAGGCCCAGCCAGGAGAGGGGACTGGTGCCTGGATGAGTTAAGGCGACAAATGCACACAGTGAAACACCATCCACGATGGTGGGACTGTGCTACCCCTAAAACCAAAGAACATGGCTCAAAAGGCCATTAGGAAGCTGTTAAATCCATCTCCTACCTCCAGCACCCAACAAGACCAAAATCTTGCCAACTCTTTCCATAACCTGTTCTTAAAGAGCTACATTTTGAAAGAAACTGCCACCACCAGTCTAGCTCATCACTTCCCAAATCTCACTCTGCAGAAATTTTCCTAATTTTTAGAATTGTGAAACCATAGAATGGTTTAGGTTGAAAGGGAACCCCTGCCATGAGCAGAGACACCTTCCATTAGACCAGGTTTCTCATATTTTCCTTTGCCTCTTGATCCTGTTGCTTCTGGTCCCATCCTCCTTGGAAAAGCAAAGCAGATTGATCCCCCACTGCAAACTACACAAAAACACCTCGTGTGGGACTGAGGTAATGTCAGTCACAGGCAAACCTGAATTCCAGAAGTAAATTATCACTTTAATACTGACAAGTTTTTTTCTGGGAAAAAAAAATAAAAACAGCTCAGTTCCTCCTCCCTAAATTTTTAGCAGCTATTCAGTTTGGGCTCTAGCTCCCCACCCAGCTCTGAAATTATGAGTAGCTCTGACCTGTCAGCCAGCAGGCAGGGGCAAGTCCCCTGTCCCTGACTTCAGCACAGCTGAACCCAGGCAAAGAGCTGCAAAATCCTCCTGAAAAGTTGGGAGCAGGGAGCAATGGCTTGATCCAAACAGTAAACTCAGGTGCTGCAGCTGCCAATGGTTTTTGTTGCTGCTGCAATTAGCAACCACCTACCATCCAAATGAGCGTTTCCAGTAGTAAACTTTGTGACATGAGGACAAATGGGGAAATCACAAGACCTAATTACAGCTAATTGCCAATCCACGGGAAACACTCCAGTGAACTGGCACTCTACAAAGGGAGGAGACAAGCAGCATTGTTTTAAAACACAAATTTACCAGACATATAATTAGCTAAATACCCACATACTCTTCTAGCCACTTGTTTTATTCTGAATCAGAGCTCCTCTAAGCACTGAACGTGGGGAGGGCATCTACTTTGCTGTTAGCTGGGTTTTAAAGGGCTGTTAGCAGGTAAAGATGAAATCTAAATATACTTTGTGATTTCCTCCAGGCTTGCTGTGAATCACACTTCTGTTGTGGGCTCTCCCAGGATCCAGTGATGTGTTGTCATTAACAGAAGAGCTCAGCAAGAGCTGTCCTGGCCATTTTCAGGGAGCAGCTCAGTTTCTAGGTGGTGGAGCATCTCCTCCCTGTTGGTGGGGCATTCAGGGATATGTGGGCAAGTTACTGACTTTTGACTCTCCGTATGGTTTGAAATGTTTGTTCATTTTGTTTCATATAACATCTGCCCAAAGTGGAATTTCCAGCCTAGTGTTCCCTGTGAGCTGGCCTTAGATCCCATGTGCAAAGAGATCTGCTCCCAAGGATTGCTCTGGTTGTGGGACACCACGGCTCAGCAGTGCTGGTGTTTGGGGGTGACCCTGGCTGGTTACTCCAGCAGTCATACAGAGAATCAGGAGTGGTTTGGGTTGGAAGGGACATGAAAGTTCATCCAGTCCCATTCCTTGCCATGACATCAACATCTTCCACTCTCCCAGGTTGCTCCAAACTCCGTTCAACCTTGAACACTTCCAGGGATGGGGCAGCCACATCTTATCTGGGCAGCCTGTGCCTGGGGCCTCACCACCCTCACAACCAAGAAATTCTTCCTATTCTCTGATTCTAACCCTGCCCTCTGGCAGTGTGAAACCATTCCTCCTTGTCCTGTCATTCCAGGCCCTTGTCCCAAGTCCCTCTCCAGCTTTCTTGGAGCCCCTTTAGCCACTGAGAGGGGCTTTAAAGTCTTCCCAGAACCTTCTCTTCTGCAGCCCAAACACCCCCATATACTTGTCCCATATTTTGAGGTTTGCTGCTGACAAACCAGGCCCAGAAATCTCCCCGGTGAGCGGTGTGTGAGTTGCCTCCCCATCTCTCTTCATCCTCAAGCCCCTCTGTTTTTAATTCACACCAAATCTGTGGTGGCGCTTCCCTGTATGAGCTTCCACCGAGTGCAGGTGAGAGGGCTGAAACTGGAGCTGAATTCCCTGGATTTTAAATCTCAGCATCCCCTTCTCTGAATGGCACAGTTACATCTGGCTGGTTTTGCTCATTTACAGTTTAATGTAAATACCAGCCCTGGAACTCATTTGGGAAGCTTGCATATGCTAATGTTTTGTAGCTGAATTATTATTATTTTTTTACATTAAACAATAATATTGATATTTTCAAACCTTGCATGCCAAACACTGAAATTGAATTAAGTATTGTTTAAAATAACAATAATATAAATTTGTTTTAAATGAATTTAGTGTCATTTCATTGTTTGAAATGTAATGTGGGAAAATATTACTGCTGGGGCAAGAGTAAATATCTAAGTCTGTTAATTTTATTGAAGTAGTGGATAGATCCACATGAACTATTTCTCTGTGTGTTTGGTTAATATTTTATTGAAAATTGGTGTTAGCTCTAACTAATGAAAATCCAAACTCACTTCACATATGAAGGTGTAAAATGCATCCAACAACTTAATAACCCATTAACTTCAATGGATTTTTTTTATACTAAAATAAAAAATAAGGTGTTTTGAAGAGATGTACAGAGAGTGAAAATTGGCCAAAACAAGTCAGTCCTTTTTTTTTAATTGACAGGGTGTGCAACCAAGATCCCTCATTATCCAGCAGCCCGTTTGAAAGGACACTGCAAGAAAGCCCTGAAAATAATTAAAATATTGTGTACTTCTTAAATAAACTCTTTCCGTGCGTCAACACTGGAGCATTCTGCAAAGGGCAGCGGAGTTCACTCTGTTTTCCAGGTGGTGAAACTGAAGCCCGGAGTGGGGATGTTATTTGCCTGGGCTCACCCTGCCAATGGCCAGGGCTAGAGCCAGGAACAAATCCCTGTCTCTTGACAGCTAATCCAGTGCCTAAGCCAAGATGGTCTCCTGCTTCAGGAAAATGCTTCCTTTGTAGGTAGCACTTGAGCACATGTTAAAGTCAAGGGGACTTAAATGTCTGCTCGAAGTTAAGCCTATACTTAAGTACTTTCCAAACAGAGGGTAAACTTAAACCCATGTTAAAGCGCTTTCCAGAATCCGGGCAAAATCTGTCCAAAGCGCTTGATTCTTCTAACTGCCACAATTAATGGTGTGGAGAAGTCGAATCCTGGAGATTCCCATCTCTCTCCATCCTTTGCTTTGTTGTTATTTCCCCAGGTTTTTCATAAAGAGGGGAAGGTAAGGAGGCTGTTTTAGATTTTTTTTTCGAGTCCTTCTAAATTTAGTTCTGTGTGTCCTTCTTATCTAGATGGAATTTCGGTGTTGATTCTCAGTGTCTTATTGCGGATCCTGCCACGCTTGAGACTCGCGTGCTATTATGTAATTATCAACTCTCACATCTGTGTCAAATTAATAAATATGTTTATTAGGAGAGGAACAAACGGTCTTAACAACACAGGGGAAAAATATCAGGAAGCCCGAAACTGAACCATGTTGGGTTTGTAGACTTGACAGTGTCCTCCCTGCTGTGTGGCACTCGTGAAGTCATGGAATAGCAGTCATGGCAGATCTGAGCACGGATGTTGTGTGGCAGAAGGGGAGGGTGGATATCAAAGTACTCTTCTTCCTTCCAACAAATTAAAACCACGGGGTTTACACAAGGCTCCACTCAAGAAACCATCAAAAGGCAATTTATTTCTCTGGAGCGCTGATAACACCTTGGTTGTGCCAGCGTGGATTTGAGGAGAGACGTGTGTGGCCTCAGCCATAAAGGGAATTTGGTCTGTGGGGTGATCCTGGTGTAGAAAGGTTGGTACCTGCTAAGAAATGCAAAGAAAGAGTCCCCAGATTGTACATTTGTCTAAAGCAGGTGAAATTAGCGTATCACAGAATCACAGAATTTTTTGGGGGCAAAGGGGCCTTCAAGATTATCTGGTTCTAACACTCCTGCCATGGGCAGAAACACCTTCCATTTGACCAGGTTACTCAGAGCCACATCTGCCCTCGTTTTGGACACTTCCACAGTGTCCAAAACACTTTCAACACCTCCAGGGTATAGGGCAACTCAAGGGTTTGGACATATAAAATTTCTTCAAAAGAAGGTGTAGGAGTTATCTAAAATTTGTGTTGTTGACCAATGTGGGGAAAAAAACCAAAACCCAACCTGTCAGGAAGGGATTTAGACCTGAGCCTTGAAAAAATAGGTTTGAAATGGGTATATGGAGTGAAATGGAATATGCTAGGAATAGGAGGAGGGGTAGATCAGGGAATGAAGCCTTGTCCTGAAGGTTAGGAAGTCTGAAGTTTGGGTATGAAACTGAAAGGATCTTGCACAGTAAGGAAAACAAACAAGAAAAGAAACAAGAAAAGAAACACCAGCCCTCTAATGAAAAGAAAGATAATGGATGGGTCTGCCATGGAGCATGAGTTAGGGATTAGGGTGTGCCATGCAGGCATTGAAGAGACACTACCTGGGCTTTCCCTAGGGAGGAAGATGGAAAATGGGAATGAGTGGGAACGGATGGAACTGGAGAGTGCCATGTGCAACATGCAGAACTCCAAGCAATTCATGTGTTCAGGTGTGAGAGGATCAGATCAGCCCCAGGAGAGAGAAGGAACTGCCACATGAAATCACCATGCCTGTGGCAAAGACTCTCAATAAACTGTTCAAAGACTGAGTACTCTGCCCTGAGCATCTGACTGGGAAGCAGCAAACACGGTACCTGTAATAAAGGATGGAGCAGCTGTTGAAAAGTGATTAGGGAAACTCCTGGCTGTACCTCAAGACTATGCAGTGCTTTAGAGCAGCTTTTTGAATAACTGAACATGTGAAGGCACATGACAATGGGATAAATGCAAGTTGGGGTTGTGAGAGACAGAGTGCTGGGCTCCTTGGAGAGCTTTCTCTGTGAAGTTAAGAACAGTGTCATGCCCCAGTCTAGCTGGGCTCCTCTGAAGAATTGAATTTATTGTGCTGCGCAGAGAATATGAAATGATGATGGAGAAGGGGAGGATTAAAAGCAGTGTTCTGTCATGGGTCAAAGCGTGTTCAAAGGGGCAAGGGTGGAAGGCGACTTGGGAAGAAGAAACGAGGAGGTGGAAAGTGGTTATGGAGTTGCTTGAGCTAATGAAACACACAGCTGATGGAAAATTTGGAAGCGCTGTTGATTGGGATCAGCACGCAGAATTTGGGTATTGTCAAGTACAAAGGCAATGCACTTTGGGACCAATAATAGAAGCCGCCGCCTTAAACCGTGGGCTCTTCAGCTTGAAAGACAGATGTAGAGAAAGTCTGTGTTCAATGCTTGGGGAATGGAGATGGGCTACTGTGCAACCTGGCCGTGGGCAGAACAAGCCCAGCCCTCGAATATTTCCATTTTATTGCAGGGCTGTGGCAGAGTTAATGCTGCTGCAAGAGGCACGGAGGAAAACCCAAGCGGGACAGTTGTGGTTGCCCATGTTTAAGATTCAGGCTGGCAGGGTTACTGGGGTGACTGGGGAAATGGAGAACCTATTTTTATGAAAGAAGGCTGAAAGAGCAGGGCTTGTTCAGCCTAATAACATGAAGGCTGGGAAGAGATAGGCCTGCTCTCCAGAAATGCACCGAGGGGGGGGGTAAACACTAGGGAGGGATAAGAGCCATATAAGCTGAAATGCTGGCACAAGAACAAATAGGCAGGAACTGGCTCTGAATAAATCAAGGCTGGAAGTTGGAGGGAAGCTTTTAACGGATCCACAGCAGACCCCACTAGTGTGAGCAGAACAAAAAAAATAATCCAATAGTTTTAAGATGGTGCTTGATAAACTCATTGAGCCTGTGCAGTTTTGCTCCCTCTGGTGTAAAGAACCAGAGTGTCCAGATTTGGAACAGCCCTCTGAATTCTACAGGAAATTTAACGCCTTAAGATGCACATGACAGATAATGCATGTCAGAGTAATTATTTTAGGCTCTGTGCAGCCTCTGGCAAGCTCTAATTACCTGAAGGCAGCAGCACAGTGGGAAGGTGGAGCAGGGCAGGAATCAGCTCCTGTTCACTGCTACAAGGGATATAACTGCACTTAGTCACTCAGAGCAGTGTGCTTGTGCTGTGTTGGAGCACAGTAATTTTTATGTTCACCAGTAAATGCTTTCTGCATCGTCCATGGTGCCTGTCCTCAGAACTGTGACTCCTCCTGTGACTTCAGCAGGAGCAGAATCCCACCAGACAGCAAAGCGTCTGGAAATTGTCACCTGAAACTCTCTGCTCTTCAGCACTTTCCTGTCTCTGCTGAGTCCAGTGGATGATTGAGGCAGGTTAGGGATGGATGTCACCAAGGAAGGCTGCAGCCAAACTGTGACACATCTAACTCCGGGTCACCCTGAACACCACAAATACTCCCAAGTACCCTGTAGGTGTTTTTACCCTCCTCAAAGAGCATTTCTTAAAGAAATCCCTTCTGAGACAGCAGGAGTTCTGCAATCTGCCGTTTTCTAAAATGATCAATTAAAACACTAAGTTTGCATAAGGTAAAGATGACCTGATGCAAACCACCTGAAGGTCACGGAGCCTGAATATAAGGTCACCAAGGGCTCTCTAGGTTCATGTCATCAGGTGGAAAAATAACGAGGGATGTGTTTTGACAATGTTTATGTTTAATTTAACAATTAACACTGGCCTCACCTATTGATCTCTACGCAAACATTCGTTATGGGGCACGATGACATTGTAGTTAGCAACTTTGGATTCTGCTGGGGGTGGCTTCAGCTGAGCTGCATTAACAAATGCTAATTGCAAGTCTCGAGGAAGGAAAACTGAAACAAAAGAAGCCACACATTCTTGATGAATGTCCCTGCTCTGGGCAGAGATGCCATAACCAGAGGCCTTAGATGGGAAATGGCTCTTTTGTTTTTCCAGCTTGGGTCATATATGGTTAAGTTTTATCTCACTGCCAGCTCTGAGTGAGACTGATCATTTTTTAATTTACCAAACATGATTTAACCCAGTTTCTCATTGATGTAAATATTACCAGCCTTCAGCTTTCATTATTCCAATGTGGGAGAGTGAAAGTTTGCTGGCAGAGAGCCCTGAGTAACCCTGAATGGGCAAGCTCTGGAAGAAACTAAAAACACAGTGTCAGGAAAGCCTGTGGATGGAGCAACACAATTACAGGGCTGTGTTCTTTTATTGTCAGTAGTATCCTTACTCCTGGAGAGCTCAGACCTGGAGCCTGAAGCCACCTGCTGCTCCCATCTCCAAATATGCACATCCACCTCCTCCCCTGTGCCCACCCCAGAGCTCCTGTGTCTCTGCAGTGAACTGTACCTCAACCCTGAAAATAATTAAAATTTGAGGATATCAACTAGTATGAAGGACAAAGGTGGAAAATGCACTCCTGCCCTTTATTAGCAGATGTGCTGCTGGAAGTTGGTCCTGAAACCTCACCTGAGAGGTTGTGCCCTGCCTGTCACACCCCCAAAACAACAGGAACTCCTGGGAAAAGTTTTAGGTGAAGCAGTTAGGAAGCCGAGAGAGGGCAGGAGGAATTGAACAGCAGAACTGAGGTGATGCATCTGGTGGTGCAGGCAAGAGAGAGCCAGAGCTCAGTATTCAGCAGGCTGAGCTCAGTGATTATCCTAAAATTCTTAACCATATAAAAAGGTGACGCACGCTGGTTGTGTCTGCTCTGGACCCGTGATGTTGTGTGATAATTGAGTTAACATTTCTCAGCAAGGCCCCCTCAGCAGCTGAACCCTGGTGATGGCTGCTGTGAGAGAAAGGAAGCTCCAAAGGGTGCATGGAGGTCTGGGAGGCAACGTGGTATTTGGAGAGCAGGCCAACATGTGCTAAATCAGGGAAAGGACCCGGTATTTTGGACAGGCTGAAGGAGAAGGAGATGAACTAGAAAGACGAGGTAGGTAAAAGCAGAATAGAAATAGATATTTTACCAAGGTAGCAAGTGAGAGAAGGGCTGGCTTGAAAGCCTCCTCTAGAAGCTTCCTAATCTATTTTTATAACCTTCCCCTGACCCTTTTTTTCCCTGTGTCCTCAATTATTTGGGGTAAGCATTGTCCCTATCTTCGTTAGCTCATCTATATGTGCATGCAACCTAATGACATCGGTGAGCTACTTAATCCTAGTCTGTCAGTGTCATCCTGGATTAATTTACTCCCTCTTCAGCACTGACTGTCACTTGGATGAGTGTCTCCTGCACCTTTTCTTTCCTTCTGCTCTTTTCTTCTCGTGCCTTTGGCCAGGGACCCCGTTGGCTGAAGTGCCCCCCGTGACATTCCAGCGGATCCGCCGTGCTCGGCGCTAAACGCTGCAGACGTGCCCTCTTTGTCTGCTACCTCCATCTTAATTCCTTATCTGCTTATGGGTTAGTGTCTCCCCCCCTCCCCATTACTGACCTTGTGGATTAATGTATAGTATGGGACTGTAAGCTTTCTTGAAGGCTGGGTGAATTGTGTCCTCAGCTCCCCATCTGTCGACATCGTCCCTTATTGCCTTCTGCACAGTGACACGGGCGCAGCTGAGACTTCATAGGAACCAGATGAAAGAGCTGGGTTGTTGTGGGGTTTTTTTTCCTCTTTTTCTTTTCTTTATTCTTTTTTATTTTTTTATTTTTTTCACAGGGAATTTCCAGTTTGGCAACTGGTCTCTAGTAGCGACTTCCTTGTGGGTGTCTTGTTTAATCAAGGGATTGCCGAGTCTGAATATTAATCAGCTCTATTTAAAGAAGTTGGAGACACGAGATGTGTAATTGCTGTGATAACAAGGTGTAGCCAGAGGAGTCTGGTTTGTGTGGCTGGAAGGTAAAGGCTGAATAGTTTGGAACAGGGAGAGAACAGGTGAGACTACAGAATGAATAATTGGGAAAGAGCTTCTTGCTCTGAGGATTTTAAGGTCTCTTCCAAAGCTAAATTGGGCAAAGTTTTCCATGGCTATGTGGGGAGCAAAGCCCTCCCTTGGTCAGGTGCAACCCCTTGGCAGCAGGACAGAGAAAGCAGAGGAATTCTTCCTCTGGCAAGAAAGGTACAGCTTCCCATGGAAACAGAGTGTTGAAAGTGACCAAAAGAGCAAGTATCCCAATGCAGGGCAGCTGTTTTGTGTGGGCTGGTTTGTGTGAGGGGGAAAAGGTGCCTAGGCTCATGATCAGGGTCTCAAGAGAAGGCAGTCACGTGTAGTTCTAGTTATTCACACTGGATCTGTGGGGCTCTTTCTGCTGGCCTGGCCTTTGAGATTGTTTTTCCTGATGCCACTGTTTCTCCACAGCGCCCTGGCTGGAGGTGTGCAGAGAGCTGGCCTCCCTCTTTTGTTTCCAGCTCTTGCTTTGCATTAAAAGATGATGAAAAGCTGCTTGAAAATGCATTTAGCATCTCCCTTGCAGTCAGCTTTGTAGCATGACTGCTGTGTGCTTTGGTGCAAGGAATTACATATTGCTCTCCTTGGCTGTTTGCTTTTCCATTTCTCTCTGCCCTTGTGCTGGGATCTGCCACCCCCCTGCCAAACGCACACAATCTCCTGCTCCACACGCTGCTGTCCACTTATGAATTCCGTAACTGGGCTGCTCTCCCCAGGAACATTGGTTCTGTCATTGGTTGCTTTGCTGCTTGGAATAGGCAGGTAGATGATTTGCAATCACAACTTCACGTGTTTGAACACGAATGGTGATGGAGTTGCCCAGGACTGAGCCAGACTCACCCAGACTGGGTGTAAATCATTTTGTCTGCTCCATTTTGAAGACCACAGAGCTGGAACGGGTTATCCTGGACAGGAGTGTGGCCACGTGCTGGTAAGAGCTCGAAAATGCCATCAAAGCCATCACAACCAAGGCTGTGCTGCCAAGGAAAAGAAGTGCAGGGAGCAAGTTCAAACATCAGACCTCTTGTCACCTGGGCCTCTCGTTGAGTAATTGTGGGGATCTGTGTAGAGTTTGAGCTCCTTGATCCAACAGCAGAGGTGATCAGGAGCCTGCAAGGTGGGCATAGGGAGCCTGAGAACCCTGGGTTTGTTTGGCCAGAGGAAGCTGAGAGAGGATCCACAACCTGGCTCCAGTGTGGTCGCAGAGGGGACAGAGCTGGACTGTTCTTGGAGGCACTCTTGGAAGGATAAGAGGCAGCACCCACAAATTACATCATGGAAAATTCCAGTTTGGCGTTACAGAAAAAAAACCCACACGAGGGTACTCTGGAACACGAGGTCAGGACCTTGTGGCATCTCCAGGTGCACTGAGCAAGGCAGGTGGCCATCTTTTGAGACAGGTCCTGAGTGTCTTTTTATTTGCATTTAGGCACAGCCATAGAAAACAGCGGCTTTGTAATAGAGAAATGACCTCTCAATGGATATACTTCCTACTGCTCAATGAAAAATAGAATTCCCGTCCCGTGGGAAATTCTGGTATTTTCATATTTGTTTTCATCTCAAATTGGAACAGATAATTCCTGAAAAGAATTGATTTGCAAATGTCAGAGTGTTTCGTGTTGACATTTTGAGTTAAAATGAGATATTTTTGCTTGAATCAGGTCATCATGTGCCTGTGCCTGAACAGCCTCTTGCTTGCAGGAGCTGCAGCTCTGTTTCCTGTGATCCCAGGAAATCCCATGACTGGTTAAACTGTGTTTTCCATAACATGCTCTTATTTCTTCCAGCAGCTGATTACTTGAGGGAATTACAAGTCTTCCAGCCTGCAGTGTGCTGGCTTGAGCAGATGTAGAACAAAACAAGAACCATCATTCCTCCGACTAGAACTCATTTTTGGGAAACATTTTTTTTCCCTGTGTGGAGAGTCTTGGTTTGAGTGAAATCTCATTTTTCTGAAGGGGGAGCAGTTTGTTTCCCCTTTATTCTAAAGAAAATGTTCCCTCAGCCCAACATGCAATAAATATGTTCACATATATGTGCGAAGGTGTTTCTTTTCTTCTTTAACGAGTGCTGCAGCCACGTTCTGTTCTCATTTCACACACACACAAGCTCAGACTTTTCCCTGTTAGTTTCAGTGGAGTTAATCCAGTCACGGAGACATAGCTGGGACTAAATTTGGCCCAAAGAAGAGATTTATTGTCTCTTGTAATAACACAGAGATGGAGCCGCAGCTGATATGAACCAAGGAAATCAGTGGAATTTGGATGACTTATACCTGCCGAGGTTCAGCCCCAGAAATATTAATAACTAACTACCTGGAGTGCTTACAAATGTATTTACAGTCCATTCCCAGGGCTGCTTTGGGCAGCAGACAGCACATTTGCAGGAAGGGGTTTTCACACTTTCTGCTCTGTTGGCAGCAGCCGCGGTGGATCTCCTCTCCCATTCCTCTTCTCCCAGGCAGGGCTGTTTGTCCAAAGCCTCTGCAGTATCTACCCGCAGATCTCCTGTTCTTTCCCTGCTCTAAACCCTGTGTTCTGCAGAGTCAGTGTGAGCTGAACGCAGGCATCTGAGGACATAATTTGGGCTTAAAATTTGTAGCACATTAGGAGCATGCTAATTGCCTAGGGTGACATCCAGCTGACAGCTGATTTGATGGCAACTCTGTTCTTATTCCTGTTTAAAATTCTATCTCCTAAATAAATGAGTGATGGGATCGATAGCCTCGCTCTGCTGACAGGAGGGCTGTGGTGCACCACTGTGACTTTGACTTTGCTGTTTTCTTTGCCAACTAATTATGACCAAAGTGACATCACAGGTGATCTTCCCTTGTTCCTGAGACACTTTTAACACCACTTTGTAGGCACTTTTCCCAGAAACAGCAGCTTTTGTCATCTGCCTCTCTGGTTTCCTGTCCATTACCTTTGTTGATGGGTGGAGAAAAGGAGAGGACTTTCTCTCTCTCTCCACAACTCCCTGACAGGAGGGGGCAGCCAGGTGAGGGTCAGGCTTTGCTCCAGGGAACAAAGGACAGGACAAGAGGACGTGGCTTGAAGTTGTGCCAGGGGAGGTCTAGTTTGGATATCAGGGAAAATTTCTTCACTGGAAGGGTGGTCAAGCATTGGAACAAGCTTGGAAGTGGTGGAGTCACTATCCCTGGAGAGATTAAAAAAATTTGTGGATGTGGCACGTGGGGACGTGGTTAGTGGTGGCCTTGGCAGTTCTGGGCTAATGACTGGATGATCTCAGAGGGCTTTCCCAACCTAAAAGTTTCTCTGATTTTAAGTGCTCAGATTAACTCTTTCAAGTTGTGTCCTTGCTGCTTCCTTGCCTGGCTGGGACATTTCCTTCTGCATGCCACGGTGGGCATTTAAAAATATAACTCGCTTGATTGCTTGCCCAAATGTTTGCTGATGGAAGTATCTACACAGTGAGAAAATGTCAATCAACTTAATTGCATGTGCAAATTCCACTCTGCATGTGTAAATACAGGATCTGTGTGAGGTTGAAGTCTCTGCACTGGGAAATTGGGCTTTGCTACCTTTCAAACGCAGTCACTTAGGGTTTGTACAAGGGGAAATGGCATCAAGTTGCACCAGGAGGAGGTTCAGGTTGGGTATTAGGAAATATTTCTTCACTGAAAGAGTGGTTAAGCCTCGGAACCGACTCCCTAAGGAAGTGATGGAGTCACCATTCCTGGAAGTGTTCAAAAAACAAGCGGACTTGGCACTTTGCAATGTGGTTTAGTGGGTTTAGGTTTTGGTCAAAGGTTGGACTGAAGATCTTGGAGGTCTTTTCCAGCCAGTTGTAGGATCCTTTCCGTCAGTGCTGCCACAGATGAAATAACAGGCAGGAAAAAAAATTAAATGGAATTAAGGCAGCAGTGATGTCTCGTCTGTGCAGCCAGGACGGGCAGGGCCGGGTGTCAGATCCCACACAGCCCTGGGCTGTGAGCTCAGGAATGGACAGTTAGGAAGGTTCAATGTCTCATTTACATGACAGAGACAAACAACTACGGGAAATGCCCGGTTTACAATAAAAAAGATGTGGATTGGGAGGTTCAGGGGAACAAAAGACTCACAGATAACTTGAAGCAATATATCCGGGAGAGAGAACATCCATTCCAGTGGCCTGCTAAACATCAAGAGACCTTATATCTGTGTGGTCAAATCTCTGCATAGTTGGTTAACCCGGTCACAATAAAAGAAATTCAGTGAATTTCTCTCTCCACAATCCTCGGATGAGATTTTCTTACTTTGCCCAAGCACTTTCCATGGGAACTTCTCTATTAAATCAAAGCAGACATTCCTCTACCCCTCTATCTGATAGTAGCCAGCACCACTTGCTTCAGAATAAGGTGAAGCAAATCCTGCAATGGGAAGCTAAGGAATAATTTGCTGTAGATAAAGTTACTTTGCTCAGAGGTTATCTCCAGCCACAAAGCACAATTCTTGCTATCTGATCCCAAGCAGCATGAATCTTTACTTGCCACTCTGCAGGAGAATGAGATCTCCCTATTGTTCCCCGTCCCTGTTTCCAAAATCAATCTTGTCTGCAGGTGCCTTGTCCCTAGATGGAGCTGTATTTCACCGGTGTGCTGGGTACAGGACCAGCAGTGCCAGACCCTGTTTCAGTTTATTGTCAGGAATATTGCAATTTGTGCCTGTTGTTCTTGGTGCTCAGTTCTGCCTCTCTGCCTTTTTTTTTTTTTTCCTGAGGATGTTTGTGCTTAGGAAGAAAAAAACCCAAACAACATAAACCAAAAAGAAAATTATTGTGTAACCCCCCCCCAGTACAGGAATCTGATTAGAAACAGAGCTCTGGGAGAGGCAGGGGCAAATTCTCTGTCCGAGCTACTTTGAGAATTGTTCTGCATTATATTGCTGTAAAATAACATTCAGGAGTTGGAAGAACAAGGATTATTCCCACCAAAAGCCACTTCTCCCAAACAGCAGCGCTGCATTAAACCTGTTGTGCACATAATATTTCATTAGAATTAATATTGTTACCAACAGATGTCCATTTTCAGCAGAACAAATGGAGATGGGATTTTATTGTTTCTCACTTCCACATAAATGGATCTTGAGCAGCGATTACGAAAAGCAGCAATTAAACATTAAAGCAACCAAGCTCGGGTTTAACCACCTTCCTCAGAAACTTGCGCTTCTCCCCAAAAAGCAGGCGAATAAGAAATGCCAAGGCTTTAAAGCGCTGCAGGTTTTGGAGTTGTTTTCGAGGTGGTGTGTGCCTCCTTTTCGGCTGCCCGCAAACAAACCTGCAGATTAGTGAGGGCGCTCGGGTGTGTTGCGTGCGCGAGTAACCCAATTTCTGCCTTTCATACTTCGCCCAGATTAGAGGCCGAGCCCTGCGATGTGGTGGCGAAACACCCGAGCTGGAATGGGGGCTTAGTTTTCCCTGCATTTGGTGTAACAGGTAGATGAAATGTCCCCCTCACGGGGACAGGTTTATTCCGTGCTGCTCCGTCGTTTTATTTATTTACCCATAGCCGCGGTGTTATTTTGATGCAAAACTCTGCCTCGCCTCCCCCATCCCCCCTTCCCCTCCTGCCTTCCCTAGAAGTGACATGATCAAAAGCTATTTCTTCTTCAGAGTGATTTCCAGTAACCTCCGGAGCAGTTTTTTTAATTAAATAAACCTCATCTTGTCTAGCTTTCTGGTCAGCATTTTGAACCCCCTGCAGATGGGTCTGAAGGATTAACAGCAAATCCTCCTCGACCCAGCTCAAGCAGATGGGCGGCATGTGTCTGATAAATACTAGGACAAGGTCTGCTTCCTCGTGTTTCCAACAGATAGACGGTATACCCTGTAAATTAAATTTAAAATGGTGGCCCTTTCAACCCTCAGAATAGCAGAGGAAAAGGAATACAAACGATATGAATTTCCCATTCCTGGCACATTGTCACCTCGCCACCACCGAGTCGAACATCACCTGTTGGGCGAAGTGGTACCTCCAGGGAAGGTCAGGTCAGGGAAATGCTGAACTGGGAGAGCACACAATGCGGGTGTGAGCCCCCACCCCTGCCTGCTGCATCTCTCCCCTGATGGCTTTTATTTGCATATCAGTTTGCAGAGTATCCTCTTTCCAAATGAATGTCTCTTTAGCATCGGAAGCCACATCCAGCTGCTGCCATGGGAGGCACACCCGAATTCCTGCGTGTGCGGAGAAGGGAAACGCTGTGCCCTGGGCAGGTGATTTTGCTGAGTTCCCTGAGCGGACAACTGCTCATTTCCCCCACCTATTCACTTGCAAGGGGTCATGAGTTCTGAATTTGGCTTCGGGGGGGGGTAAGGCAGGGCATGGGGATGGAGGGGGAGGCTCCATGCATATCCCACTTGCTTCCACAGAGGCCCTCCAGGGTAGGCATTTACCACTTTACCACAGATGCTAAAGAAACAGCCCCTTTCTCCTTTTTTTTTTCTTTTTCATTTTACAAGGAAAACCAGACGGTTTTCAAGTGTCGTGCTTTGTCTGTCATCCCTCCTGCCATCTCTTGCCCTCCAGGCTGGTGGTCACTCGGGAACACAAAGATTTGCCTACAATTGCTCTGCCTGACGGCATTAGTGGAAACTGCCTTTCCCCGGTGACCTTGCTGCTAAGCTGGAGACTGCCAGTGACTGTCACCTCCAGTGACACTGCTCAGAGGGTCCTTGTCAGAACAATTACCGCTGGTGTGTCACTAGATTGCCTTGCGGAGCCTTGGGCTCCCGTGTCGGGGTACCTGCGGTATTTTGGGGTAAAAAGCACCGTGTTGATTGCTCAAATCTCGGGGATGTGGCACGCTTGCAAAGTCGGTGGCTCCGCACCCCTGCGAGCAGGTGAGGAGGTGGTGGGAGCCATGCAGAAACAGCAAATGAGATGTCATTTGAAGGCCCGTTTAAAACTCAAATTGGAGAGGCTGGATTTGGGGAGACATCTCCTGTTAGAGGCACCAATACATAGTAGAGAGTGGGTTTTCCATTTCTACAATATTGGTTTTCCCTCTCAGATAATTTAGGTTATGATTTAAGGAAGGGGAAAAAAAAAAGGCTAAACCAGTTTAAGGATAGCAAACGTGCCAGCCTTTCCTCCCAATCCACCCCAGTCAGCATTCAAGGGTCATATCTTCTGTAGAACCCTTTGTAGATAAGGTGTTGTGGGATGAATGCTCTCTTGGAAGGGTGATAGCAGTGGAAAAAAAAAAAATGGGAGAATTCAAAGGAGGAGTTTAAAATGCCATAAAGCTGCTGGACTAAATGTTCAGCTGTTGCAAACCAGCTTACTCTTGGCTGTGGGTGGACTTGCATCGTGTTACTCAGCTAAAAGTCTTGTCCACAAAAAAATCACAAACAGAATAACAGAAGAGGCCCCCAGGCAAATTTTTATTTTTTGTGTGTTTCTGGATGCAGTTTCTGCTAGTTCTCACTTTTAATTATCTAAATGACACTTTCCACTGATGTTCTCTCCAGCAGGATCACTGTGGGCATAAAAAACACATTTCCCTAAGCATTGCTTGTCTCTCAGGATTGTAAAGTGCCAGGGTAGAAGAAGCAGTTTCTTTCATGGCATCTGCCCATGTCAGCTCACCTTTAATCCTTGTGATGAGAAACACTCAAACTTTGTAGTGATGACTGGTAAATCTGAGTGAATGAACAAGAGAGGAACGAAATCATTCACTGACTTATTTTTCCAAATAACTAGAACAGTTTAGAAAATGAATCAGCTTTTTTTTTTTTCTCCTTTGGTTTGCCCAAAATATTTTAATTTTCATCACTTTGGCTGTGCTCTTTATCTGCTTGCAGAGCTGTGATGTTGGAGTTCGACAACTCCCTGCCTTTTCATGGCCTGGCACAAGGAAGCTGAGATAAGTGGAAGGGAGAGGTGATATTTTGTGATAATGTGGGGTCCCTCACAGCACACACCTGTCTGCCCACTGAATATCCCTTCATTTCCTTATGAGACATAAGAATATATTTGGAGCCAGATGTTGCCTTGAGCTGCAAAGTCGCAGGGCAAAGCCAGGCTCAGTTGTCAATTTTAAAAAGCACAGACCTCATCTACTGGAGACCTGCTCAAAGAAAACTTCTTTTTCTGTGATAAGTGGAAAACTCGATGTTTAAAGTGTCCATTTAAAGCAAGTTTTTCATAGCTGAGAATGTAGCAGTTGAACAATTTGCACTGAAGTAGTTCCTTTTCTCTTTCTCTCTTTTTTTTTTTAAATTAGGATTGCAGTTTAAATTTTTTCAAGATGGACTTTTCTCTGTTTTGTCAAAAATATTGAATGACAAAAAAATGTCAATTTTTTCGGCTTTCAAGGTTAAAAGCTTGTTTTCTTTTTCATGTAAAACATTCCTATCAGCACATTTCAGCACATTACCTCTGGTATGTCACCAGATTGTCTTGCAGAGCTTTGAGTTTAAAGAGGGTTTAAAATTTACTGGTGCAGGAAAAAGTCGAGAAGATTTCACCCAAAGAATATTTTGTCTTTAACAGAGCAGAGCCCCAATACTGTCTTGTCTTTTTAAGTGAATTTCTGTGAGGGATGTTTGGAACTTGTATCTTTTAGTTTTTATGCAGCACTTCTGTGTTCCAGGCCAGGTTGGATGGGAGGAATCTGGGATTGTGGAAGGTGTCCCTGCCCATGGCAAGGGGTGGAATGGGATGGATCCCTTCCAACCCAAACCATCCTGGGTTTCTGTGATGCTGGGATTGGAAAGATGACTGGATCTCTCCCTAAACCAACCCAACCACACCGAGAGAGAAGGAAGGGGCTCTTCTCTCTCCTCCCTGCTCTGACCCAGGGGCAGGAGACACCTTTGGACCAGGTGAGCAGCAGGACAAGGTGTGGGAGGCTGCACTTCCACACACCCTTCTTTTCAGGACCTCCCAGGATGGAAAAGCCCCAGGAACAATTCTGAAGAACAGTGATTTATTCTCCACTTTCAAGTGATACTGTGAAACCTTTTGAAGCAAAATGAGGTGGTTATTTTTTTGTGTGTGTGTGTTGTTTCTTTTTTTTTTTCCCAGGGATTCCCCAAGTGGATGGCTGTCAAAGATTTTAATATACTGCAGGCACAGCAGCTAATTCTCAAATCTCTTGCAGAAGGATCTTACAGAGGGAAGCTAGGATGCAAATCCTTTTGAAGGCTTTTTCCATTTTGAAACCTATAAATAGGAAAGTAGGGCAAAATGACTTTGACAAGTTTAGACCTCACCTTCCTTAATTACTCTCTTTGGATCAACAACCTGACTGCAAATGCTTATCTGCTCCCACATTACGCACAGGTTTGGAGTTTATTTTTTAAGAATAGTGCATGAAAATTCTGCATAATATTTTTAATACCCCTAGCCTCCAGAGATTTCCATATTCTGGTCGATCTTTACATTTATAATTGATATAAATGGTGAACAGGACTGATTGCTTGGATTGTCCTTTCAGTGTTAAAAGTCTATTTATTCTTTGAGAATACTAAATTTTCCTCCTAATTCTGGTTTGTTTTTTTTTTCATTTCATCTCCCTTTTTTAAAACATGTAAACATTCAAATTGAATGTGCTTTGCTTCTGCTTAGTAATAATTGCTAATATAAACTGTATGCTATAAATAAATTAGTTGCATGGGTGCTGTTCTTATGGATGTCTAAAATGAGGCTTTAAAATGAAGTCCCGGTCACCTTTCTATAATGCATAATGTTTTAATAAATAAGATAAATGATGATCCTTGTGGGTCCTTTCCAACTCAGAATCTTCTCTGGTTATTTTCTGTCTCTGTGGCTTGCATGTACACAGTGTAAGGAGGAAGGTGGTCGGTGTCACTTCACACACAGCACACATGAAAAATGACACAATTGTGCTAAATATTTGATCACGTGACAAGATCTGAGATGTGGCTATTTTAGGGTGATTTATGCTTTTCTGTGGTATGAAGTGCTGTAAATCATGTTAATTTAGTACAATATTGGGTTTTTGGCTCATTTATCATGCCAGTATCCAGCCTTGATGAGCACAGGAGAAACACTGAGTGCAGGGGGCAATGTTTGGAGAGCTGCGTGGTGATCAGGCTGTGTGGCCAGAGATGGCACAAAATTACCATCCTCTCTGTGCAGAGGAGCAGTTCAGTGCTCCAGGTATGGAGTAATCAGATTTCTGTCCTTCTCCTTCCTCAAATCAGGAATTATGTGGCAGCAGGAGGAGGGAAGTGATCCTTTGCCCGTGCTGGGCACTGCTGAGGCCGCACCTCAGGGTGCTGTGTCCAGTTCTGGGCCCTCAGTTCAGGAAGGACACTGAAGGCCTGGAGCGTGTCCAGAGAAGGGAATGGAGCTGGGGAAGGGTCTGGAGGGCCAGGAATGGCTCAGCCTGGAGAAAAGGAGGCTCAAGGGGGACCTTCTGGCTCTGCACCACTCCCTGAGTGCAGCCATAGGGAGTCAGGCTCTGCTCCCAGAGAACAAGGGGCAGGACGAGAGGACACAGTCCTAAGGTGTTCCAGGGGCGGATGAGGTTGAATATTAAGGATAAATTCTTCACAGAAAGAGTGATTAGACATTGGAATAGACTGCCCAGGGAGGCAGTAAAATCCCCATTCCTGGAGGTTTAAGGAAAGGCTGGACATAGCCTTCAGTGAGGCCTGGTAGGCAAATGACATGGCCTGGATGACAAACAGTCACAGGTGATCTCAGAGCTGTTTTCCATCCCAGCTGATCCTGTGTGATTCTGTGATTCTCTGTTATCTCCCTGGCGTGCAGCACCTGGAGCCAGTGCTGTGTGAGAGCTGCCACAAGGAACAGCGTGGATTTGACAGGCAGGAAATCAGGATTGAGACACAGGAATCATTTCAGCTCTGGTGACTAAGGTGGACACCAGAAGGATCAGTTTCTAGAAGTGCCTCTCTCTCTCTCTCATTCCATTTATTGACAGGGGTTGCAGATAAATAGCTCAAAGAGAGACATCTCCATTCTCACTCCATTTATTGACAGCAGCTACAGATAAATAGCTCGAAGAGAGACATCTCCATTTTGGATATCCGTGTTTGCTCATGAGGCCCACTGTGCTAGGCCGTAACCCACTCCATGCATCCATCTATCCAAATTCTTAACAAGAGCTGCAGGGCTGGAGGATTGTCCCCTTAGTCCTATTCAGGAGGGATTCAGTCTTTGTCCTATGTGCTCAGGGACAGTGGTTTTGTCTGTTTTCCTGTTATCTTTCAGCAGGTTTTGTTGCCATTCCTCACACATTATGATTCCTCTTTTTTGCAGGAAGAAACAGCCTCAAGCTGTGCCAGAGGAAGTTTAGATTGGAGATTAGGAAATATTTCTCCACCAAAAGGGTTGCCAAACCCTGGCACAGGCTGCCCAGGGCTGTGGTGCAGTCATAATTTCTGTGAGGATTTAAAAGATGCTGATGTGGCACTTGGGGACATGGGTTAGTGGTGGCCTTGGCAGTGCTGAGTGAGTGGTGGGACTTGCTGATCTTGGAGGGCTTGTCCAACCTAAAGGATTCTATGATTTTATGATTCATTTTATGAGTCCAGCCCTTATACTTGCTGCTGCTTCCCATTAGACCAAGGCATTCTTATGGGCTGGGAACTTCTAGAAACTTTACCTGACCCAACCAGTTTCCAACTCCTTTACCCCATTCTGCAGTGAGTCACATCTAAACCTTGGTATGCACTGCAGGAGGACAGCGAGCTCAGTGCTAAACAGGTTTGCATCATAATTTTTGAGTCAAGGTATGTTCCTGTAATGCATCATGTCTGGCCACAGCTGTGTTAGTGTGAGTGCACAGGGACTTTGCAGAGCTTACAGGAGAGAACTTGCATGTCCAAGAGGAGCATCCACAGCCAGCTCTAATTCTGTGGTGTCCCCTGCCATAAATGCAGATAGTTTGAGACTCTGACCACTCTAAATGATTCTGAAATCTCTGAGAATTGCAAACACTTGGACCTATAGCAGTGAATTCGTCGACAGTTGTATAAATAATAGCACTATTTACTTTCAGTTCTTTGAAGGATTCTAGTGCCAGCTACCACAGTCAAGGTCTTAGACAGAGTCCAAGCTCCATCAGATGTTTTACTGCTCATGGGGTCTGCTAAATGTTGTCTGAAAAATTGTTTTTTTAAGCTCCTGATGCTATGTCGAATCACAAAGCATTAAGCATCAATTATTTTTAATTAAAATATTTTATTTTAAAGAAAATGCATGACAACCATTACTACCAGATATTTTCCTTGTTGTTCTGATTTTATTTCTTCAATGTGCTGGTTTTTCTTAAAACAAGCAGTTCAGTTTATTATTCACAACAGGGCTCTGTTCCACAGGAACAAGTTCTACTGGTCCATTAGGTCATTGCTGCCTTCAGTCTGCTGCCCCCAAAACCACTCAAATCCAATGGATCTCAGTGATTTAGTCTGGTTTTGAACCAAGCTTTAGCATTTTCTGATTCTTCACCTCTGTCTTTTGATGTTAGAGCCTCTGATGTTGAACGTGTGGCAGCCAGGAAACAACGCTCAGGGCAAAGCAGGAGAACGTAAAGATTTCAAACGATATTTGTGCCACACAGCGGGAACTGTGACCCACGTTTTCTGTGTAGGTCTGTACCTCCTTGTATATGAGCAAGACACAGTTTCTGGGGAGGTCAGAAACCTCATGGGAAGGTCCTGAGCTCACAGAGGAGATGAGTATTGAGGATGTCTGGCTGGCTGGTTGTCGGTAGTGTGGCTGAACAAAAAACCCACGAGCTGCTGTGCCCATAGGGAAAGCAGAGCTGGATGAATCTACTCAGTCAATGATTATGGATCTCCCTGAAGGTGCAGTGGGGATGCAGAGCCTTAAACACTGACATTTAGCCTATAACTCCCTTTTTAGGAGTTGTTTTTTGAGCCCCTTAAAGCACAGCCTTTGCAGGCTGGAAGTTAAAGGTGAAGCTCCCTTGGCCCCCCTGCCCCTTCCTCATGGAGTTCTGTGAGCAGAGTGTTCAGCAGGTATCTCTCTCTATAACTGAAACAATCTCTGCCATCTCTGATCTTTTTTTGGGGTGTTTTGCAGCTGGTC
Organism: Cyanoderma ruficeps; assembly: GCA_008694505.1. Classification (NCBI taxonomy): domain Eukaryota; kingdom Metazoa; phylum Chordata; class Aves; order Passeriformes; family Timaliidae; genus Cyanoderma; species Cyanoderma ruficeps. The sequence continues at coordinate 48,516,076 of VZDJ01007753.1, read as the reverse complement.
CAGATGTGGAAAATGCATGGAACAGTTCTTGAATTTCCAGTGGTGGGAAGATAACAGATTTAAATATAAATTGTACATAATATGGGAGAGAGCCGTTCACTAAATACAGATATATTGAACAGCTATGATCAACCAGTGGTGTTGCCTTTGACAAGTCCAGCACAGAAAACCCTTCCATGGCACGACCTGTTCTTCTCCCAAAAGTTTGGAATTGTTCCTGGGGAGAACATAAGCCAGCCTCTGCTCTTCTGGGTTGCATTTGATACGGATACTGGAAATACAAAACGTTTCTTGTTAACTCAACCAAGGCAGGGGCACTTGTCTCTAATTTTTGAGGTAGGTGTGCCCTTGTGCTGCATTTGCTCCCTTTTGTTTTCTATATGGGCAGAAGCTGTGGCCACGATTTTGTTTTCCTAATTTCCTCTGATTTTAGTAGTTCTTGATTGCCATGCCCCTGCGTAATCATTCAAGGTAGATTGTTAGTGTAAGCTGCATTGCAAGGTCTGCCTCTCTTCAATGTGTTGCTGGCTATAACAGAGGCCCCAGACTAAGGTCAAAATTATTATGTGGAGATTAAACTGTAGAATTTAATTATGTATTCTGTTGCTCCTAGTACATTTATTAATTTAGCAGTACAAACTGACTGGAGCTAAACAAGCAGGGCTGATTAATTTGCAAAGACATCTAGGTAACAGATTGTGATCAAAGTGGAGACCTGATCCTGTTAGATTGAAATGTGTTGTTTTGTGCTACATGAAGGACATAGAGCAGCATGGTTTATCTTTATCAATGCTTTCCTCTGAAGGAAAGGAACAAGCTTGCAGATATAATCAGCGCTGAGGCAATGCCACTCAATAATTACCCACTGTCTCATCATAATCCCGGAACTAAGCCCCTGCCCAATCCATCTGGGACACTTTTCCATCTATTGCACAGCTCAAGAATACGTGTGTAAGCTATTACCTCTGGTCGTGCTATCTGTCCCCTGAGTAAAGATTCATAGCAGTGACCAATTATGTTCCAGGGGGCTTCTCTGTCTTTGTCTATTTTTTTTTCTTTCCCTCTCTTTTTGTGACTGAATCGTCCTGTATTTCTTAATTATAGTAATGGCACATTAGCGCCCTGCTACTTCGGGGTGCAAGAGCCTACACAGCTACAAAAGTGGTGCTGCTTGTCATGTGCAAAGCAAATGTTGAAGTAATGGGGATGTGAGAAAAGCCTGTGTTTATGTGATCAGGCATCTGAAAGCTAATTGAAGGCTACAGGTGGAAGTTTCTATTCTTGGGAGGATGAGAAGGACCCAGTTTGCATGGCAACTGAGATTGTGGAAGTCCACAACCCGAAATCTTATTGTTAAAAAAAAAAAAAAAAAAAAAAAAAAAAGATGGTAGGAGAACCGGTAGCCAAAGAAATGGATTTGGGGTGGTATCACCTCAGAAAGGATGGAGAATGGGCCAGGTTCCTGTTCTCATGGGCACAGGATGCAAAAGTGAGGTCAGCAGTGTGCCAGCAGCTGCTCTGCTCTGCACCCCCAGTGCCAAGAACAAACACAAATACCCAGCCCATGGCCCAAAGGTCCCGAAGTTCAAGCCAGTGTTTAAAAGGGGAGCAGAGGAGCTTCACGGAGGTCTTTGCCTTAGACTAAGCAGGATCAGCAGGGACAGCTGCAGGGTCTTGAAAGTCAGGACACTCATTTACCACGGATTTAAGAGGGTCTCTGGTGGTGTTCTGTGTTGATAATCTGGTGATTCTCGTGTGCTGGGCAAAGAAGAAGAGTGGTAGGAGGAAAGAGATGGCTTGAAAAGGATGAAATCCCAAATAATTGCTTTATGTGATTGCTAGAGAAAATGTTTTGTAGGCACGAATCAGATTTCCCCCCTAGGGCTGATCATCGTGAGAAGTTGCTGTGATGTCTCTTTGTGTCTGTTAAGTGTTGGAGTGAAATGCTCCGAATCACAGCCCTGCCCAGCACTGTTATCCCAGGGGATGGATTCACCAGGTGACTCTGGATGTCTCTTTGCCTGTTTCCTCTTGCCCAGCAGTGGAAGGGCACCTGCACCTTTCCCTTTCCTTTCCCTTGTGTCTCTGCTGAAGGAGCAAGTACACACATCTCGAATGAAAAGTGCAGCCCCTGATTATCTTATGGACAGGGATTTTTGGCCCCAGTGGAGCCTGGGGCTGAGAGATCCTCAAGGGCTGTGTGATCTCTATAGGCAAAGCAGGCAAAATATAAGGAATTAGACATAAAACCTGAGAGAAGTGTCCTGGCTAACAGAGCAGATCACTCATAAAACCAGGGAGGTAATTCCAACCTGTCCACCTACTCATCCCCTAAATTCTTGGAATTTAATAGCAGAAGCATTTCTACCATAGGATTGCAGTGATTTTAGCAGAGGAATCTTACTCAGGTAACTGTGACTCTTTTTAGATGTGCCAGTTTACAGACAGAGCAGAGTTAAGTGCAAAGACACAACACTGAATTGATCTCTGAAGAGCAAAACTGAGTGAGTTTGTTTTTTCTCAAGACCAAGAGATAAATCCATATTTTGCTAATCTAACAGGTGGCATTTCTTTCAAGGAGAAAGCAGAATGAGGCTGCTGGAAGATAAGAAATACTAAAAAAAAAAATAAAATCAGGTAATTTATTTTTGTGTGTCGTTCGAGGATTAATCCCCTTACTATAAATTCCTCCTGAATTATTTCCGCTTCATTCTGAAAATCTTGTCTATGGGTGAAAGCAAGCCTTTAATTTTTTTCTAGTCCAGAACTACTCACAATAAGCTTTGTTTTTTGGGGTTTTTTTCTTTGTTTGGTTTTTTTTTTTTAATCTAGATACCTTTTATTTGGCTACAACTACGAATAGTGCAGAACAAACATGCAGCATTTCCAAAGGACTTGTCTTCTGGAGAGCGAGACCTTTAGAGATCTTCAGTTTCATTACTATTATTATTATTATTAATAATAATAATATTATTATTATTATTTCTAGAATGATTTGGTGGTGGAAATGTGTGTCTGGAGGGGGGGTAATTTTTCCTTTTCTGATTAATAACCCTGAGGCAGGGTCATCTTCAGCCATGGTCATGGGGACTGGCTAGACTGGTCCAGATGGTGCCATGTTGGCTAACTTCCTGTCAATACTCTTAACAGCTTACAGATAGGTTTATCAGGAGCAGGCAATAACTCAGTCTAGACAAAAGAGTCTATCAGGCATCTAAACTAACAGAAGGAAGACAGAGGATATTCCTAATTTTCACATCTCAGTTGGGCTGCCCACTTAAGACCTGGTGCGAGCTGTCCTCGGTGAGACAGAAATTGCTCCTTAGGACACTGTGCTGAATTCTGCCCTCTGGGTAGAGACTGTTCCCCCCTATTTTCCAGCCAGAATAGCTGAGGTCGATTCTTGAAGCTGCAATGCTCAAGGGTCCCTTCTCTCCCCATCATTGTCCCCAGCTTCAAATTTGTCCTCATGAATTTTATCCCCACACAGCCAGGATAAAAATTTTCCTTGACCAGAAGACAACCTCCTTTGGGCTTGTTCTTGCCCTGAATTCTTAATTTCTGCATGATCCATGCTTGTGGAGCTCAAAGTAGGCAACAACTGGTTTCCATGCCCCTTCTCTGTAGGAATGCAAAGAGCCCAGTAGGGTGCTGGGGACTGGAGGCTTGTTTTAACCCGGCTTTTGGTTTCGATATTCAAAATACACCCGATGTCCAAACTCCTCAGTGTCTGTCGTTGCCCACCTGATGACCACTGCCAAAAAGAATCTGCTTGGAAAGAAGGCTGAAGATGCCATCCCCTGGTAGAGATTTGTTTTATGAAGTCTCTGCTCAGCAGCCTTTTGGGCAGGCTGAGGGTTGATCAGAGAGCAGCGTGGTGTATCGGCTGCCTCAGGGGAAATATTCTGCACGAATCCTGCAGTCATGGTGCTTTCATTGTGCTGATGTCTTTGTCCAGGACTGCGGAGTCTTCTTCCCATTCCCATTCAATCCAACAGCTTTGGTTTGCCTGGTTTGCTCACTGCTCATGAAAAGCAGTGGGTGGAAATATGCTCCCCTTTATCTTCTGCTTCGTTTCTTTTAAACCTCCCAGCTCATGCCAGCCTCTCTCAGGATGACATTCCTCTTCAGCATGGGATCAAGGACTCTTCCTTTTCTCCTTGGTAGTGATGGACCTTCTCCTGGGCCTGGTGGGACCACGTACAGAAGAAGAGGCAGCCTTGGCTCAGCCTGGATGACAGAACAGGCCCCTTATTCCAGCACACGCCTCTGTCTCTGCTGTTTGATAGAACTGGACTGAGAGTTGCGGTTTTTTAATTTTATTTTATTATTAGGCTTCATGGTTGAGGGATATTCATAAATGGTTTATGATAATTTATCGGCCCACTTGGGTGAATATTGAATTTTGTATTTTACATGGCATGCCAATTTCCCATCTGTTGTATTTGAATAATATACAGGATAGACACTACCACTCAAGTAATCCCTTTACTCCCAAATCAATATACAGTGCATATGGTGCTGTTTGGCCCACAGATATTTATTGTAGGTCTCTCTGGATAATTATCTTCTAACTCCCCCTGTGTCCTGGTTCTGTAAGCCCTGATCCTGCAAATGCCTGTGACATGAGTGGCCTCACACATGTGAGCCCTTCAGTCATGTTTACTGAAAGTTGATTTGCAAAACCTTCAGAATGTTCTGGCCGTGGCACCTTTCGTTATTCCTGGAGAGCACCTGGGATGGGATGGGATGGCTGGTTGTTGCAGATGATGCTCATCTTTTCTGTTGCCTGCCAAGATTTTCTGTTCACATAGATTTGCATGACATTTCTTCAACTGGAAAATAGTTTTGGGAGCCTTGCTTTAATGAGGGCTGATGCTGTTGTTTCAAAAAGAAGACAGTCAAATGACTTAACAGAAAAAAACCCCCAAAAACCAGAAAAACCTGCACCTCACCAAATTATCTGCAGAGGCATTTTGACCCTTTTTGGTGGGGGGATTGCTTTTAAAAGGTTATTTTGTGATCATTGTAAAAGAAACTCCCACTTCATCAGTTAAAACTGAATTCTAACAGAATTTCTCTAGATATATTGATGTGGGAAGGGGCTTTTTGTCCCGTGGTGACATTAAGGTTCTTTCACCAGGTCGTTTTAGTGCCTCAGAAAATTTATTCCAGTGCTGTATTTGCCAGGGAGCAAACACAGAGTATTTTAGGATGTGATTGAAAGGCTGGCAATATTTAGATTTATATTTTTCTTCTGCTTCCTTTGGTAGAAGAAAGCACTCTCTTCGTGGCTGCATCACACTCGGGTTCTGAACTCAGCTTTAAAGAACAAACAACTCAACCTGGATTCCTTCCTGCTGAGGGGATTCTGTGGGAAGTAAAAGTCACAGAGTCTTTCCCTGATTCACCAGTGCTTGAGGCTGCTCAGCAGTGTAAGGGGGATTGATTTTATTTGCTCTCCTCCTTGGGGCATCAATACACGATTCTACAAGAGGAGCACAACAAAGTCTGGGTGGGAGTTTGGAAAGGGGCAGATGAGACCTGGTGAGGCTTGAAGGGGCAGTGGATAGGGCTGGGAGTTTGAAATTCATAGTTTCATTCAAAATAATTTAGTAGATTGGTCATAAGATTTATTTTCCAGGCCTTTTCTTGTTTGCATCCCAGCTGACTGACTGTGTGCTGCTTCCCAAGGAAACCAGCAGCTTTCAGGAGCTGTGGGGAGTTTTGTGGGGATGTGGAGATGGATAAAAACCCCAGAACTTTGGTGGTGTTTGGACAGGGCTGGAGGAGAAATTCCTTCTCCCATTCCTTTGCTAGAGGTGGGCTCAGCAGCGATCCAAGCAGGATAAGTGGGAGTGTGCATTGCTAATGGGTTATTTGGGGGAATAAAACTGTAAAAATCAACCTTATCCCATCTCCCGTAGGGTTTAATATTTGAGAAGGGTGGGACAATGAGGGAAAGCCTTGAAGATAAAAAGTCTCACTTTTAAATTTTGGTGATTCGCCACAACTGCTGCAACCAACATTGGGAAAAGCTCCCAAAACACTGCACAGGAACCGAGCTGTCCTCATCAAGAGGAAAAAAATTCCCTTTGACATCGGCAGCATTTCCTTAAATGCCCGTGGTACATCTCTATGGTCTGGAAACAGGAAACAAATAAATACTAATGAATCAATCTGACAGCTCTCAGATGTGTAACAGGGCAAAGGTGCCCTAGCTCCAGGTAAGCAGAGATGAGTAATTAAAGGGAATAATTATTATGTGTTTGTTTAATTGAAAATTCCCCGAGGGGGAAATGAGATAATTTTAAGTAAATGCTTTCACCAATGCATTAAAAATACATTTGTGATCGAGTCTAGATTCTCAGAGGCAGATGGGCAGGCCTGCAGGCAGAGAGAGCTGCTGCAATGACCCACTGCAGCAGAGCAGAGGGATGGGGCTTCGGCATGAGGAGGAAAAAATAAACCAAGGGAGTGATTTTTTGCAGAATTTCTGCGTGGTAAAAATGGCTGGTTGGGTCTTCTCTTTTGGACAGAGCAGGAGAATGTTTTGGACTTGCTGGGAGGATATTTTATACCTTCACCATCTGTGTGTGGGTGCCTATGCATACAGCACATGCTCATTTGTTCCCCACATCTAAAATCAACTTCCATCTACCTCTGAAAAGGATTTTCCTCAGTGTTTCCTTGCCTTTGATAGGTTCAAAACAAAGCCTTCTAAGAGTCTTTGTGCAAACCTCGCCCAAGATTTTGAAATTTGCCGATTATCTTCGAAAGTTAAGTCAGGAGCAAGTCAGTTTTGGCTGGTGGGTGGAGGTAAACTGGTTTAAAATGGTTTTTAATGGTTTTAAATGTATCTAGACATTGTATTCAGTATTTTCTCAGCCTGGTCAGTTCTGTGAGGGTAATAGGGCATAAGAACCCCTGAAATAATAAATGTGGAACTCTCTGATCTGTGTCCTTCAGTCCTGCAGTTTGAAGACCTACAGATGTTACTGCCTCACGACCTCTGTTGACTACAGGCCGAGGATGTGATGCTATGCTTAAAACTGAAACCTGTTCTCTTCATTCCCCTGGAGCTACGGTGGAATGCCCACTAATATTTGTTTAGTACGTTACCAAGCAATTATTTTGATAAGTCCTGAAATAAAGCAGGAGGCCTGGTCCATGCTAAACGAGCATTTCATTCCTTAATGGGCCATTTCTTTATTACCCTGCCCTTATGCCAGATGTGCCCAGGTCTGGAACTTTATATTTGTGAGTAGTTTCTTTATCTTTAAAACAGTGACTTGCAGGGTAGGGCTTCAATTCAGATATTGCTGAAGGCATTTCTAAATTATTTCACTCCCCCCCTGCACACACCCATTCTTCAGCCTCTGCTGCATCCCCTCTGCCTGGAAAACTGAGATTTTTCCTGTGCAGAAGATGTCTTCTCCTGGCAGCTCCGTGGCTGAGATTCAATCAGTGGTTGAGCTGCATTATGTTCCTTTCTCTGTTTTAATGCTTTTCCATTGGCACCTGTGACACAATCCTGGGTGTGATCCAAGGTGATGAAATCCAATCAAGCTGAAACTGCTCGAGTTCCCTGGGACAAGGCAGGTTGCTGCGTGGCCAGCCTTCATCCCAGCCCTCTGCTCTGCTGTCATTTCAGCCACCAGAGCTGGGACTCTGGTGACAGGAGTGACGTGACAGAGCAGAGGCAGGTGGGAGCTGTTGCTGTGTAGAGGAGGAGCTGCATGAGGAGTCTGCAGGAAGGGATATGAGAGGTTTAAGGAGGAGGTGATTCCTGAAATAGGAAAAGGATGCTGTTCCAGGCACCAGTTCTTGCAGGAGTCCATCACCTAACTCAGAAAATCTCTTAGAGCAGGTTGTTATTTGTTTTTTGGTTTTTTTCTTTTCATGGAATTACAGAATGGTTTGGGTTGGAAGGAACCTTAAATCTCATCTCACTCTTACCCCCGCCATGAACAGGGACATCTTCCACTATCCCAGGTTGTTCCAAGCCCTGTCCAACCTGGCCTTGGACTCTTCCAGGGATCCAGGGCCAGCCACAGCTTCTCTGGGCACCCTGTTCCAGAACCTCACCACCCTCACAGGGAAGAATTCCTTCCCAATATCCCATCTAACCCTGTCCTCTGGCAGTGGGAAGCCATTCCCTCTTGTCCTGTCACTCCGGGCCCTGGTCAAAAGTCTCTCTCCAGCTCTCTTGGAGCCCCTTTAGCCACTGGAAGGGGCTCTAAGTTCTTCCTGGAGCTTTCTCTTTTCCACATGGCCAGGTTGTGTCAAGCTACTCAACCACCAACACCCCCAAGTCCTTGTCAGTAGAGCTGTTCTCAATCCCTTTTCTGCCCAGTCTGTATTTGTCCTTGGTATTGACCCAATACACATGCAGGACTATTTTATTTTATTTTATTTTATTTTATTTTATTTTATTTTATTTTATTTTATTTTATTTTATTTTATTTTATATTTCATTTTATTTTAATTTCCATTCTCTTGCAAGGCTTTTCACGAAAGCCCATTTTGCAACATATTGGGCTTTATAATGTTCTCTTCCCACTTGAAAGTGGCCTTCACCACTGGAAGAAAATGTGAATAATTGGGAAATATCAGCCTGTGTCCCATGGGTTGACAGACCCTCTCTTCTCTCTGCTGGCCCTCACAACAAGGTGCAAAATCTCATTCTTAAAAATGTTGTTTTTTTCCTTTTTATCAAAAGCTATATCTCTGCTGTGAAATAATTTCAGGAAAGTTTGGGCTGGTGAAAAATAGGAAAAATACATTTCCTCCAGCCCCAATCCTTAGGTTTGGATTAAAAATCTACCGAAATCTCTTGACTAATTAATCGAGTTTCACGGAGATTTTTATGTTGGTGTCAGTGCATACACAGACATCTGGAGGGCAGCTCTAGGGGCCTCAACTCAACCCCTCCATTCTGTCAGAAGCTCTAGACCAGAACCTCCTCCCTTCCCAGCTTCTCCCATCCCACCAGACTGGCTCTTGCCATTTCTATTCCTCCAAAGATGTGTGAATTCCCTGCAGAGGGGCGGCCGTGCCACGGCCCCGCCCGCCGCCCCAGCTCTGTGCCTCAGTTCCCCCTGCCTGGCTGGGCCATTCCCCCCTCTCCCAAATCCTGGCTGAGGCTGAGCTGTGGATCTCTGCCATTTGGCTGAGGGTCAATCCAGAGCGGGCAGAAGCCCTGGTGCTTGGCAGAGGGAGACAGTCTTGAAGGATTGGAACACAGCGCCTGCTCCCTCTGTTAAAAGCCTCCCGATCCTTTTCTTTCCAAGTGGTTTGTGAGCTGGTGAGGCCCCTCTCCTGGATACCCCAACAGCAGCAAGGCCTGGAATTGCTCTTTCGTTCTGGTCTCCACCCGGGAGGCCTCGTTTCTCTGAGATCTCCTTTCTCCAGGATCTTCCTGTGGTTATCTTTGTCCCTGCCATTCCAAGGCTAATCTAAGGATGCAGGCCCTACCTTGGGCTACCCTGGAAGGCTGCTTGGAAACCTCATCCAGCACAGCAGAGCACAGCTGCCCATCTTGGGAGCGAGGCAAACTGGCAGGAGCACACCACACCTGTGCTCCATGCTCTGAACTGGCTGCCAGCTCCCTCCTGGGCCCCGGCCAAGACTGGTTAAATATCGATAAAGCCGGAAATGAACTAAGCCCTGGCTGGATCCAAGGCTGCTTTTCTGCCTTGCCTCCTCACAACACCTGAAATGCCATCTGAGCCCAGATCCATGGCCACATGGCTGGTGCCCTGCTCGGATAAGGATCTCTGTTGCTTTGTGGGGCCTGAACCCACAAAGCCTGGGAATTAAAGGGGAGTTTTCTCGCTAATGAAATGGGGAGAAGCATCTACAAGAGTAGATGTGGAGACAGGAGGAAGCGGGAGCAGAAGAACAAAGAGAAGGATCAATGCTTATCTTGGTTGCCCAGAGAAGCTGTGGCTGCTTGTGATGGTTTGGTATGAATGTGAGGAGGTTTTTTCCTACTTAAGGAAGTTCTAGCATAGATTGACAGCTTGGCTGACAAATAGGAGTGTTCAGCAAACATAAAACCACCACACTGCCCCATCCCTGGAAGTGTCCAAGGCCAGGCTGGCTGGGGCTTGGAGCAACCTGGGACGGTGGAAAAGTGTCCCTGCAGGTGAACTGGATGTTCCTTCAAGTCCCTTCCAACCCAAGCCATTCTGTGATTCTATAATCTTTGAGCTAGACTTCCTTATCCAAGGAAGAAAGATTTGAGAGGCTGTGAGAAAGGAAGATGAGGGCTGGCTTCTTCTGTTTTTTTAACATGGCACAGGTATTTTTCCTGCTCGTGCAGGAAGCACTTGGAGTGCAGGACGCCTGAGAGCTGTGACAGTGAATTTGGTGTTAATGCTGGTGTGAAGCACTCCATGGGGTCAAGCCATGCACCTCCACTACTTCATCCTCCAAGTTCCCTGAATATCCTCAAAATTATGTTTTGACAGTCAATGAAAAAGGCCAGGGAACAAGCAGGGAGATTTCTTTGTACTGACACAGAAACTTGTTTGGGATTTTCTTGTCTTATTGTGATTTGGCTTTTAAAGATTTCCATCCTGGGAAATAATGGGAAGGCATCCCTTGAGGGAATGGGCTCATGACTACCTCCAAATCACTGTGCTGGCCAGTTCATCCCTGAGCAGAGACAAACCTTGGTGGGCTCCAGCCACCTGCCTTGCAGAGATGCAGGGAGCCAAAACATGCCGAAAGTGCAGTTCACTCCCTAGCCATATTTCAGATTGTCCAAAGCACAGTCCCCATCGTTCACTGAAAAGATGAGCTTTGTCTTCTCCCTCTCTGCTGTGCAAAGCTCCTTCTGGTCCCTTTGAGTACCTGTGACACCATCCTGGAGGTGAGTTTTTACAGCCCACTCACTTTGGAGCACCTGAACACCCTACAAACTGCAGTCCTGGAGAGAACTAAAAAAAAATCCCAGTTTATCCCAGCATCTTGTTACTGGAAATGGCTGCAGACCATAAGGGCAGAGTAGACAGTGAAAATTTCCCTGTATTTTGTTCCATTTTCCAGACAGGTGCAGCTCAGAGATTTCCCAAGACAGAGACAGAGTCTTTGAGTTTATTAGTCTGGGGTGGATTTTTATTCCATTGATTGGTTTAGGAGCTTTATGATTTAAACTTTTGGCACCCCAAACTTCCTTTGGCAATGAGTTCAGCAGCTTAACAGCAAAAAACGTGACCTCATTCATTTGTTTTGGAACCCATCAAATGATCATTGTGGTTGATATTGCTCATGAGACAGTGCATCCTCATTCCTGGTTGGTGCTTTGAGTTTTTTTGTCTTTTGTTTTTTTTTGTCGAACTTTCACACGCAGCTTTGATGTAAATAATGTCTATTTTTAGAATGTTTACATACTTCTCTTGTGAGAGAAGAAATGATTGATGGTGATGCCCACCATCCAGGTTGAAGGGGTGGTGACTTGTGTAGCCAATTTTTTGACCTCTGTACATATCTATAAATACTGGAGTTACAATAAAATTAAGAGGGAGTTTTTCTATAACAGCCATGTCCTGAGCCTCTCCCCAGTGTTCCTAAATTGGGACATGCCCAGCTTCGCCCCGTGACACCTGGTCACCTTCTCCATCCCTCTTTTTATATTATAGGTTCTTGTCATATCCAGCTTCCATCTCTTGTTTTTTGACCTGTGAAGGCTTTGTCAGCTTAGGATTCCTTCTGTGGAAGCCGTTACTTCAGCAAAACTCGTCACCCACCTCTCCATCCTTTTTTTTAGATCTAAATATCTGCCTGACACAGTGAGATGAAAATTGCCTGTGATGCTTAGGACATTAGGCACGACTTCAACTGGAACCTTCACATACCAGGCATTTTCCAGCTCCCTCACCAAGGGCACCTGTGCTGTATGTGAGCAAATCTGCCCCTCTGTCACCAGTGGGACACCTCAAAACTCGTGCCTGTCCCTGCAGCAGCACCCACAAGCAGAATGGAAACAGAGGGATCCCAGCCCGAAGAGAGTTTGCAGTTATGAAAAAGCAAGAGAAGAAATTGTTAATAACATAGAGGTACCTGGTGTCAACTGTTTGGGCCCTCTCAAAGCATCTGGGTATTCCCTGTAACTCAGAAATGGTTATAAAAGCAGCTCATTCCATCACACAGCCTGTTGAGAATTTCATGCATGCACTGGGGAAAAAAAAAAAAAATCATGATTGCTAAACGCTCCATTTTCTTTTCAAGACACTGTGCTAGTCTGAAGTGGTGTATGTATACATTTCAGGCAAATGTGTACTTTGTCTTCAAATGAACAGCTTTCAAAATGATCTTTGGTTAAGCTCCCTTTTATTTTTATCTTTTATTCGCCTACAGTGCCAGCTGAGGTTACCCATCTCCCGACAGCTACCAAATGGACTCGTAATTGTAAGGCTCGGTGATTTAATTAGACTCATTCTAAACACTCACATTTTTATCAATTAGTTAATGGGCTAAAGAGAGTCTTATTGTTGGAGCCAGGTCATTTGGAAGCTGGAGCCTTCGTGAGGGCAAGAAGCTGAAGAACAACAGCGTTAATATCTGTAATTAACCTCACGAGTCCTGGTTTGTTCAATTAGGACTGAACCCCCTCTCCATCCATATGCCTTTCGTCAGATGGGCTTTTAATTTGAAATAATTGTTACAGAAAAAAAAAAATCAACAAATAATAGCTTCTTTTTTTTCTTTCTTTTTTTTTTTTCTGAAATGCAGACACATATAAAAACAAAAAGCACAATCTTGACACACGTGCCTGTGAGCTATTTATTAGAGCCTAGTTAATTCACAGCTCCTGTATAAATAATCGTTCTAGGTTTTTAAAGATTAACAAAGCTCTTGGTAACAGATATTGTGGGATCTTTTCAAATTGATCCTCATCTTGTAATATGTATCTGTGTCTTTTTTAATGCTGCCTTTTCTACTACTACCAAAAAAAAAAAAAAAGTTTGGGCTTTGATTACTTTTTGCAATTTGTTGCATGTGATTTCTGTGCTTTGGAGGGTCTGATACATCTGGTGGTTGTTTTTTTTCCTGAGGACGAGCTGTCTGGTATAAATACATCTGTTATAAATTAGAAAAGAGAAATAAATAACAGGCCATGTATTACAGAATTATTACAGAACTACAGCAGGTTCAGCATGCCTGTCTGTGTATATATTTAAATACACACACCCATCCATGATGTTTAATTAGTCACGTTATACTGCAAATATTTAAATGTGCATGTGTCTAAATGAGTGTATATACTGGCATATGCACATATGTGTGAGGACCAAGCTTTGCTTGTGGTGTGCACGTGATCTTTCTACCTTATAAATTTCGATTACTAATTTTTATTTATAAATATTAGATGTATATATATATCTCTGCCAGCGTGTATATACAAATGGATCTATATAAACATAAAAGCCCACTTGCACGGCTTGCTGAGACAATAGGCACTCTGCTTGTCCTTAATCTTGTATATAATGTACACACAGTAAACATGCCCTTAACACTTGCTCCTGCATTTTCATTCTCTGCAACTGATTCATCTCTGTTCCAATTGCCATCTACAGATAAATCCCGGGACAGACACACAGATGATTTTTTTAAGCTGCCTTTGAATTCATTCAGTCAAAAGAGAACAAAATTAATTAGAAAGATTTAAGGATGGGCGTGATCACATCAGTGCAAGGCATTTAAAAGAGGGTCGGAGGTAGGTAAGTAGATACTAAAAATACCTCCTGGATTACGTTAGGTCCTCAATCATAGGCATTAATTGCATATTGCTTCTACAGAGAAATGTCTCTGCCCAGCCAACACACCCACACCTGCTCAGTTTTGTGTGCGAGCACCTAATTCCACTGAACCCTGGGGGTTGTGCAGATTCCCAATGGGGAGACTGGTGCTGCCAGCAGCAGCAGCACTGGATTTTTCCATGGTTAGGGTTTCCCTTAGGAGGGAGGAATTCACCCTGAAAATGGGGTCAATACCTTGGGCCAGCCACCTGGGAGGCCTCAGAGCCAAACCTGGCCAATGCAGAGGTGCTGCTAAGCCCATGCCATAACCCCAGAGCACAAACTCTGCGGGGTCCTGGGGACACATGGGCTGCACCAGGGCCACGGCACAGCATGGCCAGGGCCACCAGCCCAGCCCTGCTGCCACCCCAAGCCCAGGCTCCAACCCAGGAAGGATCGAGCCCTCCCCAGCGCAACCATTCCCACCACAAAGCACGGCGGGTCCAACCATAATTGGTTCCAAATTAAGCTGGATTAAAGAAGAGAAACGTAACGTAGCACAAATGCCAAGAAGCCAGGCCTTCTTTTTTACACAGTTATCTTTTTTTTTTTTTTTAAACAACGCCGAAGAAAGAGGCAAATTGTTGTGTAAAAATACTCGAAAATAATAGTGGTTCTGGAAGGAATGTTTTTCTTCTCTCTGGCTGCTACAAAAACAGTTGACTACTGAGAAGCAAAGAGCAAATTTGCAAGAAAGGGCACAGCACAACAGCAGCGGGGACTGTTAGGGGGAACGGTAGGCGCTTTGTTATTTCGGGAACTTCACTGTAATTTTAAAGCCTTATTTATAATAGTAATAACGCCAGCCAACTTGTTTTCACTTAATACGCAACCAGCCTAAATAAAAGGCTACAAAGGCAGCTGAGAACAGTACGGTTTCCTACTGTAATTGTGTGTACGTATCCGAACATCTGATGAGCCCCGCTCTACGTTTCACTTATTGTTACGGCCAACAATTATTCCCGTGCATGCGCCGCAGAGCCGGGGGCTCCGCTGAGCTGCAATAAATGCACTCTTTGTCTCCTTAATTATTAGGCAGACAGTTCATTCTGTCCCACGTCCAAGTTTCCAGACAGGTGGAATAAGGAGGTGGCATCTGTCTTAATATTGAATGCCACGCTTCCCCCATCTGCCGTAATAAACAGCGCGCGCGCGCGGGAGGCCTTTGCTTGGCTTCGGTTGCTCCGTTCCGCACCCAGCCATATGCCCCTGGTGTGCTGCACGTGCCACCGGAGCGCTCCGGGCCCCAGGATGCCACCGAGGAGCCTCGGTGGCGCTGGGGCCGGGGTCAGGCACGTGCTGCAGTCAGCAGGTGACAGTCAACACGGGCCGCCGAGAGCCGCCGACGGAAAGAGGGGACCCGCAAAGTCGATCGACAGAACGGAGCGCGCTGCCAATCAAAATTTTGCAGGGCATACCTTCCAGGCTAGGCAAATAAGAAGATTTAGAGCACATGGCAGTTCATCGTTTATAATCCTGTCTTAGCCCAGCATGGCTTAGTGATAGTTCTGTGACAGATGATGAGCACATGACAGCTGGGGGATCTTATACAAACTCATACAGTAAAATTAAAATTAAATTAGTGACACACTTGTACACATTAGTTGTGCAACAGTTATGCAATCTGTTCGAGACCCTTAACGCAAACCATCGCTGATTTAAATAATTTATAGTGGTGCCGAGGTGCTGGGTTGTGGGGTTTTTTTCCTTCTCCCGGAAGGAATGCAGCATTTGTACATATTTAGCTTTAAACAACTCTGTCCTTTTCATTCTGTTTATCCTCTCGTTTCTTCTCCAGAAAGAAAGCAAAGACTTTATTTTTTTTTTTAAATTGAAATGTTCAGAAGGGTTGTTCTGGAGGTCTGGGAGTGTTTTTTCTTGCTGAGTACACTGTGCAATTCACAATATTATGGCTGTTTTATTTTCCTACAAAGCCATACCAGGCTGCCACTAAAAAAAAAAAAATAAAACCAAATCAAAACAAACATTCTGATATCCCCCCTCAAGATGCAGAGTGGGAAAGAAACCTATAAGATTTGAGTGTTTTTAGATGCAGGAGTATAATAAACTGGCTGTTCTTTGGCTCTTTAATCTGATAATCTTGTTACTATTTTATGTTTGTGTGTTGGGGAAAAAAAAACAAAACAGAGAAGTAATCACTGAAATGATGACAGTAGATCTGCAGTTTGAAAAGACTCATAACTTTAAAGCTTAGAGGGCCTGATCCTTTTATCCGCGTGGGCTTGACACCAGACTACCTCTATTAGCTTTAGTGGAGTTCCACCTGATTTACACAGGGTAAACAGAGACAGCGTTCGACCCTGAAATCCTTTTTGGAAGGCCACTCTCTGCACCAGCAGTGTGTATTTACTGCCCCTTCCCAATCCCTGAGTGTTTCTCAGCCACTGAAATTACAGCTCGGGCACAACAAAGTGTTTCAACGCTCGTGGGTAGCAAAACCGTGGTGTGCAAAAGGTGTTGCAATGCTGATCTGTGTTGCAATAGTTCAGGGAATCATAATGATTGATCAGCTGTAATAGAAGAGGGAAAAAGAGAAAATCTTGGGGTTTTTTTTTTTTAAGTTATTTATTTATTTATTTGCTTATTTATTTTGTGTTTGTATTTAATCACGACCAGAGGACAATTTGGGGACTCCCAGGCATGGGAATTTTCCCAGCTAGTAAAGATAGTGTATGTGCATTTATATTTAAATATAATTGCAATTAGAGGATAATTTGGAGGCTGTGGATATGCTCAGAGTTAGGAAGGCTAGTTTGGGTCTTTACAAGCTGACTCTGTGTTAAGTTCCTTTTTCATTTATGTAAAAGAATAACCCATGACAACGACCAAAATGGTGATCCAGTCCTTGAATCTCCACACTAAAAAAGACAGTGCTTGTTCTACATATTCTTATTTTTATGTTAATAAGGTCAGTAAGGGTTTTTTTTAGTTAAAGGTGTCCCTGCTTATTGCAGGGTGTTGGAACTGAATGAACTTAAAGGTTATTTCTGACCCAACCCAACCTGAGTTTAGGATTCTGTGGAATATTTTTAGCATCCTCCCCTTTCCTCCCAGAAGCATCTGGAGGCTCAAGCCATTCCCACCACCTGTGATGCTCTGAGTTAAACTCAGCTCACCTGGTGCTGGGTGAGGATGATTCACCTGGCAGCCCCGTGCCAGCAGGACACAGAGAGCAGCCAGATGGTGAAGTGGCTGTAGCTCAGCCCAGCTGGGGCTGGAGCTTCAGGTGGTCCCTTCTGTGTGTAAAGGCAACGTGTTGTGTGTCACCTGTCCAGAGCCACGGTGGGCCCACTGCTGGTGGCACAGCCAGGGGCTGCTCTGGGCTGGTGGCAGCGGGGAGGGCTCACAAGGGCATCCAGGTGGCCACCAGCTCCAGGGAAAAGGCCTTGTCTGCTGAGGTTCTGGCAACCTGAAAAATTTCCCCCATGCTCCTTCCCTGCTCACTCCAGAGGTTAAAGCCACATGTCCCACAGTATTCCTGCTCCCTCATGGTCCATCTGTTGGTGGGGTGAGGTGCAGAGAGCCCAGCCCTTGTGCTGCCCAGGCCTTGGAGGATGGACCCACACCAGCACTGCTGGGCCAGTGAATCCCAGCGTGGTCATCACTGCTCCACTCCCTGGGCCCACACCAACAGCCCCACTGGCACTGGGCAGCCAGACCAGTCTGCTGAGGTAGCACAGCCCAAGCTCCAAAAATCCACCTCTGGGCCCTGTGTCTGGCTTAAATATTCTCTCTTCTGCCACATCTCTGCTCTTATCCAGGCTCTGTCCTTCCACAGCCTCCAGACCAGGAGTCAAACCCTTCATTCAGCAAACCCATTCCATTCTCCAGTTTCATTTGGTCCCCACTTATTTCTGGGACATTGTGGCCCCTGACTTGGCAGGTTGTGAGGTGCAAAAAGGCACTGGTACCCTGACTAGGGAAGGAAACAGGCCTGGGAGAGGGATGGCAGTGAGCTCATCTCTGCCTGGAAATGCTCACACTGATGTGCTGTGGTGGCCCCAATACTGTGTGACAATCACAAGGCCCCTGGTACACAGAGCTGCAAGATGTTTCGTAGAGAAATGGTTTTTTAAAAAACTTTTAAGAGCTTTAAAACATGGCTTTCTTCCTGTTCTCTGTTTCTTCTCCCTGGGGCTGGGTAACAGCAGGTTCTTCTGGCGACATGAGTCCAATTGTGCAGGTTTCAGAAGGAGAGAAAAATGGTGTATAATCAATTGTATATAATAAAACTCAGGGGGAAAAAAGCCTTTTCCATGCTGCACAATATCAGCATTTTGCAATTGGACACTGTATTTACCAGGGCTAGAAAGAGAAGATGCCTTCCAAGGAAGAGTTTGGGGCTTTAAAACACAAATCACAGGGTGCAAGCTGTTACTGGAACCCACCAGAGAATATTAGTTGCCCCACACATCAGAATGAAACCATTTATGGATGGAAAACCCCTCTGCAAGTGGCAAAAAAGCAGCTGTTGGTAACCTCTGCAACTGCAAGAGCATGTGCCCACCTCACCTGAGACACACATGAAGGGAAATCATCATCACAGAATCATCACAGAATGGTTTGACATGGAAGAGACCTTAAAAACCACATTTTTTCCAACCCCCTCACCAAGAACAGGGACACCTTCCACTAGAGCAGGTGCTCCAAGCCCTGTCCAGCATGTCCCTGAATATTTCCAGGGATGGGACAGCCACAGCTTCTCTTGACCAAATCCCAAATCTTTCCTTCAGGGGTTGGAAGGGACCACCTTGTCCCCTGCTCAGACACGATTCTGGGGCCTCCTCCAGTCACCCTGCTCAGGGGGTTGCCCTGAGTGCAGGGCCAGGAATTGGACTTGTTGGTCCTTGTGGGTCCCTTCCAGCTCAGGATATTCTCTGGTTCTGTGGTTTTATGGATGTAGTTCAGCAGCTTCTTCTCATCACACCCCACACCTGCCCTCCTATTTCACCTTCCCTGAACAACTGGACTTGAGCTGGAGAGGCAGGATTACTGTTTCTCAGGAGAAAAAAAAAAAAATGGAGGGTTTTTTACCTCTCTCTTTCCTGGTAACTAGAATAATAAATTATAAAGAAAAAAATCAAATTAAGCTGAAGATATATTGGGTAAACTGTACACAAATCACACCTTTCTGCTCTGCACACGACAGACACGCGGGTGTGGGGCAGAGTCAGGGCTGGAGAGAAGCTTATCCACGTCCTGCACATGGGCAGCTTTTTAATTACTTGATGGAGTGACTCGCTGTGATTTGCAGAGCAACCTGGGAACGGGACATCTGTCTCCCACTAAACGAGGCCAGTCAGTGGGATTAGGTACCTGTCCTCTTTGAAAAGAAGCCCTGACCCTCCAGCATGGCCGTGTCCTCATCCACGGGGCTTAAAAATGAAGGAAGCAGGAGCCGGGCTGGGCTTCAACACCACAAATCAGTTGCCACCTCCTTGCTGGGTGGTGCAGTTATCCATTTAACTCCTCTGCCTCCTCGTCAATAATGGTTCCAAGGATAGGGAGACACACACAAGGTGTCATGTGGGATGTTCTGGGCTGTCGTAGCTGCCTTGAAATCCTGGGTGGGATATTCTTGGCTGGTGCTGTGTCTCTGTGCTGTTGGACCAGGTCTCAAGGCAGCAATATTTGTCCATAAGTCAACAAGATTTTAGTTTGACAGCGATCCCTGGCAGCTGGATTATAAAGTATTTCCAGGCCATAAATAGGACAGGATGGTCCATAAATAGGCCCCTCTGTTTCTGGGGATAAATATGTGTTTGGGGTGCAAATAATTGTGTATTTTGTGTGAAATGCACCCGTGCACACTGGCATGGACTCCCTAATCATTCCATTTGTGAACGAGCCACGTTTCATAAAAATATGTGGGGCGCCACAAGAATTAATAACAAAGGTGCACCGCCACAATGAGCATTTTGTGCGAGCTTATGGGCGTAATGAAACGAGCAGAGCGAGAGGAGAAACACAGAGAACAATATCTTCACTATCAGCAGTTTACTTCAGTCTACTTATGTATGATCAAAGACTACAAATATAGTTTAAACAGCGTGAAATAATGGCCAGGTTTGCAACGTGAAATAATTTTAAGGGGCGGGAAAAAAAAATAAAAAAGAAAAGGCAAAACGTACGACGGGCTCGATGCCACGATGCAATGGGCGTGTGGGCTCATTTTGTGATGAACAGCCAAGGAATGGCAGCAGTAGGGAAATGAGGCTGGAGGAGCTAACCTCCCTCCTGCCTCCTCTTTGAAGATTTCCACATTCCGGGGAGAGGATAATGAAAAATATTTTACCTCCTCTATTATGGAGGTGTTGGCGGACAAAAAAAAAAAGAAAGGGAAAAAAAAGCACCCAAACAGAAAAAAACCCAAGGATGTATTGTACTGCAATTGCCAGGCAGATGTTGGAGGGAGGGCAGGGCTGCTCCCTCTGACTCCAGTGGAGAAAAAGAAGCACAGAGAGAGCAGCTGAATTATTCACAAGGGATAAAGGGTCCTGGAATTCTTTCCCTGCAGCCCTCAGAGAATATCTTGGCCTTCCCCCTCCTGTTTCCTTGGCTTGGCACGGGGCACCTCCTTCCACCTAAAAATCACAGAGAGGAGTTTCTCCATGGCCCCTCCATATCCCAGTCTGCTGCGGAGGCCAGACTGGCATTCCTGCCCCTTCTCCTCCACGCAGCTCCTTGGGCCCTTTCCCAAACAGGCCATTCAGCACCGGGTGCTAATTCGGTGATGGACGAGGGACCTGAGCAGGACATCTGCCCTGGGGGTTCCCTGTGTCCCCTGGCACAGGAGCCTGGCAGTGAGGAATCAGGGCTTGGATTGCAGCAGGTGCTGAGGAGGGTTGGCATCCTCGTGGGTCATTCCAGCCAAGGCCTCCAGGTCAAAACTGACCACGGCAGCACCAGCAGCGGGTGTTGGGTGACAGCCACCTTGTCACACCTGGTGCAAACAAACATCAAGGTGGGAGGGCTGTTGCTCCATCCCAGCAGCCTCAGCCAGAAGCAAAAGCAGCTACAGCTGTCACTGGAGGTACCAGTGATGGCACTCAAGGCTGTTTAGGTTTTTTCCATTTATTCTCCTGTTTTCAGCTGCAGTTGCTTCTCAATAACTAAACACTTCACTTGAGATCCTCGATGTTTATTCCCTGCCTTAGGGTGAATTCTGCAGTTCTGTCTGCTTTTAGTTGTTTGTTTTAGGGTTTTCAGATGTGGTTTTTTTTCTTTTTTTCTTTTTTTTTTCCCCAAGGACAGCGAAATGCCCCAGCCTTTTGGAGTTTTGAATTAGTGTTGCTAATGCTAAAAATTGGCTTCATCAGCGTTTGGGTTTAACCCTTTCAAATTTTGTAATTGGTATTTTACCACTTAGGAGTTTGATCTGGGGGAGAAAGATGGAATTTGGCAGATGGGCAGCACAGGAGGGGGACATTTGCTGTTTTCTGTCCCTGGTAAAACAGGTTTAGGTGCAGCCACAATGCAGCCCTTTGGTCACCCTCACTGTGGGTGCAACACTGGAAAAAAATCCCAGCTCCAAACCTGATATTGGGACACCACCAACTCCAAATTTCAGGGAAGAGCCAGCAATCAACCCCTTTTGACCCTGGGGTGGTTTGGGAGCCACAAGATGTCCGGGTGTTTTACTCCCTGCTCTTCCACCAACCGGCACGAATAATTCTGTGAACTTCACAGCCCTTATTACCGAGCACGGCCTAATAATGTCATCTCAGGAGGCAAGTAATTGCAGTAATTAAGAGGTTGCACAAGGTCACTCGAGGCAGGGCTGGAATACAAGCTTTTGTCTCCCAACCCTGCTGCTGTGCCCTAAGAAGATGTGCACTGCGGCCACGGGCTGTGTGTGACCACCCAAGCCACCTCCCTTCCACAACCAGGAATGACAGTCTGCAGAGACAGCAGCAAAAAGGGCTTTTTTCCTTCTTTTTTCCTTCTTTTTTCCTTCTTTTTTCCTTCTTTTTTCCTTCTTTTTTCCTTCTTTTTTCCTTCTTTTTCCCTTCTTTTTCCCTTCTTTTTTCCTTCCCTTACTCAGAAAACCTCCTGCTTTATAGAAATGGTTTGAAGCTGGTGTGTTTTGTGGGAGATGCTCATTGAGGAGGAGGAAGGAGGAGCATCAGTGCACGGCAGGAGGAGGTGATTGTCCCAAAATCCCGTCCCTGCTTCGAGAAACCCGCAGTGCTTCACATGAAAAACGTTTTCTATTTGCACAAGGTGTGTAAGTCCTTCCCTTTGCTATCCGCATACATCTGGGAAACACATCACATCCCACGGGCTTCATTCTTAGGGGCTTTTCCTAAATTTTTGATGGCTCAATTTTGCCCCTTTCAGGCTGTCTGGAGCATGAGTCTGCCTGTCTGTCATCGGTGTGTGACTTCATGGATGGCACTGCCTGTTCCATCAGGGGAGGGAAGAGAGGGATGAGCCGCCCCGGCGCCCGGCACTGCCTCTCCCCAGCTGATGGAGCAGATGAGGGATGCGGGGAGTTACATAAAAATGTAGGGAGCAGAAACTTAATGAAATGGCTCTAAATGTGACAGCATTCATGAAAAGATTAATTACCAGGAGTAAAGGGGGAAGGATGCCAGGAATTGATAGGATTGGTACCAATACCAAAAGCCTGCTGTGCTAGTAGAGCCATAATATGCAGTCCTAATCTGAGGGCCTATTGTTTTTCTTACAGAAACAACAGGCTCCAGCCAATGAGACAAAAGGGGCTACATTGCAGTTTCGGCAGGAAAAATAACAACAGCCATTAGAAATAATTATCTTAAGACAAATCGTCAAGCAGAGTGTGGCACACACAAATATCCTCCCAAGCATGAGGCTCTGGGAAGAGAAGGGGCTGTTGCTGTATTTATCCCAGTGGTTGCATGAGTGAAGGGAGAGAATTAGGAAGTGGGAGAGAGTGAGGAGCAAAATGGGACAAAAAGGAAGAGGGAGAGATAAAAACACTGGTTTTCCCATCAGTGACCAGTCAGGGATCTCATCCCTGGCATGGGCATGTCCAAGGATGTGGTCGCTACGTTCACTCTCTCTCTGCAATTCCAGCAGAAAAGAGGGAATACATGTTCATCTGGATTTGCTGCTTAGGCCCTCAATTTCCCAGGGTGTAATTAACTATGGGGAAGGGCAGCAAAGAATCAAACCCAGAAAGTCTCTCAAATGAGATCATTATTACTGTTCCCTACAAAGACCTGCTCTCCCTACTTCCCCCGAAGCAAAGGAGGCTATATTTTTAATTTGTTCTTCCCCATCTCCTCTCCTTGGCAGAATTGATGTATCTGACATATGAAATCACAAACTAACCCGTGGCGGGATAAAAATGAAAAAGCTCCATTTTGCAGTGGGATTAGACGACCACATTTGACTAATGGCGATTTCCTGCTGCATTTTATGTTGGCTGTGATAGTGCAAAAAACTTTAAACTGAAATTTCAGATGACTGGAGACGCTGAGAACGTTTGTATTAACTCCCCGCACAATGAGGTTTTACAGGATGCTGCCAAATGCATCCTTAGACAGCATTTCCCTCTGTATTTTGGGTTATTTGTACGTGTAAATATATCCCGTATTTTGACGCGTGCGTGCCTTTTCTATTTGATCGGTGTGTGCCCTGATCAGTGTTGTATTTTAGCTGTAATAATATCATAGAAAACACACATAAACCCAGCACAATTTTATAAGTACAAATCCAAATGGCTCTGTAAACAAGGACCACATCTATACGGGTGTCTGCATACAAATAGATCCTGGCAGAGCAATCTCTCCAAAGTCATCTTCTACCACCCCTAATGGAGACTACTTTATGTGAAAGAAAACACTGGAAAGGGGCATATCCACACCTATCTCACTTGAAACAAAAAATACACGACATTCTGTAACCTCTGCAGTGTTAATACATAACATATGGTGTCTGTTTCACATGCTAATAGTGACTTTTTAATTTGAAGTCAGCCCCAATGAACCTAAATCCATGCTGTCTCCAGGATTAATTATGAGTACTAGACTGTGATACCAAGCCTCTCTTCTTGGTAAGCTTTATGACCAGGTTTGCACACAGGATAAAACAGCTCCTGCGAGCTGCCATGTTTAACCTATATGTGACCTGGTGGTGCACCTTCTGGAGAAAGAAAGCGACTTGGTGAGGTGCTTGGTTCTGTGGTGAGGGCATGGGCTCTACCAAGGTGAGAAACACACCACTGATGGGTCCTGACATTAATTACTGAGCCACAGACACCTATTTATCTTTATCCAATACACAAACATCCCTTGGAAAGCAGGGAATGGGTCCAAGTGGAGCGAAGCATTCTGAGGTCCACGGCTCACAGGTTAACTAATATCTTCTGTATCTGAACTGCTTCTCCTGCCCACAGCCCTGTGTGTTTGGGAGTTCCTCCTGGTGCTGGTTTCCTGGGCTGAGGCTGGAGTGGAATCCTCAGGGACAGGAGAACACAAGTGACCATTCACAGCTTGGCCTGAAGGTCCATCTAGTAGAGGTGCTTAGAGAAAAACCATAAAAACGAGGTCAGCCCTCCCCCTTATCACCTCCATTCCTTGCAGCGCTGAGCTTCTGAGTCAGGGGCTGTATCTTTTTTTGCTCCAACAGCCCTGGCTGGTGCTCACTGAACGAATTTGTCTGTAGCTCGACCTGTTTGTGCCTCGATTCCCGCAGCGGAGCGCAGAGCGCGCCGCCAGCGAGGGCTCTCCCTGGCCCAAGGTAATTTCATAGCGGCACAAAACCCTTAATGTCACTTTAAATAGGTTTAGGTGCAAAGATCAGAGCCTCTCCTAAGCGCTGCTATAATGTTTCTCCTTGGAGACGGCTCCTTGATGCCCAGAGGATCCCGCTGTGGCGAAGACATTAGAAGTGGTTTTCTCTAAAATACATGTGCTCGGCAGCTCAGGTGGCTGTGAGTTCATCTTCCCTTCCTTGACAAATAGGCCCGCTTAAAGAATTGAGGCTTCCTATTCTTTCTCTGAATCTCTTTTATTAACCTCAGGTTTTTAAATTACTGCGAAAATACATTTAAAGTGGTTTTCAAGGTCGCCGGAAAACTACATTTCCGAAGTGTCAGTAGAAAATAACCAACTTTCCCGCCACGAAAACGATGATATTTATTTTTGAACCTGCAAACCCGGTGATAAACCCAAGCTGTTTACATTAGTTTGAAATCTGTTTTCCTGGTTCTGGCCAGCCATGGCCCTGCTGCAGCTACTTTTCCCTCCAGATAATTTGCCATTCCCACTTGCAGCGTAAATTCTTCCCCAGACAGTAATGCGGTGGCTGCCAGCCCTGCCACCAAAATGGCCCTGTCTCACAAGCTAAGTCGGATCAGCCTGAGACAGGATTTTCCTGACACAAACTGTCTGTCAGGGCTGTGGGACTGGGGGAGTGGGGTTTCTGGGGGTGGCATTCACATCTGTGGCTCGATTTGAAGCCGTCACCCCACAGGCAGCGCCCGGTGCCGCGGTATTGCCTGCAACCACCTCCCAGAGAGACAGGAACAATTATTTGTAATAATTAACAATCCCAGAAGAGTTTTCAGAACTGATGTGTTTATCTGCCGTGCCTTGGCTAAATTCCAGCAAGGACTGCACGACATCCTGCCTCTGTCGTTGTATCTCATCCACCTAAATTCTCCTGCAGTTTTGATCGGGATGGAGAGCCTTTGTCATTCCTTCTCCAGCAGCTCTTGCACTGGATTCCTGCGTTTGGAAATAGCTGCTGAGCCAAATACATTTCAGTTACAAGTGATCAGTGCTGCAAATTCTTCTGATTTTATAATCAGTCTTCGGATTTCTGGCATTTCTCCGAAAGCCTGAGCTGTTGGAGTCATTATGAAGCACCAGGATCTCAGTTTTCATGGTTTTAAGTAAGTGGCTCACCCTTGCAGTTGAAAACATGAGGCATGTTTACCCTAGAGGCTGAGAAGCCAGATGGTGGATAAAGAAAATGCAACAATTTGGGGTTTTAATCTCGTGATTTTTTAAGCCAATCTCATAATTTTGGGGAGCTGGACTCACAGTTTGTGAATGTCACAGTTGGCATTACCCAGTGATCATATTTTACGAGGAGTGCTTAATTAATTGCTGATTTAATTTGTGTTTGCCAAAAGCTTTGAAATCCTTGGATTCATTGAGTTCCTTTTAGGACAGAACACAATTTCCAGTGCTAAATCTGCTCAGATCTGCTACTCTGGGAATCTTTCAGTGGCCAGCAGTTCAATTTAAGGGATGAAAGGCATTTCGGTGGCATTCTCACTCTGTACACTTTGAAGGCCTCACTCCCTGAGGGCAGAGGGGTCGTACATGACCACAAGATGAGCAGTGCCTTCTAAAGGGTGCAAAATTAACAATCTTCTGAGCCAGGCTCACCCCCAATTTTGGGGAGATCATTCACCAGCCCCTAGGCAGGACAGGGAATTTTGTAGGGGTCTTCCAGTGCCACTGAAGGCCAGAAGAAGTCGTGTTGTTTTGGGCATGCAGCCCTCAGGTTCTTGAAGGTCTCTGCAGACCACAATTTCATAGAATCACAGGATGGTTTGGGTTGAGAGAGACCTTAAAGACCAGGTTGCTCCAAGCCCCATCCAACCTGGCCTTGAACACTTCCAGGGATGGGACAGCCACAGCTGCCTGACCCAAATGTGGGCCTGGCATCCAGGCAGACATTTCTGTGACACCAAGCTGTCACCACATTGAAAATGGTTGCACAAAATAAGTAGCTCCTTCTAGCCCTCCACCAGACACCTTAGGGAGAGGCCAAACTCTGCTCAGAGAGGGATTGTTTCACCTCAGGGTCACTCAGGCAGCTGGGGCACGGAAAATGGTGTGTCATGCAGTAAAACAAGGTGCCTCGTGCTAGGCCTGGTGAGAATGTCTTTTAAGCCAAAATAATGCTGGGTCTTATTTACTTGACAGCTCAGACATTAATTTAAGACAGGCACAAATGAATCACCAGCCATGTTACAGTTGCCTCGTTGGAATCCCTCTGCTATAATCTCATAGTTTTTTCACCTAATTAATTTCCCCTTTCCTTGCACCAGTGTTTCATGAGTGTATCTTGTTTGGAGGAGATTAAGAGTCACACACTTCATTAGTAAGGTGTAAATTATCAGAGAGACCCTCTCCATCCACCTGCTTAATTGGGTTAATGAAGCGTCTCTGTGGGCCCTGGTAAGACAGCACTGCTCTCTGCTCCCTGCAGGCGTTACCAGGGCTGTTTGGAAAATAAATGGAGACCTTAAAGTTCCCACCTTGGTGCATTTTGAGACTTTTGGGCATTTTAGTCTATTTTTAAAAAGGAAAAAAAAAAAAAAAAAAAAAAAACAAACTAGAGTTGACATGAATTGCAAGATAAATCATTCCTGCCTGTGAAATTACTGTCATAATATTGCTCCAATCAGTCCACATCAGAACTAATTCCTAATTAATACTAACTTCTAATTTTTTCTCTACCTTAAGCAGCCGGATTGCATTGCTATAACACACACAGAGATACTATCAATGCTCATTTCAATGGTTAAACTGCTCTAAGTGCCACAGCAATGCAAGGGTGAAAAACGGGAAGCGTGTGTTCAATCTCTGGGCGTGCAATGTGGGGTGCAGACAGTCCTGGGCAATGAGTGCCCCTTGTCCCTGCCAGACATGATCCCACATGGAAACCAGGTCCCTTTATCTCTGCACATCCCTGTCTCGCCTCTGCTTGGGTTTTGGAGACTATTCTTAGAAGGGAAAGTGATAAAACCCCTATCAGGCACACACATTACAGCACACCCACGGAACAGGAAATTTTCAGGTGATGTGAGAGATTATTTGCGCTGCATGTCTGGGCTCAGAGAGTCACTGCTCTTCCAGCCTGGAACAGAAACACCACGAGGGGATGACTCATGAGCCTGATGTCACTTGTGGGGTGAGGTGGGCTCAGCCCAAAGCTGATCCTGAGCCAGGTCAAAGCCCACAAGCTCTGAAGCTCTTTCAATGTTCTCAGGCTCTTTCTCACGAGCGACTCATTGTGCAGCCAGAAACAAATCCATCAGCAGCCCCGAGCCTCAGCCGAGGGGACAATTTGTGGAGAGGAAACGAGGAGAAAGGCTGTGGGTAAATTATTTGTCACAAAATATTCGCCCGGCTCTACCTGACAGAGCAGAGTCCCGCGTTTGATCTCTGCGAGCGACTGTCGCGGGAATCAAAGGGAGTTTTGTCAGGGGATTAAGTGCAGGAGTTGTCTTCGAGAGTTACATTAAAGATAAGAAATCCAGAGTGTGGCCCAAAGTGCCTAATCCCAGCACAACTAGTGAATTATTAAGTTGGTCATTTGACAGAAGGAGGGAAAAAAACCCAAACCTGACTGTGTTTGAGACTGCCTAAAAAAAGAGGTTTCTATTAAAATACAGCAGTTGCATAATGAGAACGCAACGTGCAGTTCCAGAATGAGAGCTGGGCTCTTGCACCAGTCCCTGCAGCTATGGAATGGTGGCAGAAAACAGAAGCTTCCAAGGGCTGTCCCTTTTTTCCAGGTGTAGGATTTGGACCACCACTTCTGACTGCCAGGAAAAATGCAAATTTTTTGAGGTGTTAGCAGTAGCTCACCTTTGGAGACTGGAGATGTGCCTGAGATACCTGGCTGATCCCAAACAGAGCCCGCAGGCACCCAGTCCCACCTTCAGAGTCTCCATGCCTTGTTGGTAAACCAGGAATGCTAACATGTCCATCTCTGCCAGCAGCACAGAGCTGCTCTGTCACTTCTGCATCCAGCTCTGGGAATCCCAGCAGGAGAAGGATTTGGAGATGCTGGAGCCAGTCCAGAGGAGGCCATGAAGATGCTCCAAGGGCTGGAGCCCCTCTGCTCTGGAGCCAGCCTGGGAGAGCTTGGGGTTCACCTGGAGAGGAGAAGGCTCCAGGGAGAGCTCAGAGACACTTCCAGAACCTAAAGGGGCTCCAGGAGAGCTGGAGAGGGACTGGGGACAAGGGATGGAGGGACAGGACACAGGGAATGGCTTCCCACTGCCAGAGGGCAGGGATGGATGGGATACTGGGAAGAAATTCTTGGCTGTGAGGGTGGTGAGGCCCTGGCACAGGTTGCCCAGAGAAGCTGTGGCTGCCCCTGGATCCCTGGAAGTGTCCAAGGCCAGGTTGGACGGGGCTTGGAACAACCTGGGATGGTGCAAGGTGTCCCTGAAGGGGACAGTCCCATGGCAGGGGACTGGAACCTTAAAAATGGTTTTTAATGTCCCTTGCAACCCGAAGCATATTATGGTTCCATGACAATGACAGACAGGAAAATATCCAGCAACCAGAGGAGAAAGCAAATGGGAAACGCTGGATTTGTGGACAGCCTCCTACAAGATGGAAACATCTGCATGGGCTCTGATCACGGGGATGAACGTGAGAAAACAGAAATCTTAACAGGCTCATGGGGAAAAGGGAAGAGGTGTGAGTGAAACAGCATCTCCAGGAATCCTGCCGGGGATCCTGGAGCAGCTGATAAAGGTATTTGAGGAGCTGTGGGACCCCCAGCAGAAGGAGATGCTGTTTGTTACATGAAATCAAGAGCAGGAGAGGCACGAGGTGTTGGCATCACCGAGTTGTGACCTCTGCCTCGCAGACCCCACAGGGACAGGCTCATGGTGAGGGCTGGCCAGTGCTGGGACAGGCTGTGGAGTGGCAGAAGGAATCCCACAGCAACGCCTCCAGCTGGGAAGGGCAGCAGCAGGGGCCTATGTATGACACAGAGAGCAGAGAGCAAAAATTCTCCTCCAGAGTCACTTTAACACCTCCATGCCTTCACTGCTGGGAAATGTGAACGAGGACACAGAAAAGATGGGCCCACTCCAAGATATAACATTCCAAGATCATCTCTGCTGGCCCTGGGACAGTGCAATGTGATGGGAATCTCTGGAACACCCTTGCAGATGTCCCAGACACCATGAAGGGTCATTAGGAAGTTCGGTGTGGGAGAGAGGTGGGTCCATGAGGACACTGCCCGGCAGCAGTTGGCTGGAGGTGGATATCCCTGCTGGGGGACACACTGTGGAATTGCTCAGAGGGGCTTCACAATCCAGAACAGAGCAAAGACCACCTGGTCCTACCTCTGCAGGCATCTGGCTCTGCCATAAACCCTTAACTCCCACATCCAGCCAGGAACCAGCACTGGTGTTGAAAGGCGCCTTAAAGATCACGTGGTTCCACATTTCTGGGGGTCGGTTTCTGGTTTCTGGCTCTTCCAACACAAACCATTCGAGGATTCTGTGAGTCTAAGGGGTATTCCTGTGATGGGCACGAAGCAGGAGAGAGCAGTACTTGAGGGAGCTGTGGGGAAATGGTCCCTCACTCAGCTGGAGCTGTGGGCTTGTGCAGGAGGGGACAGTGATCCCTCAGCCTTCCTCTCCATCACGGACACCAGACAGGTAAAAACTCACCCCTGTGTGAGCAAAGTCCCCAGACAGGGAGCAGAGAGCCTGAGAGGAATCTCCGTCCTTGGAGATATTCAAAATCTGACCAAGGCAATGTGATTTATCTTTGAAGTTTGCTCTGTTTTGCACAGGATCTAGGACTGGACACTCACAAAGGTCCCTTCAAACTTGAATTGTTTTAACTTTTTCATCCTGTGACTATCCAGTTGATGCAGAATGCTGCCCGACAAGAGGCAGCCAATGTGAATTTGTCAAGAACAAATCTGCCCAGAGCAGAGAGCCACTGCAATGTGCTGGGCTGCTCCATCCCAGGGGAGAGCCGATTGCCCATTCCCTGGATATTTTTGTTCCCTCAGAGATCCGCTGGCCCAGCTATGCATACATTTGGTCTCCATTCTGTCAGAGTCACTCAGGCTACTAAAATGCTTCCATTAAAACGATGTGCATGAGGAAGAGACACAACCCTGCAGCACGAGGAGCCTGTGTGGCTGCTGCAGGCAGCTGCCAACCTGTGAAAACACATCTAGGAGACACCGAAAAGGGGGAGGTGGGGAGGACGTCAGGACCCTCTTTGTCAAAGCTCTGCTGAAAGGTGAACCAGCTTGAGTTTGTTTGCTGACACCTCCTTGCTTGGCTTCCCTTGGCAATGGCACAGTCCTGTCTGCCTTGCATCCCTCTCCTTTATCCTTTTTTTTTTTTTTTNTTTTTTTTTTTTTTTTGCCACTCAGCTGACAAGAAACTCTCCCAAAACAATGGCACACTTGTGCCTGTCCTCACCCAAAGCAAATGGTTCACAAATAAGCTCAACATCCCGCCAGGTCAGGGTGAGGATCTGTAAATCCTCACAGGCTGCATGGAGATCTGTTTTGGTGAAAGTTCTGGGGAAAGATGTATCCTGCTGGCTCCAGATGACTGAACCGCTGTCCTTGACTCAAAATCCATCAGCTGCTCTTGCCATGCGAGTGGTTGGGCTGGAAATATGGGACATTGGAGAAATCACTTTCTTCCAGCGTCGAGCAAGGAACTAACATGGAAAATGGATCACAGAATCACAGAATATCCTGAGCTGGGAGGGACCCGCAAAGATCATCAAACTCAACTCCTGAAAGACCTTTAGATGTCTTTCTCAGACGTCTAAATTTTTCTTCGTGGGTGAAAAATAAACCAGTTTGTGTTTATGTCCCTGCATCCTGTCCTGATGACATCTGGAGGATGTTTCCAGCCACCTCGGGTAGTGGGGGCACCACTGGCCACATCCCCTGGGATGCAATCAGGAGGAGGAGATGTGCTGTAAACAGCAGCAGCCCGCCTGGCGTTTGTGTTTTAATGGGTGCAAGAATCGGTGTTAGCATATGCTAACCACTCTTTGCAGGGTGATCATTATGCAAATGCCTACGGTAAACAGGTAGGAAATTAGATCTAATCAGGACACCCCTCCCTTCCCTCCCCCTCTCTCCTGACTCAGAAAAGTTGACTCCGTCGCATCGCTCCGGGTGCAAACCAAAACAAATCTGAATTCCAGCCGGAACCCTCAGTTTTCCCTTCGTCCTTTTGTTCTCGTGTGTCTGGTTTCTTGCGTAAGCGGAGGCCAGCCTTGTGACTGCTTTAATTTTAAAGCTCCCAGAACGGGCTGGTGTGGCTGGATCCAGAATTAACCCCGCTGTGGATTTCCGTGATCTGAAGGCAAATAAAAACGGAGCACATCGCGCCCGGGTGTCCGTGAGCAATTTGACTCTGTGTAATATCTTATCGCTGCCGATTGAAGAGCCTGGCTGTTAATTGTGATGGGGATAGTCCCAGGTTCCCAGGATGAGCCCCGGAGCATCCCGGGGTTCTGTGGTTATCAGGAGACCTTCGGTGCTGCCCGGGGGTGTCACGCAGCTGGTTCCTGTCTCACACTCCCTCTCCCCATGCAGCTCAGCCCTGTCTCCTTGCAACACCTCGAATCCCCTGTGCCCAAGTGCCAGACACAGCTGGTCCCCTGCCCATGGCAGGGGGGCTGGGCCTGGATGATCTTTAAGGTCCCTTCCACTCCAAACCATTCCAGGATTCTGTGATTTGCCCCGTGCCCCCCTCGAGGGGCTCTGTCTGGCACAGGACCACCAACCTCTCCGCTTGTCCCCATCCCAGCAAGGCCAAGGACACCCTCAGCTCCCGGGTTTGGGAAATCTCGGCCTCCCAGAAACCTTACAAGGGACCAGACACCTTTCTTGCAGCCGATATTAAAGGCTGTGGCCAAGTAATAACAACTGTTTGCTGCAGTGTCTGTGCAAAGGTTGAGGCAATTATGGAGGCGCCTCCTGAGCCACGGGGACCCTCCTGAGTGGAGTACAGACCACAGGACAGGGGTGTGAGGTGTGGGTGCTGCAGAGCCACCCTGGCAGAGAGGAGCCTGAAGGTCCCTGGGATTCCCAGGGTGCTGCTCTGTGCTGCTTCTGGGTTTGGTTCTTGCAGCCTGACCCGATGGTAGGCGGGGAGTGGAGCCTCAGCAGGCCCTCGCTGGCCAGCAATGCCACCAAAATAAAAAAAGGAAACTTCAGGATCTTTTCCCTGAGATATCAGACGTCTAGGGGCTGTTTTGGTGTGGTTACATACAAGGTTCTAATTCTGGTTTCGGTGTAATGCCGGGGGGAGACCTCTGCATCTGCACAGTCATTCCCAACAAATTCCAGATAGCCCCAGCACTGTCACTCATTTTTAATCAAGCCACCACCGTTCCTTTCAACATCACAGTCTTGCAGCAGACCTGGATGATCCACTCAAGCACTGGCACCCTGGAAAATGCTGAGGCACACCCCAAAACACGGGGAAAGGGACTCAGCTGTCCCTGCTGTGACCCTTTGTGCAGTCACCTCTCTCCGCTGTTGGCATGGGAGGCCGTGAGTCAGGAAGGAAGCCTTGGCAGCCTCCAGCAGTGTGGGCTGCCCCTGGCAGGACCTGCCAAAGGAGGCAGAGTTTGCACACCTGGAGGGGTTGGCACTGTGCCCTCAGAGCCTCTGGCAGGGGGGCAGAGGGAGAGGGGGAAGGAGGGCAGAGAGAGGGAGAGCAGCTAAAGGAAAACAGGAAGAGCAGAGGGGCAGCACAGAGCTGACCCACGCTTCTCCAGGGAATCCTTGCAAGATATTTCCCCATGCTGGGTTTACCTTAGGGATCCCAGGGTTGTGATGGGAGTGGGAGAGTGTCCTTGTTCCACTGCAGATGGGAAAGGTGGGACAGCCTGTTGCCTGGATGAGGCGTTAGCCTGGAGGTCCTCCCAAAACACAGATCCCAGCAGCACAGGCCCCCTGTAGCACTGGTGCCCTGATCCCTGAGCTCTCAGCCCTCTCCTACATCAGCTCCGTTTGGTTTTCCATGGCCAAACACGATCAGATGCAAATTTCCCCAGGAACCATCTGGTGAACACTCCATCCTCTAAAAACTCCTGCACAGAGCCCTGAAACAGCAGAGTGACCTGGGTGGGTACCATAAATGATGTGGTGTGTTGTGTTTTAAATACTTATGGACAAGGGCAAGAACCTCCTGCATGGCTTTTAGAAGGGCACGTGGGTGTTTGACTGTTACACTCAGAAATGCAGAGCTTCCCTGTCCTAAGGGAATTTGTTTCAGCTTCTAATTTTAGTTTTTCTCAGGTATCCAGTTTGGATTAATCTTATTTTAATTTGTTCACCTGGATACTCCTACCGTGGGTAAGGACATGCTTTTGTCTTCCAGGTAATATCCTGCCCTCAGCAAATACACTGACATCATCTCAACCTTCCCTTGGATAACTCATATATTGACAGAACACCCCCAAACACTCCACCAAGCAGGTTTGTGCCTCCTGGAGTTGCTTCCCTGGCTGTTCCTGAATCCTTCCTAATGCTCCCCTTTCAGTTCCAGAGCCAGGCCCCGAGACTGGACAACGCCATTTCAGTGGAGGTCTCCTCTCCCACACAGTTTGGGGTGGATTCCAGGGTTTCAGGGACAACACCCCAGCCCTTATTCCCCACTGATCCAGGGCTGATGCTGGTTGGGTTCCCACCAGACTCCATCACCCTTCTCAGCATTTCATCACCTGGGATCCTGCAACCCCACAGCTGTCAGGGGGCTCAGGGCTCGTGCCTCCTTTGTACAACAATGGAGGAACCTCCTCACAACCTCCTCACAACCCACCAAAAACCCTCACAATCCAACAAAAACACTCACAACTCAACAAAAATCCTCACAACCCAACAAACTCCCTCACAACTCAACANACCCTCACAACCCAACAAACACCCTCACAACCTAACAAACACCCTCACAACCCAACAAACACCCTCAGAACCCAACAAGAACCCTCACAACCCAACAAACACTCTCACAATACAACAAACTCCCTCACAACCCAATGAACACAGTCACAATCCAACAAACACCTTCACAACCCAACAAAAACCCTCACAGCTCAACAAAAACTCTCACAACTCAACAAACACACCCATAACTCAATGAAAACCCTCAGAACCCAACAAACACCCTCACAACTCACCACATTCCTTGTTTTCAGCTCTCCAGGGCCTGGGCAAATGCCCTCAGCTGAATCAGCCTGCAGTGACTCCCCAGACAGGCCTTTCTGCAGGGTGGCTCTGTGTGTTTTCCTAATGGAGAGGAGCCTGATTATCCCAAGGGATAAAACCTGCAGCCCCACATCCTATGGAGGAGCCGGAGTGCATGGGGTCTCCAAAAGAGCCTGTGGGGTCTCCAAAAATCAGTGAGACAGAGGGCACATTGACCTGTCCTTCCACAGCCGTGGCGCGGAAGGACAAACCTGAAGGGACTGAGGGACACTTTGCTTTTCACAGCAACATCAGGAGATAAATCAGCTTCACCTCTGCTTGAATGTGCCTGAAAGCAAAAATGATTTGTCTCTTGTGGAGGGAGTGAGGGTGCAGGAGGACCCAGCTTTGCCCTCCTCTCTGGCAGGAGAAGGTTGAGTAGGGCAGCCCAGCCTGGACACCTTCCCCGCATCCCAAGGAAACCCAATGCACGTGCCAAGCCTTACCAAAAAGTCACAAGTGAATCACAGCAGGCCAGCAGGAAAGTCCTGCTTGGCATTAACATCCCAACCTCACAACCTCCTTCAGGAAAGCCAAAAATGCTCCAAGTCTTGAAGACTTTCCTTCAGCCAAGTGGAAGTTCATTCACGCCCCAGGAGGCTGTGGGCTGGTGTCAGGGCTGAGGGACAAACACAAAACAGAGGGGACTTTTAAAATCTCTTTTTAAAGTTGCTCTGCTTGCTCCCTCATGCCCTCTCCTCCCTCTCCAGCCTGACCCCAGACCCTCCCAGTGCACAGGGCTCCCAGACTGGGTTAGATGATGCATTTTTTAGGCACCAGCAGGTCCCACCAGCAGCACCCACACAGGAATAAATGCCAGGGTCCCTACCTGTGAGCAGGTGAGGAGAAGCAGAGAGAGAACCAACTCCTTGAAAACAGAGACCAGCAGACCTGCAATGTAGTTTTCCCAGCAATTGGTTCTGCAGGGAGCTCTGGTTTCTGGCCTTGTGAAGGAACCTCCTCTCCTCTCCTCTCTCTCTCTCTAATGATGCTGCCTCAACCCTCCAAATTTAATTACCAGGTAATTATACATCGCATTCAGTGGTTTGGTCCTGGCAAGGGCTGAGTGTCACCATGTTGAGAATAAGAAAGGTGTTTGCTGTGTGCACTGAGAACCTGAAACCCCTTTGGTACCTCTATCTCTGCATATCCCACAGGAAAACCCAGAAACCAGGGACAAGCCCCACGACAGAGTGGGGACATCCTTGCCACCGGGCATCCTATGGTCCCCACACCACAGGATGCCATTCCCAAACCTGTCTGAAGGAAGGATGGGAAAGGGAGCACGTGGAGGAAGACACTTTCTTTTTGACACATCCCTCACTAAGAGGTATTTGCCAATAAGCTGATAATCAGGTGGCCCGGCCACCCCCAGGACGTTAGACCTTGGTGCTTAGAGAATATTTGATCATACAGAGTCTCCATTAGGGGTTTGTAATCCGCTATCGTAGCGTTTGAGAACCGTCTGAGTATAAGGAGATTTTTATTAATGGTTCGTGAGCCTAAAAGTCAAAATTGACTCTCAGAACAGATTTTAACAGTTTGTGTGGGATTTATATATTTATCCATCTCTTCACCACCTCTTCTCCCCCGCCCTGCCATCACCTCCCTCTGCTCTGCCCCAGCACTGAGGTGCAGCAGCAGTAACAGCAGCAGAGAGACATCAGGCAGCCCCAGCAGCTGGAAATGGCATTTCTCCTTCCCTTCCCTTCCCTTCCCTTCCCTTCCCT
>VZDJ01007753.1:48464719-48476743 GCA_008694505.1 Cyanoderma ruficeps | reverse complement strand
TTTTAAATATATATTTTTAATTTTTTTTTTTTTTAAGATGATAATAGGTAACTCAGTTGCTCTGAATTTCACTTATAATTATAACCTATTTAAATCACAGCAGAACTCCCGCTGGTGCGGAGTTCATAGTTGCATACAATACAGGAGATCACAGTTTTGAAGTCTAGCACAGATTAAAAACCACAGATGTACCATTTATATAAGACACACACTGATTGTCTCTTAAAAACTACATATTGACTCCTTATGAACATTATCTTTTTTTTTTTTTTCTTAATCTTTAAATAAAGTAGTGCAGCTAGGACAATCAGTCACACAACCCACGCAGCCCTGAACCAAGTTCTCCGGGTGCCAACTTCAGCAAGTTGGGCATGAAACAGTTGGATGAGAGAAAGAAAAAGGGAGGGACAAAAAGAGGGAGAAAAAGAGAGATGTTTGTCCATTCTGAATATTTTAACCGAGGGTTGGCTAACACATTGGAAACCTCTGGGTGAAGGATCATCTTTCCACGCACACACAAAAAAAAAAAGAAATAAAAACCTAGGCGCCTTTTTTTTTTTTTTNTTTTTTTTTTTTTTTTTTTTTTAAAACTGGCCCGCAGGTGGGAAGGTCTCCCACCTCTTCCAAACAAAGGAACCCAACAATTGGCTAAGACTAGAAAGAACACAGATGGGTCTGTCTGGTTTCTGCTCACTAGATGATCTGTCCGTTTAAGGCCTTCCTCCTCCGTTTTTCCTCTTTATTATTCCTTTTTCCAGAGCGTCTGAGCAGGAGATGAGTCTGAACGGGATTCACACCAACACTGTCCCCCCTCTTGTTGCCGTCAGTTTTGTTTATTTTTTTGTTGTTGTTGTTGTTTGTTTGTTTTGTCCGTGGAGTTAATTTTTTCTCTTTAATTTAACCAAGACCTGACTAAAACTGGAGCGCTCGGCCCAGCCTGTTCGTTCTCGTCGCGATTTTCTCTCGGTACCACAAAGGTTCTTCACAAAACCTGGAACTTCCATGACGACGTCTGGTCCTTATAATCCAAGCAGTCAGCATTGAAGTTTAACTTCCAGGAGGCGGTTTGGTCTTTATAATCCAAGCAATCGGTGGTGGAGTTAAAGCCCAAACTGGAGGCTCCATAGCCCTGGGTGGAGAGGGAGGCTGGAGACTGGTTGAGGTGGCTGGTGACCGCGTTGGCACCCATGGGACTCAGGGTGGCCCCCGGCCCGGGCAGCTGGTGGTGCATAGGGGTCAAGTAAGATCCACAATCCATCCCTCCGAAATAGGAGGTCGAGCCGGCGTATCCTTGGCTGTAGCCCGATGCCTGGGTGTAGGTCATGGGGTAGGATCTCTGCATGCAGGAGGAAGAGGTGGACAGGGGGTCTGAGAGCGGGGAGATGGACGCCGGGCTCCAGATGGACACGGGGGCGCTACTGCTGGAAATGGTGGGGACTGAGGTGCTGGAGGGGGGAGTGAACTGCCCGCTGGTCCCGCTCTCCGAGCTCACTTCCCGGGCTGGAGAATTCTTCTTTTTAGCCGGCCGTACCTTGTTCTGGCCCCCGTTCTGCTGCTGCTGCTGCTGCTGCCGGCACTTGGCTCGGCGGTTTTTAAACCACACCTGGAGACCGGAGACACGAGGGAGGGAGAGAGAAAAAAAGCCTGGGGTTAGGGATGCGCGGCCAAACCCGGGGCGGGAAAGGGATGGTGGCAGGGAGACCTCACCGGGGAGGGACACCCAAATCTGTCCCCAAAGAGCAGGGGGCTGCAGGCTGCTGCAGAGAAAAGCTCCGGGGCTCCCCATCCCTGAGATCATTAGCGGTAATAACAAGTGGAAATCACAAATCAAACTCCTTAATAAGGTCACTTTCGGGGAGAAGGGGAAGCATTCCCTCTTTGCAGTTTGCCAGCCGGGGACCCCCAGGAATCGCTGTTTAAGGCCTATTGAAGTCGAGCCCTTAATTAGAAACAATAGAAGATCAGAAAAGGAGGGAGCAATTAGGGAAGCAGAGGCTCGGGATGGGAAAGGGGGGTCAAGGTGCCTCATTTACCCTCCGAACAGGCTCTCTGCTGTCACCCCCTCGGCCAGAGTTGTCCCCTCAGCCCATCTCACCTTCCCCGAGCAGGGCCCAAGGGGGCTGGCTCTGGGGAGAGGCTTTGTGGGGACGAGGATGGGGCTTGGCATGGGGGAATCCCAATCCCAGCCGCCACGTTCCGCGGGAACACGGCACCACACAGCCTCGGGAAGCCTCGTCTGGAGGCTGGTGGGAGGGATGGCTTTGGACATGCCCTGCCCCTGCTGCTGGGGTGTTCCAGGTCCCAGAGGGGGCAGGACCTTCCTGCCCTGCCGGCAGCACCTCCAAAGTGTTGCCTGGATGGGATCCCTTCAGGCTCCTGCAGCGGAGACAGCCCAGCCGCAGGAGAGAGGTCCCCTCCGCCCCTCTCTCATCAAAATCCCCTCAGAGGGGAAGGAAGCCCCCGGTCTGCACCGGTGTGAGCCAGGGTCCCAACCAGGCCCAGCTCCGGGGATGTGGTGATCCCTGGGGAAGGGGGGGATCCTTTGTGGCTTCCGCAGGGCCCCCAAATGTCCGCAGGACAGGCTGGCGTTTGGGGGTGCTGGGGATGGGTATGGAAGGTTTAAGAGCCACGAGCCAGGATCTGCACAAGTTCCCCTCAGTGCAGAGAGGGGAACGGGGACACACTCCAACCCTGGGGATACAAAATGCCACCACATCCCCTCGCTGAACCCCCACAGCCCCTCACTGAACCCCCACAGCCCCTCACTGAACCCCCACCCATCTCTGAGCCTCCTTCACCCCACAAGGGCTTGATTTGGCTTCAGGACTGAATCCATCCCCTAAACCAGTCCCCTCGTGTGTCCCCCTGTCAGGCACAGGCCAGTCCAGCCCCTTCGCGGCGGGATGGAGGGGGAGGGCAGGCGGGGGTCTCCGGGGCCACTCCGCGTCCTACCTGCACTCGGGACTCGGGCAGGTTGATTTTCAGGGCCACCTCCTCCCGCATGAAGATGTCGGGGTAGCGGGTCTTGGCGAAAAGAGCCTCCAGCACGTCCAGCTGCGCCCGGGTGAAGGTCGTGCGCTCCCGCCGCTGCTTTCGCGGGGTGGCTGCGAACGGAGCCAGAGGCCCTGGCTGTCAGTCAGCGGCCCCTCAGACCCCCGGGGTCCCCTCCAGCCCCCTCCCCAGGGGAGCACCCACATTTCCTCCCCTCTCCCGGGGGACCCGCACCCCCAGGATCAGCCGCCAAAGTGCGGCAGCCCAACCCCGCATCTCCTCTGAGTACGTTTGGAGCGTCTTGGCCCCATCCCCAGCGTGGGGGTCCCCCCTGTTCGCAGCTCCTTTCACCGATAAAAAGTTGGGGCTGAGGAAGAAGGGAGACGGGAGGACCCCACGCCCTCACCCACCCAAGCCAGCCTGATCCCTGGGCATGCTGTGCCGCCAAAATCCCAGCGGCTTCTCCTCCGTGGAGCAAAAAAAACCAAAAAACAAAAAGGAGGAGGGAAGAGGGAAGAAAACCGTGGCTTACCGGGATAACCGACGGACGGGTGCAACAAATCCATGCCCGAGGTTGTGAGACTCAGGCCATTGACTGCGTAAGGTGGTTGCTTAAGATAAGACATCATGCTAAAGTTGTGGCGGGGAGGAGAGTTGGCCGAAATCCGGGCGAGGGGGAGCCGGCCGAGCGCCCTGCCTGCCCCGGGCGGTGCCTGCGGGAGCCGTCGGGCGTGGGGGAGCCGCCAGGTGCCTGCGCAGGAGGGAGAGGAGGGAGCAATGCAGGGATGAAGGGGGAGTCAGGCCAGCTCGCTCCCCCCTCCCCCCCCCGCNCCCCCCCCCCCCCCCCGCCCCGTCAATCCTCCCTCTCGGACCCCAACCGGATTTGGGAGCTGGGAGAGACTGACTAGATAAACGCATCTCTCCCCCAAAAAAAGAGTGAGGAGGGGAGGGAAAAGGGGGGAGGGGGGGGGGCGCATCCCAGCCAGTAATTACGACCCGAACAAAACCCCCCCATGCCTTCAACTGCCCGCATTGTACGGCGGCCGGGGGCATTTGCATAGGATTCCCGGCCGGGCACCGGCTAATTGTCTCAAGCGAAACTTGATTGGGGCCATTGGCAGACACAAAGAACCCCTCGGCTAAATAAATAATGCAGATAACAAAGCCCAAGGGTGAGAAACAAAGAAACAATTCAAGAAACCTATCTCTCCAACTAGTCTCTTGCAAGGACTTTAATTATCCCAGGTTTGGGCAACATTCAAACCTTTCTTTCCCCCCCTCCTTCTCCCCCTTTTCCCCCCTTCCCCCCGACGTTGCTGCATTTCAGAGCTCGAATGCCCGCTCGGGGAGAGCCAAAACTTTTCTGCTCTCCCGCCATCAAGTCCACGTCTGCAGTAATTTCCACCGGCCATTTGCACCTAATTAGTACTCCGGGTAATTAGATTTGGAGGCAAGTAACAGATTTATTAGGCTTTCAAGAAACTCTCGATGACGGAGCTGAAGCTAAACAAACACCTCGGCTCTGAGCGGCCCCGGGACAGCCCCGGCGGGCCAGCGGCTCCCCCGGTCCCCGCTCGGGGCTCCCCCGGTCCCCGCTCGGGGCTCCCCCGGTCCCCTCTCGTTATCCCCACGGGACCGGGATCTCCGCACGGGGAAACGAGGGGAGACCCGTCCACCAAAAAACAACCACCACACAAAAAAATGGTACACGGCAAGGGGCCAAGCAAGGACTCCTAAAAAGGTTGAGGCTGTTTTTTTTTCCCCATAGAAAATAATTTTTAAGGAATCTTTTTCGAGCAAAAGCTCGCCCTTCGCTCCGTTCCCAGCGGCCGTCGGGAAAACGAACTCCAGCGCAACTTTCTGCCCGAAACAGCCCAAAACTCCGCGTTTCAGCCCAGCCGACTCCCCGGGAGGGCCAAGCTCTGCCGGGGGGGGGCTCCTGACCCGCCAGCTCCGTCCGTGCGGATTCTCCGCGGCGCGGAGTTTCCAGTTCTCCCCTCGGGGAAAGGATTTGCCGCGCACAAACGCGCTGAGCCGCGGAGGGAGCGCGCATCCAGCGCGGGGTCGGGCCCGGTTTTTAGCATCGCCCCCTCGGGGGAGGCCGAACGGGGACGGTTCTGGCCAGGGGGGGAGCCCCGTTCCGCGGCCGCCGCTCTGTTCGCCGCGCAAAACGCGCGGGAGAGCCAAGCGGGGCTTGCCGCCCGCTTCCAAACGAGCGAGCAGAAATTTAAAAGGGGAAAAAAAAAAGGGGGGGAAAAATATTTAAAAAAAAAAAACAGAAAAGAAATGCGCAAACGGCTTTTCCAAGAAATTAAAAAAGCAACCTTTAAGGTCGGTTCGGTTAAACTCGGCGGCATCCCGCCGAGGCGCCAGCCCGGCGCGGCCGCCCGCGGAGCTCCTCGGCCGCGGCCGCGCATCCCGGGGCGGCCCCGCAGCCCGCGGAGCAACGGCTCCACTCCGCAATCTGTCACCTTTCCCCCTCCTCCCGCCGCCCCCCCGCGCTCCGCACACAGCCCGGCTACCAGTTGCTCTGCCCTCGCTCAATAATAATTACCCCGTCCGAGAATTAATTATAATAAATGTTTTCTTGATAAACTAACGAGATAATCCGGGCGGCACACGCTCCCTAATTACGAGGCACCGGCCCCGGCTCCGCTGCTCGCCCCGGTGATTAATGCGGGGCAGCGATCCGCGCCCGGGCGCGCAGCCTGCGCTGCCGGCCCCGCTTCTCCGCGGGGGCCGGGGGGGGCTCGGCCGGGGCGCGGAGCGGCTCCCGCGGAGGGCAAGGGGGAAAGGTGCCAAGGTAGAGAAGGGAATTTCTTCCCTTTTGTTTTGCAAACGAGAGCCGCGCTCCCTGCCCTCGCCGCGCTCCCCAACGAATTTCTGACATTTTTGAAATTCTAGGTTATTTAATTTTTTTTTTTATCCCAACCATTTTTTTTTTTAAATTTTTTTTTTCCCTCGCCGGAGGGACGGTTCGGGGTGATATTTCCCAACGCGCGAATTTCTCCGCGGTGAAAAGGCGGCGGGGATGGAGCCGTCCCCGGCTCTGCCGGGCGGTCCCCAACGCTTCGCCCTCCGAACCTCCGCGCTGCTCCGCGGGCCGCGGCCCCTCTCCGGGACCGGGAGCGGCAGAGCCGGGCTCTGCGGGCAGCCACCTCCGCCTCAGGCCCGCCTGACCCGTCCCTGCCTCCCAGCAACACACGATCGCGTTTCTAAAGTGCTTTCCCCCCCTCTTTTTTTTATTTATTTTTTTTCCTTTTAACTAGAGTTGCGCCTTTTCAAAATAAATAAATAATAAGCCTCAACTTTTCTAAGCAGCCGAAATCGAAATAAACCTCAGCAGCCGAAGGAGGTTTTTAGTTCGAAAGAAACTTGTGCCGGTGCACAAGGACTTTTCCCGACTTTCTCTTTGTCAGCGAGGTGCCAGCTCGGAGCAGAGAGGCCGGGGCGCGTTACTCGCGGTCGGTGTCTTTAGGAAGCGTTTTCCCAAGGCATAAAAAAAAATATTAAAATAAGATAAAGGAGGTGGAAACCAGCTCCAGCCCCTCTCCGACCTGGATGCCGTTCCTGCCATCCTTTTCGCCCACACCAAATCGTGAAAGCTCCGGCCCTAAATGCCTCGAAGGTTTCTCTCCCTGCGCTTTCCAGCTCGGTTCTCCCGGGCCGTGAGTGCCCGGGAACACCTTGGCAAAATTACTTTGCCGAGTCTCCGCATGGCGAGGAAGAGGATGAAAGGGTTATCAGGTAGGAGGCGAAAGAGGAGAGCAATTCCTCTCGGATTTGGTTGTTTTTTTGTTTGGTTTTTTTTTTCCCCTAATTTTTAAAGTCCAGCTTGAGGTCAGGAGATAACTACAGGCCAAAGGAATAGGCCGGGGAAAAATCATGTACCCAGCGAAATCGCGGTGGAGCCCCGCGCCTGCCCGCGGAGAGACCGCGGGGAACGAGG
Source organism: Cyanoderma ruficeps (assembly GCA_008694505.1). Classification (NCBI taxonomy): domain Eukaryota; kingdom Metazoa; phylum Chordata; class Aves; order Passeriformes; family Timaliidae; genus Cyanoderma; species Cyanoderma ruficeps. The sequence goes on along the minus strand of VZDJ01007753.1, from coordinate 48,469,803 downwards.
CTCGGGGGGCTCGGGAGGCGATGGGGAGAGCCCCCGGCTTCCCGGTTCGGCCCTTCCCCTTCTCATCCCGCAGCTCCCGGTCCCTGCCCAGCACCGACCCGGAGCCGCCGGCTGTCCCCGACCCGGGGCCGCCACCGCTCGGCCCGGCCCGGCCTCTCCCGGGAGCCGCCTGCTCCCCTCCGCAGCACGCGGGCAATTAAAAAATAATAATCATCATAATTAAAAATATATAAATATATAATTTTAATTCCTCTCTCCCTGGCATTCCTGGCCGCCCAGCGATGCCCCCGAGGAAGGATGGAGCCAGCGGGTCGGACTTACCTGCGAGCCTCGGCGGAGCCGCGGGCAGGGCTGGGGGGCGAAGGGGGAAACCTGCTCCCGGATCCTCGCCAAAATCAGAGCTGGGGCTGAGCTGGGAGAGAAAGCACAAAGCGGGAGGTTAGAGAGCTCTCGCCGCATGCACATGCCCACGACATCGGGGGAAAGGGGGAGGGGGGGGGCGGAGGGGGGGTGGAGAGAAAAAAAAATGTTTGAAAAAGGAGAATAAATGGGGGAAAAAAAGGGGAGGGGACGGTGCAGGAGAAGGACGCGGGGATGCTCGGGGGTCTGGGCTCGGTACATACAGAGCTGGCCGGTGCCGGAGCTGGTCAAAGTGATTTTATTTTTAATAATAGTGGCAGGGTGCGTTGGAGCTGAAGGTCTCTACCTCTCTCGGGGAGCTTTGCTGAGAAAGCGCCTCTCTGGCAACTTTTTGACGCAAACTCTCCAACCAATGGCAGGGAGAGAGTGATTGACACATCTAAGCCAGGGGGAAAATAATAAAAACACACACAGGGGGAGGAAAAAACAGGCCGCTGCTGTACCGGGGGGGACAATCCAGAGAGAAATAACAGCCGCCGAAATGACACCAGAATATACATTAAAAGAACCTGCTCGGTTTAAAAATATACATTACGGAGCGGAGCGGATGAAGTCATTGTAGAAATTAAAGTGATGGACAGCGGGAGATGGAATTAGCGAATTGCCCGGGGAAGGCGAGGAAAGGGGGGTCAGCAAAAGGCTGGGGCTTGGCTCTGATAACAACAACAACAACAACAACAAAAGATATTTAATGTATAGAAGTCAATATTTGCGGAGGGGGGGACACGGAGCCTACCAGGAGCACGGGGTTGAGCCGAGCGGAGGGAGGTGGGTGAGAGGAAACCCGCGGGGGCCGAGGGGAGAATCCCCCCAGCCCCGGGTCCCCCCAGTCACACCCAATTCCACCTCTCGGGGGGCCAAGTCAGCCTTGGAAAAGGGGCAATTGGATCACCCGAGGGACGACATGGATGCGTTTGAAATTATATTTTTTTAAAGATAAGCGGGGGTGAGGGTGTAGAATGGGACGGAGCGGCGTCGCGTCGAATCTGCAAATAGGGACGTGCACACGTTTTTAATGGGAATGATTTGGGAACAGTGATGGGGCTGAGGGTGAGGAAGGCCCGGGGGGTTCCCGCTGTCGGGCACAGCCCGGCCTGGAGCACCCGAGCCGGGCACCGGGATGTTCCTTTCGCACCTCCCCGTCCTCGCTCAACTTCTCCCGGCTCCCGGCACCCCGAAAATGCAGCTCTGCCAAAAAAACAGGAGGACGGAGGCGGCTGAGGTGGGAGGGAGGGAGCGCTCACACACTTTCCTCACTTGTGACAATGAGGGGGGGAAAAAAAAATCTGCAGCGGCTCGATCATTTTAACGGGGTGACCTATGTTAATGAAGTTATAGCAATTAATTCTCCTCTTTGTGGCTCTCTCCGAGCCTGGCTGTGTTGCGATCCGGCGTGGTTGTTGCTTGGACTTTAGCGCCGGAGGTTTTGCAGGAGCAGGTTTGGGATGCTCGGGGCTGGGCTGGGCGGATGGGTGGTGTGGCTTAGTTTTGGGTTGGGTGGTGGCTTTTTTTTTTTGGGTTTTCTTTTTTTTTTTCCTTTTTTTTTAATACTTTCCTCCCAGAAAGGAGGAGGAAGGAGGCGGCAAAAGGCAAGGAGGGAGGGGAAATAAAACAAACAAACAAACAAACAAAATATCCCCTCGCCCAGAAGCGACGCAGCCCTGCCCGCCGGAGCCGCTCCCACTTTGGGCGTTGGGTTGTATTTGGGTTTTTAGTTCGGATTTTTTCCCCTTTTTTTCATTTTTTTTCTTTCACGAGGCGACTTGGTGAAAAGTTGGTACCCGGGGCACCCCCGGCCGGTGCCCGCTGGCCCCGCGGGACCCCCGGCCCCTGCCCTTCTTGGAGTTGTGCTCTGATTTATTTTTCTCTCTCAGACCCACGAGATCCTTTTGTGGGGACTTTTTTTTCTTTTTGCGGGTTTGTTTGTCTAGTTGAGGGTTGGGTTTTTTTCCTATGGCGGGGAGGGGATGGGGGTGAGGGAGGGGCAGCTGCAGCCGCCATCCCTTTGCAGCATCCCCCCTCTTCTCTCAACCCTCGCCCCCGAGATCCGCGCCGGGCAAATCCTTCCCTCACCTCCCCTGATGTCGGCACGGCCACGCCACCCCTCAGCCTCTCCTTCAGCAGAGCAACCAGGAATAAATATCCCGATGGAACCCTTCCCCCCCCTTCCCCCTTCCGCCCCCTCCGCCCCCTCCGCCTTTGCCATCGTCTCCCGCCCCCACATATTATTTAATAACCTTAATCCACCTCGGAAGAATGAGAGAGATAATTCGTTCCCGTGTATCCTGACCGGGAGGGTATTTTCGAAATCGATTAAAAAAATAAAGGGGGGGGAAAAAAATAAAATTTTAAAAAAAGAAAGAAAGAAAAAAAAAAATAAAAGGGGGTGTCTAGGGGCTGGAGGCAGCCGGGCTGTGGCAGAGCAAGGCTGAGCAAGGCAGAGGAATAAAATTCAGTGCCTGAAGACAGAATGTGGGAGAGCGGGATGGGAAGCTGAGCCCAGCCCGGCTGGCAGCCCTGCCTGCAGCTGCCTGGCCCTGGGCAGAGCTGCTGCCCTGCCCGCAGCAGGAGCATCCCGGCCTCTCCCTCTGCCCCCTCCAGCCCCACGAGTTGGGAATAATTCCCGCGGCCAATAAAACAAGTGGCAGAGATGGACAGCGTTACTTAAATAAACAAGGGTCTCTTTAAAATTCTCATCCACTTCAGATGTCTAAAGTAAGATTGTGATGATTTTGTCACGGTTTGGTAAATTTACCCCTTTAAGAGGCTTTCATAAATCCCAGAACACACCTTCAGCCAGATTTGAATATAGATTTAGGTTTTAAAACCCAGAAGCTGGGAACACCGCTTTATCAAAGAGAATTTCCCTTTAGCTTAGCGATGTGTCGGAATGGCTCTTGCAAAGATTGGATCTGAGAGGGGGAAAAAGGGGGAACCTCCTTTCCTGGAGCAATCCTGCACACACTTTGCAGCTGCCTCTGCCTTCAACCTTCTGCAGCTCGGAGAAAAGTTACCAAAAAAAAAAAAAAATTGATAATCATTGTCGCAGCTGTAGGATCTCGATTTTTTTTTAAAAAAAAACCTATTATTTTTTACTGATTTTTTTTTTTTAAACTTTCCCATCTCTTCTGGTCCGTTTGGAAAGCGTTGCAGAGCAGGTACGGTCCCAGAGATCCAGACTAGCCGGGGCTAACGGGGAGTGAGTGGAGACGCGTGATTTTCTGAGAACTTTGTGCCTCAGACAACCAAAATCTGCTTCTGGGATGAAAAGAAAACTGTAACTTCTGCTTCTCAGTAAGTTCTCCAACTTCCCGGCGCCAGTCGGGTTGCAAAGCCGTTTTCTCTCTCTGCGCAGCTTGTCTCTCTCTTCTCTCCTTTTCTCCTTCACCTTCTTCTCTACTTCTCCTCCTGATTGAATTTCCCACTCTCCCGACTATCGCGATCGCTCCGGGATTTATCGCCGCGTCTGTCGCTCCCAGGGCTGAGCTGCTGCCCGCGGTTATGATGACCAAGAGTGGGGTGGGGGGCGGAGGAAAATAAGAAATCATTGACTCAGCTCGGGTGAAAGTTAAGGAAACAAGCGGGGAGGAACGGGAAAAAAAACCACCAAAACCACCCCAAAATGAAGCGGTTTATAATTTGTCATCTCTGTATCTCGGATGGGCTCCGGAAAGCGATGCAGGCTACGCGCTTTTAAGCTTTTCCCTCATCGGATTTGTGTCGAGTTAAAATATTCCGCACTTTCCTTGAAGTTTATCTGCAATTCAAGTGCCGGTTGGAGTTTATTTTAGTTTAGGGTGGGTTTGTTTTTGGGGGTTTTTTTGTGTTTTTGTGGTTTTGGGGTGGTGGGTTTTATTAAGTTCTGAGCTTCCCCCTCACCCCAAAAAACGGAGATTTCTTGGGGTGCGAAGCCAGAGGCGTTGGTAGAGCTGTGTCACTTCGAGAAAGGGTCGGATTCGTTTTAAAATGCCGGAATGGTTAAAAAATAAATAAAAATAAATTCCCCTCCTTTTCCAAGCGTCTGGGAGGGGGATGGCAGAGCCGTCACCTCTTTTGGGGAAGGGAAAAAAATTTAAAAAATAAGAAAAAAAAGGAAAAATATGTATATGAAGGCAGCATCTTTGCCTAGATGAACCCAAGTTTCCTAATTGGGATGGAGGTGCAGGGGAAGGAGAGGAGGGGATGCTGGAGGCATTTCGGGGCCATCCTAAAAACATCACCCCGCGAGCAACGAAGGTGAACTCAGGGCTCGCACCTGAGGGAACTTCTCGTGGGCAACGAGGCGGGGCTGAAATACCCCCCTTCTAAAAAAAACCCAAAAAAACCCCCAACAAACCACCCAAAAAACTGAAAGAGAAACAAACGCTGGGTGTTAAATAAATAAAGCAGCGTTTGGGGGAGGCTGCCCGGGGGGCGTGGGGCTGTGGCCGTGTGCGAGGGCTGAGGGTGGGGGGTGTGTGCTGATGAAAAGCCGCTGATGCTGCCCCGGTTTACATAATTTTTTTCCCCCCCTCCGCCCCTCTCCAGGCCGTGAAGTTACCTTGATGAGCAGCTCGCTGCAGCAATCAGATTATAGCTCCCAACCCAGATATTAAAATCACAGTTACAGTCCCGCGTGTTGGCAAACTTGGGAGAAATCAAGGGGGGGGAAGGGAGAGAAAGAG
>VZDJ01007753.1:48426462-48454452 GCA_008694505.1 Cyanoderma ruficeps | reverse complement strand
ACCCAAAAAAAAACCCCAAAACAAAAACAAAAAAAACCCAGACAAAAACCCCCAACTAACCAACTAAACAGAAAACCCCCCAAACCAAAAGAAAATCAGGAGATCTTTTGATTAACTGAATATTCACAGGAACACAGCTATGTTAAACACCAGGCAGGTTTTTCCTAACGCAGCATCCTGATGCTCACCCCTAAATCCACAGGTACATCCCTTTTGGTCATCCTTCTGTGTGGGTGAGAGAAGTGGCTTGTGGGGCACGAATTTCCACCTCGGAAATTAGGGAATGCCCTCATTTGATGGCAGCAGGGAGCAGGGGAGGCAAGTGGAGGCCAGCAGCAGTGGGGTTTGGGCAGGGACGTTCACGTCCCCTCCAAGGCAAACGTGACTGAGACAAGGACACAGCAATCCCGACGGTCCCTCAGCCCTTTTCCCGCGTGACAAAGCCAGGGGTGACTCCAATGTGATCCGTGCCTGTTCCGCTTGCCAGGGAGCCAGATGCTGCTGCTTGGAAAACCCTCGTCCACAGCTTGAGCTGGGCTCCTGTGATTGCTGTCCAAGGAGTGGTGGCATGGTGGGTTGGGATGACCGGGATCCCATCTTCCCACCATGGTCTCTCCCTCTCCTGACAAGTTAAAGCCATAAAAACCAAAATAAAGCCGTCAAATAGAGATTTTATGCCTCCCCTCGTTGCAATTAAACGTCTTAAAAGCACAATAAAACCCATTTTAACAGATTGAAAACAATACTGCAGAATTACAGCATTGGAAGCCACCCCTACAAACCCCAAACCTCTGTGTTTGTCCTTCTGATGGCTGAACATCGAGATGAAGCAAATCCTTTCTTTCTGGTGACAGCAGCTAGGACATGAGCAGCTGTGTTAATTAATCAGTTCATGTCATAAAGCCATCCTCAGGTTGGCTCTAAGGGGCGAGCGGGAGCCCCTGCTCATCACACCCCACTCAGTGAGACCACACTGAGAATAACTCCAGCGCTTGAAATTGCTGGAAAACCTTTTCAGAGTAGTTCGACTTCGTGCATCCTTAACCAGAATTCCCTGATTTCGGCCCGTGTGAAGTGACTTTTGGGCACCATTGGGATCCTGGCAACACGAAACTGAGTTTGAGTGTAAATTTAACAACTCTTTCAAAGCAAAGCTCCGGCTCTGTTTGGAAGGGGGTTGTGTTTGGCACACCAGGTCCAATTTGGCAGCAAATTTGGAATACACAGCCCAGACAGGTGGATCAGGCTCTCGGGGCCCACAGCTGCTCTTCCATCACCTCCCATGTCATTTTTCCAGCAATGGAGAGCTCACCTATTCCTCTGGCTGACACATCCTGCCTTGCTCAGCCCTGGGTTTATTTTTAAGTTGAGCTGTACTCGCTGGGTGCTTGAGGAAAGGAAAGGAAAGGAAAGGAAAGGAAAGGAAAGGAAAGGAAAGGAAAGGAAAGGAAAGGAAAGGAAAGGAAAGGAAAGGAAAGAAAAGGAAAGGAAAGGAAAGGAAAGGAAAGGAAAGGAAAGGAAAGGAAAGGAAAGGAAAGGAAAGGAAAGGAAAGGAAAGGAAAGGAAAGGAAAGGAAAGGAAAGGAAAGGAAAGGAAAGGAAAGGAAAGGATGAAGTTTCCTTGTGAGCAAGACAAGCTTAATTCCACTTAAAACCTTTTCCAAGACAGAACTGAAACTAAAGCACAGCATAAGGTAAAGTTACTGCATTCGTTAGAATTTCCTATTGTTGGGCTGCTACCTGCACATCCAGCCCAGCAGCTTTCCAAGCAATCCAGTGTTTCCTGATTTTGCATAAACCCAGATTTATGGGTTTAAACACAGATTTATGGATCCTTCTCTGTCATTATTTCCCTTGGTCTGATCATTGTTCAGCTCTGACTGTGCCTTTTGACATGCTGAGCTCGTGGAAATGGCCAGTGTTGAACCCGACCTGTTGCCCATCTCCGTGCTGTAGACTAAGGGGAAAAAAAGGAAGGACAGTAAAACTCCAGCTGATTTAGGAGGGTTTGGAGTCTTTAAATGGAAGGGAGTGGTGAAACTCCCACTCTTTTCATCTGGAGGAAGTGCAGAGGTGGCTGTAAGAGGGAACAGTGCTCATTTGTCAACTCTCTCTGCTTTGGAGGCAGCAAGTGCTCCTTGTCAGGCTGATTTCTTTGGTACTTCAAGGTTCTGTTCCCTGGGTTGTGAGGGGTTTTTTTTGGGTCCCCTAAGCCACTCTGGACTGAGAAACTGCCTGGATTTATGGTGTTGTATTACACCAACGCCCCTCTACATTCTATTTTTGTGGTAGATTTCAGTACCTCATACCCCTGGCTAGTGAGGCAAAACCATGAAGGATGGGAGCTATGGCCTGGAGGGGGAATGCTGCACCAGGCACAGCTTTTCCATCCATATTTATTTACGATCAGACGTGGGGTGGGAGTGCTACATTTAAAAGGAAATGGTTTGTGCTTTTAATAAGGCCCTTCACTTACAGCTATTCTGATCTAACTCTTTCATTACCCACTGCTCTTTCCTTACAGTGTTGTGGCTTTATGGTCTGCTGGCTCACAGGCACGCGTCTTCTTCATTACTTAAAAAAACCTGATTGCTTTACAGCGATCTCTCCGCGGGTACGAAACGAATGTTGCTTCCATTTGCTTTCATATTCCTATATATAAAACACAAAAGCCTCGCTGTTATTAATTTAATATGGAGAGCCTCTTAAAATGGCCCAAGCATCATCTGTTTTATTAGTGCCTGCTTGATAAAGCCTCCACATCCTACAGTTAAGTTTGCTTCTGAGGATAAGGCTTCACAATGTGCGCTGAGATTTTGATAAAATCTCATCAAAGCCTGCTAAAAGATCCTTATCTATTTTGATTGGCTTGATTACATTGATTAATGAAACACTGGAGGATTTCATGTGATGGGATTAAATAATGCAATTAGTTTTAATAATTTCTCCAAAAAAAAAAATGGAATTAGGTGGGAACAAAAGGGAGAAAAAGAGAGCGATGTTCTGCGCACTGTGTTCACGATAAGTCCTAATTCTTTGCTCTGCCCCTTGGAACAGTGGCATTTCACAGATCTCAGATGTAGGAACGCTCAGGAGGAAATAAAAGTGGGGAGGTTAATGTTGGGGTGAATCTTAACTCCCCAGGGTTTTGCAGGCTGGCTCTGGTGCCAGGGTTAGGAAGGAGCTGTTGGCACAATGAGGGTGTTGGTTTCCTGCATTGGCCTCCTCCTTGTTCATCTCTGGTTGTTTACTGGAGAAATGGGTGAGAAGAAAACATGTATAATTTTAGTGGGTTAAGAATATTCAAGAACCCGCAGCAAAAAGCTGAGCTTCTGCATAGAGGATCTACAGGGGAGCTGGAGAGGGACTTTGGGCAAGGGCGTGGAGTGACAGGACACAGAGGAATGGCTTCAAACTGCCTGAGGGCAGGAATGGATGGGAATTTGTAGGATTTTGGGAAGAAATTCCTGGCTGTGAGGGTGATGAGGCCCTGGCACAGGGTGCCCAGAGAAGCTGTGGATGCCCCTGGATCCCTGGAAGTGTCCAAGGCCAGGTTGGACAGGGCTTGGAGCAGCCTGGGATAGTGGAAAGTGTCCCTGCCCATGGCAGGAGGTTGGAATGGGATAATCCTGAAGGTCCATTCCATGATTCTGTGATGGTGGGTGGTAACTCCTCAGCCATGCCAGTGTTTGCACAGACACACTTTGTTATCAAGAGGGTGAAACAGTTCAGCCCGAGGTGCCCACGACAGCCAGCCTTTAGTTCCCAGGGCAAGGGATGGGGAGAGGAGGTGACAATTTAGAAAATGTCCTTTATCATGTCCTGCCTGGGGACAGTGCCCAGCTCCTCTGCGTTCACTGCGCTGGAGGTCGAGAGCCAGTCTGAATTCCTCATCATTGTCTGGAACTTAAATGTTGCTGATGTTTAGGGAATAGAATCTCATGATGGTTTAGGTTAGAAGAACCCTCTGAGATCTTCAAGTCCAACCATCCTCCCAGCAGTGCCAAGGCCACGCTAACCTGTGTCCCCAGGTGTCCCATCCACACCTCTTCCATAAATCCCTCCAGGGATGGGGACTCCAGCACTGCCCTGGGCAGCCTTTTCCAATACTTGACAACCCTTCTGGTGAAGAAATTTTTCTTAATATCCAAATTAAACCTCCCCTGGCACACCCTGAGGTGATTTCCTCTTACCCTGTCCCTGTTCCCCAGGAGCAGAGCCCGATTCCCTCTGGCTGTCCCCTCCTGTCAGGGAGTTGTGCAGAGCCACAAGGTCCCCCCTGAGCCTCCTTTTCTCCAGGCTGAGCCCCTTTCCCAGCTCCCTCAGCCTCTCCTGGTGCTCCAGAGCCTTCCCCAGCTGCGTTCCCTTCTCTAGACAAACTCCCCTCAGGATCTTTATTGTTGTGAGAGGCCCAAAACTGCCCCCAGGACTGGAGGTGCCCCAGCAGAGCCCAGCACAGGGGACAATCCCTGCCCTGCTCCCTCTGAGGCCACTCTGTTGCTGACACAAGCCAGGACAGCCCCAAGCGTTCCCACAGGAGGTGGAATCAGGGCTCCCCTTGCTTTGTTCCCCGTTTCCCTGGCTGTACAGTGGCCTGGCTGATTTTGCCTGGCGTTTAAGGGTTCAGAGTTGTCAAACTGCCTTTGGTGATGCATCCTGGAGATCCCGTGGGCCGGTGGCAGCCCAAATGCAGAGTGTCATTGCTGGGGTTTTACCGGCGTTTCCCACACCTAGAATATCAATCCTAATTGCCATTTATTTTTCTTCTCATCTGGCTGTATCTCTACATCTTGTTTACTGTCACTCTGCACTAAGCTGTTACTTCAAAGCGTTTGCCTTGAATAATCACAATCAGTAAACCGCATAACAGCTTTGTTAAATACACCGCCTCTTCCCTCACAGTGTCATTCCTGGGAAGAAAAGACAAGCAGGAGCTGTGCATGTTGAATCCAGATCTGATTTCAGAGATAGCAGGCAGCTAAATTGTGTACACTCTGTGTTTAGAGAAGTTTGGGAGTACGTTTTTTTCATTTGGGCTGGGAAGCACGTCCTGAGTGAACCAGTGCCTGAATCCTGGCACCAGGAGATACGAAAAAACCTCACGATCCCTAAACAGGAGAGTGAAAATGATGTGAGATTTCTTTTCATAAGCAAAAGTTCTCTTAGCATGTTAAAAGTTGGTTCTGTGCTGCAAAACCCACCACTTTGCAGACTGCTAGAACAGGCTGAGAGCAAACCCTGCAAGTGTCATCCCTTTAGGGCTGTCAACGGAGAAAAATATTCATCCCCTGAGGCTCTGTCACAGAGCAAACATATTAACTAGCAAAAATAAATCATATTCTTTCTAATAAAATATTCAATTGCTTGTTTGTTCTAACAAATACAAGAAATGGAGATTTAATCAAGGAAAACAAGACTTTCCATCAGACCATGAGGTATTCTTGGCTAGAAGTCTCCTAATATGCTTGAATAATTCTGGTAATAGTAAAACTGAGCCATCCAGAGAGGGCAGCTCTTATGCTGATTTAGAGTCGCAGCATTTGGGGAGACAAAAGAAATAGCCAAATTAGCTCCTCAAAATTATAATTTATGAAAGTTTTGCTAATGTCTCATCCAGGAGCCCGATGGAGACACGTTTCAGGTTTCTGCTCCGTTTATTCGTTTGGAAAAGCAGACGTGGTAATAAATTGGTCAGTAACCAGAGCAGAGAGAGGACTCAGCCTGGCTGGGAGTTCTCCTGATGATTGCTGTCTAGGAGAGCAATTTCCCTCCTGCCACATATCAGCGCTTCACGTTTTCCTCATCACACAGAATTCCTTTCATCCAGGCAGGCTAACACGGACTCTCAGACTGATAATTGGCACACACAGATACAAACCCCCTCTGTATTTCCCCCCCAAAAACCCCAATCCCCACGCCTTCCCCCTGCCAAACCCAGCATTGTTCCAACCTCTCGCTCAAACAGACTGGAAAGCCTCCACCAAAGTTTTCATGAATAACATTTCGGTTTTTGGAATCAATCCAGAGCCAGTTTGAAGATAATGGGAACACTGAGCACTAAATAACACACTGACAGAAGACATGACACCATGCTGGCAGAAGACATGTGTGCATGACTTTTATAGTAACCAGGGCACTCGTGGCTTGGGAGTCAGAGAACAGCAAAGGAAACCATCAGGAAAAAAAGAAAAGCCAGTTTTTTGTATCTCGTGGCTTTAGCTGGAGAACAACATGTGCATCACAGGAGAGAGCTGGTGTCCTTTGCAAAAAGCCTCTGTGCAGAAGCTGGAGATGGGTCTTTTGGTTATTTGCTGCTCAGAAGTCATGTGAAGATTCCTGGTCTAGATATTGAATAGGAAATTCTGCTAAAGGCATCAGCTCTGACAATTAACAATGATGGGTGGTGCACAAAGGCAATTGGTAGGCTTCAGAGTCACCACGTGATGGAAAGAGAACCTGACCCTCTCCATCTCTTCAAGTTATTTAGAATGTCTGATTTTTCCCCTATTTGCTAGTCTTTAATCTACAGTCCATGTGATTCTGCATGTCCCACTCCAAAGCCAGAGAATATCCAAGCCATCTTCCAAAGCGTTAGCTCAGCTGAAATTTCAAGTCAAGATAATTGTCCTGGAGAGGAAAAAAAAAAACAAAAAAAAAAAATTGAAGACTTATCCATAGTGTCTTCTGGAATCTGAATCTCAGCTGAGAAACTCTCAAGAGGAACACAAGACTTTAGAGAAAGCCATTCCCAAATCTGACATATTGGAGGTACTTTCAGACTAAGGAGTTCAGCTGAGGGCAGTGGCAGGTCAGAGATTGAGGTCATGTTCTTGAATTATGGCCTGGTCAGTGATTGCTTAATATTGAATTCATATGTAGGAGTTAAACAAGAGAAAAAAAAAGGAAAAATATCTCAGTTCTGCAGGAAAAACCCGAGGACTGTGGCCAGGCTTGAAGCTGGGCATTGCACAAACACTCGGATGGGTCTGGAAGGCTTTTCACCTTTCTAGGCCCACACTAAACCAAGGGAAGGGTCTTGTTTTTAAACACCCACGAGTCCTAAACTCTGCATGCTGCTCTAGGAGAGGTGCTTTGTGATGTCCACGGGCTCCTGGTGCCAACTGGGTTGTGGTGGGGTGGGCCATGAGGAAGGATTTTGTCCCACCGGTGTCCTTTCGCCGACACTGCGACGGTGAGGAGGGAGAACACTTCACCGTGGCGTGGAGCTGCTTTATCTTTTATTGCTTGTACAGGATCAAGCACTTTTCACTTCACCAGGAGATTATTTCTGTTTGAAGCCTTAACCATACACTGTAACGCTCAGATATAAAAAGGGCACGGAAGGCAAAGCATGGAGGAATTAAATTATATATTATATATGCGTGCAACCGAATGAACCTTGTGTGAGCCCCATGTTAGCTGTGAATATCTGTTCCACTTCATGAAAGCCCTTTCCTCTATTTATCACCATTTTCTAGCGATATCAGTGGGTGTTTGTGCACACTGTCTGGAAGAGGACTGAATTCTGCAGCGTTTTCCTCAGACAAAACCCCCAGCCAGGAGCAAAGGCTCTGATGACAGTCGAGAGAAACATCTCTATTCACAAGCACTCTTTACAGGTGATTGCTTATGTATTAGAGATGCAAATGAGGGTTTTGTTTCAAATGAGGTAAATCTAAGATTAAACTCCCATCGAAGAGTAAATGTTCCCTTTACCTTTCATGTGTAGTAGCTTGAAAGAGCCTACACAACAATAAATTGCATTACAGAAGCTCCCACTGACACGACCATATGTTAGCAGTCTCTGTTTTGAAGGGTTACAGCTCGGTTGTAAGAATTTGCTGTGGCCTGAGATTTGGCAGTCTCTGCCGGGTAGTTAGATTTTAAAACGGGGCTGCAGACGCATCCCAGTTCCTCACGAGCCATCCCAGAAAGGGCAGAGCAGGAAAGACCAAAGCAGGTTGAATTTGGCGCTTGCACAGGTAAGAGCGATGCGGTGAAGCGAAAACGTGTGTGGTGGTAACACCCAGTCCGAGCGCCTCTGCCCTTCAGGAAAATGTTAAAAAATGAGCTGAAAACCACAACGAGGGGAAGAGCTGCCTTCTGGCACTGCAGCCTCAGCAGGCTGCAGCTCCCGAGGCTGTGGGAAGAGGATGACCTGTGGAATTCGGGAACAGGATCAGCTTGCAATGCGAGCCCCCTGAAAAGGGGGGGTGAAAAGAGGAAGGCTCAAAGTTGAGGAGCAGACAGTTGTTGCTTGATGTTGAGGATTTTTTAACATAAGTCATGAGTCGTGCTGCCTTCCTGTTCTCAGTTCTTGGCTGCGAGGAAAATGGATGGACTTCCCATCAGGAGCAGCTCCCGTGGCTGCCCAGCTGTGCTGGGTGTCCACGGGGGAAGAAAGAACGGAGTAGAAGTTTATAATAAAACTGTTTAAAGAGAGAGAGGAGTGAGAAACATCTACCTCCCTCTTTACTGCATTTATATTCATTATGGGGTTTTAGTGGCTTTTTAGGGGACTGGGCTGTTGTTGATTTGAGATCAGGGAAGCTCAGCCCCTTCACAAACACACTGGGCTCCATGGCACAGGATGAATATCCACATCTGCAAAGTGGGAATCTGTGCCTTCTTCCAGCATAGCTGGAGGCACTCATGAAATCATGGAAGAGCCTTGAAGGGAGCTCAGGGTGCACCTGCTCCACCCTCTTACAGGTCATAGACTTCTGGAAGGTTTGAGTTGGAAGGGACATTAAAGACCATCTAATTCCTAGTCCCTTGTCATGGGGTACCTTCCACTATCCCAGGTTGCTCCAAAACCCATCCAGTCTGGCCTTGAACGTTTCCAGGGATGGGCCAACCCCAGCCTCCCTGGGCAACTTGTGCCAGGGCCTCCCCACCCTCACAGGGAAGAATTCCATCCCAATATCCCTTCTGAACCTACTCTCTGTCAGTTTAAAGCCACTCCTCCTTGTCCTGTCAATCAGTTTTGAATTTAGTTGGTGCTCTGGCAGGTATGGGTGAATATCAATATCAATATTGAGTGATTAAATATTGGAATAGTCTGCCCAGGGGAGGTGGTGGAGTCACCATCCCTGGATGTGTTTAAAAAAAGACTGGATGTGGCACTGGTTGCCATGATCTAGTTGAGGTCTTAGGGCTGGGTTGGACTCGATGATCTTGAAGGTCTCTTCCAACCCACACATTCTGTGATTCTGTGATATCTGGCAGGATGTGTTCTTTCTTGACAGCCTTCTGAAGATATCAGTTATCTTGGTCTTGTTCCTGCTTTTGGTCCAAAAAATCTGATTACTTGGTGCCATTTGGATATTCCTAGGTGGAAGATTTAAAAAACCTCACCAACCTTCAGGCATGCGGCCAAAGCAGCAGGTTTTGTTAGCAGAGAGTCCCAATAGACCACTTCAAACAAGGAACTGGAGAAAGATGTCTGTAAAACATGTTTCAGGCCCTGGATAGGCTGACTTATCCTTTGGATGTGCACCTTCCTGGCTGCTGACTTCTCAGAGGATGCAGAGAGAACTTCGTGTGTCCTGCTTGGACGACTAAAAGTTGGTAGGATGGGTCCAAGTGTGAGCAAATCCTCTGAATCAGTCCGGGCAGGCTGTACAGAGACATGAGCTGAAACTTTTGTGGCTGCCTTTACCACAAACCCTGCTCTTCTCTGCTGAGCAGTCTCCTGAGTTGCTTTACAGGGACGGTGCAGCGTGCTGTATGAAAAGTAAAGAAATTAAATCGCGAGTGTTCCACTTGACCGAAAGGTCAAAGTCTCGGCGATTAAAACGCTTTGTTATTTTAAGATCGGGGAATGTCACATAACCATTATATATAAATGGCAAAGCTTCTGTGTGTGCTGACTGCTGAAGAGCCTTGCTCACTCTGTCCTTGGGGGTGCCAGATGAATCCTCTTTCCTGAGGCAGTTTCCCACGTTCCTAGAAACAGTTCTGCATGGATGGCAGGCAAAGCAACTCCTGCAGCCAGAGAGATTCAACACATTTGGTAGAATCACAGAATGGTTTGGGCTGGAAGGGACCTTAAAGGTCACCCAGTTCCAGCCCCCTTTCCTGGGCAGGGACACCGGCCACAGCCTCCCTTTTCCAGTTCTACGTGTGCAATGCTGGAATTCTTGCACTGCTGTTCCTGTAATGTTCGGTGCTGTTTCCTCTTATTTCCTCTAAGTTAAAAATACCAAAATTGATGTAAGATATGCGGGCTTTATAATGCAAATTTTTGTTCAGGAAATGCCCCATCCTTTCGGGTGGATGACCAGTGGATGGGGCCAAAGCAGCTGTCGTGCTTTAGGAATGGTGCTCCCCAATTCAGTGCCCCCACCCTCCAAATTACACCCTGCTCTCTCCTGCTCCCCCATTTTCCCTTCCTTCTCTCCACTGCAGTGGGATGAGGAGGAGAATCGGAGGCAAAAAAATAAAGATCACGGGTTGAGGTAAGAGCAATTTACTGGAAGTAGCAACGAGATAAGAAAACAAACTTTATCAGCAACAACCCTAACGACAGAGGGTACAAGAAAAGACAGGACTGACACAGAAACCCCTCAGATAACAAACAATACTGCACAGTTTCCACTGCCCCAAGAGAGAACCTGTTCTCCTTGCAAGAGAATCCCTGTCCCCTGGCCCCATCAACGAGTGAGGTGGTCCAGGATAACCCCTGGATCCTGGCCGTGCCCCTCCTGTCTACTGCCAAAAATTAACCCTGGCCTGGCCAGAACCAGGACAACAGCCAACCCAAGGCTGGCTCTGCCTTGATTTTGACTGGACTTTGCAGATCTGCCGAGCAGGGACTGAAATGTCTCTGACCCACACAGCGCTGGGATACAGCTGTGAGACATAAATAACTGCCCACAGAAAGCTGGGATGATATACTTAGCTTTTGCTTCTATCTTTCCACATCAGGGAAATAATAGGATGGGGTGTCAGTGGATTAATGAAGTATTTATTTTATTTGACAGTTTGCAAATATCGTTATACAAGTGGATCGTGCTGCTTTGGACTTTAGGTGGTGTTAGATTTGGCTTTAAATGATGAAGTCCAGGACACTGATGGATGAGAATGAGAAAAGGTCAGGAAGGTCACCTACAGTTAAAATAAATACCTTGAAGTTCAGATAATTCATAATCCTGGCCCTCAAATCCTGCCTGTTATAGAAATGTATTTAACAATAATACTGACCTGAAATAAACTCTTTGAATTAACTGCTTTTTTTCAAGTGTGTCAGACGGAGCTGGAAATTCAGGGAGGATGAGGTCTGAGGTCCCAACAGAACAGTCTCTCTCTGCTGGTATCCCCTCACACACCCTGGGATGTCTTCTTTTAATGATAAAATGCTTCTTTTGCAATTCTACATGCATTTCTTCTCCAATGGATTCTTGAAATTGAACTTAATCTTCTGCTGTGAAGAAGATATCGGAAGGGTCAAAGGAAAGAAGAGAAAAATTATATTTTCACATGCATTTTTTTTTCTTAATATGAATAAACACGTACAAAGCTTTATAGCCTGGCCAGAACAGAGCTGTGGGGAGATGCCGAACTCTCCTCCTTTCTCTCTGCATTCCCATCTCACTCTTCATTTTCCCTTCTGCTTAGGGGGAAGAGATGCAAAAAGAGCAATTTGTCCTTCGCATGCTGTTTTGAGAGTTGAGGGAGTGTCTTGACTCGCTCACGAAATGATGAATTATAGATTCATTGAGCAATAGGGCTGGAAGGTACTCTGAGACCTCCAGTGCTAGAAATTGCACCATCTCACCAGATAATCTGTTCCAGCGTGTCACCATCCATCTGTTAAGCAGAGGATCACAGCATCAGCTCTTGCCTTGGGCCCTCAGTGTTGGGCAGGCCAGGGCTGCTCTCTGCTGAACAGGACATTGGTGAACCTGCTTTGCTCCTTGCACACGGATTATTTCTATTTTGGCACTTGCGCAGGGCAGAGGCTCCTGGCCAGACCCCTGGTACTCACAGTTGACATAAACAGAGCACAGGAAATGTATGAGGGAGCCTTCTCCTTCCTCTTCCTCCTCCTGACGGTGCTCGGGAGATGTGGGTGGGATGTTTCAGCCTGAGGAGGAGCAGCTGAGGGAGCTGGGAAAGGAGCTGAGCCTGGAGAAAAGGAGCCTCAGGGGGAACCTTCTGGCTCTGCACAACTCCCTGGGTGCAGCCAGAGGGGATCAGGCTCTGCTCCCAGGGAACAAGGGACAGGAAGAGAGGGAACAGCCACAAGTTGTGCCAGGGGAGATTTAGATTGGACATGAAGGAAAATATCTTCACCAAAAAGGGTTGTCAGCTCCGACACAGGCTGCTCAGAACAGTCCCCATCCCTGGGGGGATTTAGAAGCCACGTGGATGTGGCACTTGGGGACATGAGTGAGGGTGGGGTGGCCTTGGCTGTGCAGCAGTTACACCCGGTGACCTGGGAGGTCTTTTCCAACCTAAATGGTTCCTTAATTCCATTGTCCTTGTCCTCTGTCGCCCTGAATTTTCTGCCTTCTGTCTTTGTGCTGTGGGTTCCCACAGAGTGGAATGTAAACCAGTGTGTAAAAATAGATATTTACATCCCTGTCCTCCGAGAGAAGAAATGATTGATGGTGATGTCCACCATCCAGGCTGAGGAGGTGGCCCCTGTGGTCAATTTATCTACAGCCACCAATCTCTGGACCTTGGTGGATGTAGATAAAATGGAGTCAGATTTTTGAAATAAACGGTCAGTTCCCTTCAACTGCTGCTGGTGTGGCCTCATCTTTCTGTCCCTAAAATTGGGACATCCCAGCCTCAGCTATCACAGTCCTCGATGTCTGAGACGTGGAGACAGGCAGGGAGCACCAGGAAACCTGTCCCCTGTTCTGTGTCACCTGCTGGGGCAGAAGCTGCCTTGGGGCTGCGTCACTTGGGAGGTTGGAGCTGTGGTTTGTGCTCCTTCTCCTCCGGCTGCACCTCATTGTTGGAGTCCAGGGCATCCCTTTGGATGACCTGGGACCTGAGAAAGGGAGTTCGGAGCTGGTCCAGGGGGGTTGGAGACTCATGACCCAAAGGAGCACAGATCTGCTTTATCTAGCGAGAAAATAAATGTATTTGCCCTGTACCCTGCCTGCCGTGGCGGTTCCACAATAGGACTGTTCAGAGCTCTGCAAGGAAAAGGCCCCTCCAGAAAAAGAGAATTTATCCTCCCTTATGGCCTCCCATCCCAATACACAACATTTTTCCAACACAGAACATGTGAGACCTCCCCCAGCTGCCTCTCCCCGTGCGGATTGTGCACTATTTATGCATTACACACACATGCTATTTAACGTACTTTTCATTTTTTTAAGAGCAGCCCAAGAATCTTTTGCTAACACAAATCTTATTTTCACATGTGGCTTTGTATAATGAATTTTTCAAAGATTTCCACACCTACTCTAAGTGAAATTATATCTTGAGGAAAGTATAGCTTGATTGTTTATTCTGAACCATGTTGAAGCTCCTGCCTTTCCTGTTTTAATCTAAATTGCTCTTTTGAATGTGTTTTATATTGGAATTTGGAAACAGATACAGTTCTTTTCTTTTCATTTGTTCTCCTTTTTTTTCAATTATTTTTTTTTTTTTAACACACAAGCTTGAATGCACATATATTATTATGGCTGTCTTTTTGCCATTTACAAAGGAAATACACACTCTGACAATATCGCGTGCACCAAATCAATGAAATATCCTGTGTTTTCTATTCATTAAGCCCCTAAAGCACTATGTGCAAATTCCCTCACTTTAATTACACACCTCAGGGATGTGCAGGCCAAAAAGGAGGCAGTCAGACAAAAAAGCCCGGTCTCTGCCAAAAGGAAAAAAAAAAAAAATTACTGGTAAACATTTATTTTCAGCGGGGAAATCTGCTATTAATTCATATAGTGACTTTCCCCAGCTGAAATAATGAGGAAAGCCAAGTGAACCAAATGTTCACAGTGAGCAAACATGAACAGTAGGAAGTCAGCCCATCTTGTATTTACATGTTTATTCCATCAGCCTTTGAAGAACGTTTTCACAATTCTTTTTCTTTTTTTTTTGTGTGTGGAGTGTCAACGTTTACTCACACTCCTGAGAGGGTGTGGGGGGGTGACTCGTTAACAGTGAAAGGAATTGCATCTGGAAAAGGTGCCCAGGTTCAGCCTGTCCCATCTGGGGGTTAAAATTGTAGTATAATAAAATAATAGAATGGTTTGGGTTGGAAGGGGCCTTCAAGATCATCCAGTTCCCACCCCCTGCCATGGGCAGGGACACTTCCCACTATCCAGGCTGCTCCAAGCCCCATCCAGCCTGGCCTTGGACACTTCCAGGGATCCAGGGGCAGCCACAGCTTCTCTGTGCCAGGGCCTCCCCACCCTCACAGGGAAGATTTCCTTCCCAGTATCCCATCCATCGCTGCCCTCTGCCAAAATGAAGCCATTCCTCCTTCTCCTGTCACTCCGTGCTCTTATCCCAAGTCCCTTTCCAGCTCTATTGTGGCACATTTGGGTACTGGAAGGGGCTCTCAGGCCTTCATCTCCTGCTAAAACACAGAGGGAGACTCCAAGGATCTCCAAGTCTGAGTGTGCCCATCTGAGCTGCAAATATTCCATCTGAGGAATATGTTTGGTCATGCACCAGGCTGGAGGCTTCTGGAGGTGCTGGGAGTACAGCACTTTTCCCCTTTCCTACTGAAAATGCTCCTGCCTCCAAATGTATTCCCTTTCTCTGCTGTGAGGACACTCCAGCAACCTTTATTTGGTTCCTTGGTCTGTAAAAGACTAAACCCAGACCTCACTTACACAAAAAAAAAAGAGCCTTATTTGCCAGTACAAGAGCGAGACACAAAATGCTGCACCCCATGTGTGCTTCAGCTCATCAATACTGACCAGCAAGGCCCCTGAAGCTTTACAAAAGGTGTGTGTGATGATCACAGCCTGTTATGAAAACAAGGAGGAAACAAAATTCATCATTATTTGGACTGTCACCTTCTTCAAGCAGGGAAAAAAAAAAAATCTTTTCTTTATTGGAGTGTGCTAATAAAATATCTTCTTGAGTTTTGTTCCTCTTGGAAACCCCCAAGTACGCCAGGCTGTTTTCCACAGCGTTTTGTGATATTGTATTCAGGCTGGGCAGAGATCCCTCAGATTGCAAAGGAAACCAGTCGTGTCCTCGTTTTAAATTGTATTTTTTAGTTTCACAGTGGCTCCTGACAGAGCTCTGGGTGCTCTGCACCACGGGCAGAACACTCTGAGGTTTGCAGGCTGATGTGGCTATTTACCCAGAGCTATTTATCCATTGGCATCCGTGAGTTTTGTTTAGGAAAGGGAGCATGTTCAGATATTTTTCAGGACCTGTGATTAGTAATTTGAAAGGTAGTAAAGCAAATAAAGCAAATTTCTTCACTTAATTTTTTTTGTTTGTTTGTTTGTTTTGGCAGGCTTGTAGGGTAGAGCAGAGAAAGTTTGTGCAAGTTCTCCTACAAAAAACTTAGGAATATCAGAGAATATTCTGGCAGATATAGCTCAGGTATCCACAGGTAAATGAGTCAAAAATCTCTTGCAGGCACTAAGGCAGAATAAGTTTAACTCTGACTGATGGTAAACAAATCTGTTTATGGGTTGGTGCCCGTGGAGATCCCAAGTATTAACAGCATTCCACTGAAGTGGCACATCTTAAAATGAAAATTTTTTGGATTCAAATGAAAACCATCAGAAAGGAAAAGATGCATCTGGGCAGAGATGTAGATGGGTGATGGTGTCTGGGCTGAAACTTCCTCGTGACGGGGTTTGAGATGATAGCAGGCTTTTTCTGCTATTACTGGGAGGTTTTTATCCCTTAACCCCAGTAAGTATAAGCTAGCATCACTTCTCGAGTATTGCTTTTTCGGAATTAGCATCTACCAAAGCCCTCCCTAAATAAATTTTTAGCAGATACATCATTTTTGTTAGAGATGAATAAATGAATAAAATGTATGCGCGGTCTCCCTCTTTCTCCTATTCTATAAGAAGAAGCAATGCCCTATTAATTTTGACAGACAACTTGGCATTAGCCACTTTAAAATCCAACATGGGATAAAGTTCTGCATTACTAGTCTTTCTACATTTTTGTCAAGAGATGAGCATTTTGCCAGATTTTTTTAATAATACGCCAAGAGCTTTGTCAGTCAGTTTGTTTAGCTCTGCGTGGTTATGCCAGTATTTTTTCAGCTCTCCTGCTGTGTGTGCCACTGCCCTTCACTGCTTTTCTAGCTCCTCCCCTGCAATTAGACAAAGTCAACACAGCAGAGTCAGGCTGAGCAGCCCCGAGGTACCTGCAGCTCTCAACCCTCCAGATCCACAGCCCGGACCAGCCAACGGGCTTTGCTTATTCACCGCATCACTACCTCAATTAGGACTCTTTTTTTTTTTTTTTTTTTGGTATCGTATCTCAGATATTTATCACGGGCACAACAGATGGAAGAGATAACCCTAAACACGCTTTAAGTCCTCACCTAAGCGGAAGGAAGCTGGAGGAGGGGGTGGGTGGGGAGAGAAATTATCCAGAAAGAAACAGGAGCAAATGCATGAGGCAGCTTGCAACCAGGAACCAGTTACCATGCCTACTGAAGCCTGTTCTAAAGAATGTGTTGGCTGACACACAGAACTCAATGAAAAGATGAAAAAAATGTGCAGGCAATACTAGTTTGGCAGGGATGGTGGGGAATCTGAGACAGAGCTGCTGGTATGGAAGGATCTCACTGCATGCAATTTGCAAACATGCCAATTCAATGGCATGTGATAGACACTAGATGGAATTTAAAGGTCTTGGGGTCTTAGAGAGCTGGAATCGCACAAGGAAACTGTGGGTATTAAAAACAGCAATCCTTTTCACCAAACCTTGTGCCTCAGATTTGAATTCAACACTGTCGAGAGAAATCCCTGCCATCTCTCCCGGGCATGCTGGAAAAATTGCCTGGATGTACCTTAATTCTGCTGTATCTTTACATCCCCGTAAACACACGGCACCAGCACTGCTGCACTTCCCGAGAAATTCCCAGGGCTTCCTTTGTGTGCGTGTGCATGTGTGTTCTGAAAGGGAACTGGCTGCCTAACAGGACTTAGACAGCAACTTCAGGCTGTTAACTTTTCTGGGATTTCCAAATTTTTCCTGGTGGGTGAGGAGAAAGGGCAGCCAGGCTGGGGAAGGGAGGAAGAATTACATGAGGGCTGAATTTTTTGAGGGGGGTGGTGCAGATGGTTGGGTTCAAGTGCTTCACCATGAGTCCACTCTTTCCTCCAAATAAAAAAATCTATACCAATTCCAGTGTGCCATTCATAAAAGTCCTTTATGTTTTGTAACACTGCTCATTAATTTCTTTTTATATTTAGTATATACATATGCGTGTGTGTGTGGTGTGTGTTTTATTTTATGGTGTATGATAAAGATTTTAAAAGTTAGGCACACGATTGAGACCTTGGAAAATATTTCTGTAGAAAGGGAGCAGAGTACTCATTTCTCAGTGTCTACTTGGTGGCTTTTTCAGCCCAGCCAAGATGTTGGCTTGGTCGAGGGCCAACTCCCAATTTCACAGATGGGATTTAGCAGCAATATTTTTGGGAGCCGTGGTGGTTGCAGGGGTTTAGGTCAGTCTGTTGCTGAGTAAGAGCCATACCACTATTTTTGGTTTGTGCTGGTTTGAAGTGGTAAAGCCATGCTTGCTTGGCTCTGACTTTGAACTGGTCCGTGTTCATCTGAGCTGAAATTTCGGGGCAGCCCTGTGGTCTGTGGTGTGGATGGATGTTCCTGCTTCACACAAAACAGAATTTCGCATCAGCTCTGCTGTCAGATCACACGGTGGGGAAAATTCCTGTGGCAGGAAGCCACATCCTCACCCCGACTCCTGCCATCATCATCAGGGCCCACCTGATGGGCCTGAGGGATTTCCTTACAGGGAGGTTTCTGCCATCCTCTCTGCAGTGATCCCCTTTCTGCAGGAGGAAGATGAATATCCCCAGTTAGGAGGTGTTGCCCTGAGTTTTCTGTCTTTTGTCTTTCTGTAGAACTTCTTCACGCAGCTTTCATGTAAATAATGTCTATTCTTAGAATGTTTACATACTTCTGTAAGAAAAAAAAAGATTGATGGTGATGTCCACCATCCAGGTTGAAGGAGTGGCTACCTGTGTAGCCAATCCCTTGACCTCTGTACATATCTATAAATACTGGAGTCAAATAAAATTAAATAGAGAGTTTTTTGCAGCAGCCATCTCCTGAGCTTCATTCCAGTGTTCCTGAAATTGGAACACGCCCAGCTTTGCCCCGCGACAAGGAGGTGCTCAGGCTGATGAGGAAAGTGCAGCTCAGGCTTCATGAACACCAGGTTGTCCAGTTTATGTATTCATCATGCCATCTTTTGAACCCAGATTCATGAACCTCTAACCACTTTTCCTTGCCTGTAAAAAGGGTATGTGATTCTCAGAGGCCAAGTGAGAGGTATGGTGTCTTTTGGAGACCAGAGAAGGGTCTCAAGCCTTTCCCAACTGGCAGGCATCCCCTCCCAGCCAAATTGGACAACTGTCCATGCAACAGCACAGCTAGTTTGGACCCCATTTCACTCTTCTTTTGCTGTAGGCAGCCAAAAATGCCTGATCTGGCCAGAGGATGCCATCATCAGAACTCTGTGTTTTGAAATGTGGGCACTGATGCATGGAAGGACTGTGTCTTAAGTTCTAGGCTTGGTGGAGTCAACTTTTCATGTTCCTCCCGTGGATGGGGAGACATGAGGTTGTCTGTGTGCTGCTAATGGCTGCAAACCTGGCATTTTGGGAGATTTTGGGAGAAAGAATCTTTATGCCTGTGTTAGGTTGGTGTTACTCGTTGGGAGAGTGGTATCTGGGTGGGAAGGGAGTCACAGATTTAAAAGTCGGAGGGACAACTGTTTTTGTTTAATCTGTCCTGCTATTTAATGCAGTCCAGAGTATTAATGTGTGTTTGGATTGGAAAATCTCACTTGGAAAAATGTCCCACAGTGGAGACACCACTGCAGCACTTGGCCATTTGCTCTGGTCATTAATTACTTCGCAATCTGAGCAACTTGGCTTAGTGGGAGATGTCCCTGCCTATGGCAGGGGGCTGGAATGAGATGGTCTTTAAGGTCCCTTCCAACCCAAACCATTCTGTGATATATTAATTTCTTCTTTTTGTCTCAATGGACCTTTCCCACCCCAGATCTTAAACTTGGTGCCTTTGAGAGCCTTGAGCTATTCAGGAGGAAATTCAGGGAGGCTAAAGCAGTTCAATGAGTCTAAATTCAGTTTTTTAGGTACTGGATCCCATTATCCATGTTTCAGCCAGGGCCCTGATGGTCTCACCTCTTGTCATCCTCAACGCCACCTAGCCAAGGAGCTTCTAATGATGACTGAAGTAAAAGCCATTTATTCCAAATTTCTTTAGGAGTTTCAGGTGGTCTGTGGAAGCACTTCAGCTGTGATGATAAGCTGTGTTTCACAGCCTTCTCCTTCCTCTGCTGGGTTTAAGGCATGACTCTGAGGTTGGTGGCTCCACACCCCACAGGGTGGACCTGCCACAACTTCAAAATTGACCTTTCAGCTGAAAACAGCTACGAGATGTGACAAACCTTGACACCTCAAGATGAGGGGTAGCTGGGTGGTCGAGGGTCTGGTCAAACATGTTCTCCCAGTGTGCTGAGGGGTCTGTGGGATGGCTGCCTCCAGCTGGAGAGCAGTGACCCAGCACAGCCCTTTACAGTGTTTGGCTGTTTATTGGAGAGCCTCATCTTCTTCAGATTATTAATTCTTCATAGCCCACTGTTAGGTAGAAATTGATTTCTTTTTTACAGATGGGGAATTCCCACCAGGGAAGTCGCAGGCTGTATGCACACTATCTAATTTGGGCACTAACTTAAGCCCCTGACGTAGTTATTGGGTAGAAGCAGAGACTTTCAGAGAACCTGAGGGAGGGAATGCTTCCCCCAGCTGCCAAGCAGCATCACGTGCTCCTGTCTTATGCATCCAATGAAAAGGACAAATCTTCTCCAGAAGTTGCTGATTTTTCCTAGACCACACCAGACAGGACTGGCACAGCCTAGACTGAAATATGTGCCAATTCTTTTGAGCCTAAGAGCAATGGATCTGTCTTCCTTTGGATTTATTTTCTACTAGTTTCAGGAGTGTCTTCTGTGATTGGGATCAGGTATTTTTTTAGCAGGTGTGTCTTCTCTGAAATGCCTAAATCACAGGGCGGGGCTGCTGGTAATACAGAGTATAAATAAAATGCAATGACAATCAACAGTGATTTGTCAGGAACAATTTCAAAACAGTGAGACAATTGTCCAAGGAAAATGCTGTAATGTGGATGTAATATTGCTAGCTAATGTCACCAGAAACAAGTTATCTGTAACCACTGTCAATAAACCACCACTGCAATTAACACTTGGATTCAATGATTTTGGAGGGGTTTTCCAACCTTTCCAGTTCTGTTAAAAGAAGATTGTGCTGTGTGGAGGCCTTCAGGAGTTTGCCCTCATTCTGTCAATGGAAGAAGGAATGGTTACAGGTCACACCAGCCTGGGGCGACTAGACCAGAGCAGAGGATCAGAATTGAAAAAATCTTGGTGAATTTGGAGCAGGGGAGACATGAAGGGAGAAGTGACAGGAGTGGTCAGACATCTCCAAAACTGTTGTGAGGGGGCTGAGTCTGTCCTCCATGTCCAAGGGGTTAGGGCAAGAAGGAAAGGGCACTGACTGAAGCCTTGAGGTTCAGTTTAGAGGTTAAGAAACACTTCCCATGAGGACAGACACAGCAGACTGCCTGGAGGGGCAGAGAAGGCTTTTAACAGCCTGAAAAATACAGGTGACCCTGCCCTGGGGCAGACAAATGCATGGGTGGCTTCTTGATGTCCTTTCCAGCCTTGTTTTTCTGTAGTTTCATCATATATTGGAAAATGATGTGGGTTTTGGATGTGCCTGCCCAGAAGCCTGCTCCATCCATCCCTTACATAAGGAAAAATGAACAGAATTCTTCAAATTCAGCCCATTATGCTTAAATGCTGCAAAATTTCACAGCAGGAGTTGCCTGCCAGTACTTGGGAGCAAGGGATGGAGGGTGTTGCATGGCCTATGCCTGTGCCTGGGCAGAGTAGTTGGAGCTTGCCTGGCTTTATTTTCTTTCTAGTCCACTTCTTGGCTAACCATGAAACACCTGACCCAGCCAGGTGAAGTCTGGCTCTATTTTAAACAAGAAATTGTGGCACAAAAAGAAAGACTTATCTGGGGTGTATTCAATTGTAAGCTTTGATGAAAAGGGATATTCTGATACAAATCTGTTTCAGTAGCAGAAAAAAAATCAGTACCAAAGGCAAAATGGTAGCAATTCCCTTTCCCTTTCATGCAAGCCCTGATCCTACACCTGGGGATGCTGATGTGGGGAACCAACCCAAGGTGAGAAGTGTGCATTAGATTAGATCTGGCTAGAAGAACACCACCATGGGGTGGATACATCTGGGACAGTTTTATTAGCATGAAAACGACCCTACAGGGGTTTTGGTGTCACGGAAGGGTATGAAACATCTGTGGCACCCCAGGTTTGAGGTGCCCAGAGGCCTCCCAGACCACACATCAAGAATAAGGAGCCACCAGCAGTTCTGCACTGAACAACTGCATGAAGTGTGGCCAGGGCTGGGAAAGAGAATCAATCTCTGGGAATTTTGGGGCATGTTTGGGAGAGATCGAGTCTTTGGTGGCCATCTTCTCCTTGCACCAAACTATTTGCTGTGACCAACACAACAATGTTCCTGTGGAACCAGTGGGACCAGGACAGTGACAATCTCACTTTGCTGGGCACTGGTGAGGCTGTACCTTGAATCCTATGTTTGGTTTCTGGCCCCAAAATGGTGTTGGAGTGTGTCCAGAGATGGGAATGGAGCTGGGGAAGGGTCTGGAGCACCAGGAGAGGCTGAGGGAGCTGGGAATGGGGCTCAGGCTGGAGAAAAGGAGGCTCAGGGGGGACCTTGTGGCTCTGCACAACTCCCTGACAGGAGGGGACAGCTGGAGGGGTTGGGCTCTGCTCCCAGGGAACAGGGACAGGACGAGAGAAAACCATCTCAGGTTGTACCAGGGGAGGTTTAGATTGGGCATTATATTAGGGGAGATTTCTTCAGGGAAAGGGTGCTCAGGCGCTGGAACAGGGTGTCCAGGGCAGTGGTGGAGTCGCCATTTCTGGAGGGATTTAAAAGCTGTGTGGACGTGACACTTGGGGACATGGTTAATGGTGTACTTGGCAGTGCTGGGTTAATGGTGGGACTCAATGATCTCACAGGCCTTTTCCAGCCTCAGTGATTCTATGAACTGTTTGCAGGCCAATGATGTGAACTGGGTTAGGGAGCCAATTTGGGAATAAACGTTGCAGGAACATTCAGGATTTTGAACCCAGATCCTTAAAAAAGCCTCATATGAATGGGGCAAGGCAGAAGGAAAGTCACAGGACTTCTTAAATTTGCACTGGCAGACAAATGTGACCCTGTGTTTAAGGCTCATGGATTGACTGGCTTGCCTGGTGAGTGCAGAGCCTGCCTGCGCTGTGGTGGCTGCCACCAGACACCCCTCTCTGTGTGTCATGGCAGCAAATGTCCCTGGAAATGGACATTTCCTTCCTTCTGACCACCTGGAGGATATGCAGCCACAAACACTGGCCAACCTTGGGAGCAGCTTCAAAGTGCCTCAGTCATTGCAGTGAATGTGAACGATGCCGTTGCCTTCAAAAAAATCAGGATCAGACCCAAAGCCACTGGCTTTAAAAGCGTTTGGGATAAAAAAAAAAAATTACAAATATACTTTGGGGAGAGGGTGGTGTCAAGAGGGCATTTTGAGTTAATTTCAGATTTGTTTTGGAGCCCACAGCTGGGTGAGAACACTCCTTTGTGGAGGAACTGTACTTGAATTAACCTGCGATCGTAGCAGCAGATGTAAAAGGGAGGCAAATGTATTAAACATCACTGTCTTGGACATCAGTTCTGAAACCTCCACTGATCACACTCCACTTCAAAGAGACCCTCTACCAGGGGCTTGGCTGGGAAGATAAAGCCCTGGCTATTTACCTTCTGACCTTGGTTCAAGACTAAATTGAGAATCTAAATGAAAGTAGTTTGGTGGTCTCAGCTCAATCCCTGGTAGACAGTTGTCCGTATCACAAAAGCGCCATCCCCAGTTTAACACAATTTGGCACGGCCCGTCCTCTCTGCTCAGGAGAGACCCTGGGCTAAATTAACACACAGACTAAATTACATCTCCCGTGCCATCGTGGAGATGGCAGTCTTCGGAATGGTGCCTTAGAATAGCAGCCTGTGTGGACGCTCTCCAAACTGGCTACTGGATAAAGAAATCTGCTCTCAGAGCCGCCACTTTCAAGCCCGTTGCTTAAGCCAAAAAAAAAACTCCCCGAAAATAAAAGCAAATCACAACACAGGCTTTTTAGGAACTCCTACTTAGAACAAGGATGATGATCTTGGAGAGATTAAAACACACTTTTTGAGGTTTTATTGAAAGAACTGAAATTTGACGGATGATTTTCTCTTATTAAAGCCCCTCATGAGCCGCAACCATAAATTGCCTCAATTAAATATATTTTAAAATTTTTATTATCTCTTACTAGAAAAGCCAAAAGAGGAGATGCTGCCATACAAATGTGCAAGGAGGCATTTGCTAAGCATACATACTCATCATTTACTCATATCTATCTAATCAATCAAATAGATTTAGCGCCTGATACCACAAACAGCCTCAGTCATGTTTAAATAGGAGCAATCAAAATATTTACATTAAAATACCTGTAAATATTGGTGGGACACGATTACCCCCTGTATGCTAATATAGGGTGGATATTTTGATACAGACAGCATGACATGAAATATCAGATTCAGAGCCCGCATGTGCCGTGTGCTGCGAGAGGCGCAGGAGCTCGAAGCAGAAAAAGCCCCACGAATCGATAACGAGGTCATTGCCACGAAGCCTGAACACAATGCAGGAGAACAATGTCACATCCTCAGTTTTACTCTGATTGTGGGATGCCTTCCGAGCGAGCTGAGGGGACAGATGGTGGAGCGGTTCCCATGCTCTGACTCCTGCTCACTTTCTGGCTCTTCCTCACTCTTTATGTCTGACTTCGCCTGCGTTGCTTAGGCTGGATCTCAGCGCTTTTCGGCGCTTCGGGGCAGGAAAAATTAATAATTATAATTGTTGCTATTAGAGAGTCTGGCTGGGCATTGGAAGTAGTCTGAAAACATCATTATAAGGTTCTTTATGCCTTTCAGCCTCCAAAAGCCTTATAAATGTTTCATTTTTTTTTTTTTTTACGGTGCCACTGGAAAGCCAGAGATATCACTGCACACGTGATGTGCCTGGGGAAACTGAGGCACGAGGCTGTATTTGTAATTACAAGTAAATTGCTCCACACATGGAGGCTGTGGCTCAGCCTTCTGCACTAGCAATTAGAAAATCCTTCTTTTTTTCCTCTTCCCAGAAATACCATGGAAATAAGAGGGGGAAAAAAATTCTTCAGTGGTACAAGTAGCAAGGCAGCTGCTGTACTTAATCTGACAGGGTCGGGATGGAATAAGGGAAGCTGGTAAAGGGCTGCAAATGAAGAGATGATACAAATTCGTCAGGTAGGAATAGAAAAAATGCAGGGGTTTGTTTGTTTGTTTGTTTGTTTTAAATTTTTACATCAGACCCAACGCACAACGTCCACATCATCTGGTCAGGTGTCACAAACCCTTACACCTGGAAGCAGTCTTTTTTGCACCAGGAATATTCAGAAGCCTTTAGCCTCTCAAAGGCATAATTGCTCCCAGGACTGGGATCCCAGCTTGTGACAGAAGCACTTCTCATGCCACTGGAAGAAAGGCCTCGCTCCAAATCCCACTGAAGGCGACAGGAGGGCTCTCATGCCAAGGCTTTGCAAAAGAGGCATGATGCATTATACACCTAATTTTCAAAACTGGGTGGCTTAAGTGCATCTCTGGGCCAGGCCGTTGCGATGGCAGAGTTGAATGCCCAGGAAGGATCGAAATGGCCACAAAAATGTAATTTCTGCGCGTGGGGTTAACTTTGCGTGGAGGGAGCGCTTTGTGCGGTTTATTTCGCTAAGAAATGGTTCCAGTGCACCCCCTCACTGGCCCCCCCATATGCTGTTCTAGGCTGGTGTGTCATAAAAATCCCCCCTCGTGCTTGCAAGAAACAGTGACCCCACGTAAACATATGCTCCCCAGACAGCCCCAGACTTTGCAGCATAATAAATGTGTTTGGGGAGAAGCTGTGCCCGGGGTTGGTGGGGAGGATGCTCAGCCCCGGGCAGGATTGGGTCTTTTTGTACACATGGTGCTTTCACTGACATCAGTGAGGGTTTGGAGCCTGAATCCAAAGACATACATGGGGCTGGCAGGAGGCCGGGGCAGGGGTCTAATCTCCCCTGACTGTGCATGTGAAACCGCTATTAATCTTAATGGGAGTGCCACACACTCATCAAGGGAAGAATAGATGAAAGGGAGAATCACAATAGATCATTAGATTAAGCAAATAAATATAAATGAATATTCGCTTGGCCTTTAAAAATATTTTCCTTGACGGGCACTGCAAATATTGGGAACGTTCTTGCAAATATAAAGCCCCTTTGGATCATCACCTTCCTCCTGTGAGTAAGTGAGGAGTAAGAGAGGGAAATAACACTCCTGCTCGTGTCTCTCTTGGGGCATTGAGGAAGACCCAGCTCTAAAGCTCTGAGAGCTTTTAACACACCACAGACAGAGATTTTAATTTCTTCCAATATCCTGTTTAAAAAGAAAATATTACATTCCTCTTTATGCCTTGCATAATTTTCCTTACAGAAAATGGAATGGCAGGATGCTTCCCCCAGTTTGTGTCACTGGGGCTGAGCCCTGTAGAAGGAGCAGGGCTGAAGAGAAGGAGGAGGAGGATGTGGAGGAGGCATGGGGAGGTCTGGATGCGGCCGAGAATCTCTCCTCCAAGGGGTTTTTATCCCTGCTCCTCTCCACAAAACTAGCCAAAAAAACCAGGGGGGACCCTCTGAGTGACCCCCATCATGGGCAAACTGAGAATTTCCTCTCAGTTATCAGTTCTCTGAAATACAAAATGGGAGGGGGGACCTCTGCCTTTGCTTTGGCTGCTCTGAAACCACATTGAGCACATAAATCAATACAGGAGGGGTTTTTCAACACCAAAGCGTGGCCTGGTCCTGTCTCTGCCTCTCTGGGATGGAAGCAGAAAGGAGCTGACTGCAGGCCTGGAGGGAATTGGGAATATTGTCCTGCGGGAACGTTGAATTTATTTGTTTCTAAATCCAGCAAAGAAGAGCAGGTCTTGTTTCCAACGCTGATAAGCAGAAAGCAGCACGCGGGTTTTATAAAATTTCCGTGTCCTTAAAACTCAGTGGAAGGGCAGAAGTCCTTTCCTAGCCTTTCACAGTGCCCCCTGATATTAAGAAGTTACCCACCATGGGCTGGCTCATATGGCCATTTTTTAAAAGCAGAAATCAATGAAGAACCCTGCCTAAAACCAATGGGATAATCTGCCACATTAATGTCGCTTTCGAGCTAACTCACAGCAGTCTAACAGGGCTTATTTCGTTTAAAGACAACAACGTTTTGGCCCAAGCAATGTTTGTGAGTCCTCCCCTTCCTTCTCATGTTATGGCACAGAACAAATACGCTCTTTACTGGCTCAGAGGAAAGAAAAGTTATGCAAAAAAATTTTAATGAATGAGAAGGCTTTCCTGTGAGCAACGTTTCCCCCTTTGGATCCTCTACGATGAAGTGCAACAACTCTCTGCTGTGAATCATTTTCGCCCGGTCTGCCATGTCTTCCAAATTATTTACTACGTGCAAAGTCAGCCAGAATTCAGAAGACATTTGGCTCGTTGTGACGTAAGGAGAGATGTGTGGGAACAAAAGGGCATTCCTTTATCCTGCAACCCAAAGCTCGGCGGCTTTGAAAGCTTCTCAAGTCTTCCACCAAACTCCTACCCCCTCTTTTCTTTTTCCTTCCTTCCTTTTTTTCTTTTTTTTCCCCCCCTCTCTTTTCTTCCTTCTTCTGAAAAGTAATTAATATAATCTCATCAGCGGCCCTTACGCAACTGCTCACCTCAGCTTCTCTCTCGGGGTGCCGAGGGTTGTCCGGGGAAGTCAGCAGAGCATCCCCGAAACACCGCGGCTCCCCCTGCCCCGGCCACGGCCCGGGAGGATGTTTTTAAAGGCGGATCAAGTTGTAAATGGCAGGGATTTCTTCCAGCGGCCCTTGTCGGGCTGGCAGACCCTGGATTTACGCCCGTCCTCACCGTCCTGCGTGGGGCTGGATCTTGGCGGCTGCCCTGAATAGGGCTTTTGCAAGGAGACGGGATTACTCACACGAGTAACAGCTTGTGGGGATTTGGCCTCCCCTTCCTGCTCGGAACTGCAGGATTTTTTTTTTTTTTAATTATTTTTTTAAGGATAATTAAAGCGCTGCTATAAGCACCGGCTATCTGGATGTGGCCTCTGGCGTTTTCCACATTGCACGGGTAAAATAATATGTCCCAGTTAATTTGAGGGGCGGGTTTGTGGCTGGTTTTGAGTGTCCCTAATGAGGCTAAGCAGAGAAAAAGAGAGGTGGTGGAAGAAGAAATTCAGGTTTCCTGTAGTCTCCTTTGGCCAGGATGACGTGGGGAATTCCCTCACCTTTTGGTATGGCATTAAAGGATGTGATAGGGAGCTGGCGTAATCCTTGTCAATAAATGCAGTAGTCAGCGAGCAAAATTGCCACGGTGCATGCAGAAGTTCAGCCTTCACTCACCATATGGAACAGCTGGGAAGAGTTTCAAAACTTTTCCTCCTTCCCTTCCTTCTCTGTGTTACAATTTTTCCTTTTTTTTTTCCATGCGCACAGAAAACAAAAGAAATAAAACAACCTGACAACTTCGCGCGTTGTCTTGTGACTACAAA
>VZDJ01007753.1:48396259-48425959 GCA_008694505.1 Cyanoderma ruficeps | reverse complement strand
AAAAAAAAAAAAAGAGAAAGAAAAAGAAAAAGCACAAGCCCCCAGAAACCTGGGGTTTCAGATAATTTTGCTTTCCCTTTAAAAATTTGAGGCAGGGGTTGGCGCTCCTCCAGCTGATGTAAAATGGGAGATATCTCTCTAATTTACTCCATGGAGAATCTGACCCTTTTCCGGCCACATTTTTTTTTTTTTTTTTGGGAGGGGGGGTGACTTTTGGAGTAGCAGTTACAAAGGACAGTTTCTGATTTCGGAGAGCCTAAGTCTGTTTAGGGAAAAGGGGCATAAGCTCCTCAGATATTTAGGCACTTTTAAAGACATTTCCCCTAAATCCTTACACTCGTAGGCACTCACTTTTGAAGGCTAAAGTGGCGGTGTGTTTTTAAAGCAATTTAGTTAAACCAGTGCAAAACTCTTTGTGGACATCATAAATCAATTTAAACCTGGCTTATACCGATTTAGCTTAGTTTAGCTACTAAGTGTCTTAAGCTAAATTGATAAGCCATTTTTAAACCCATTTAAGAATGTCTACACAGGGCTTTGTGCCAGTGAACTTAAATCAATTGAAAACCAATTTTAGCCGGTGCCATTTTGAGTGTGGACAAGATTAGGCATCTTGAATGGGAATGTGTGCTGATCCCATGTTTTTCCTTATAACACCTCTGATTCCCAGCACACGGGGCTGGGGCCGTGAGTGGCGTGACCAATTTTGTGCTGTGACTGTTGCGTGTGGTTTTGGCCGTGTCGTGATGGTGGCATTGATCTGCCTGGTGGCCACAATCGGAGGTTTTGGCTTTCTGCTTGGCAAAATGCTCATTGCAGCCCCTCCCTCTGTTGGGTTTTGGCTCTACAGGAGGATGCAGTGGGGTAGGTACTGTGCTGTAAGGCCATCCCAAGGGTCTCCTGGCAGATGGGTTTGCTGCTTGCTTGGGCTCTGTGGTGTTCCCCAGAGGCAGAACTGCCCGCACAAGGAGTTTGGTGGGCAGAAAGGAGCAGGTGTTTCCTTTGGAAAGGTAAAAGTGAGGATCTGGCCTCAAAAATGCCACCTTGGTGTGGAGGATCAAGAGTAGAAGACAACCCTTTGGACAGCTCAGCTCAGAGACAGAAACAAGAGTGTGCTGGGGTCAGCTTGGCCTGGCTGCTGCAGGTCTCCTCTGGTTTAAAGTATCCAAAATGATGAGAAGAGGGGTCTTTCTGTTCTCAGGTGAGCAGAACTGCTTGGGGATGCTTTCCCTAAGATGGTAGCAAAAACACCCATGGATACGGAAATACGGAACACAAAAGCTGTCTTAGAATCACAAGAGTTTTGTCATAGAATCACAAAATCACAGAGTGGTTTGGGTTGGAAGAGATCATTAAAATCATCCAGTTCCAGCCCTCTGCCATGGGCAGGGACACCTCCCACTATCCCAGGTTGCTCCAAATCCTGTCCAACCTGGCCTGGAACACTCCCAGGGATGAGGCAGCCACAGATTCTCTGGGCGCCCTGTGCTGGTGCAACCACGTCCTGCTGACATCTCACACGTGTGAGGTGATGACTGCAGACAGCAATGGGAAAGGTGTGACAGAACTTTGACACCACTCTCTCCATCTTTGTGTCCTGCATGGATCAGACAGGATGCAGCACATGCAGTGCAGGAGACAGATTCAGGGAGAAATGAACACAGATTTTAAGCTGGTGTGTGAGCTGAACTGCAGTGCCATGGCTCCAGCACTCAAATTTGGGCTTGCCCATAGACACCTCCCTGAGCTAAATCCAGCAGGACTGCTACTCTTAAAAATGAGCACTGAGTGTTCGGGCAGGGGAGGTGTCAATAAAAACCACAGTTGTTATCAGCCATATGCCTGAAGCCCTCTGGTTCAGCTTCTCTGGGGGTGAAAATTCAGTACAACTGAGGATGCTGAGGGTGAGGTGGCTTTGGGCAGTGTGGCTGTGGCCATGAGGACATTGGGTGAGAGGCTGTGCAGTGTGAGCAGCCGTGCCCATCCCATACATCTCTGACTCTATGCTGCTTTCAAGTGCTAAAAAAAGATTTTTAAATAAGACCTAATCAAAGACTTGGGTGGTTTTGTGCCTGTCACAAAATGTTTTGAGTTTTTTTTAATTTTTTAAAAAATTATTTCTAATGAAACAACCAATTTAAGAAAAATCTGGCAAATTCTGACCAAATTCCAATCAGATTTAAACTCATGAAAAGAATTACAGCTTGTCCTACACTGGCCTGTTTTGTTCACTGCAGGTGGTGCTTTCGTGTTGTAAACAGAGTCTGTCACGTTGTCATCATGTGTTCAGTTTCTGTGTAGGTATAAACCAGCTCATTGCCCAAATGAAGGTGAATAGAGACATTTCCAGTGTCTTTCATTAAAAAAAAAAAAATCCTACATGACAGATAAAATTGATGCGATATCCTACAATGTTTAACTTTTTTATCTTCCCATCAGAGGCAATTATATTCCTTCCCTCTTCTTAGCCTCGGCGTGACACTATGGCTGTGCCACTGTCCGTGCACACACGGTGGAGAGGAGCTGCCAGTCTCCCTTGTAATCTAACCACACACAAATTTCCAAGTGTTTTTCCGTGCCATTAATCTTAATATCGAGTGCCCTAATCTGTTTATAGCGCACAATACACGCTACCCCCTGATAAAAATCTTTTTTACATGTCTGGGCAAACAGCATGAATAAATAATGGCCAATTTCCATACTGCCAAGCGAAGAGCTACTGTAAGTTTATTTTTATTTCCAGCCTCGCTACATCCCTCGTCGGGTGGAGTCCCCTGGCCCCGGAGTGAAAGGGATCAAAGATAACATTCTTCTCTGTCTGGGTGTACTTTGTGGACCTGCCTCCCAACCAAGGGATGAAAGGAACTTGCTAAACTGTTGCCATTTTGCAACATCTGCTATAATTCCCCTAAATCCAGATTTGTCTGACACAGAGAGCTCCTGTTCTTACATCATTGCCATGTGACAGTATAACACCAGTCACATCAAGCTTGAGGATTCCAGCTCCGGGCGATGATAATATGAAGAAAACCTTTTTTTGCCTAGGGCAAAACACTTGTAGCAAAGTATTATTCATCTGGCCAATTTAAATCTTCTCTCAAAAAGGTACCCAGAAACATATGCAGCGTGCCTTTGTAAAAGGCTTGAGCTGCTCATAGGCAAATGACCTGAACCAAGAGTACAAAACCCAATGTCCTAATTAATTACTGCTAAGCAGCTCTGATACACAGAAAAGAAATGCTGGTACTAATCCTTAACCCTGTCCTACATTCTTAAAATAGCCAAAATATTGCTGACAGCTAGGAAAACAAAATTGCCTCTGATTTAAAGGTTTGGGACCCTGGCTTAAAAAGAAGACCAGAATAAAATATTTGAAAAGAGCGATTTTGGAAAAGTCCTGTTGCAGCACATAGCTTGGCTCTGTGGTGGCGTGGTCCCCTCTTTTGGGATGGAAATGGTGCCAGGAAAGCAAAGCCCGGCTAAAGCCTCTGTGTCTCCCCCCTTTGCTCTGCCCTGTGAGGTTCAGCTCCACAAGGTTGTGTTGTTTCTCCCGAGGAGCACACTTTGTCTGAGCCTCACCCTCAACTTCTAACAGGGCTAAAAAACCATTTTTTTGTTCTAAAAGAACATTGAAGTACATAAAAACGATGCCATTGGCACCCCACTTGCTGAAGCAGACCCTTGTAGCACTTTTTGGGACTTAATCCTTCAGTTTGAAGGGAATGATGTTGAAAATGAGGTTCAGCATCCAGTAATGACAGCCATGTTTTCTTACCAGGTTTTGGGGTATCACAGCTTGCTCTGGCAGTGGGAAAATCCACATTTTGATAGATTTGGTACATTACGTGTTTTCTGATGGAGTTGGTCACTGTTGGGCAGAAAAGTGGATGTTTTCTGTGTTGGGGGACAGGCAGGAAGGAATCCATTTTAGAAAAGAAACAGAACATCAGCTGAAGGGTTGTTGGCACCCAGTGCTGAATATAGGCTGCACCTTCCATGGCATTGAGATATAAATTTCTCATGAAGAGAAAGGAAAAATCTCTTTCTTAGGTGCATCCTCACTCTGAATCTCTCTGTATGTCTATTCCTGCAAACTGGGCTGTGATGCCACGGGTCATATGTGAAGTGACTTGGTTACTTCACATGAATCACCTGGTGAGCAAGAACTGGGCTCGGAATTTTTCCTCTGACAGCCAGGCCAGACCAGGAGACTCCACTGGGTTTACTGACTGGGGGGAAGCCCAAGATATTTTTCCGTGAGTGTTTTCCTCCTACCCATGCCCTCTCCCTGCAGGCTGTGGCTGTCATGAAAGCCCTGGCTAAAGCTCCTTGTCAATAAAGAGCTCCTTGTCAATAAGGTGGTGTCAGCAGCGCTTTGTCACTTTGCTGTTATGAACTGAATGTGTGAGTGATGTCCTCAGCTTAGTGATGACAGTGAGTGAGTAAGTGCTCGTTCAGAGACCTGCAGCAGCTCCACTTCGGGGTTAACTCCCTGCCTGGTTTGGTTTTTCTTGCCGTGTAGAGCACTGACCTCTGTTTCTGTGGGTGCATTTTAGAAGCAAGTGGCTGTGGACACTGTGAAATCCAAGGTGCCCTGGAGGAGAGAATGTCCCAGAAAGACTTTAGAGCCCTTTCCAGTGCCTAAGGAGCTCCAAGAGAGCTGGAGAGGGCCTTAGGATAAAGCCAAGGAATGGCAGGACAAGCAGGAATGGGTTTAACTGCAGGGCGGGGTTAGATGGGATATTGGGAAGGAATTCTTTCCTGTGAAGGTGGTGAGGCCCTGGAAACATTGCCCAGAGAAGCCGTGGCTGCCCCGTCCCTGGAAGTCTCCAAGGGGCCAGGTTGGACAGGGCTGGAAGCCACCTGGGATAGTGGAAGGTGTCCCTGCCCACAGCAGGGGGATTGGAGCTGGATGGGCTTTTAGTTCCCTTCCAACCCAAACCATTCTGGGATCCTGTGAAACTTCTCCACACAGGCATTGGAAATGTAGCTGGCTTTGATAACCTGAGTGTGTAGGATTGACAGGGCTCTGCAGAAACCTTCCCATGGCTCTACAGGTCACTGGGACAACCAACATCCCTGTCCTGCAAGACTGGCTCAGACTGGAGCCTGGATTCAACAACCCGTTAAAGAGGATATGTTTATTTTCAGAGTGGTTGCATGTTATCAAGGGAAGTGCTTGTTTCTATAACCTGGATAATTACTTAACATCAGGATTTCTCTGCTGATTATTAGTGTAATTTTAAAATTATTTGCAAGAAATTAAAAGTGGTGTCTGCAGACGTGCTCACTTCCTAGACAAACATCCTTGTTAAATCCACATCCCCCATTTTAACTTCTCTTTTTCTTTTTATTTTTTTTGGTTTTTTTTTCTTTTCTTAAAGCACTCTTGCCATCTTCCTAAATTTGGCTGTGCAACCATTTCATTTTGCTAATACCCCTTGAAACTGTTAACACTTTTTCCTGAATACTTTCCTAGTGGATGCGAAGCAAAAAGGAAGAAAGGCTACTGTCAAATTGATTAAGTGAAAGCTCATTAGAGAA
This sequence comes from Cyanoderma ruficeps, assembly GCA_008694505.1. Lineage (NCBI taxonomy): Eukaryota > Metazoa > Chordata > Aves > Passeriformes > Timaliidae > Cyanoderma > Cyanoderma ruficeps. Next base: position 48,420,415 of record VZDJ01007753.1, on the reverse strand, counting down.
AGTAACAAGAGGTAAAATCTGCATATGCATTGCAGAAATGTGTCTGATCTTGCTAAGTTGTGAAAAGACAAAATAAGCTCAAACCTCCTTGTGCTGTAAGTAGTTCTGGGGAGATGGGGGCTGGGGATGGGAAGGGCTCCCAAATGTGTGTTACATTAAGGATTCCTCCTTAGAAAGAGGCCGTGGAGCAGCCCCTGCTAACACCACTTCACTGAAGGGTTTGCCAGTGTTTTAAAGACCAGCCCTGATTTACAGGGGGCTGTGCCTGTGCCGTAAAAATTCTCAATTCCTTGGGCCCTGACAAACAAGACCCCGACACAAAACCCCTGAACAGCAATCCAGCCAAACCGCTTAAACGGTGATTCCTTAAAAATAAAACACAATATGAAGTCAGCAGTAATTACTATGTGTGTTCTCAGAGCTCAAAACCACATTTCTGTGTGCTTTTTTTTCCCCCCCAAGTGTGGTTAGGTAATTTTTTTTTTGCCTTGAAATAGGGAAGATCTCCCTTTAGTTCTAACATTTTAGAACTAAACAGTTCTAAGCTAATTAGAATTATTGATGTATGAAAACGAGCCCTATCAGCTCATCCTGGGGAGACTTAGAGCTACAGGCATGAGCTGGACATGTCCTCTGCTGGGAGCACCTTGGATGGGATCCAAGTTCGTGAGTGTGTTTCTGGGTGTTTCATCATGATTGTTCATCACATGCACTCTGGGGCCAGGATGCTGCAGGGTTTGCAGACAAATTCCATCTTTCCCCCATGGTTTGTCCCCCCCATAACCAGGGATGTCTGGTTGCACACAGGGATGCTTCACTCCAGTGCATCATTTTGGGACACCTTTCTCAGCTTAGCTGAGCCCTTGTCAGAGGCTGAGACTGAGCACTGTGTGATGGCTGCAGAACAAATTGACTTGGATTTCTGAAAATATAGATCAAAATTCTAATGTGGACTTTAAATATGAACTGCACATCTTTTACAGGCTTTTGTGTGAGAGGCAGAAGGGGCCCTTGCTGCATGTGACTAATACTTCAAATAACTTTTCTCTTACACAGTATAGAAGACTTCATTTCTTCTACCTTAAAAAAAAGAAAATTATATATATATATATATATATATCTCCCAATTAAAAGAGGCCAAAGAAGAGGAATACCCAAGTACCAAGCTAAAGTAATGTGATAACTTTGAACTTAATCCATAAAAGACAGATATTTTACGGTTCAGGCTAAAACTCAAGGCTGACATCTAACCTGACACAAATATGCTGTTGCATGTGAGAGCCCTTGTTTAAAAAAAAAAAAAAGCTGGGAATCTGCAGGCATAAGCAGTGCTGATTTAAATAGGAAAATGTGTCTGTTTGCGAGGTAGACCACACGTCTGAAAGTTATGAAAGCAAACACCAATAATAACCATCTGAGGCAGAGCACGTTCCTTGGAATGTGGAAATTACTGTATTACAACAAAGCTGTTGTTTCCACCAGGGTGTTTTGTAGCCTGGCTCATAATATTATGTATTTCGGCAGATCCCGGTAATTACAAATTTAAGTCTTAAATCCTCGGCTTTTCTTTATGTTCTCAAAGTACCCCTATAGGTATCCTCACTCCAAGCTTAAATCAGACCCAAAATACAAGGTGAAATGGGGCTGGTTGAATTCCTGCACTTTATAATGATATTTATTAAGCCAGTTTTGAAGGGAAATGTTGAGCCGAGTGTTGTATTTTAATCCAATGGTACTCCAAAGTGCTCTGGAATTGTTTAATTAAAACCAAGGTGCACATTAATAAGAAAGGATATCATTTTGTCATTTATATATAATTTCTTGATTTTGTTAGGGGAATAAAAATCGAAGAAAGCCCCCCAAAATATAAAGAGAAGGAAGGACCAGTAAGCCTGATAATAGCCCTCCATGGAGAAGAAATAAGTATACAACAGAAGAAAAGCACAGTGAGGAACATAATGTTAGTAAAACACTCTTAATGCTACACAAGCTGTAGAAAATGCTACTTTGCATTTGGGCTGCAGCATCGTTAACTGTGGGCAATTGAGTAAGGAGTGCACCTTTTAAACTAATTCCTTGTGCTGGAGACACAGCCACATCCAGGAGCCTACCTCATTAATATGCCATAGTGGTCAAATAGGAGATTAATAACAAAGTCACCTGCTAAACCTACAAGGAACCTGTTGATTAACAATAAGCTCCAAAAATAAGATACCAGCCTGCAAAGCAAAATCGAGTCCAAGGGCAACAAGTGCTTCTGTAATTTATTCCTTCTTTACACAAGGGCATAAAGCTGCCTTTATAACCGTGTTTTCAAGGCCCTGCTGTGAGCTGTAGGTGTGAGCTTTTCAGCTGATTTATTAATTTTAGTTTCAATCAAAGTGTCACCTGCAGACAAAAAAATGTCGGCCTCACCACAGAAAATACAGGAAAAAAAAAAAAAGGCGGGGGGGGGTGAAACAGAGGCAGAGGAGAGAAAGAGAAAGACCAAAGGTTTTATTGTGAGAAACTCTGCCAGCAATTTTTAAATTTTTTTTTTCTCCTTTGGTCACGTGAACACCGGACGGCCTATTCTCCACGTCGCCCAAATAATTCCCAGCCACATAATTAAAAAAAAAAATAAAAAAATTCCAAAATGAAACATTTTTGTCATACTTGGAAAGTCAGCCTCACACGCGGGCAATGGCGCTAACCCGGCGGCTGCCAAAACAATCAGCCCCTGTTGTCAGTAGGGGGACATTCTCCCCAACCAACCGCCTGAACAACAAGTCCACTGAGCAAAATGTGCAAAAAATTCTCAATTAGTTGTCTTTATTTAGTGAACACTATGGGGTCCTCAACGGCGCTATAGAATTATGGCAGGAAAGCTGAGCTCTTCAGCGGCTTATTAGCATTCTCCGAGGGTTGGAGTGCTGCTGGTAGCAGACCGGTGCCTCCAGGAGCTGGTGGTGGGACCCCGGCACTCCTTGGGTTTTGTCCTTTTGTCCTTGCCAGCCAGCAGGAAGTATGGCCCCATGTCCAGGGTATTCTGGGATATCTTCATCTCATTCACCGCTCGTGGGACCAGCAGCGCCTGTGCCTTTGTCGGTGGCCATGAGCATCCTCCTAGGCTGGGAGGCAAAACCTCTGGGCTGGCCACTAAAAAAAAAAGCGACCAACCCACGTTCAGAAAGTGGCTTTGCTCCCTCCTCCCTCCTCTCCTCAGCAGTTTTCCCAAATGAGCATCCCCCACCAACGGGCCGGGGCCAAAGGAGATGAATGTTATGGTGCCGTCCTCTTAAATTACCTCAGATGTTATCGACACCCCGCTTCCATGTTGGAGAAAAAGAAGGCAAATCAGGATAAATGGAAGCAGCTCCTTGTCCAATTCTTATCTTAATTTAAATGTAAAGTGAATGTCTTCTTTTTTTTTTTTTAATGTGAGAGATGGGCAGCAAAAAAAAGTTGAATAGCAAGTGCTCGAAATGTCTTTTCTGAGAAAGAGGGTATTTGCTGCTTTAGGGAAAACACTATCATTGACTAAATTAACAAGTTGTCTTATCAACTGCCATAAGCCTTGAAGTCTAATTAATTTAGTACTGATCAATAGCCTTGAATGAAGCATTGATTTTTGCAGCTTTCCGGGGCTGCAGCAGAAACACATTCCCTGCTCCTTGCACATTCCTCTCACAGGAACCAAGAACTTATGGTAGTAACATTTATGTCCCTCTCTTCAACGTCCAGCAAGCATTTTATAAATTAATTTCCATGAGAGACTTGATTCTAAAAAAATTCTTTAAGGAAAGAAAGTGACATGACAGGGGGTCCTGGGAAATCTCTCTTCTTGGGGCTATATTCTGCTATAAAAATCTCTACCTGAGAGGAAAAGGATCCAGTAGTAGGTCAGGAAATGGTGGAAAGCCTGGCAGAACTTAAAGATATCCATGGGGTTTTCCTCACTGATGTCCACCAAAGTGTTGACTTCCTGGACTGAGCAGGAGGATCTGCTCTGTTTTCAAGGTAGAGACCTCCAAATAGAGCATTAAAAACATTACAGAATCAACCCTCCACACTCATTAGAAAAAGAGCAAAGTCACTAAACGCCAAGAGATGGACCTGAAATTAACGTTGCTCAGCTGATGTGGGAATATCCAAGCTGCCATCCAGAGATGTGCCATGGGAGCCCATGGAGAAAACTTCCACGGGGCCAAGGAAGGGATAGAGGACAGTGGCTTGAATTTCTTGGGAGGGCCAAGGAGGCACTAAAGGAGTGCAGGGTGCTGTTGAAAAGGCTCTCAGGAGCCCCATCATGGTGGCTCCAGACCCCGAGTGCTGCTGTGCCCACACCGTGATGGGATGTGCAAACCCACGGCTCCAGGCCCCGCAGGTGCAGGAGGCACCGTCAGCTGCGGCTCTTTTGTGCCATCCTTGCCCCGGGTGGATGTGGGCTGGTCTTCCCCAAGGGAAAGGGGCTCATTATTGGTGTCTGCAAGCCCGGGGGAGAGTTTCCCATCTGGCGGGATGGGGTTGAATTCTGCCCTGGGCTACGTCCCCGGCATCACCCGCTGTGGACGGTGCTCCGCCTTCGGCACCCGGAGCGAGAACATGGGGTTTCCTTGCTTTGTCAGAATCACTCATGGCCAAATCCATCTGGATAAAAGGAAGGGAAAAGATGAATTGAGAAGGTGGGAAGCGTTTTGGCAGTACCAGCAGCTCTGCCGGGATGTAAGAGAGGTCAGAGTCAGGCCCTAAATGCTTACAAATTAGCTTGAATTCCAAACCTGTGCTAGCAGGAGTCAAGCATTGTGACAGGTCTCCTCCAAGCCTTTCACTTCTGCCACCCTGCCTGGCTGAGGCACATCATTCATTTTATTTCTCTACTCCACATGTTCTCCTAGGGAAAAAAAAACCCCACACAAATCCAAATCCTGAAAAAAAAGAAAAAAAAAAGAAAAAAATGACAATAGTAAAAATTCGACACCACAGGAGAATTACGTTTAACCTCTACAAAATTTGGCCCTTTTAACTCCGGGCTAAAAAAAGAAACCAAAAAGCCCCACCACAAAAGTCCCTCTCCTAGTCTGTTTGGGGGCCTCCATGAGTTTCCATAGCACTTTACAAAAGATCTTTATTGAAGAAAAGATTGGACAAACTTTCCTTATATGTGTGGCCCTAGTCATTAATTGCCCCTGTCTTCTTTACCAAGGCCTTATTCCTATGTAAATACCCTTGCATAATGTTACAGGCTATTGTCAGGCCAGCGCCAGTCAGTCGCCACTTATATGCATTTTTATTTCAATCCGCTGCGCCGCAGAATGAAAAGATGTCTGGACTTAAGCTGTTTACCAACTGGGCCAAAGCTGCAGTGTGGAAGAACTGAAGAAAGCACCAGGCAACTGCAGGAACAGGCTTGGACAATGCAAGCAGCCATTTTCAGTTGAGTTATTAACCTACCCTGAAACTCTTCTAATCTACGCCTTTTTTAAAGAACAAATGTACTGAACCAAACATGAATGAGCCAGGACTATTAAGAGAGAAATCCTCTAAAGGACTATTGAGTGCAACATAGGTTTGTAATCATTTTGTCTCAGTTGCCTGCTACCAACATTATCAATGATGAAAATGCTTGCTCAGTTGTGGGGGATTGTCTCGTAATTAAACGACAGCGCCGTACTGTAAAAGAACATGCAGGAACACAGGAGATACCGAGGGCTTTCAAACGAGCCGCCCCCAGAAAGGACTCGGAATGGGCATGGATTACAATCCAACTTGAAAAACCGAATTAAGGACATCGGGGTCTTCCTTTTAAAACATAAGCACTTTTTTAGGCTCGCTGGGGAGGGAAAAGTCGCCAGAACGGGCTCTGGCACGCAGAGTGCTTGGGATGAAAAGGAGCTAAAGCATGTAGAGGAAATTTTTCCTGCTTTAGGTTGGGGGAAAAAAGTGCAAAAAATGGAAAATCAAACCCTCACATGCGCTCGCAGAAAAAGGAAAGAAAAAAAAACTTATAAGTTTGCTGCAGGCTACGTCTTTGTAGTGACTTAATGGCACTACAATCTACATAGTGTAGTATTAGCCTTAAGAAACTCTTGACTATTTGCATGCATATTAGAATCCAATGAGAGCTTAATAAGTGCATATATATGACAGAGGAAACATCTCATTGCATAGTTAAAGCTACAAAAAAACATAGAGGGAGGCAAAGTCTCAAGTTAATTACCATTACAATGCAATCAAGTACAGCAGTCATAGCTGAAATCCTTTTCTATTAAGACTGCTAGGCTCAACCTTGTCTCTGCAGGTCAGCTCCAGCACAGATAACCTTTCCAGCAGACAAATACATGTAAAATTGGCTCATCTAATTAAAAGCTCAGGGAGGTGTAGAAAAATACCAGCACATTGAGGCTGAGCAAATCACAGAGTACCCCCTCCAGCTGGATGAAGCTACAATATGTGGCTGCTGTTTGTTCTGGAAGGAAACTGAGTCACTTACCATTTCAATAGGTTAATCAATTGACAATTAAATGGAGAAATTGGTTAACTCTGCAACAATTAACATGACACTCTATTAAGTACACTTTCTAATTGCCACAGCTGCAAGTGAAAATTAACGTCTGTGTCAAAGCGGCTGCATGAGGTTGGGCAGTTCCTGGTGGTGGCAAGGTAATAAATGTCGCTTTAAAAGCCTGTTGTTCATTTTAGACCCTCAAGCACAGTGGGGAAAAGGCCCAGTGCTGAGCTCTATGCTTAGATACAGAGCACCACATGGGTTTATTGAGAATATGTGGACCCACAGGGTACTAAATACATTTGTTTGTGTGCACACACATTCCTAGAATAATGTTTTCCCTTTAAAACAACTTTTAAAATCCATTGTAAACTTCTTGCAGTGTGAAAGGTCCGTAATACACATGTATAGTGAGCAAACAGTGTGTGTGTCATTAAAGGCACACATGAAAGCAAATTCCCTGGAAGTGTCCAAAGCCAGGTTGGACAGGGCTCGGGGCAACCTGGTCCGGTAGAAGGTGTCCCTGCCCATGGCAGGGAGTGGAACTGGATGGTTTTTATGGTCCTTTTCAATCCAAATTATTCAGGGATTCTATGGAATGGCACGTAATTACATCCATCCTGCTCCTCCGAAGAATAAGAAGGAAATAAAAGTAGCCAAATGTTGTCTGACATCTCTGGAATTGGAGATTTGATGGCAGTTTGGAAAGGTTACGGTTTTGAGGAAATTTTTAGCTGTGGCCAGGAATCAGAGCAGACACCAGCTGAGCCCTCCCAAAGTCGATGGAAACATTGTCTTTGCTTTTCAAGGGACAGAAGTATTTGGTTTACAGCAAAAGGTGCTGAGATGTGCAGGTTCAGCTCTCAACTCTTCCATGCAGCTCCTGGGTGCTTCACTGGGAGTACAAGTGAGGTATAAAATACAAGTACCTAGCATGAACTGTGCTCCTTGCTCCAAAACAATGGTGTGGATGCCTGCTCCTCTCACACTGTCCTACAGCCTGTGAGTCCAGGGAAGAGGTTCAATAGTGACCATTGAACACAGATCTCGGGATGGCTTTCAACATAAATAATCACTGAAGTTTTCACTTGGTGGCCTTTAATCTCTGTTCATTCACACCACAAAAGCAGCAGTCCCTAGGTTCACCAGAACTCTTCTTCTGGTCAAAACACAGAGATCCAGGAGATGAAGGAGATGCTGTTCTGGAGGAGGACAACAAGCCCCATCTTCACTTGGGTGCCTTTTCTGGTGCTCAGCACTCTGCAGGAGTGCGGTTGAATTTTTTGGGGGTGTTTGGGGGAATCTGCTTTCCTGTGGATCCAGCAGCAGGATGAACTGCGTCACACGTAGGTGGTGGAGGACAAGAGTGTGACACACCCTTGCATTTCATTGCTGCTTTCTGTGTTTTCTGCAGGTGTGGTGAGGTGGGAGGAGAATAGAATAGAATAGAATAGAATAGAATAGAATAGAATAGAATAGAATAGAATAGAATAGAATAGAATAGAACAGAATAGGAGTTTATGCAGGAATAATCTGTAATTTGGGACCCCAATATGAAAAAACCCTACAGAGACTTCCAAGGACATGGTCAGGTTTTCCCAGAGTAAATTCTATTATTTCCAAGCTCTGCTGTGAAAGAGGCAAAGCTGTAAATCCTCAAAGCTAATAGTGGTATAATAGTAATTATTTTGTTGTTTTGTTTGTTTGTGGGGTTTTTTTGACCAACAAAACCCAGGGAAAGACAAAAGGTTATATCAGTGGCTGTTGTTTAGAACCCAAACCATGAGAATTACAGATTTCTGCAATGAGATGAATTAAGCTAAAAGCCATATTAAGCAGTACTGCACATCTGCTGCATTTTTTAATTCCCTGTGTGCCCTTGCTGCTTATTGTTAAACTTGTTGGGCTGATTGATAACATCTAGTTCTAACATTTTAACCAGCCTGAATTCTCAACAGGCTGAAGAATTCCTTCCAGTTTGGCTTTCCAGAAACTCCTATCTGCCGACGGGATTGAATTTTTCTGGGATGGTCTATGAGCCGCTTTGTTTCCCGGTGCTGGAGAATTTAGATTTGTAGCAGGCAGAAAAGCCAGAGGGCTGGTGACTGGTTTTTTTTTCCTTCCTGAACAAAGTCTGTTGCAGCAGCAGGGAGGAGAATGAGGTCTGCCAGGATCCACCACCCAGCCTTGGAGTACCTGCAGCCCACAGAGGAGCGCTCCGTGGGTGGGACACGGTGTGGATATCTGATGTGCACAGAAATGTGTCACTTGAAGGGGCTGCTTGGCTGGCAGCTTCCCAGAGAGCCCAGCAGAGCTGGTGGCAGCAGTTCAGGCTAAATAAATAGTGAGGAGTGAGAGATCAGGGTGAAATCCCGGCTTGGAGGAGTCTGCTGGTGGCTTTGCCAGGCCAGCACTCCCCTGCTAAAAAAACCCTCCTGGTTTTTTTAACCTTCCTCGGAGAAATGTGTTGAGCAGACGGTGCAAATATTTGATGCAACACCTGGGGGAAGAGGAAAACCAAGAGTTTTCCCCTTTTATTTCAGCATCAGAGTCTGTTCTGCCACCCCTGCCCGAGTGGAGGGGAGGTTTGTCCCCGAGTGCCGTGGGTGTCATTGAACATATACTTCTAATTGCAGCTGCTTTCCCTCTAATTACAGCTCAGTTTGGTTAGGATTTTCCTCCAATCCCTCATTTCCCCTAAAGCAAACACCAGAGTACCAGAGTTGTAACCCCAGTGGGGACATTTATTAATAACCCCCCTTGGCAAATAGGGAAAAAAATCATTACGCTGTATTAGGAGCTAAAATATTTTCCCACTGCAAAGGCTAATTGATAAAACCAAGCAGATATTATGGGGCAATTAATGTTAAGATGAAAATAAACACGAGAGCAAAACAAAAACAGGCTGATGGAGAGGTTTGTTTTTTTTTTTTTCTGGCTTCCAAGAGTTTCTTGTGAGTTAGAAATGAGATGCTGGTAAATAATCTGAGATTACCTGCTTATAAAAGGAGAGATTAAACAGGGAATTGAAGGAAGGGATTCTTGCACAGCTCTTGCAGTGAGAGTGGTTACAAGTCTTAAGGGGTTTTGCATGTCTTTCAAAAAAACTTTCTATTTTTAATTGGCTTTTCCTCCCACTTCAGAACAGCTCCATATTCTGCACTTCACGGTAAAAGTTGACCAATCCAGTCTGAGTTTTCAGTCCCAGAGCAAAGTCCATGATGGTGTCAGTTTGAATAATTACAAAGTGGAAAAAGAGGGAAATACGATGATTTATCACCTGAACTATCCCCTGCTTCAGATTTAAAATAGAGATGCTCAGGGAAGAGCAAAATCTGGCAAAACTCTGAACTTATTCTGGAGGGATTATCTTTTTGTTTGCTGTTTGTACGGAGTCAAACACCTCCGATCTTAACCTGTGTCCAGAGCCTCCAGCTGCGAGCACAAATCAAACAGTGGATGGCCACTAAAGGAGAACAGACTGGTCCAGCCACACAGCCCATGCACTGACTCTGGGATGGGGAAGGTGATAATGAAGACACAGACAAACAAGACACTTCCTTCCTGATATTTTATTCATTCACCAAACAATATTACACATTCCCATCGATGCAGGCGCTGGGAATTTTGCGGGGCTGGTTAAAAGCAAGTGGAAGGGAAGAAGCAAAGTAAATTCTTTGCTAAGCAGCGTTTTTTTTATTTTAGCTAGGTTTGTAAATTTTTACTTATTTTAGGTTAGTAAGGTTCTCTAGCAGCTCAGAATGCAGTGAAAGTCCTGTCTAAAGAGGTGGTGGATGCAAGAAACCCTTCACTTTATTCTTCATTTTAACCCTTCACTTTATTCTTTACTTTAACCCTTCACTTTATTCTTCACTTTAACCCTTCACTTTATTATACTTATTATACTTACGTATAATATTCTTGTATATTCTAAGTATAATTTATTCTTGCCTGTCTAGGGTTCAGAAAAAGTCACAATACCACAATTTTTTTTAAAAAAAATAACAATAATAAAAAAGCTGTATGTGTCCTGTTCCTATTTGAGGATTGCACATGGGCTGACAGAGGGGACTTCTGCATATCACAGCAGAGGTTTTGGGGGGTTTCTCAGCAAAATTCCTCCTGTGTCTGCTGGGACAAACCATGTCATCTTCTAACCCTAGGAGGACTCCAGTGGGTATTGTTAGCCAGGTCTGGATGTTGTTGCACTGCCAAGCAAGTCCTGAGGGACTTGTCCCTGCTGCACCCAAGGTGGGGCAGGACCTTTTAACCAGACCCTTCTTGACCTGGAAGGAGCAGCTGGCCACTCCTGGAGTCAGCAGCCCGGAGGGAAATGGCAATTTAAAGGGACATCCCTCTTTAACATCCTTTTTAAGGCTGTGTTCAGGAGGGGGTGACACCTCAGGCTGCCTGAGGGCAAACACACCTCCCCACCTACCTGTGCCCCAGCTGAGGTTGTGCTTGGCTTCCTATCACATCTCAGGGGCAGCGGTTCAGGAGGGCTGTTGGATGAAGATTTTTAAGACACAAAGTCGCTCACCGGCTTTTCTTTCACCTTTCTCAAAGGGCTGTGGGAGTTTTGTCTCTCCTGGAACATACGGACTGGTGGGCACGGCTGCATTGGTGGGAAGAGAATCTACATGGAGAACCAAGGGCAAAGGTGAAGGCAGGATGCAAGTCTTCACTCTACTCTTCCAGCATCAAGGAGATGTCATGGTGGGAGCTGATCCCAGCCCTGGAAGAGATTTTGGGGGTCTCTGAGATGATCCTGATTTATGCTGTGCATCCAAATCGTCCCATACCCAGAGATCAGCCTGTGGGTGAGTGTTAAAAGAGACTCTTGTATTGATAACATCAGCTGGACTCTGTGCTTGTGTGGCCTCTGATAGTCTGAGTTTTTGGGGATTGGGGTACAACAGGTGTTGGGAAGAGGTGGGGGAGAAGGAATAAGCTGCTCATGGATATTCCTCCTACCAAGCCAGTTGCAAATGGGCCATCTTAGTGTCACATTGTTGATAAAAAGGATTAGAGATTTCCCTTGTTTTAGAGATCTACAGCCTGGGTAAGGTCTTAGTTCATATGGTTGGGGAGAAATTTGAAGCTATAAAATCCAGACTTGAGAAAATACTCAAAAACTCCAATGGTTGTAACTAAAAAAAAAAAAAAAAGAAAAGAAAAGCGGGCCCAAAGGGGAATTCATTGTTCCAGGGAAGAGAAAAATTGAGAGCAGATGAGCAGAGCAGGGATGTGTTGGGTATTTTCAGGTGTTGGGGGGTGAGTATGGTGACACCTCTGGGTGACTCCTCAGTCTCTGGTAGGTAGGGAGCTCTGCTTCTGGCTGGGTGTGGCAGTCCCACCACATGAAGTGCAAGTTCCCACCATCCTTGAAGCCATGATCTGCCACTGGGGCCAGGTTCCTGCCTTCTCAAACTGACCCACCACGTTTTACAAAAGCCCTGAAGTAATGCAGTGTTAATCATGTTCTTAATTCCCCCTCCATGTTTGTGGATCCCTTTAGGTTCAACCTTTTCATCACCAGACTCCCTTCCCAATCTTCTTCTTCCTTACTGCCAAGTGCTCCTGTCAATGTTTTTACACATCTGTTTTCCCTCTTTTCCTTTTTCCTTTTACATCTGCGTTGCTGTGGCTTTCATGCTGCCCTTCACTATTGCTCAGCCCTTTTCATTCCAATGTGGACATTTTCTCCTCTTCTTCTTCATGGGATCCTCAACAGGACCTGGAAGGAGTGACTGCAGAGAACCTGCCATGCTCTGCTGCTGATTTTGCTGTGCAAGAGAAGAGCTTTGAAAGTGAGAACCCTTCCAGCTCTGCCTACAATGCAGGCAGCACATTTCCCATGTTGGAAACGAGCACAGCTCTGTCCAGATCTCCACCACGGGAGCTACAGATGGTGACCAATGTCACCTCAGCCCTTGGACAGTTTGTAGTCTCTAATTCATAGAACTGCAGAATGGTTTATGTTGGCAGGGACCTTAAAGCTCATCTCATTCCACCCCCTGCCATGGGCAGGGACACCTTCCACTATCCCAGGTTGCTCCAAGCCCTGTCCAAATGGACACTTCCAGGGATGGGACAGCCACAGCTTTTCTGGGCAATGAGTCTCTCCTTACTCTTTATCAGCACTTTCTTCCACTCCTGGATTTTCTGTTTCATCTGGCTCCTCCTGCAAGCTCTGCCACTCCTCTTTCCCCTCCACTGCTTTCCGGCCTTTACAACACCAATTTTGCTTTGTTTGTGCTGCCTGTTTTTTTCCTGTGATATTCCAAGCTCAAGCATGCTCCAGAGCAAAGTACAGAGGATCCAAGCAAGGCCAGGAAAGCACCTGAATTATCACAAACACAATTTCTTAGGTAGCAGTGGTGTCTCACAGTTAATACACAGCGGTCACGCCTGTCCCTGCTCACTGCAGGACAGTTGGAGCAGATGACCTTTAAAGGTTCCTTCCAACTCAATTTATTCCCTGACTCTGTGACCCCCCAAAAGGCACTTTGCTTTCAAAAACCAGTGGCCAACGTATCTACAGTGATATAAATGGGAGAGCCTGCTCCACAAAAGAGGCAAATGTCTGGAGAGGAGTTTCTGGGATGTGACTGGTGGTCCCTTGCCCCATGTCTGACTCATTCCTTCTGGTCCTGGACATCAGGGGAGCACCCTGGTGGTGTAAAGTCACCCTGGGCACAGGTGAGGGTGCCCTGCTGAGGGCTGAGGACAGCAGGAAGGCACCTGCATTGCCTCTGACCATGTCCCTACATACGGAGTGAGGATATTTGGGCTTTGTTTGTGCCTGGAACATGAACGAAGAACCTCTTTAGGATGATAATAGAAGAGGCAGAGTTTATTTAACCAAACTGTGAGTATTTTGGGGTATTTCTGTGCTGCCTTATCACCTCAAAAAGAGGCAGACTGCTTAAAATGCTCAGTATTTAGAAAAGCTTGCTTCATCTCTCTTGTCTTATGGTATTGGTGTGGAATATTCCCTTCTTAAGCACACTGCAATAATATTAGATAATTACTTAGCTCATTTTTCTATATGGGTTTTGGTAATTCATAATTGTCTCAGAGCTGAGGAAATGTTTCCTTTAAGAAGGTTAAACAAAGAGTTTATTGACATTAGTGAAGATTGGTTAAAGAAAACATTATTAAATAAAAGGAGCTTTATTTAAACACTAAATTAATCATTTAAAGGCAAATTAGAGGTCGTAACTCCTCCTAAATAAATAATGTTAAACAATAATTAGATATCCATTTTAGATTACAGGCAAGCACTTGGGTTCAGTGGGCTGAAAAACAAGTTTCTTCTCATCTCTTCAAATTTGTTCAATATACATAATTAAAGCGAATCACTGCCCCGCTTAAATTTCCCGTTCCGAGATTAAAAAAAGATTCCGTTTGTAACTGTGTGTCATATTCGCCATTAGATGATAAAACATCTTTTAAAGCTTCACTTTCATGTAAACAGAAGAAAAGATGAGAGCATCCGGAGAGATCCCCGGCAGTGGAAATCGATTCTCCTAAGCTACTGGTTACAGTTATCAATCTTATCAAACAGGCCGGTGCATGAGTGCCCTCAGCCACTTTGATTTGTATGATCTCCCTTTGCCAGAGTTAACCTTCCCCACGTTCCAGCCCGTGCAAGAGGCACTATCTGGGCTATAATTACCCTCCCTTTCATTAGTGCTCTTACTCATCTCTTAAGTGCGAGATAAAATTAAAGAGACCCTTTCCCCCCTCTCGCTTCATTACGCTTTTTTTTTTTTTCTCATTTTATTTCATTTTTTAATTTTTTTTTTTCTTTTTTGGTAGGCTCTGAGCAGCCTCATCTGTGCTTTCCCATGAGTGCCAGCCAACCTTCCCTCTTCCTCCTCATCCCCCTTTCAAAGAAGGATTTGGGATGGGGAGCCACAAACCCAGTACCTCGCATCACGCCACTGTTGGGTTTGCATTTAACCTCCTCAAAATGACGACGGCTGCTGAGCTCTGACAGGGACCACACCGCCATCACCACTTTCCAGAACCTTCCGTGGGCTCTGCTGGCCCACAAAAAACGCTGGGAATTTTTTGTCAGCCGCGATAGGAGCGTTGAGGAGTTGGATTAATGAAAGCTGACATTGGCGCTGATAAATAATGACACCACCGAAAGCAACCTCGGCGGTGGATGGCAACATCAAAAAGCCCAGCAGATTTCACTCTCTATTAAGGGATTGCCCTGCAAAGAAGCAGGAATGGTGGCGGGGGGAAAAGCTGGATGCTCTGGCAGGATTTTACACAGATCTGCCGTCCGTGGGTCACGGTTTTTTTGCACTCTGCTCTTGCCTTTGCCACGTTTGATTTTAGGCGCTCTGTGAGCGAATATTGCCCTGCTAATTGTCACCCCTAATTGCGCCCTCCTTGTTAGCCTTGCCTCCAGTTGTTTCCCACACCTCTGCCTGGCACCCGGGGTCCTGCTCAGCCCTTCTGCATTACCATCACTAAGGTGGCTACAACTTTCACCTACATCTAAATAAATACTTCACCCATTTTCTTGCTGCTTCCTCTTCCCTTATTATTAAAGTGGCTGATGCTGGAGATGTTTTTGACCCCTGCAAATGTTCTCTCACACCTCACACAGGTCTTCAGGGTCCACAGCAGTGGCAGGGCTCACAGATTTCCTCTAAATCCATGTTCTGGGAAGAATAACATTGCCAGGGAAAGTTGTTTTGCACAACCCCGCTATCTCTCATTAGCTAGCGAACACAAAGGAATGGAGTAAGACTTTTCTGATTATTTTAGTGGGGTTTTTTTTCCCCCCTTAACTACTGAATTTACACACAAAAAAGAAAGGCACTTTGTATTTAAGGTTAATCAAGTTTCAGTACAATTTTTTACAAACTGGAATCACACTAATCTTTTTTTTCTTGCTCTAATGTGTGGCTGTTGAAATCCTTAGCTGTGATAAATTAAGCTACTTATTAATCTAATTATCGTACATTCATCCTAGAAACTTTCATGTGACTTGAAAAGGCTATTCAACCTTTTCCCTCCCCTCCTAGAAAGGGCTCAACCTTGCACCAATTAAGATCATTCTGAAGTAATGCTTTAAAAAAGCTTTCTTTAATCACCCAGTGGAACATGGGCTGATGGTAAGCAAACTAAAAGCTGTGAGAAAAGTTTACCTTACCTTTCAGTCTGGATATTTTTTGAGTTGGAAGAGGAAGGTCTAATTGTGGTGTTCCTCTCTTCCTCCTCTTCTCTGCTCTCCTAAATAAATCTATGAAATTATTTAGCAAAAGAAAAAAGTTGTAGCTGACACCGCTGGCTTTTTTTTCTGAGTGTAGCGGAGGACAAGATGGGAATATGTATTTGAAAAAAAACGCATGAAGTCTAATTCAGTGTTGGGTTAATTGCAAGTTTTTGACTCCCAGAGTATAAATTAACCATCCAGATCTCATAGATACCGCTTTGTTTTAAAAGCCTTATCTATCGACAGGAAAACATCCCGATTCCAAAGTATCCCAGGGATTAAGAAAAGGAGAAATAAACCCCCAAGTACCGAAAAGAAATAGGTTGCGTCTCCTATCTTAAACATCCATTCATCGCCAAACGGTTTTGTTACTTTTTCTTAATAACCACATAAATGGAGCTATTTTATATTCAAATTAAACTAGGTATTAATTTGAATGCAAAGCAGCTCAGTTTGTGCCGTTTCAATGACAGGTTTACCCCCAGACAGAATTTATGAACAGCCCGATGCGGGGGAAGTCGGCTCCTGCTCCTCACCCCCTCTCCGTGCCTAGCAAACTTGCTAACTGTGAATAGTTTTTGAAGTGAAGATTAAAAGAGTGGAATTATAAAGTATAATTACATTTTATTGAAACTCTAGAAATCAGAAAAAAATCCAGCAGGAAACTTTTAGTGAAACATGATGTGTTGTCATTATCATTAAAAGATAAAAGTTCCATACTGTTTTTATCTGTTTATTTGGAAGAAATCCAGCCTTTGCAGTTACGCAGGAAACAAAAAACTGGAATGCAGGAGTAATTATTAAAACTGTGTGATTTGTTATCTCAGCTACTGTCTTTCCAAATGGTAATGCGATATCAGCAGCTGCAGACGGTCGCTGATTTCCTCTATTAGTAAACAAGTGCTTTGGAGACCTGTGTGAGGCACTTTAAGCCCACTACTCCCCGAAGTGCTGTCAGGCTTAACTACTAATCCATGGTATTTCAGAGCACTGGAAATTCATCTTTATAAAACCTGAACAAAAAAGGGAAAAAGCCTGGAGGGCAGGAGCTCCCTCTGGTGAGACAAATGACATGTTCATTTATTAATGAAACAATAACCCTGGAAAGAGGATCAAAGCACATTCCATCCTCACTTTACAATCCCCAATTTTCTCAGGCCATACCATTTAATTGAGCCATGACAATGGAATACTTAATTGTCGCGTTAAAGTTTGAAGAAGCGACTTCTTCAGAATCAATGTTCATTTCTGGATTATGACGGTATAATGTTGCCAGCTTGTAGCTGCTGGAATTTTATTTTCTCTCTTTATTTTATGCAGAGAGAGAGAGAGAGAGAGAGAGGGAGAGAGAGGGAAAGAGCTGATTTTGTTCTTTTACCAAAGGCTCTTTATCCCTCCCCATAAGCAGGGATGAATATACCTGGACTGGAGGAAAAGCCTTGCTGCTGGCCCAGCACCAAGGTTGTGCCCAGGGGGACAAGCCTGGGGGTGACTTCTGTGACAGGAAGAGGAATGCAGAGAGTGCAGCACCTCAGAAAAGTAAAAAAAAAAAAACCAAAAAACTCACCCAGATTTTGATTTATGATTAACAAAAAAGCTGAAATAGGGAGCTGGCCTCTGCAAGCTTGTGTTTCTGTAAGCACCTGAGAGGTTCCTGAGTTTTCCAAGGGATCCTCTGGCACTGGAAACTCTGCTCCCACATCACCATTTCCCTGATTCTGGGCTACAGGCACAGTCATTCCCATCCTTATCCCCAGAGCCAGCACTGCTTCAGTGCCACTCCTGATTTACCAGGTCTGTGATCACACTCCCAGCCTGCCCACCCGCCTCTGCCTGTGTTTTACTTTCTCCCAGTACTTCAAACACCAGGATGCCTCCCTCTATGCTTGGGAATGCTTAAAGGGCTTTTGGTTCTCACCCTGATTTCAGATAAGGTCCTAGAGGATCCCCTGGCACCTCCCTGGGAGCTCATATTTTCTGTCACCAAAGTTTTGAGGCAAAAGGAGCATCCTTCTGCTTTTGTGTCCAGCTGCTTCTGGGGCTCCCAATATTTTGAAGGGCCATGAAGAAAATGGAGGTGCCCAAACTAAAAGCCCCATTTCCTAAAAGATAATATCTTCTGCAATGACTATGTGTCATATCTGTCTCTCCGAGTGCCCTTCCCCTGCCACCTGATTTTATCAAAGTTCTCATTGGTGACTCATTTTATATAATTGATATTTACTGACTCGGTACCCGGCAGTGATTGACTGCATTATTTATCTTTAACCTGATTTTAACTTAAATGCCATTTTCTGCCTGCCTGCAAAGAAGCAGCTAGAAAAGGCCATCATGCATGAGTGTCTGCTACCTTTAAATTAATGCTTTATTAATTCTTCCTATGACATGTATTATAATACACTCGCGTGTACATGGCGCCTATCGTATAAGAGCCCTGAGGCACTTACAAACATTAACTAAGCCTCACAATCTTCTTACTTTGGGTAAACAGGGACAGAGGGAGGTTAAGTCTGTCATCCTGACAGCTCTGTGCAGAGCTGGGCAAGGAACTCGCTCTGTCCTGGCACCTTGCAGGGTCTGGGGAGCTCACAGTCCCTGTAGGGTGGGGAACGCACCCCATAACGTGGCTAATGCACCCCGTAGGATGGCAAGGGCTCCCCATTCCTCCATATGGGGTGAAAGTGGTTTGCAGGACTGGGAAAATGGGTCAGGATCTCCAAGGAATCATGATGATTTGCCTCAACTTACCCATATTTCCCCTCCATCCTTACCTGACTCAAGCCCTGGTCTGGGTATTGGCTATGCAAGAAGTGAGCAAGCTCTGGTTGCTCAGCAGAAGTATAAATCATCCTTAAAATTATTTCAGAGGCAGTAATAAAGACAGAGCTGTTGAGAAATCCACCTAAGCAACAGGTCAGCCTTGGGGAGTGTGAGTGTGTCCTAAAGACACTGAAATTTCTGTAGGATTTAATAGGAAATATGGCTCGTCCCCGTTTCCTGCTCTAAACATGAAGTCTTGAACTAGAAATGGGGTGGGCTGAGGACTATTTGGAACTTGAGCATCATAGAATGAATAATTCTCTTAAAAGAAACACATCCCACTGTAGGGTGTAGCATGGGGAATCCCTCCATGTAGCTCAGGTGGTGTCCCACTGCATTCCTGACAGGAGAACGAGCAGGTGAGAAAGTCTGAGTAAATTAATTGTGTAGCAAAGCCCAAAAGGACTCTATATTTTTTTTCCCCCTTGGAGTATTAAGAAATCCATCCGAAAATCCCCTGCCTTCTGGAGGACACTGTGTGACAGGCACTGGGCTACTCCCAGTGTGCCTGGGACCTGTGCTCCTTTCATTTCTCTTCTCCTGCAGCAGGGTTTAGCTGATCCATCCCTCCTGGGGGAGCATCAGGCTACTCCAAATACTCCCAGCAATGGGGGTGAGGTCACAAGGACCAAAAGCAATGAAATCACCCTGAGTCTTTCTGCATGGACTGTGCAGGGCTGATCCTGAGTCCTCCTATGGGAACTCTTGTGGTCCTGCCATGTCTCCTTGTACAGACCCTTCCAAGCCTGGCATTCTCCCTCTGCCAGCAGAACTTGTACAGCTTTGCCCAAAAATTAAGAGGAAAGACCAGCTTTGTAGATAAACATCGGAAGGAATGGGTTATCCCTTCCCTTTTTTTTGGGAAGGTGAGTGGCTGAGGGGGTTTGGAGAGGAGGATGGAACCTGACCAGCAGCACGAGCTAAGCCCTTCCGTCCCAGCTTGCGTAGGTGAACCTGCTCCTTCTGCCCTGCCCCTTACCTATTGAGTCCCTGGAAATCCGATTACTGATCCAGGCCAGCCGTACGTGCAGCCAAGCAATTACATTGTTTCTCCTCCTCTGCAGCTCGGCCGGGTCCTGTGGGCTGAGGTTTATGGGAAAACGGAATTTTAAGACAAAAAAAAAAATAAAAAAAAACAGAGAGAAGCGCTTGATGATATTGGTATTATGGAAACGGCTTACAGTGCTGGATATTGCTGTTCTGCTCGGGAGTGATTAAGGGTTCCAGTGGAGACTGGATGGTTTATTATGTTTTATTGAAGTGTAGGAAGAGCTGGGAAATGAGGGGAATGGCAAGAGGCAGAGTGGAGCTGTGGTGATGTTACAGCTGCGGAGCTGAGGTGTGGGATGAATAAAATCCCTGATCCTACAAGGATGGAGTTCTGCCCATGTGTTCATGCTCAACCCAGACCATTCTATGATATGATATGAGATATGAGATATGAGATATATGATATGATATGGTATGATATGATATGATATGATGATATGATATGATGATATGATTGATATATGGATGCCTTGGGAAGGCTGAGCTGGAACAGAGACTGGACAGAGCTGGAGAATAAAGCAGATATTTATTAAAAGGCCTTTCAGGCCTTGGGCAGGACAAGAGCCTGGCCAGGGCTACACCCAAGGTGGACTTAAAACAGTCACAAAATGGACGGCCGGTCATGAGGTCTCACACTTTTATAAGTTTTGGTCCATTTGCATATTGGGGTTTAATTGTCCAATTACAGCTTCAGATTATGAAGTCCCATCCTCCTTGTTTTCTCTCTTCAGTCCACTGTTTGTGCTTTTGGGCCTGAAAACTTGTATCCATTGTCCTTGGCCTCTAGCAGGAACAGGATTTGTTTTGTCTCCCTACTCTGTGAAGAGAGCTGACTGACACTGAATATGAGGCTCAGAACTGCACCCCTGGGCAGCACAGAGTCTGAAAAACATGAGAGCTCAAACTTAAGCCATTGATTGATATGATATGATATGATATGATATGATATGATACGATATATGATATGATACGACCATCCTTGGCAATGACACAAAAGTTCAGCCAAGGTCACAGCACAGACGCCCAGGCTCCACCCAGAGCATTCCCATCCTCCCTAGGCCAGACCCCTGAGCTTTCCCACCCTGGAATGGGTTTTAATGCTGTGCCCACTTGGGAGTTTTGGACAGCTGGCTTGGGAGCAGGGCATGGCAAAGACACAGCTTCCCAACAGGGAGCAGGAGAGCTTTTGGAACTGCAGAGGAAATGTTTTCTAGCACAAGTTTAAGATAATAAACTCAACTGAGTGAGCAGACACCAGGAAGAAATATTTAATTATCCTTCTCACCATTATGAGGAACTTCTGCCACTCTTCAGGTTATTATACAGTAAATAACCAGTTTTCTAAAGGACAGAGCTGTTTTAATTATATGACAATGAATGCATAATTATTATGTTTGTTAGGAATGAATCACAAGACAACAGACTTGATATTGCTGCTCTAGTTAGTGCATCTTAATTACTTTTTCATTTATTTTGCATATAAAAGCTATTTGCTAATTGTCTTTGCTGTAAATATGCAAAATATAATTAGTCATTCATAATTCTTTATGTGTTATCTAACTGTACATTTGTTACTGAGGAATGTATATTAAAGTTTGCATATTTAATGGGCTTTTGTGGCATAGAATATTTTTTGTACAAAGTTTTCAGGAAATATTAGAGACATCACTTAAACCTTCTTTTAACCCCTTTTCCTATGCAAACTAATGTTTCCCAGAAAGACTAGATATTGATAAATTAAACCTCCTGGAAATCCATTTCTGTTTTCTAAGCATACAATGTAAATCCAGTGCTGATGATATGAAATGCCTCTTGGTCTCAAACTGAAACCAGGGAGATTAGGGCCTGTTAAAAGTGTTGCGAGTTGGTCTCTGCAGCGAATTTAAACTGTAAGTGCAGAATTACAGACGCATTTGAGTCCTATTGCAAGATCAAGTGCATTTATCTTGCTGTAGGTGAGTTACTGGGATAGTCAGGTGCTGAAGAATCTGGTGGCAGTATTTGGTTTGGATGTTGTTGATCGGAGCAAGAGGTCACTGTTCCTGCTTATTGTAAGGCTGTTGAGCTTCAGTCAAATAATAAAACATACCAGACTCGAAATCTTCATTTTTCTCTCTAGTTTTGGCACTTGTTGGATCTCCCTTTAGTCAGGTTGCTCGCCCTGAATTGGAGAACCACATAAATTCTCCACGCTTTTCTTTCCCTAAGGCTTAGGCGACTCCCATCTGTAATTAGCCCTCCACCAGGCCCCGCCGTTCCCGGGGAAGTTTTACCTTGTGATGAGATTCCTTGCAGAGACTGCCTGGTTCAAGCAGGCCGTGTGTTTTTGGGAGCTGAGTGCCAGCCCTGGCCCCGGGGAGGATAATCGCACATCAGCCGCTCCCCGCTCTCCGCGGCCGCCGGCGCGCGTCACGTCCCCGCGTTTCTCCATCTCAAACATTTGATTTACTACCCGGTTGTACTGTTAATCCTATGTCATGACACTCCTATTCACTCCTGCTTTTCAGCTGAAAGCAGCTTCCTATGAAGATAAAGCTAGGTAAAATCTATTGTAGGGGGAAGAATAACTTGAATGCAGCTATCATATCGAAAAGAAAACACGCTCCTCCACTCTTCACCCTTTAGATGCTCTGAATACTTTCCTTAATGATGAAGTCAAATAGAATAGCCACTGAGAATACAAGCCATGGTTTTTCTTTTTTTTTTTTTTTCCCTCTCCCCTTCACAAGTAATCCTGCTCTGTGATTCTGTAATTGTTCTTATTTACATTGGGCAAATCTTTTTAAACTAACATATATAAAAACCGGAGTGACAGCCGGGTGTGAATTAGGGAAAAAAAAAAACCCCACCCAGCTAACATGCTTCAGTAAATTGTGAGATGAATAAATCATACATATCCCTACTTATCAAACAAGTATTTAGAAGCAAATTTAAATAATGCTGTTTAATGCTGGCACTTGGATAAACCCCACAACTGTCAGTGACATTTTTCAAGCAGTTGACTACTTGAGCTATAGATTAAAAACCATACATTTTATGCATCTGGCACAGCACAAAAAAAACCTCCCGCCACCCAACTACTTTAAATGATGTTCCACTTCTGCACAGAAGCTGTGCAACAGCATTTAATCAACCGAGAGCTGAAAACTTTGCATTTCACATCACAGGTGGGGTTATGCCTGTGTGCAAAGGGGAAAGTTATATAGGACGGGTGAAATTTTAGTCTCCAACCTGCACAGCCAGGAGATACTCTGTTAGAGGGAAGCGAATCCTAAATATGTTCCTTTTTCTGTAAATAGGCTGGACGTGGACATGCTATGAAGGTATATTGAGAGCATTTGAATATTTTTCTGCCCATTCAAGCTTTTTCAGCTTTTTTGAAGGAAATGAGAGCAGCTACCCAGTGTGGCAGAGGTTTCTCCTGTGATCCACTGCCTCTGCCATGAAGGAAGGAGGGCTGTCAGTGCTGGGGTTAAAAATCAGTTACAATGTACTAGAACAATCTGTTGAGAAAACCAAATCCTTTGGTACCAAATTTTCATTTTGTCTTCTGCGTCCGGCAAATCAAACAGAAAACTAGATTTTGGGTTTAATGGCAGAAAAGACTCTTGAGAATAAATTCACAGGGGTAATAAATTGTGTGGGTTTCAAAACAATCTTTATTATTATATGGGTGATGCTGAGGACATAAAGGCTTGGAGGTAGTTTTGGGGGAGAATTTTAGTCTTTGAGCATTTACAGAAGATTTTACATGTGCTTTTTGGAAGAATTAATTTAAAATCCAGTAGGAAGCAGGTAGGCTGCACATTTCCAGGGCAGGGAAAACGCATTTATTTCTGTCCCATTTAAATGTCTGATCAGTGGGTCAGGATTTCAGCCCAGATTCCCCCCCAACTTCACCACGAGCTCTGCTGAGTAAGATCCGTGGTCTCACAGGAATACAGCTCAGTTAGTCCAAATAAATCATCATGGAGATTTTTTTTTTTTTCCCCATTGAGACAATTACAAAACCGTATTTCTCAGTGTTATTTTTCTTCTTTCATGGTGGAATCCTGGGCCATCAGCACAGCCTAAATTTCTGCCTGGGTCTTTGGGGTCATTTCACTGGTTTGTGCAGGGAAAAGGGAAACAGCAGTGTACAAGATCTGGGTGGGAATCAGAGATCTGGATGGGCTAAAACACATCCAGCCTCACCTCCTGCACAGAGTCAGACATGGGTAGAAATAGTTATTTTATCATCTGAGTAAATTTAGGAGGGTACAGGATATTTTCTGTGCCTCCTCTGCCTACCTTGGCTGGGGCTGCCCAGCATCTCTGCTGAATCCCTCTCAAAAGCAGCATCCCGTGTTATCAGCACATCTCCACAGATGTGCGGGTGGGGAGCAGGGCAGAGCCCCTCCCTTTCTTCCAGGAAACAAAACACCAACAACATCTCTGGATTCAGGCGACTCCTTGAGAAAGAAGGGGAAGAGGGAAAAAAAAAAACAAACCAAAAAAAAGGAAAAGAAAACGTTGAGTGCCTTCAAAAAAGACCCCGAAACAACAACCCAAACCCTCC
>VZDJ01007753.1:48368759-48393759 GCA_008694505.1 Cyanoderma ruficeps | reverse complement strand
AAATAGTATCAACCTATCTTTGTAGCTTATCTAAGCCAGGATAATACTTTTAGCCTTTATAGTAGACCCAACTCCATTTTTTCAACTCTTGACTATGTATTTCCTGAAATCCTTTTCCAAAGAGTTAAATTGGATGTGAAATCTGTACTAGGCTATGGGACTCTCTTTGTTCTAGGAGGAGGCAGCAAAGCTTTGCTTCTGTATCACTTTCATTGCCTTCTGATTGAGGTTGACAGTGTGACAGGAAAGCAAAGAGAAGCAATTGCAGGCTGAATGAGAGCCTTTTTCAGCCTTGCAGCAGCCTCCTCCTTAGCCCCTGAGAAAAAGAGGTAACAGATGCCGATAGCACCAATCCCTAACAAAGTCCTAACTTTGATGCAGACAGAAGACAAAAAAACAACAAAAAAAGCAAAAACCAAAAAAAACACCCCCCCCCAAAAAAAAAGGAAAACGGGAAAGATTGTCTCACTTCAGAATAAACCTTGAATGGAGCACAAAGGAGGTGCTTGGGGCGGCGTGTTGGCAGGGGGAATAATATTGAGGGGCTGGAAATGGCTGTGGGAGAGTTATGGAGCCGCAGCATCTCGGGGAAATACATTGTTGGGAAGGCTTCGGGTCCTCGTCATCTGCTCCTGGGCAGCGGGAGGAGCTGGGGACGAGTGTCCCCAGCCATGGGGGGTCGGGAGGGGGAGCCTGGGCTGCGGGGAAAGGCACCTTTTCCCTCCGCAGAAAAGCGCGTTATTTACACAGAAAAGGAGCAGGAAATAATGGCTGGGAGGTGGGGGGAGCAAACAGCTGCTCGGAGGGATTTTCTGGTGGAAGGGAAGAACAGAGCGGGCGGCGAATTTGTTCTCGTCTCACTCCGAGCAGATTGCGCTCAACAAGAGTTTCCCCGGGTCCCCTCTGCAGACGTTTGTTGTTATTTATTTATTTCTTTTTTTTTTTTTTTATTTTTACATTGTTCGAGAGAAAAAAAAAAATTTGGTCGAACAGGGACTTGGTCTGGAAACCTTTGGACCTTGTAAAACGACCTAAAATTAGTGCAGTGAGAAGGCAAAAAACAGGAGTAACTTTTGTTCGCTTACAAGTGATCTGTCCCCTAACGTGACACGAGCCCATCACAACAGATCTCCCTTATTCAATAAAACTGGGAAAGGAGCACCCAGAGAAATGCGATATTAAACGTGCTTGTGTGTAAATGATCTTGTTTTGCATGATATGGCCTTATTCTGACACGGTAAGGGGGCAAGAACCTATCCCCGAGGCCTGCAGATGGATAAATCTTAATTTCCTCCCAGAATTCTGCAGAAATTCGGCGTGTGAACTAGTGGGGTTAATAACAAGGGTGAGGTGGCCTGGTGAAAGCACTGCCTCCCTCTTCCACCCACCCTGGACACAGCCCTGATGTTATTTCCTCAGTCTGTGCCGAGAGAAGGGATGCTATGAAACAGTGGCTGGGAATTCTCTTTCTCCCAACCGAAGAAAAAGAAGAAATGTTTTCTGCAGGGAGGGGGATTAGGGCTGGCAGGACACTGTGCTAACAGCCCTGCGTGGACCTTTTAAAAGCTGGGCTGTGTTAGTGGCCTAATGGATTGATGTGGTTTAGTCTTTAAATAGGTACTTAGAGAACGGGTTTAAATGTGAATAATGGAGCGATACCTTATTAAAACCAACTGGCTGAAAGAATTATAAATTCACAGCTCGTTCAAACAAGAAAGGAAAGCCCATGACATTTCCTTAAGGAGCAATGATAGTCTGCAGTGTCAATATGGCTTTGGTATATACACATTAAAATGTGTAAGTCTCTATTTATAGGGTAATGGCATGCAAAGTTTCAGCTGGATATTTAAATGGAACATATTTCCTTTTTCTTAATGGCAGCATTGGAGAGAGCTAATTTTTTTTTTGCCTCTGTTTTAATATTCAGGAAATTATTTTATTTTCTCAAACATGATTAAAAAAAAGGATTTTCTCCCTGACTTAGACTTTGTTTGCTAAGTTTCATGGCTGCAGTATGTAAATTTTACATCTGAATTTAAAAACCCAAACACTTAAAAATAGAAGTTGCAATAGAAACGCACTCAAACTACAATGCTGTTACAGCCATGTGGATGTGGCACCATAATTATAGCTTAAAAAGCAATTAAGATTAAAGCCAGTACAAAGAGATCAGCCAAATATCAAGAGACTCAATTCTAAGCAAAACAAATCTCTAACTTCCAAGCTAAACAAACTTTTGGTGGTCCATGTACTCAACATTTTAAAATTCATATGCAGACATGGAAACATACTGAGGGTTTGGGCTTCAAAAATGTTTCTTTAGAAGCAAAATGAGTTCAGAATCTCTTGAAGCTTTTCAGGGAAAAAAAAATGCAGAATGGAAATCCCTGACCATTCTGGGGAGTTCAGCTGTGGGTTACAACGTTCGTGGTTGACTCCAGTGATGGGGTCAAATTATTCCTCTTCTCTGGTGTGAGCCCAGGACCTAAAATTTTGCTCTTCCCTGAAGGTTGGGCAGCACTGCTGGCAAAGATTTGGGGTATTTTCTGGTGAAATGCTGAGCCTGGATGAACCTCATGTGCCACCTGCATTGCACCAGCGGGTTTTGTCTGTGAGGATAAGCAGGACACACGTGTAAGTGTTTCCATTGATCCCGTGTCACACAGACATGTGTGAACAGATACATTTGCACATAAATTTGATATATTCCTGTAGACATGCAATCCTGAACGTGGGCTTCATATGAATTACATGCATTGCACCCTGACATCACTTTTTATCCCTTTCCTGTATAAATTTAAATTACAAGCCCATTCGTATGTTACAAACCGAGTTCCATAATACAAACCCAACCAAACCACACTGTAGACAGCAATTAAAACCCCTATGGGGTTTTGTCTAGAACAATCCTACAAGACCCAGTACCTAGCTGGGTTGGTATTAAATGGTAGAGTTCCAATAAAAAAAAGTGTAGTTTTTATTCATTTCTGGGGGCAGACTGACTACAGTATCAAAACCAGAGTTACAGAGCATGAATTGATGTATTCAGTTTTATGGGAATTTTCCATAAGGGAATACATTACATCTTAACTCATGTTTTGCCTTAAAACATAAGTTTTCCCGAGCCAATTAAATCAACCAACTAATCTTGCACACGAAACATTAAACGAGGATGGAGTGTCTGCAATTAGCAAATAGCTTTGATGTGACTAAATGTCTATCTCTGTGCATCACCAATGTTCTGGGTTTAAGTCCCAGATGATGTTCGACATGCTGAATGTAAATGTTTGCTGCCTATAGGTTTCCAACCAGCTGAGTCTTGGAGCAGCAGCACTGCTGGGTGCAGAGGGATGGAAAACCAGATGTCAACTGCTGTCTNAAAGAAAGAAAGAAAGAAAGAAAGAAAGAAAGAAAGAAAGAAAGAAAGAAAGAAAGAAAGAAAGAAAGAAAGAAAGAAAGAAAGAAAGAAAGAAAGAAAGAAAGAAAGAAAGAAAGAAAGAAAGAAAGAAAGAAAGAAAGAGAAAGAAAGAAAGAAAGAAAGACACAGGATGTCATTAAAATTAAAAGGTGGGCAAAAAGCACCATGATTAACCCTTTAAAACAGACAGCCTTTAAAATATTCTTTAAAAAGTAGGTTAGACAATGCAAAAAGAAGTCTGAATAACACGATAGTCCAAAAGTAACACAGAGCAGCCCAGCTCTGCTGTCAGGGGAGAAAAATCCGTGCAGCCCGTGCAACACCTCCCTCCTGGGCAGCAGTGATTTTGGGAACCTGATACTCGGGGCTTCAGAAACTTTAGAGGCATGAGAAGCTGCGTGCGGAGGCGTGGCTTTGTAATTGCTCACCTTTTTTTTTGTGCAAACGCAAAAACCACCGCCCAGGCCGGGAGGCTCCGGTGTGCGCCGGGAGCAGGTGCGGAGCCGGGAATGCGGCGTGGGAAAGGGGGGACACGGCACGGCCCCGCTCTGCTCCATCCTCCAGCAACATCCAGCACCTCTCTTTCACATTTTTTTAAAACTCTTTTTCTTAATGTTTGTGATGAATGTGATGTTTGGGCAACATCCTTGAGCTCACGGTGTGACTCTTGGGGATGATCCCGTGCGGGGACAGGAGTTGGGCTCGATGGTCCCTGTGGGTCCCATCCAGCTCAGCAGATCCTGGGATTCTGCTTTGTTCTGGAGAGAAACCGATCCCTTGTGGCTACAGCTAAGGAGAGGCCAGGCTCAAATACTCAGCAGAAAGACACAAATTTGGGTCCCCCAAGCAGCTGATTACCCAACTATTGCCTTGGAGGTGGAGGTCTCCCAGCTCAGCCTGGAAGCACCTTTTATTTTGTGTGAATAATTCAATATTCACTAGCTGTCGCCCTAAGCTTTCTTGCCTCGTGAGTGTTTGCCGTTTTGGTAGTGGAGATTCTCACGCAGCTTTATGTAAACTATGTATATATTTAGAATTATCTGCTTTGTTTACATATTTCTCCTCTGAGAGGAGAAATGTGATGGATGGTGATGTTCACCTACGAGGTCGGAGAGGTGGCAGCCTGTGTAGCCAACCTTTTGCCTTCTGTTAAAAGTGTATATAAATGGAGTCAGAAAAATTAAAATAAAACTTTCCTGCCTGACTTTCTGCTGTCTGCCTCATCCTTTGCGTGTCCAATACTGCAACAACTACCCACGGGAGGTGCTTGAAGCTGTAGAGGCCAAGGACGAGCTGGGCAGGACCCGTCTCTGAGGAGCAATGAGTTATTCGGGTTCCACCAGGTGAGGAGTTCCAGCTCAGTCCTTGGAGTGAAAAGAGGAGCAAACAAACTGCAAGCCTGACACAAAGAAATAGCAACTGAGATATGTCTGCAGAGGTGGAACGAGAAAAGTGGATTTAGAAGGATGCAGTTCGTTTTAAAGATCTACCATCACAAAATAAATAAGATAATTGTTGCCCTGAGCTTTCTGTCTTTTGTCTTTCTGTAGAACTTTCTCACGCAGCTTTCATGATAACAATATCTATTCTTAGAATGTTTACATATTCTCCTGCGAGAGAAGAGTTGATTGATGGTGATGTCCACCATCCAGGTTGAAGAGGTGGTGACCTGTCCAGCCAATCTCTTGACCTCTGTACATATCTATAAAAACTGGAGTCAGATGGAATTAAAGGAGGAGTTTTCTAAACCAGCCGTGGTGTGAGTTTCATTTCAGGGTTCCTGAAGTTGGGACACGCCCAGCTTCGGCCTGCAACAGATAATGGCAAAATTTGCAATTTAATAATAATAAATAAATTATAAGGATAAGAAATACACATGAAAAAGAATTGTTTCCTCCACGTGGCAAAAATGACTGCAGTGAGTTGTCTGTAGCAAGATAATTTGTGCTTTCCCCAGCACACATGGGTGGGTTTTGTTGAACAGTGGAAATGCAGCTTAGCAAACAGGTGCAGAGATCTGCATTTCCCATTGCACCCTAACATCTCATTACCACATCAGCAATTAGTATTTTGGGACTCCCGATGATCAGAAGGCAGAATTTACAAGGATGAATTAACCAGCCATTGCAGAACCTTGGAGGGGTTGATATTAGCAGGGACACTTTGCAGAAAAGGGGGAAAGGATTCCCAGATATCATGTGGCGTTCCATGAGCCCGAGGGACAACATCCTCCCAGCATTTAATGGGAATTCCTCAGGAGGGATGTCAATAACACCAGTGGGGTGTCTGAATTCCTTCTCCTTTAGCCCAACATTCACTTGCATGAGGAAGACATGATGCTGGGCAACAACCACCATGTGTCTATGGAAACCGTGATCATTTTCTTGATTTTTTTACTAGTTATGATAAAAAAACCCCAACATTTGCAAGTGGTAAAAATAAACGTATTCTACAGTCATAGAAACATAGAATGGTTGGGGTTGGAAAGGGACCTTAAAAATCATCCAGTTCCCATCTCCAGTCTTGGGCAGGGACACCTTCCAATGGACCAGGTTGTTCCAAACCCCATCCAACCTTGAACCCTTCTAGGGATGGGGCAGCCACAGCTTCTGTGGGCAACCTGTGCCAGGGCCTCAGCACCTTCACAGGGAAGAATCTCTTCTTGATATTTAACCTAAACCTACTCTCTCTCATTTCGAAGCCATTCACCCTTGTCCATTCATTCCATACCCTTGTGAAAATTCTCTCCCCATCTTTCTGAGACAGCATTTTGCAGATTGGCACATTTGCAAAAAAAACCCAAAAAACCCTAAAAAAACCAAAAAACCCCAAAAAACACAAAAAACCAAAACCAGCAAAGGAGAGTGGTGTAAATCAGACACTCCTGGTCCCACAGAATTGCTGAAGGTGTTTGGAGAAGTTGCCTCAAAGGGCAGGAGGCAGCCTGAATAATTCACCCCAAGGAGAATGAGGGCTGCTGCTCTCTTCTTATTTAAACTGCAAATAATGTTTAAATAACGTTTCCCTTCCCAACGCTGTCCTTCCTGAACGTGGAATGGTCCAGAAGTCCTCTGGTCCAGCTACAGGGTGGTGATGAAGAAGGTGAGAACTTGGACCTGTCTGCTCCAGCACAGGGCAGGGGATTGCTGCTCTTCCCCACAGAGATGAAGCCAAGCAGAGAAAGAACTGAGAACCAACAGCCCCAGGACTTCCACCTCAGATGAAGCATCATGCTCAAGTCAAGAGGCCAGCAGTTTATACCAGGTGTAAGATCTATAAAAGCAGAGGTTCCCACACACCAAAAAGCTGAGCTTGTGGAGTAGGATGGGGTGAGTCCTGCTGGTTTTCAGCCACTCAGGGGAGACCCCACGTCGACAGTTTTGCCGACCAGATGTGGCTGACCTTGCACAGCAAAGCCAGGCAGCAACAAGAGGTGCTTGGGGCCACAGCCCAGCTCTGCAGCAGCTACCCTGGGAATTGTTATGATCCTCCACCTCTCCACTGCACCACATTCCAATGCAGCCTGGCCCCAGCCTGCTCACCAGCAAGGTGAAAAGTGTCCGGGAAAATCTGCCAGATGGACAATGGTACTGCAGACCCTGTGCTTCCTCAGGAAATATGCACAGGAATATGCACAGAAAATGATGCCTCATTAGCTAACATCAAAAATGCCTCTGAAATAATCATTTTTAACTCATTGCCAGTTAAATTAAATTCAGGCATGCCTGTAGTAACATTTGGGTCTGCGGGAAGAACTGTTGTTCAATTAAAAGAGAAGCCAAACACCATTAAAATAGAAATGCATACAGCAAGTACAGTGGAATTCCACCTGTTCATTCCAGATGTTTGCAGTCACTCACACATCTAAAGGCTCAGTAAATAGAGCTAATGATGTGTCAGAATATCTTAATACCAGTCCCTGCATCCCTTAAAAACAGAGCTGCTCAAGCAAGGTTAGAAGAAGGGATGCTGCTAAAAACCCTGAAGGGATCACGCTGCCCTTGTGGCATCCTACAGCTTGAATGGGCTTGGGGATCCAAGACTTGAACAATCCTCCAGGGATCTGCCCTGAATTCCTGGTTTAGCAAAGGGAAGAATCTCTGGATTAATAAGAAGAACAGAAAGTGGGGCCCAAAAAGAAAGATGGCTCCTGTGAATGGGAAATACAACTCTCTAAAATATGTGATGAGAAGCCAAAAATCACCTGTCACTCTCTGTGTTTGCTGCTTCCTGCACCAGGGGCCTTTTCCATAAATGTGTGTCCATCCAAGGACAGCTGCTCTCACGGCTGATTTTAAATTCTCTGGGTAATTTATTTCTTTATTACTGCCGTTGTTCATTGCTACACTTCCTTAGCAGGGCAGCATGGCAGAGCTGGGAGTCTCAACCTTTCCTTGCACGGGAATGGTTCCCAACTTTTAAAGGTCATGTTATGAGCTTCCAGGACTTGCAGAAAATCTCTGCATTAATTAAAGAAAATTAAAGGAAAACCACTCAAAGAAGCTGCCCTCCCAGCCTGGGAACTGATGAAGTGGGATTCTTACACATTGATAACCCAAATCCCCAGTCCCTTCCCGTCTCACCTTTTGTGCTGAAGCTTCTTTTTATGTTCTGCTGAGTTCAACATGGACATTCCCAAATGGAAAACTACAAAGCATTTAGAAAAATTGAGCATCTCTTGTGCCCCTCTCTCAAACTGGTTGAAATTGGGCCTCAGATCTTAAGACTGCAGTTGTTTGAGGGGAAAGGCAAAATTCAGCATTGTTTTGGGGAACAAGACTTGTACCTGGAGTCAGAGAGGAGTTCTGATGACTCACCAGGAGGTATCACTTCCAGAGCAAAGGACTCTCCACTTGGAAAGCCTCAACCACTCTTCAGGCTTTGAGGAGCAGTTGAGGAGTGAGTCTCAGCCAGTTTAACACATTTCTCCTGGATCTCTTCCCTCCAGGATTCTAATTCTGCAAAACCAGAATCCTTCCTACTCCAGGCATCCCAATGCCCTCCCAGATCACCTCAGGTATTTTTGTGTTCCACACTTCCTAATTCAGTGCATCTGGATTGCCCCTTGAAATATATCAGGACCTCAATGTCCAAAGCCAGAGGACACTGGGATGCAGGGCTGGGAGGATTCCAAGAAGTAGCTGCCCCTCTTTATAAGGACACACAAAATACCTTCATCACTGCCTTGTGAGGAAAAAACGCAATTTTCTCACCCTGATTTCTTGAGTGCTCCTGAGCACGGTCCTGCAAGGACAGACACAAAGCTGGGAGGTATTTGATGGGAGCTGCTGGGACTTCTTTGGGCAGAGCAGAGCCAGCAGCCCGGATACAGCAGGAGGAGGAGGAGGAGGAGGAGGAAGGTGGGGCTTCCTCCCCTTCCTCTGCCTCTGCTCCTCCACACACACAGCTCTTCCACAGGCTGTGCACAGGGACCAGGATTTGGGCATTAATTAATAGGATTACTTCTTATGAATTTCTTCTTCCACTTTCCCTGGGATGGTTTCTGAGAGCAGTGGGTTTGACTTCCCTTCCTTAAAGCACCAAGGCTGCATTTGCAGGACCTGGGGAGTGGCCATCACCCCACTGATACCCTCTGATAAGGGGCATGTTCTCGAATTAGGAGAAACACAGCAAATCATCACCCCCTCAGCCCATAAACTGAGATATTATATTAACACATTATTATATTATATTAACACATTATTATATTAGATTAACACATTATTATAAGACATCTCCCACACCCTGAGGCTGCCCCCAAGCATTGGATGTTCCCTGGGGAAAGCAGGACGGGATCCCAGTATCCTGCCTGGTGGGTGGTTTGTGTGCACTCATTTCCCCCCTCAAGTGGGATTTTGCCAAAACCCAAGGTTTGGGAGCCTCAGCTGTGTGGAGAAGGAGCAGCTCAAGCCAAGGAGGCACCGAGTACCTTTGCTGCTGCTCTCTCCTCAGAATCTCTTTTCCTCATTATTGTAATGCAGCCTTTCATGTGATTTCTCTATGTAACCGATAATGTTCTCCAGCTTGCATTTCACAGGAAAGGTTATTTTTGAAAAGAATAAAGAAAATCCTTATCAACCTACATGCTTGTTGTAGGAATGCCAACTCTCTTATAAGTGCAGGTCCATCCATTCCTTTATTTTGATGTAAAAAAAGAAAATAAAAATCTCCTGGCCTGCAACTACAACATGTAAGAGGCATTGCAGGCAGAACTTGATCTCATCTCACTCTGAAGACAGCAGGGCCTTTCTCCCCCAGAATAAATCCCAAACAAGTCCCCCCCTCCTGCTCCCAGCTTAACTGGCAGCTTCAGCAACAAGAGATAAACTTCAACCTACGTTTTCTTTCCAAGCTTAGTTGTTCCTTACTTTTTTTTCCTCCCACACCTGCCTTGATCCCCTGCAAGAAGCAATTACCCAAATGATATTGTGGCTGGGGATAACTAAATATCCCTCCTGATACACGGCAGTGATATCACCGTGACTTCTACAGGTCTCAACAGATTTTGTGCAGCGTGCCTCAAAATAAAAGGACCCTCCTCCTTTGAACCTGCCCCCCGTCACAAGCACAGCTTGCAGAAAGGAAAGAGAAAATGGCAAAATCTCAAGCCTGGTGCATTTGGACCAAGTGCAAATCTCTAAGAAAGGTTAAACACTCATTTGACAGTTCATAAATTCTGAGGAGTCCCTGTCCTTCTTTAAGATTATTGGAGGATGAAGAAGAGGTTCAAACTCTCAGACTTTCATTCAGGACAGATGCCTCCCACCCACAAAAATCACATTTCTGGGACAAATGAGCTCCCAGACAGAAAGCATTTCTTAAATAACCCTCTATTTTCTTACATTTCCAGAAGATACAGCATCAATTTAATCTCCATAGGAGTGTGGGGAATCCAAGTATCATTGGCCAAACACCATTCACCAGAAACCCCACGTGGCAAAGGCTACCCTGAAGGAAACTGGAGGGCATTCCATGATCGTGGAATGTCTGGGGTTGGAAGGGACCTTCAAGACCATCCAATTCCAAACCCCTGCCGTGAACAGGGACACCTTCCACTGGACCAGGCTGCTCAGAGTCCCAAAGATGTTAAAAAGGGGTCTGGAGGAGCTCATCACTTATGGCTACAGGCCATTTATGGCCACTTACGAGCTGCCAGCCCTTAGCAGAGGCGGCGTGGTGAGCGGGAAAAAAAAGCAAAACCTGCTGAAGGGCCAAGGCATAGATTTTCTGTAATTAGCAGCTGATGCCCATTGATTTTTGAAATAGCGACTCTTTTGAAATGAAACAGGTTGCACAATGGCCACGGCGGCCGGGGAGATGGGCCTGAGCTCCCAGGTCTGCTCCAGTGACAGATAAAAGTGCCACCAGCACAGCACAGAGCAGCACTGACGTGTGCACCCAGCGGAGCAGGGGCTGCCTCTAAAACCCCTTTCACTCCAGATTTACAATTTGTGTAAATAAACGCCAACGTTTCCGAGGCTTGATTGACTGAAGTCAGTGAGAAGGTCTCTGCTGACTCCACTGGGCTCCAGATAAGGTTCTTCAGTTCAGTAGCTTCCAAAATGCATCTGCTTTTCTGATTTGGTGCTTTTGTTTGATGCAGGTCAAAACCAAACGAGCCTTAATTAGCTTCAAACCGAGTTCCCAGTGTTTACAACGTCCTGGTTTACAGTCCTGTGCTCCATTCAGGTGTGCCCATCAATCAGCTGGGAACCCTGGCTGCTCTTAAAATACCTGCTTGTCTCACAGTCTCTCGCTGACTGCAAAAACTGCATTTCTAAATTCTCACATAATCTAAGGTACACTAAAAATAGAGGAAATCCTTGCATATCAGGACAAGGGAAAAAATGCACGCAACTTCTTTGCTCACTGATGCAACCAAAACACCCAGGAGTTATTATAATGTGCATTCCCTTGACGGAGACTTTTATTTCATGCAAATTACTATGATTAGGATTCGAACGCTTTTTTTCCATTTTCGCACGTTACTTAATCAATGTGAAGTACGGTGTAAAAATTGCATCTCTTCATAACAGTGATTTTGACCAAGTCAAGTGTTGCTGCTAGAATCCTAATCCAGACTTGTGATTCAATTATCATTTAGAGACTTTCTAAATTCAAATTAAGTTTACCCCCAACCCCCCCCCAAAAAAAANCCCCCCAAAAAAAAAAAAAGGCAGAAAAAGAAAAAGTTATTATCAATACCGATCATTTGTAGGTTTTATCAAAACAGCTTCATGTTGCAAGGGAATGCAAAACAGGTTGGATTCTTTCTGTTTCATTTACTTCTTTAACTAAACGTGAAAAATATACGGCGCTGCATGGAATGTGAGCATTAAAATGTGTACCCTGGGACACTTCTTGCTCATATTGCATTGTTTATACCTTATAGGCAGCCACCCTGAAGAGCTGGAGAGAATATTTAAGCTCTGGATGTGGGCATCTGATTGAAGCAACCACATTACCATGACTTCATGAGTTGCCTGCTCTTCAGCTGAGTTCAGAAATTCACCTCATAACCCAGAGTGGGTGTGTGCTTCAGCCCTCAGAGCTGCAACTACCTAAAAAAAGAGGTAAAATCTGTTAAAAACCTCCCTCCTCTTGGTGTCTGCAGTAAATTTTTGATGGACTATGCATGTACACGATGCAAGCTGCCCATGAGCTGCAATAAGCTCATCGTTTCCTGTGTTCTCGTGTAGTCAGGTTAAATATTTCACAGTTTTTGCAGGGGATAAATTCACTGCTGGGGGCTGCTGATGGGTATGAAGGTCAGTGATAACCATGATCTCTTCCAGGTGCATGGAATCATGGAATGGTTTGGGTTGGAAGGGACCTTAGACCTCATCTCATTCCAACCCCCTGCCATGCGCAAGGACACTTTCCATTATCCCAGGTTGCTCCAAGCCCCATCCAACCTGGCCTTGGACACTCCTACCTATGCAATTCATGCAGCTTGGCACTGAAATTGCTCCCTCAAAGCCAGCAGTGCTGGTAGGAAGCACTTTTGGGAAATAAACCCCCAGCTACTCAACATAAGGAATCCAATCAGTGGAGGAGTCGCTACATCCCTTGGCCCCAGAGATAACACAAACTATTCTGGAGAGCATTAGCCAGGAATGCTTAATGTAACGCCTCTGGATTTCACAGGCCAGCTAGAAAATTACATTTGCATTAATGTTTTGGCTAATTATTCTCCTACAGCCACCTAGAGAGGTTACCTGGTCTCTCAAATCTGGTATGTATCTAGTATGCTAGCAATTTCCCTTCCTTTTCATTCCTCACAGGACAGAAATTAGACATTGTCATTCCACATTATTTGCGACATGTTGACATTATAATTTAAAAGGATGCAGCAGTCCTGAACAGCTGGAGAGTAATCCTGAACAATCCTTGACAGTTTCCTTTGGAGGATGAATGCCCCTCCCTGGAGAACTGCACAGTCTCTTATTTTAAACTAACAGCTAATTTTAGACAGTTTGCCCTCTCAGAAATGCATGCCACAGAGACTTCTCTACATGGTGAACAGCAGTGACCAGAGATAAGCACCCACACAGAAAAAAAAGAGAGAGCTCTGAAATAGATTTTTGCTCTTCTAAGAGACACGACTTGTTTGCTGTACTGCCTGATGGAGCCAAGGAGGGGACTCTCATTGCTGAGCCAGCCCTCCCTCGTGCTGTGCCGAGCTGAAAGCTGCTTGGATCCCACACACACTTTGGGATCGCTGTGGTTTGCTGCTCCTCAGAGACTTTGGGGGGATTGGTTTAAGCAGAGAGGATTTTTCCTCCCCACCAGCACCTATCCAGCAGGCTCAGCCCCCTGGGATTGAAAGCCCTTACTCCTGGAAGGGAGCAGGAAGCAAACTTGCAGCAGGGTCAGGCATTGCCTCTGCCTCTCACAGGTCTTGGGTGCAGGGAGGGGCAGAGCCATGAGCCAGAAAACACTTTGTGGAAGGTGGGAAACAGCTTCATATGGCTTTGCCTTGTGGCTTGTTGGGAGAATGGAGGAATGGGAGCTGAGGATTCTCTTTCTGCTGTGCCTGTGGAACAGAACTCCATGTCTCCTACCCTCCTGCCGCTGTGGTGTGGCCTTGAGGAGAGGTTCAAACACTCCCTACCAACCAGTGCTCGTGTCTTTAGCCAGTAATACCTTGATTTTTTTTTTCATCTTTACTTTTTAAATTTTTTTCTCTCTTTGTTTCCCCCCAAAATCCTGACTTCACATTGTCATACTCCTGGGACATCCCAGGGAAGGGTACACTGCTTGCAGATCAGACATCAGCCAGGCGACCCTTTTGTCAGGCCTGTGGGGTATTTTGATCAAGGGTCAGCAAAAGCTGCAGAAATGATTCTTGCTTTACTGGGTGTCATGTGGCCTCGACAAGAGCAGATGTGACTTGCAGGAGTCATGGCAAGGACAAGCAAGAAGCACAGCAAAGGTGTCTTTCTGCTGTCAGGGGAGCTGGAGGCACTGCCCACACAGTGGGAGCCCTCCCAAAAAACTGGTTCCTCTGCAGCTCTTTTCTCTCCTGGGCACAGCAGCAAGAGCAGAGAAGGACTGAAAGAATAAATTCTGTGCCGTGAACTGAGCAAAATCCCCCTGTGCTCAAATAGGTGCAAGGCTGGCTCAGGGCTGAGTTGTGCTCCACCACATTTTCTCTAGATTTGCACCAGTGTGGCCAGTCTGGTCACTGATGATGGAATCCTGCTTTGCTGGGACCACTGAGAGGCTTCATGCTGGCCCTGGTGGGGCTGTGCTCCAGCCTTTAACCTGTGCAAGGCTCTTTCCATGCTGCACAGCTCCTCTGGGGAACAGTTCTGCCTTTTCTGAACAGGAATCGCTGCAGAATAAAACTGTCTGGAGCTGGGCTGTGCTGGATAATGTGCCCTGTGATGTCAAGGGGAAACTCACCACTGGCTTCAAGGACAACAGCTTGAGGTCCCTTTTTCAGCTCTCTGTCCTTCAGGAGTTTGCCTCATTGTTCCTACCAGTTAAATATCTCTATCAAATGAGGATAACGCTCCAAAGAAGAAAGTTTGACAGAAAACAANACAAACAAAACCCCCACCCAGAAATATTTCCTGGTTCTTTTTTGTCTAATTAAGAAAGACTCCCCTCAGCTCTCAAAAATCTGATCTGGGTGTTATACTTTTAAGGAAGACAATACTTCCCTTACAGAATTTAGAGCAGAAAGATTAAAAATCCGGGTTTTGGACCGAGGCAATTTTAAAAACCATTTCACTGTTTTTATTCTATATAGTCAGAGAAGTCAACAAGCCATGCAAAAGAAAACCCTGTGAATGTAAAGAGACTGAATGGAGTGATAAAAACCCAACTCTGCAAGGTCTGTGTGGGGAGAACTTGGTCAAAAGAGTGATGCTGTTCCTATGAAGAAACATTTGCAGGCTCCAAGCCCCCAGTAAATCTGAGCAGGTAATACCCAGAGCGGTGCCTTGAGGCCCACAGGGATGGGAGATGAAGCTGCTCCAAGACTTGTCTGTGTGTAGGCACTCGAGTGAACGTGTGAAATGTTTGTGTCAGAGCTGAAGGGCTTGTGGGGCTCAGGTGTTTGCACCTGATAAAAAGCCTGGACAAGTGTTGTGGGAGGGTGGGAGTCTGAGGAGGAGAAGTCAAGACTCATCCTCTTTTCCTGACAGATTCATTTCCCTAAAAGCCAGAATATGAACTGTATTTTTCACTGAGGACCAGGTGCGCCAAGCTGAGAGGGGGCCCAAAGAGCAATTCCCCTGTACACGGAAATGGAGGAGACAGTGAAGGAAATTCATTATCCTCCGTCCTTCCAAACTCATTCTCAAACAGTCAGAAATGCGAGCTCAGCCAGTTGCCTCTCCAGAAAGAATAAGATAAAACACAATAAAACGGCTCAGCAGAGTTTCTAAACCCTGATATCCCTATTGATTTTCCATGGAAAGCAGACAGTGATGAGCAGTGACAGCGCAGTGCCCTCAGGTTGGTTTTCTTATGCTGAGATGCAGAATGTGTTTAAGCAAGTCCAGTTTTACTAGAAATTGTCCTCTGGAGCACAAGTCACCCCTTGTCCATCAGATCAGCTCCCGCCCCATTATCCTGCTCTGAGTATGGAGTTGACACAAGTCTGTTTAGAAACCTTTGATGTGACCCAGGAGTTACAGTGGGAAACCATAAGCAAACCAAGGTTTGGGTGAGCCTTGCAAACTCTGCTCTTTACATGACCTTGAGATCCTCCCTTTATTTCACACACGTCTTTTCAAATCATTCCTGGGACAGCCTGGTGGGGAGAAATCAAGAGTGTTGGGTGGAAGAATGGCTCATGGGAAGAAGAAAATTCCTGCCTGAGACCTCCTGAACCATGACACCCTCAGAGGGTGTCCAGCAGATCTTCCAGAACCTCATTCCACGCTCTCATCCAGTGCCTGGAGGCCTCCTGGAGACCGCTAGGAGAGCAGATTGCTGAGGTGAGGCTTGCTCCTGCAGTTTCTAATATCTGAATGTGCAATGAGAGACATGGACGATTCTGGCGCCAAATACTCATCCCCAAACCAAGGCTGGTACTAAAATTGGGGTAGAAAAAAAAATGCATCTCCCCATAGCCTCAACTTTTCCCCAGGGATAGAGCTGTTTTTATCTGTGAAAATGCATTCTAACATGCCTTTGAAGAAGTCCTCTCCTGACTTGCTTCATCCACTGGCAACAGAATCCATCCCTATCCACCCAGGACAGAAAGAAAATACAAAAAACTCCCCTCCTTGTTTTCCTTCCCCCTCGCACATTTTCAATTAAAATAGATCTATGCAAGCTATACTGAGTGTGCCACAAATCTCTTTGCATGGGTAAAGTTGATTAATTGGGGTCGGAAGTGAAAATTAAGGAATGGCAGCGGCTCACGGAGCACAAATGGCCTCTCCCGGCCCTGGTGGATGATGGAGCACAAGCAGAGGTGCTGGAGCAGGTTCTGCCTGGAGGAGAACCGCCTCCTTCACCTTGGGTTAAACACTCAAGAGCAAAGCTGGGCTTTGGGGGCAGCGGGAGGAGGCTGGCCTCAAAATAATGTCTGCATAATCCTCAAGATAATCAATTTCTTACAGATGTTTTGTAAACTTCCGTGTTCGAGAGCGCGAGCCATAGTACTTTCTAAATCCCCAGGGGTTGTGCTTGAGATCCATTTGTTATTTCCTAATGCTATTCAATCTTTCTTTTTCCCCGTTTTTTTACATTTTTTTCCCCCCCTTTTCTTTTCTGAAGCTTGCAGCAATGAGCCTGAGCCTTACATCGGCGGCTGCCTCCGCCTCTGCCATTCCGCGGTGAACTTTGGGCGCGTTTTCGTATTCCTTTCCTTACGCTCCTGATAGAAGCATTATCAGGGAAATTCAAAAGCAAGCAGAAAACTGGCATAGCTAATTTAGGCTAATTACTATGGCAGAAGCTGAGTCTTCTATTTCAGAGGTTCCCATGCCCTCCCATGTCTCCACCTGATCGCCTTGTCCAGCAGCAAACCCAGGAGGCAGCTCCAATTATATCATAACCTCTTCAAACACCAAGCCACTCAAGCTAATTTTATCCTATTAAACAGACTGAAGGATTCAGAAGAAAGGTTCTCCCCCAAAAGCTTCAATTACCAGTGTCCCTGATTACCATCTTTACAATCCTATATGCTACAGTTAAATACTTTTTTGCTTAGTGTTGCTTTCTTGATTTAGATGAAAAGCGAGTATTAAGAGCATGTCTTTTCAACTCGAGCAAGTGACATTAAAAAAAAAAAAAAAAAGGAAAAAAAAAAAGGAGCCTCTCTTGTTATTAGCGTGCTTAATCAAAGTCAAGTTTAGAACCATTCAAAGACAATGTAACCGGGGAAATGTAAACATCCCCTCACATCCAGTGGCATTTGAAGCAGCCACAGGTAACTGCCAGGAACAGCGGTGGTGGCCAAAAGTATCAGGGATAGAAGAAAAAAACAATATATAAAGAAAACAGCAGGATCTCCTGAGGAAAGGAAATGTCAGACGCTGCTGGGATTAAATCCCAAGTCACTAATCAGCAATAAAGACAGAAAACAGCCCCCAAGGTGCTGGGCTGGTTCATCCTTCCTTCCCCACCAGCACGGGGTGGCCCCGAGCACACAGTCACACCTGGCCAAACACACTCACCTGGGTCACAGATGTCCCTGGGCTCCCTGCCCATGCCCCAGTCCTGAGGGTGGCCTCAAGTCCTCCCTCTCCATCCTGTGACTCCCCTTCCTTCTCTGAGGGCCAGGAGATCACTGGAGAACAGCTCCCCATGTTCCTGGTCAGTGCCTCCTCCCGGGGGGCTGCAGCCTTGGCCGGTGACTCCAGGTGCTGCTACAATTCAAATAATCCAGTCCATTATTTTTAACAACAGAGAGAGAAAAAAAATAAATATATATATGTATGTGTCACCTGAGCATCCAATTAACCCTCTCCCAAACACTGAACATGAAGGAAGCTCAGGAGCTGGCAGTACCTGTCAGGACAGCAAAATATGGAAACATCACAAGGATATCACTTCAGCAGCACAAATCAAAACGGAAGCACATCTAGCTTTTTTAGAAAGGAACTTATTCTTCACCTTCCCCAAGTAGACTAATTTTGCTTATTCCTCTTCTTCCACTGACAGTAATTGTTTCAAACACCCTCACAGCTTAATATCCTTGTTTTGTTTTGGGTCATCCCATCTTGTTAACTCCCAGTCCATCACGAGCTGGAGGTATTTGGGGGTTGGATTTCACTGCTGATCTACTCCTCCTTGCAGTTGAAAACGAGCATTTTTTCTTTTCCTCTAGAAACAAACAAACAAACAAACAATTTTTGTCCTTTAACAGAAATTGAATGAGTTTCACCCAATTGCCCGCACTTCGGGGGATAGGGAGGTGCTATTGTCTGCGGACAATGATTCTCATGCAAATGAAACAACAGCTAAACAAGAATCCTCCCTATCTCTGTTTGGGCCAATTTTCTTGACGTTTCAGCAGAGCTTAATCTGTTGGCAGAAGTGTTTAGGCCCATTAACAGCTAAAGTCACAGAGTCCACAACTCACCCCGCTGACAGTAAACACGGAATTTGAGGAATGGCCTTTAAACAATGGCTAAGCCACAAACCATTTTGTCATCAGGCCGCTGTGAAAGGCATACGGGGCTGATGATTTTCTTCCTTGGGTTACAGCGATTTGAAAAGCCGGCCTCCCTCCCCCGAGTGCCCAGCACCCTCCAGGCTTGAGTTACAGCTGTTTTATTTGCCTTTCCAGCCCTACAGCTGTGGGACGGGCGATGCAGGTGTGCTGCCCACCAATTGCTCATTCCAGGGGCTTCCTATTATTTATTTGTGTTGCCTGCCTTGGAGGCCAGGGCCACCTTGTGCTCGCCACTGGCCAAACGCAGGACAACACCACGCCCTGTGTCCTGCAGGGCAGATTCCTTGGATTTAATTGTGTTTGGGGAATTGCCTAAAAAAAATAAAATCCCCATTGCTGAGGAACTTTAGGATCCCTTCCAACCCAAAGCATTCCACGACTCTGTTCCTGCGGAAAAGATAAAATGTATCAAGGGGGAGAGAAATATATGGTCATTTCCAAATAATGGACTGTGAAATAAAACCCATAAGGCTGGAATCCTGGCAACTGGGATGAGGATGGGGATGGGGATAAGATGCTGGGGCTTCTCAGCCGTGTTTCCCAGTGAGAAGCCCTACTGGGCAGTGCTGAAGGAAGTCACTTTGAACCCCACTGCCTGAAAGGCACCTGAGTTTATCCCCTTTCCCTGGGGAAAGAAGCACCAGGTGATGGCAGATGGCTGCAACACAAAAGACTTTCTGCCCCCAAACTTCCCTGGAGTTGCTCAGAAAATGCACCTCTGGAAACTCACCAACCCCATCTGCTTCCCAGGCTCTTTTCTGGTTTCTTCCCAGGACAAAAACAGGGAAGGGAAGGGAAGGGAAGGGAAGGGAAGGGAAGGGAAGGGAAGGGAAGGGAAGAATGAGGAACAGGGCAGGTATGGAATGTTCTAACTGCACACCCAGGCATCCCATGCTTTGATTTGTTCAGGCTGCACTCAGGCTGTTGCATGCACCCCTGCCACGAGGAATCCCCATCAGTGTTTCCAGGGAATGAGAGAGAAGGAAAAAAAAAAAGATGGAGTGGAGGAGAGTTGTCTGTGCCTGGAATGGCAGAGTTAGACACCAGCATGGAGATCCCTTCATCATTCTACAGCTCCAAAAGTCCCACATTTCCCTCCTCCACCT
Source organism: Cyanoderma ruficeps (assembly GCA_008694505.1). Lineage (NCBI taxonomy): Eukaryota > Metazoa > Chordata > Aves > Passeriformes > Timaliidae > Cyanoderma > Cyanoderma ruficeps. The sequence goes on along the minus strand of VZDJ01007753.1, from coordinate 48,374,093 downwards.
CTGACATTCACTGCCATTCACAGCCATTAAGGGCAGGTGAAAACACAAAGTTATTTTGGTACGGTGAGTTCTGAGTATCACTCTGGCAATTCCTTGCCCCAGCCTTGGTATAGATTGGTCCAAAGCAACCAAAACATTTTTTTTCCTCAGTTAATGAATTCTGCAGCAGACAAGATTCTGGAGTTTGTTGGACTCTAAGAGAAATGAAATAAATGAAACAAAGTGAAGTGAAAAAATTAGTAATAAAAAATAGACTTTTTTTTTTTTAAAAAAAAGTAGAACTAAGAAGGCTTGTGGCCAAATTTTTCTGCCCTTTCAGTTTTTTAAAATAAATGCTAAAGTATTTAATGGAATTTTTTTTTTAATGAAAAGGTGTCAATCAGTTGATTAAACCATGTTATTCCTTAATGCCAGATTTGTTTCATTTATATCTTTAGATCACCACGGCTACAGTGACACTGTTGCCAACTGCTAATTAAATGTGGGAGGAAAGGTTTGTGAGGNTTTTACAGATGGCAATTGGGAACAACTCTGGTGCTGGCAGTACCAAGCTGTAGGGGTGAGACCAGAAATTGATTTTTTCCAGAGATCCTTCTGTACAATTCCGAGTGGCGTGGTTCCAAACACCCACACCTGAGTGAGGAGGTGGCTGCTGGGTGTGGGGTTGGCTGGCAGCACAAAAACACATCCCAGCTCCTGGTGCGGTGCCACTCTCCCACCTTTCTCATCCGAGAATTTGACTGCAGCTCCAGCTTTCCCCTGACTCCACATTCAAGCTGATGTGAACAGATGGAGAGGCTGGGCATGAATTATATGAATGAGAGTTGGAAGCACAAGGAAAGGGTGAAAACTAAGAGTTTAGCCCGGAGCAGACACCTTTATCAGCAGCACCAGGACCACAGGGATGTATTTTGCCATAAGAGTGTGACAGCAGCACTCCACAAAGTTCACTTTTTACTGGGCTGAAAGCTCTTTTCTCTATTTTTAAAGTACTACAGAGCCCTTATAATTCCCAAAATACCAACCAGAAATACTCCTCGGTAACAAAGTGGAGTTTATGCAGCAAGCAAGCCTTTCGATCTACAAGGCAGCATCAAAGAGGGGATCTAATGAAATTTTAAAAAGTAACAAGCCATAAAACTCAGATCAAAGACTCTGAATCGTTTTGCTTATTTCTGACAGACCTGAACATTTCTTGGGAGAGTTTCTTCTAAAAGAAAGAAATAAATCACCCTCTTAAAGCCACAGCAGGACATTCCTCCATACATATACATAAGTATGCACACACACTTATGTATACAAACAAAATGCCCAAAGCAAATCTGTTTGCAAGATTTGATTCTGCAAGACCTTGCTCAGGGTGTCTGGATGGGGAGGAGGCCCCGGGAGTGTGGTGGGAGAGGAGCCCCCAGTGCCAGGCTGAGCTGGCCAGAATGAGGAGGCAAAGCTGTCTCATCTGGCTTAGCGAGACATTTATAAGTTACTGATTTCAGGGTGTACAGAAGAGATGTTGAATGAATCATGAAATTGAATTTATTAGAATTATCACACAGACAGAGAAGAAAAACTTGAATTGTATTGAGCGTGCAAGGACATACCGTCTAATTTGGAAGTTTTCACTCCCCTTTTAGGAATTCAAAAGGTGTCCCAGCTTTCCTTTTTTAGGGGAAGGGATGGATTGAAGCTGGATATTTTGCTGGAAAAGTATTTCTTCCCCTGGGTTTTATCAGAAGTGACAATGATCTCGGGCGTTCACGGCTTAGTCCTGGCTAATCAGAACGTGCAATCAGAGACATCACATGGTGTTTGTGCCTGCAGGTGAAGCCAGAATTAATACACCTGAGTGATGCTGGGGCCTCTGCTGGGCACCAGAGCCCTCTGTCCACGGACAAGGCTCTCTGCTGCAAGGTGAGACAGAGACGGGCTCAAAACTCACCCGCTCATGGGCAGGGTGGCGTCCCAAACACATTGGGGTTCCAGCCAGGTTCTCTGCAGGGTGCCAGGAGCTCCTTTTGAGTTTCCTAAACCCAGCCACTCAAACTTTGCAAGCCCAAACTTTCCCTCGAATCTGAGCATGGCATGAGTCAAGCAATGAAAGTTAATCGGCGTCATTAAATCTGTCAGAGCAGCAGGTTATTAAAATCACCACCATTCGCTCTTGGAAATGGGAACAAAAAATTATGGCCTGGCTTTCTGAGCCTGTTTGTCTTGTTTTCCCACACTGCTCATGAATTACTCCAGTCCATTACAATGTCCTCTATCCATCTTCATTAGCATTGTGAGCAAATTGTATTGGGCTGTAATGCAGTGGGGTTTTTTCTTTTTTTTTTTCTTTTTTTTGGTATTGTACAAACATACGCGGTGTACAGAAAATGGGCAATTTAATATGAAAAGAATATTGTGCCTCAGAATTTTTTATTTTCTAAACAGTCATTTCAGTTGGGAATTATTGCACGATTTGTGCATAATTTCTCATGGATAGTTATTTAAATATAAATAGGGAAAATATGTAAGTCCATATGGCAGCTATCTACCCTTTCTTGATGCCTCTCCATATTTTTAATAGTGCAATAAACAAAAGATAAAAACATCTCTAAGCCACACACTAGTCAAAAGAAGATAATTGTGCCTCTATGTGTTTATTGTAATTTGAATGTGCTTCAATTAACTTTCCTCAATATTTCCCAGTTCTTTTAAAAGAAACTTAAATTGGTTTTTATTTTGTGAAATTTGTTTCCCGTGCAATAAGGAAAAAAAAAGAAAACCACCATGCCTTTGTTTACCTCATTATGGATACATCCTATGCAGGAGTAAAGCTCAAACTCTTTATTCCCAACAACCTTTTTTTATTTTTTTTTCCCATTCTCACATGCTTCTTATCATACTTTAAGTAAAAATATCAAATTTCTAGTGCTCCCGAGGAAGAGGCAACTAATCATCCCTCAATATATCACATATCAAAGTGTGGTAAAACATGAAAATGGCAGAAAAGCAAACTCTTGCACTTTTGCACCACAGTCACTTCTAAAAGATGAGAATTTATTACCCTTTCCTCCTCTAAATCATCAGGGCCACCAGAACAGAGAGAATGTATCTGGGATGCTTGTTGTAATTAACCTTGAGGCTTTTATTTAAACAAGGTCAAACATTTTAACAGCTTTATAAATCAAGGTTGGGTCCGCGTGGCTCTATAGCATCAGGCTAATGACAAAACGCACACGGAATACTTATTAAACAGCATTTATTTACAGAAAAAAAAATAAAATATCCTGCAGGCTTCAGGGAGACACACCCACAGGCAGAGCTGGCACTGGGGATGGATATCCAGCTCCAGCCCCCAACCAGACCAAACGCCCCCAAGGTGATCTCTGGAATGCTGGAATGTGCTTTTTTTAGCTGCTACCAAGGAGCCCAGCCCCAGGTATGGGCAAATTAGGTCACCTGCAAATGAAGCGCATTTCGAATGTGATTGCAAAATGACAGGAGGTAGATTGCAAACATCCCAATGTCTGCTGTTCCCGTCCTTAATGTTGTCTGATTTTTATTTACTCCTTCTCCTGTGTCAGCCAGGTTTTACTGGAAAGAGGAGGAAGGAGGACATGTGAGTTGAGTAACATGAACTGCTGCCTCATAGTGAACATTAATCAGTCTCTAAAATTAACACCCTTGGATTCCTCCAGCCATTCTGGGTTACCTCCTCCTTATTAATAAAAAGTGGCCTTTGTGAGTAATTTTTTTCAGCATGGGGAACATGGATATTTCTATTTTACACTGTAAATAAACAACAGCTTTCAAGTCATCATTTCATGCTCCTTTCAGTGTCAATATGAAGAATACCACAAGTCACACTGCCTGACCCAGTTCCTTTACCTGGTGCTCCTCCCCACAGGCCTCCCTTATCAAATATCCTCTCTGAAATCAAGGAGGTCCACATGGACAACAGGTGACCACCTGTATGTGTGACCCTCCCAGCTGTCAAATACCCAGCATCCTTTCCCTAAATGCCCCAGGTAATTTCTCCTCGAATATTTCTTGGCTGATAAATGTTGTTTTTTTCTTAGTCCCGTGGTGTAAGAATTACCCAGACCACACTCCACGCTGGGTCTCCTGAACTTCAGGTCTGGTTTGCCACAACCACCTCCCACTCTGAGCTCTGGGCGCCTGAAAACATTGGTGCTGCTCAGCTGGGACCTCCTCCTAAACCTAAACCTCATCTCTGTCCCCTGGCCACAGAATATTCTGTCACAGAATCAGAGAAGCACAGGATGGTTTGGGTTAGAAGGGGCCTTAAAGATCATCTCATTCCACCCCCCAGCCAAAATCCCATCCCACCAACAGTGGTGAAGAGAGAAACACTTTTCATAATCTGCATTCACCGTTTTAATTGACTTCTCCTTTCATTTGCTCCCCTCCTTTGCCCTCCAATGCTGAACATTCTCGCCGCTGTAGAAACCCCCAGGAAAAAAAAAAACCAAAAAACCACAACAAAAACCAACAAAAACCAACAAAACCAATAAACAACAATTGTGCTAAATAAGATTTTTATGTGTGGGTGTTTAAGTATCCGCGTGAAGCAAATTTCTACCCTCTTCTCATCAAAAAGGGAACGAGGCCATGTGAGTGATGTGACCAATTACCGCCGAGCACCCCAGAGCAGCTTCTGAATATTCACGTCCAATTGCTCGTTTGGTGGAACAATTGGTTTGAACAGTCTGAAAAGGCAATGATGTCAAATGTGCGGCGTGATTAAACGCAGCGAAATTACCAGCCGTTCAGCTGAAAAAAAAAGAAGCTCTGTTTCCTTCCCAGGGTAATTCTCCTCTCGGATTTTGCTCTGACGGGAGCAGGGAACACCCGGACCTGTCAGGGCCAAAGGTGCAGCTGAGTTTTGGAGGCAGCACGGACCGGGATGCTCATGGGAGCTTTGCTAAGGAGCCAAAAGCTTCCTCTTCACCCTCACCTTCCTGCAAAAAAAACCACCTCCAGCCCAGCTAGAGCAAGGCTGAGGTGTATTTTGCAAGCACACCCTGATGCAAATGTGATTCCAATCAAAGATTTTCAGGGCCAAGTGTCTGTGGGTTGAACTGTCCGGAGAACCAGCAAAGGCTAAGCATGTTCCATCAATTCCACCCACATTTGGGAGTTTCCTGGACAGGCAAAGAACACACTAAACCCACAGTCCTGCTGTTTAGTTCATCCTTGGTTCTGTCATCACTGAAAATGGCCTATAACTATAAAAAAATAGATCATTAATTCTGCCATGCTATTTTAGAAATGCTTATACAAGATATCATACTTCAGTTCTGTGAGTGACTCATACACATCCAACCTTCT
>VZDJ01007753.1:48344621-48367736 GCA_008694505.1 Cyanoderma ruficeps | reverse complement strand
TAATAATAATAATAATAATAATAATAATAATAATAATAATAATAATAATAATAATAATAATAATATCAACAACAATAATAGTAATAATAATTTAAAAAATGCACCCAGTCTATGGGCAAAACCAGAAGTTAGCAGCATGGTCCATGCAGCTGCAACGCTGCATTTAAAATTCAGTTTACTCCTAGGAAGAGGGCTAATCCTGCCCCTGTAATTCCCTACAGCCAAAATGTAGCCCCCTCCCTGAGTGACAGTGCAATGCAAAGACACTCGCACGCTTATCTTCCCCAACCAGATGGCCGACTTGGATCAATGCACACACGCCACGATCAATGGGAGCGATAAAGAATTAGGAAAACAGTGGTACATGCTCCCAGAAAGCTTGTACACTGCATAATTATTTTATGATTCTACACATGGCTACATGTGATACTGGAGTCAAGAAGGAAAGGGATAATTAGAGAGGCAGAAAGCACCCGTACTGCACTACACACTTTGTCAGTCAGCAGTTCCCACTCGGCTCAACTCGCCTCCCTTATCTCCTCTCCTGCCCCCTTGCAAACGAATTTAGGGAATATGTAAAATATTAGGGGGGGAGGCGGCTTCTGGGTTAGCGGGACGGGATGCGGGAGATTATCTCGTCCTGTGATACGGCAGCAAAAAGTTTTTTGTGCGAGGGGTGGGGCGGGACTGAGCGAGCGTCCCTCGGGGAGCGGAGCCCGGGGGTGGCATCCTGGGCTACCCCGAACCCTCCCAGGGCTTTGTTGGGAGAGGGACACATCTACATCCAGTCAATAAAACAGCTGCACTGTTACTCTCTGGGTTTGGGGTTTTTTTCCCCCCTTCCTTTCCTCCCGGGAGCGATTTTGTGGTTGGTTCCCTGTATCCAGCCCGTTTTGCCACCGCGCTGCAGGGAAGAGAAGGGGAGGGGGCAGGACAGAGCTGCCCCCCGCCCTCCGGCACTGACCGGACAGCACAGAATAAATATCAAAGCTGGACGGTCAGCACCGCCAATCTGGATGGCAAAGGGCGCACGACCGGGATTAGGGAGCAGAACAATGCCAGGCAAGGCGGGCAGCGAGGAATCGCAGCCCTGAGCGCTTCCCAAAACACCTCGTCACTGCCTGACGCCACCGAGCCACCGACACGTCCTCGCCCTACCTGCACCAGCGCAGCATCACCCTCTAATTGCTGCTGAGAACGCGGCGGGGACGAGGAGATGGGAGGCAGCTTCTCCCCGAGAGTGCCACACGGGCAGGACCTCCCTGCTGGTGGACCTGGGATGGTGGCATGGGGAGACAGGGGGAGGAAATTCCCCAAATGGATCCTGGAGGGTTCGCTGACCAACCAGCCAAGGAGGAGGGATGTGACAGAGAGCTGGAGCTCTGGGTGGAATGAAGGAGCCACCAGTGTCCCTTCTGCAGGTACCTTTCCTGCGGAGGTGTCACCTCTGGTCCAGAGATACCTGCCCAGGGATGTGGCAGACAGGCTCTCCCTGCATCCCCTCGTCCCTGTCCCAGCATAAACCAGGGCCAAACAGCACTTTCCAGTAAATAAATGAACTGACACTGCGGTGGTGACAAGTTTGGAAATGCCCATTTTAAACATGAGGCTTTAAAATTGATCTCCCTCCTGCTGACATTTGACTTCAGTCAAGACCAAAGCCCAGAGCCCTTCTCCTGACACATGGAGCAAAACACCTCCGATGTGTAAGTCCAAGTCACCCCAAAAAGCATCTGCACTTTACTCATCTCCTCCCCTCAAACACAGCTCACTGGACAGGCAAAGGCCCCAAAGTGCAGCAGGTTCATGAGTAGAAACCACCAGTGTGGACCTGTGAGGCCGAACAGGTGATCAGGGACTCCCCATGAGCAAAAAGTCACTCACTGAGCTGATGGCTGCAGCTCCAGCCATGAACACACACTTCTGCTGGTGGCATCTGTGAGGAGGGGGATGGAGCTGACACTCAGAGCTCCCTAATCAAGGTGCACTCGCTCAAGGGACCACCTGGATTGGGATTTATAAATCCTTGGAGGATTTATAGTCCTGGACAACTGTGCATGGGATTCCACCTGCTACAAGCAGCCTGCTCTGATGGGCGTGTGACCTTCACTGTGTCACTGTCATGTCACTGTCACAGCAGCAGGTGTGCATTGACCAAAATCTTGGAGAAACAGATCTCTGGAAGAGGTGGACAGCGTGTAAATCAAGTGCCTGTTTCAACTTCTTAATCAAAATATGACTATGAAGAAAAATCCAACCAACTTTTTGGGCAGATAGGAAAATTTTGTTGGTGCTTCTGCTTGTGTTGATACTTTAAAGCTATGTATGGAAAACCTCTATAATATTTTCTTTCTTTTAAAATTGCCATTTTTGGGTAAAAGTTTTATTAAAGACTTATCTCAAATTGAATATTTATTCCAGAAATTAAAAAGAAATTTCAGTTTCAGTTCTCAAAGCTCTTCCCTTTTTTTAATGGTCAAATAATGATAGGCACTTCAGATAGAAAAGGGAATTGTTTCCAAAATTTCTCCTGAGAAATAATTGCCTCCACTAATCATTGTTTCCACAAAGAAAAGGTTCTTTAGTGACACGGGTTCTGCCTTTGGAGTTGGCATCATACTGGGTAACAGTGTAATTAGAAACAGAGAGATGTAATAACTCTCCAGGTTGGAACTGATCTGTGAAAGATCAGTTTTGCCTCACTTGGAGATGGACTATCCATTTCTGGAGTGCAGTTTAATTACTTCTGTGGTAGCAGGTGGCGAATTCTGCATCTCCCCTGAATGGCAAAACTCGTCATCTCCTCAGCCCTGCTCCCTGCACCTTTGCAAGGTCCATCCACTTCCTCCCTGGGTCTGTCTCTGGTATTTTCCTGCTGTAGCAGCTTTGATGGACAATTTCCACCCTTTCCTGGGGTAAGAGAAGACCTGAAGCCACAGCTGCAGCCGAAGAAAGCACATTGCCACTCAGAACAGGATTTTTTCCAACCTTCTGTGTATTAGTCAGTCTTTCTAACACAGAATTAAATAGCCTGGCAGATGCCTTAAATTTTGGCAGCCGCTTTGGTTCCCTTAGGACAGGCAGGGATGGCTAAAAGATGTGGGACACCTTGGCCACGTCTGCTGTTTCTTGGCCAGGCTTTAAATATCACACAAATATCAAGGTATTGTCTCTAGAATTGCTGGATTATCACCCTTTTTAACGCCTCTGTGTTTTCCTCTGCTGGTGAGGCTGGTCCATGCCCCTCATGGAGTAACTTGGAGTTCCCATGCCATGGCCCCTGCTCTGGATCAAGACTGGAAGTGCAAATGAGTGTCTTGTCATGAGAGAGAATTTGAAAACCACCTGGGATCAGCCCAAAAGCAATCCCAGCATAGAGCAGCTCACGAAGCCAGCCCTGCCTGGGATGGGAGCACATCCAGCTCCATGTGGGAAGTCCCCTGATCAGGAGCATCTCAGGGTGGTAGCTATGAAGAGTTTTGTGCAAAGCTGTTCCACAAAGTCACGGAATCATAGAATCCCAGAATGGTTTGGGTTGGAAGGGAGCTTCAAGACCACCTGTTTCCAGCCCTCTGCCATGGGCAGGGATACCTCCCACTATCCCAGGCTGCTCCAAGCCCCATCCTACCTGGCCTGGAACAATTCCAGGGACAGGGCAGCCACAGCTTCTCTGGGCACCCTGTGCTAGGGTCTCACCCTCCTCACAGGAGGAATTTCTTCTTAACATCACATGTAAATCTCCCCTCTGCCAGTTTAAAGTCCACCAAATATAAAAGACAAATCACTAGAAGGAGAATAACTCTCTGCAGACCAATTCCCAGAACTTTTTTACAAAAGGGGAGCCGAGGTACCTTTTGGTGCCTCTCACAGCAAGTGCGAGACATCACAATTCTGTGGGTGATAACACACAACACTGATGTTGCTCCTAATGATGTACAGGAATTGCTGAAGTAAAAGAAAAATAATCATTTACTTCTTAATTATTGAGAGCAAATCAGACTTAAATTGTCCCAGATGCAAATAGGCTGGCAGAGAAGCAACAATTTTTTGTGTCTTTTCTTATGCATTAGGGTTGTGGGTTTTTTTGCCCTTTGCAAAGTTAAGCAGCAAATTCTCTCTCTTCCATTATTTCCTGCTTAATTTTAGGCTCCAGTTTTGGCCTTGAACAGTAACGCTGTTATCAGAGAGCAGTGCCTTGGACTCATGGAGGCTCTCAGAAAATATTGGTGCCATCTTCCATAAAACATTTTAAACACATGCTATTTGTTTTTAGTCTCCCTTCTGGTTTTACACCCTACAAAGAGGACATTTAATATGTACAATAGAATTAATAGGCATGCAATGTAAGCAGGACTTACATTCAAAATACACTTCCACAAAACAAAGGAGCAGCTGTGAAAATGTAGAGTCTGCTGAAAATTTTCTACTTGGGTATCACATTTGCTAAAAGATTTACTCTGCAAAGTTTTATCTAATTTCCCATTCATTCAATTAAGGAGAGAGATAAATTCCCAGATCCCAAGAGATTAGGGGAAACTATGTTTAGCTCCCCCTTACCCTCGCGATCAAGCCCATGTTCAGTTTCACGATTATCGCTCTAAAGCTTGTGTTGACAGGCCCTGTGCTGCTGATAGAGGAACACCTCCATCTCCCACCAAATCCACAGGGATTGCAAAGTGCTCAGGGTGGCACAGACCTCTCCAGATCAGGAGGATTCAAACCACACGGGGAAAAAACCAGCCCATTCAGCAAGGCTGGGGCAACTTACTGAGGATTGGGTTTTGGGCAGCCTGGTTTGGGAAAGGTGTGCCTGCTCAAGGCAGGAGGGGTTGGAACTTTGGAATTTGATGGTCTTTGAGGTCCCTTTAGACCCAAACCATTTTTGGACTGTACAGTTCCACGAATGATGTTTCAGCTTTGCTGGAAGGAATGGGCAAAGCTCATGGGTTACCAGAGCCAAACAATCAGAGCAAGAAGGAAACACCCACCAAAATCTCTTAGAAATGAATCACGTGATAAAGCAGAGCAAAACAGATGAACCTAAAATTAATCACTTTTCTCCTGGTATTTGTGTCTCATAGCCTTTATCAACTTCCCTAAGAAAAGACAACAATATTTTCTGAACAAAACCAGTACCACTTACCCACATTTTGTTGAATATCAGTCCAGAATTCTGCTTTTAATCATTGGGGTAGTTATTTTCTGGAGTCAGCTATCCATTTAAAAGTAAACTGTGGATCTTGTATAGGTAGAAAGGCTGAATGTGGACACATTCATCATTAAAACACTGAGCTCTGGAGGAGATTCCTGGCCATCTTATGCATCAGGAGAAGGCACAGCTGAAGTGTTCCTATGTCCCACCACACAGTCAGTGGTTGGGAGTTGCCGGCAGCACAAAGAAAGAGCTGCTCTTGCCTCATTGACTTTATGACCTAAATTTAACAATGATTCTGGGTTACAGGAGTTTTTCCTGCTATTTACACCTCCTGTGCTTCAGTGGGTAATGGGGATGGACAATTCCAGCACACCACAGACCAAAGGGAAATTGAATTTCCTGCAGTCCTGGTAGGCAAGGTGTCCTCAGGTCCTCTTGTTTCAAACACTAACGAGCAGCAGAAATGTGCAACAGCAGCTCCTTTATGCCTTCAAGGCAAAGCATTTGGCAGCAGGTTCGATGAGACCATTACCTCTCACATTGATCTGCATTGTCTCAGGAAGTTCTTCTTCTCATCCATTTAGTGTCCCTAAACTTCTGCTTGGATTGAAAATTCTTTGAGGATAAAAAAAAAAGTCTTGTTGGAGAGGGTTTGTTTCCCTTTAAAAGCACAATAATCTGCAAACGGGCTGTAGCAACTCTGATATTTCTCCTCCTGCTTCTGCATTTACCACTGTAATTGGAATTGAACTTCTCTTGATACCTCGATGAAGAATTAATTTCCAAAAGCATCCTCAGGTATGGAGAAGTTTGCAGATTTGAGCCTCAGATAACAAACGTGGTTATTTGACAAGCACTAATATAAAGTGTTAGTTCCTTCATGTTTCAAAGCAGGAAAACTTCAGGACACTAAACAGGCTTTCTTGGATTTTGATGTCTGTAAAAAAAAAAATGAGGAAAACAAGGCAAATGTTGGAAAATACTGAAGACATTGTTCTAAATGTTACCAGAAATTTCTGATTAAACATTTGTGAGTACGCTGCCTGGCTTTTAATAAGCTTAAAAGCATCATCAGCAATTAACGGGCGAACCAGAATGATGCTGCACAGTCAAGCAAGGGTAATTGTGCTCATTATGCTGCCAGAGACGCAGCTGATCAAAAAGGAAAACGCTGATTTTTCCCTGAAGTTCCTTCACAGTCTTTAGGTGGAATCAGCACTGAGTTCACAGGCACTAATCAGGCAAAGGGCTTCACACAGGAGCTGCTCACCAACCTGTCATGCCTCACACGCCACCAACGCTCACACGAGGTCTCCCACTGGATGTGTGAATCTCTTTTTCCAAGGCTGTCTGTGCATTTTTGGCCGTTTCACCTGAAATAGCCACATTTCTCCCTCGAGAAGCAACACCAGCCTCTGGTCATTCTGCATTGTGGAAGGCAAATGTTGGGGGACAGCAGTGGGCATGGATGTGTCTGCAAACTGATTTTTGGAGACAAAATATCCCTGTGAATTGACTAGGAAAGATGAATATGGTGGAACCCCGTTACTACAAAAAGTGAAAAAGCTCATTATGTTTCTACAGGGACATAATTATAATCACCCAAAAATGTGAGAGAGGCAATGTCTGCAGGTAGAGGGTAAAAGCTCAGCTGACATAACGGGAAACAGGACAGACAAACCATTTCCACAACAAAAATTGTCTCTCTCCAGGATGAGACAAACTGGACCACCCTGAAAAATTGCAACTCCCTCTACAGCCAAAGGTCACAGGCACCCAGGCAGTGGTGACTCCATAAAGGAATTGCTGGCTTTGTTTGGGCCTTGCTCTGCATATGAACAAGCACTTCACCCATTCCCCTCACCCTGGCCTCTCATTTCCATAATTACCTGCATTTATTGCTAACTGTGAGTATGATTCGTTTAAGGCCTCTATTTATCCAAACGGGGCCTTGCAGCTGTAGGTGCTGTGCTGCACCTCCAGGTTTCTTTAATGGATTGGTGCTTTCTTAGCCAGTGTAACCAAGCACCAGTTCCCTCCAGGGATACACAACAGCTTCTTCTCTCAGCCAGCAAACACTCACTTGGTTATGGCAGTATTGCTTAGTGACAGCTATTTTTAAAGAAATGGGCGCCAGCACGATGCCTGCACCCACAATTTTGACAGAGAGACTCGTGGGCTTGAGTTACAGCTCATATTTTGCCAACTCTCAGAACCAGGTGTTTTAAAGCTCTGTTTCTGAAAAACGTTTTCTTTGCCTCAGAAAAAATGAAGTTGCTCCTTGTGCAAAACTGATTTTTTTAAATTTATGGTGAGCCCTGTAAGCTTTTAAGCTTTTTGGGGAAATATTTTGCATGAGAACCACATGTGCAAACATGCAATGCAATTTTTAATATTTCATGAAAGTCCAGAGAGGAGACAAAAAGGGGATTGAGACGAGGCTCGGCACCAAACTCAATTCTGCATCTCGGCAATAATTCACCGATGTAATTCCATCAAGGACTCACATCAGCCCAGCCAGGAGAAAATAAGTTCAAGGAAAAGGCTCTGAGCCTTTAAGCACAGAGATTCCTTCTCTCAAAAGTCAGCAATTAAACTCGGTTACATCGGGGTGAGGCTGCTCTCCCCGTGCCCAGCTCAGAGACCACACACACTCCTGGTGACTCTCCTGGGGTGAGATGTGTCCTGCTCCGGCCAGGTCACTCATAGCCAGAAACTCTTTGAGGTTTTGGCTCAAAGGTGCAGCCCTGTGAAACCCTCAGGGAGACAATCCTGCCCCACACTGGCTGTCCTGATGAAGTCGCCCCTTTGGGAGGACATCGACCCAATTTGCACAGACCCTCGTCATTAGCATAGACCCATTTCAAGAGAGGTCTTTGAACACCAGTTGCCTCCAAATTCCATTACCTCTCTCCCTGCTGGGTTTTGTGCTTTAAGTATCAGGCAGGGGTTGGGAGAAGAAAAGAAAAAAGAAAAAAACCCAGTAAGTGAAATCCTAAGCCCAAATAATTAGATGTGTTGTGGTTAGTTCTCTAAACTCTTACTTATTGCTTTTTCTCCGTTTGACAGAATATAATCTGCTTTTTTTTTTTTTCAGACTTGACACACAGGTCAGTTAATCCAGAGGTTCCTAAGTATGAATGAGGCAGAGAGAGAGAGAGGCAAACACCAACTTTTTATGTGTTTGTCACAGCACTTCATCTTTGTTTGCAGCCTCATCTGAGGTACAAGCAAATTTCAGAGTCATCCTTGCTTGCAGGTACTCTGAGAAAACTTCAGCTGGAGAGGGGAAAACAAGCAGGATGTCTTTGCTGTCTGGCAGATAAGCTTAAGGGTAACAATAATATCTCATCCTTTGAGAGGCAGGCTTGGGGTTGCCGGATAATTTTAAGAGGAAAACTGCTCGTAGAAAAATGCTGTGTGGACAGAGGAGAGTTTTAGCTCTACACTGAAAAGGTAGCAGACGGTTTTTTTTTCATTTGGAGGTGAAGATCCAGCCCTAAACTGGCATGGGGGGCACTCATTTCTTTTGAAAATTAAATTGTGAATGCAGGACAACTGAAGGAGTCCAGCTGATTTGATTGCTCACAGGTTTTTTGTTTCTTTGTGTTCAGAAGCAAGTATTTAAACTTGTTGTCTAGAAAATAAAAGGGAAAAAGGTTATTTCTGTTAATATCCAACACTTTGGTGCACTCCACCATCATTACTCCCCACAAGTAAGAGTACCAGCATTCAATGCCTGTGAAAACCTATTTGAAAGTAGGACATAGCAGCCAAAGCCAAGAAGGGCTCCTCGCATGGGTTAAAGTTCTGCTGCTATGGGATCTTTGGCTTAAATTCATTTTGATCAGGCCACAGCATGACCTACAACATGTGAACTCACTCTGGGGCTGCAAAAGCAGAGCTGTTGGCACTTTACTCCTTTTCTTTCAGTGCGGCTGGCTGCATTGGTTGGGTTTTCTTCAGAAAGAGAATTCTTACTTGGAGTCATTTGGACACAAAAGAAAGTGAGATTGAAAAACACTCATCAAGTAGAAAGGAGTGAGGTGTGTGGTGCTCGTTTCTTCTCCAGGGAGCCAACTTTGCCCTGGCCTTCAGGGAAATTTTATCCTCTGCAGGGCCAGGAGCTGGAATCAATCTTGGTGTGTCCCTTCCAACTCGGGAGATCTGTGATGTCTCACCCCAGTTACACAGGGCTCCGTGATTCAGAGGAGCAAAATCCTTGAGGATAGACCTTAGAGGTCCTTGAGTGGTGTTTTGTGGGGTTTTTTTCACCTTTTGCAGGGCTTGTTAGATCAACAAGAATAGACTACGATCAAAGGAATAGATTACAAACTGGATTTTAAATTATCTGAAAAACCACTTGAAGGACAGCTGGGACAATGCAAGGTGACATTACCTGACGTTTCTTACCAGCTGCAGCATTCCAAAATCTGATGGCTTTCCTCACAGTTCCCTCACAGTGCTGCAGTTTCCTGCAAAATGACAAAATACTGCGGGGACAAGGTGAGGTCACGACTGGAGGAGACAGGACGGAGTCTGTGAGCTGGAAGGAAACAACAGGGGATATTACTGGCACATGCTGCTGTGGATGAGATTACTGTCAGGGAAGACTGAGCTGAATTGACACCTTCAACAACAACAAAAAAAAAGAGACAGTGTTACAGCTACACGGCCTTTGAAATCCCATCCTGTGAGCAGCAGCATTCCCTCTGCCTGGCTAAGATTTGGCTTCAATGAGCTCCTCTCCCTCGGTGAGGCTGTCCTGATGTGAGGGATGTAGCTCTGCGTGGTGGCAAACGGGAAAGGCTGGGCGTTATCTGAGCTGCTGGCACTCCAAGTGATGTTGCCTAATCAGGTTATCTTTGGGTTTCACAGAGGTGCTGAAAGAGGCCGGAGAGGAGCAGATCCATGGGAGACTCCACCGACAAAGGGCTCGGAGGCGCGGCTTTATGGAGTCCGATTTAGGATTTTGTCCTGCAGCCCTGACACCTGTTTGCCACAAGCAGGCAAACCCACATGGACTCCAGGATCAAAACCATGTGCTGGGGTTGTTAGTTGGTGTTTGGCTCAATCCAGAGGCTGCTCAGAAGCAGGAGCTCAGCCCAGGAGGCACCAAACTGGGACTGATCTCCTACGAGGCGAGAGGTTTCCTTCATGACCGTGGGATGGAAATGGCTTGAGCTGGATTAAGACAACTTTGGGGGACAGGGAGGAAGGAGGGATTTTTTTACATCATCCAGAACTTCTCAGGTGCCTCTGCACTGCTCCCTTGGAGCAAAGACCAGCTGTGGGCTAGAGAATAAAAGTAATTTTGTTCCCCAAAACCACAGATATGAGAAACAGCTCTGCTAATTCAGTGCAACTTGAATTAAGGCTACTGCAACACTGCTGTGTGGAGCCTGCTCTCTTTAGTGTTCTGACAGCCATTTTGCACACACCTTATGACCGTGGTTCCTCAGGGTGAAAAAATCACCCACCAGGCCTTTAGTCCTGCTTTTTTTATTTTGGTGAGAGCTGTGAGCCCGGGTGGAGATCAGAATGTAATTCTGCAGATTATTTAGAAATGTCACCCTTCTCAGGGTGCTCAGGTGCACCTTTTCATGTCATTATCAGTATCCACAAAACGCTGTCTGCTTTGAAAAGCATTCCCTGCCTTAAAATAATAGAATTTCACCCAGGAATATGTAGATTCCAATAGTTCTCATCCAGAAACTGTGAGCTTGCTAATAAGCACAAGAAACACGATGGATGAGAAACATGAGAAAACTCCAGCGACTAAAAGTTGTGAGGATTCATCTTTTCGAACAGGGATTCGTGTTTGCAATTCCCATGAGTATTACCAGGATATAAATCCTAACACATCAAGAGGGGAATATAACCCCTGGGGGCTTGGAATTAAAGGCGTTCTGAGGGGTGCAGAGTCTCATCCTAAGACACAGAGTCACGGTGTGCATCTAAATCCCTGTACACTGGGATGTGGATGTGTTGGGATCACAGCAATAGCGGAGATGATGCAGCTTGTTTGGGGCTTTTGAAATAGGCTGGCGCAGACACGTCTTCCTAAACTGGAGATTTAAAAATTGCAGGTGGCTGCTGTTTTCAGTTTTCATCCACCCTGTAACCCTGGAGATTGTTTCACTAATACAGCACTTCCCAAATGTTTAGACCCCAGGTGTGCAACGATGCTCTTATTGATGAGATTTAAATTCAAATTTATTTTTTTGGTACTCCTTATGGTGGGAACAAAGATAACTGCATCGGGTCATATCTTTCATTATCACACAATCTTTCTTTCTTCTTTGCATTATTGGTGATGGGTTTAATTTGTTTTACAGTGAATTTGCTGAGGTTGTACATATATTTGTGTACAGGATATGTCCTTACCTTGAACCAGGATAGCGGCTTGTCTCTCCACTCATGTGCAAACACTGTCTCCATGTGCACACTTGCACCTGCAGTCATCATTTTATCACCAAGTTTCAAACTGTATTATTAATTTGGGGTTGTTTTGGGGTTTTTTTTTAAGTGCTTATATACATAGGATCATAGAGTAATAAAATTGCTCAGGTTGGAAAAGCCCTCTAAAATCACCAAGTCCAAACCTTTACCCCAGCACTGCCAAGGCCACCACTAAACCACGTCCCCAAGTGTGACATCTACAATTCTTTTAAATACTTCATAAATAAATGAAGAGGGTTTTTTTACTGTATGGAGAATTATGAAAATTATGAGTTGTGCCAATTTTCCTTTAAGTTTTGATCAGGTCTACCAAAGCTTAAAGGTTTTGAGGTGAGAATCCCAGGATGGAGTGCTGTGGCCTGTGCTATTCATAAGTCAGATGGGACTGACACAACGTTTGCCTCTACTTTAAAACCTCTGAAGTCTACAGACAAATAAATACAGCATGAATTAAATGTAGATTTATTGTCCACGAAGTGCTTGCAACAAGCAGCAAAACAGTGTTCCCCTTCTAAAAGGACTGCAGGATGCCAGATCAAAGAACAGCCCCCTGAAAATGGGATAATTCCATCCCTAATCATTGCCAAAGTCCTGAGTTTGCAGGAGATATTTCCCTTATCAAGACCTGGAGTTGTTGATACGGGTTATTTCCCAGGTTTTGCCAGGGAAAGGGGTCACCGAGGGGGAAAACTGTCTCCTGGAGGATGAAGAGCTGTGACCCAGCAACAAAATAAGTGTAGGGAAAGGTCTGCCTATACAGCAAAATGTTACAGGTATTATAATTTCAGAAAATGCAGGGAGCTGGATTCATGGGACTCCTCCAGCTGTGTATCCCTGTGTCTTACATGACGTCCCTCCACCTGTACCAGTTGCAGCCTGTGCCTTTATGAAAATAGCCCCTGATTGTGTCCAGAGGAGGAGAATGAGGCTAGAAAAAGGCACTATCACTATTCAGGTTTGCTGAAATCAACACATGCCACATTCCAGAAAATATAATACAAGCTATGGAATATTATACTTGGATTTTACTTCCTGCTTTTGAATGAGTTACTCTCCGAGTTATTCCTCTGTCATTTTTACTGCCAAGGAAAAGCCTGAATTTGCATTGTCCTCAAATAAAAACCCATTGAGCAAAAATTTCCTATATAACCCTTGAAACACTGCAGAGTGAATTCACATTTTCTTTTTTTTTAAATTTCTTTCCCCAAGTACTGAAAGTGGGAACTTGGCCTTGGTAGTCCCACTCAGTCACTGCTGGCAGAGAAGCACTGCTGGGTGACATCTGTCATCAGCCACTGCTGAGCTCAAATATTCACTTCCTAGCAGCAAGACATGCTTTAAACAAACAAACAAAACAAGGAAAAAGCCTTCAAAGTGTTCTCCAATAGCAGTTCAAAGCAGAAGTGAATTTGAAAAAATCTGATTTATTTTTTTCACCACTCTTCCACCAAAAAAATTCCCATCAAGTACCACGTGAGCTGAGCTCTGCACAGATTAGTTGGAATTGCAATGTGAAAAATGTCAGGCAGCAATTCTGGTCTGATTGTGGTTTGCAGCACCTGTCCAGACAGAGGGTTTTAGATGGTACTTTAATCTAAAGAAAACACTTGATAGAAACATGGATTTTGACACCTAAAGAGAGATGTATAAAGAAGCAGCGCCTTGAAAACTCAGCCAGAGAAATTCTAGAAATACGGTAAATATTTTTAATACTGGAAGTGATTAACTCCAGCGACAGAAATTGAGCAAACTGGGGAACTGTCTGGCTCCTGAGGCCTTCAAATCAGGAATGGATATTTTAACATCACGGGATGGTGAACTTCACACTGAATTTCAAGTATTAGAAGGATCCAGTTTGGAATGCACGGTTTGTCGATCCAAGGACCACCCAGACTTCAAATGATGACTCCATGAAATCAGTGGGGTGCACAGGGCTCTGCCACTGCCTCATGAGATGGACCAGTTTTTCCTACAGCTCTAAAGCTGGGATCGAAGAGTGTTTAAGGACTGGAGTTGTTTTAGGCTGAACCTGAAGCTCTTGGGAAATTCTCTCTCTGCACCGGAAAGACAGATGATATGTTAGGTAAGAAAGGCTTCAGCATTTTCTATAGATCCATGAATACAAATACATCGGTTTAAACATTGAAAATTGGTCCTAATAACACTTCTAAATAAACAAAACCATAAAAGCATTTCCATCACAGCTTACTCTTGCATGTGCTCTAAATGAAACCAAAAAAAAAGGCCCAAAACCGCATAACAAATGAACAAACAAAAGAGGGGAAAAAAGGGAATATTACTTTCCCCTGTTTGAATCCTACTGCATCCTCAAAAGTGAAGCAAAAAACCTGATTAGAAGGCAACAAAATATTTCCCATAGAGGACAAAAACCTCTCTGTATTTTAGAAATGGTACAAACCTGCTGTGGGTGAGACCGTGCGTGTTGACAGGAGTGTGTTAGGTTGAGGTTTAGAACATCATTATTTGCTCTTATTTACCAAATGTCTTACCCACCATATTATCTGCCTTTTCAGATGTGTACTGATTTTGATTTTTAATTGGTCTTATTTACCAAATGTCTTACTCATTAGACTATCTTCTTTTTCAGATGTTTCCCCTGCTTTGAATTCGCTGTGAGGAGAACCAGCACACCAAACCAGCGACACATGAGGATTTCTCAGCATCCTGGCGCCTTTGAGAGTGTCCAGCACCTCGTTTGGTCACTCTGCTGGTTTCACAAATGGAGCTTCCTCCCTTCCCTGCTCTGTGATTCCACGTGGTCGACAGGCAGGGAGATTAATGAGGAACTGACCGTGATGAGGCTGAGACAGAGACCCAGAGACTCTGTTTCCTCCACGCTTTGCTGTAGTGTTTTTCTGAATTATCACCCTTTTAAAAGAATAACTTCAGCACCCAAAGTTGTTTGAAAAAATCCACTGCTTTTCTTCTCTCCCCTGTGGCAAACTGGTGGCATTCCCCAGACTTCTGAGGCTTGGAGTCCACAGCAGAGCAACAGAAGCCCCTGGGGGTATTTAGTCTAACCAAGTTCCTGATCTCCTGCTGGAGGAGATGCTCACCAGGGGCTTTTTATGGAGATGCTAAACCATGGTCCAAACAACGCGGGGAAGATGAGGATGGTTAACACTCCATCACTGGCTGGAGTGTCAGGGGTTGTCTCTGGAGCTGGATAACCCTCAGCATCTCCTCAGGAACCCCTGGTGATGTTCCCAAGCAGCTCCCACCCCTTTGGGCAGAGCCTCTCACAGGCACCCACCAGACTGGAATCCCACAGTGTGGGCACTGGTGACAGCAGTGAGGGGCAAAGTCCCATCAGCTGTGGGATATTTCACATTTAATCTCAGCTTTCCCAGTGTTCTTCACCTCTCACAGACTTGAATTTGCAATTAAAAGCAAAAGGCAGGCACAAAAATGGCAGATAACTGTGCAGTAGGGTGGAGGTTGAATTTTTTCTTTCCTTGTACAACAAAATCCATTTTTCACTGAATAAAATCCAGCTGTTTGCACTGACTGCAGAAGAACCCTCTAACATTTAACCTAAAAACCATCTCCAAGTGATAGCTTGCCCTAGACCATTTGGTAGCTGAAATTCTAGTCCACAAAGGGTGAAGTTTTCTAGAAAGGATGTGATTTTCTAAAAGAATCACAGTACAGTCTTCAGGAAATCAAAAAAAAATAATTATAACAACTAAAATTTGGATAGAAATTATCAATAATTAAAATTATGTAATTTTTATATTGTTCAGGGTATTTTCAGTATGTTTGTGTAGGTCTCAGTGTTCTACAAGTGTCTCCATAGTTTCATATCTCCGGAATTAAAAGCTAGTATTAGCAAAATATTTAATATTAATTTAATATTAAATATTATATATTAAATAATATTAACTACATTAAATATTTAATTTAATATTGAACTACTAATATTGCTAAGATACTAAAGTTTAAAAGATGCTAAAAAAACCCTAAGATGCTAAGTTTAAAAATATTACTGAAAATGCCATTTTAAATATCAACAGGTAAAATTAATAATTTTTAATAAACATTAGAAATCCTTTAATAAAAATTAGTAAATTTTAATATTATAAAATAAAGCTAGTAATTTTCAATATTATTTAAAAAAACACTCTGCTTCCCTGCACAGGCCAATATTACCAACAGCACAGAAGAAAAGCTGTGGCAGCAAACATTAACACTTTATCCTTTCTACATTTCAATACAGAAAATGTCAAATTTTCAATAATACATCAAAACAAAATTGAAATATATAACAATATTTCAAATTATCCTCTTTCACCAAAACAATTTGTTTCATTTACAGCCTGGAACAGGCAGGCTGAATTTGCCCTCGTGTTGTTTCATCTCCTAAAAACGTCCTCAGCTCGTGACAAGCTCCGTGATGAAAACTGATGGCTTGAGGTGCAAACTTTGACCCACAGCCCACTCCGGCACCAGCTGGGGAAAATTCCGAGGGAAAACCTTCCTGACAGTGAGCAATGAGGGAGCGACATTCCGGGGAGGAACTCGCGCTCAGGGCTGACAACTCGGCGAGAGATTAAAAAGCAGAGAGTGGATTTTTAATGACCTGGAATGCTCTGGAAGATCCACCTGGTGTGAGCACCGAGAACTTCGCAATAAGGAATGAGAACCTGGAGGAGCCCAAAATGCTCGTGCTGGTCTAATGAAGAGGAAAAAATTAAGTGATGTCGTAGCGCTCCTTCATTGGTTGTGTCGATTTTAGTTATGTCTTGGGCGAACTTAAGAAGGAAAGCTTTGGTTGAGCTTCTCTGTGTGCTCTGAAATTTTTTCCTGGAAGAATGATTTCTGCTCAATTATCTCCTCCAACCCCTTTTGCCTTGGCACCATAGAATCCCAGAATGGTTTGGGTTGGAAGGGACTTTAGAGTCCATCCCATTCCAACCCCAGCCATGGGCAGGGACACCTTCCACTATCCCAGGTTACTCCAAGCCCATCCAACCTGGCCTCCAGCATTATCAGAGCTGTATCAATTCCCCTCAGAATTTAGACCCGTTGTGCCCTCTATCAACAGCACCAGTGCAGGGCCTGACCTCAGATCCCATCCCCTTAATTCCACCAAGTGTGGCTTAAGCAGGTGCCTGATACACAAAGGAGAAGAACAAGGACTGTGTTTCCCTCAGCAGATTCAGAAGTTGCACCTTGAAGGGTCACAGCTCTGCTGGACTTTTCTCCCATTAATTTGCTTTTCCTTACCAGGAACTTGAACAGGATTTCCTGCACCTCTTGAGCCACTTGCTGGAGTCCTTCACCCTGAGGTAGGAAGATGACAATTTTTTAAATTCAGGAATCAGAAGGAGCCACCCGGTCTCCAGGAGAACCAATGGAAAATTCCCTGGCTTGGCATCCAGAGTGCTCATCCATCCCCCAAAGCAGATCCCACACATCCATCTCATTTAAAGGCGATGCCTCAACTCACATTTTAATCTTGCTTTTCTAAAAATCCACCTCAGAGCAGGTGTTTTGTAGGGCTGAGGACTGATGCTCTTATAACAATCAAAAGCCCCAGGACCCCAAAACCTGAGAGAGGGCAGCACTGCCCTGCCCAAGAGCTCTAGGTAGATTATAAAGGTTTCTTGTAGACATTTGACCATGAAGGTGCTTGGCTTTTCTTCCCACTACCAGCTTCTTCCCTAAGCCTTAGCATTTATTGAACTCTCTTTTCTTACAAGGAAAGAAAAAAGAAAAAGAAGAAAAAAAAAAGAAAAAGAGGAAAAATTGTACAAAAAAAACTAAATCCTGCTTTTGTTCTGGATAAAACTAGGTCAGCGTTTTCCATCCCCACTGTCAGTTTTCTGCAGTGTGTTTCAAACAAAGCATCATCATTCCAGCACAAGGTATTTATAAAGTGAGCTTTGACAAAACAATTGCATTTTTTTTTCCAGAAAGGCTTTGGCATCTGTCACTGCCAGGAAAGATTTAAGATCTAGGTAGAATTTTCATCTCTCAGAATAACTTGGCCTATATTGACTAGAACTAATAGATCTGATGTTTTAAAACCCCTTGTGCAGCAAAGCACTGTAAATTGCAGCTGTTTAGAATTTTCCCTCCTTCATGGAAAATTTACAGTGGGAAAAGTATAAATGTTTCCAGGATTTATTTTCACCTGACACCCCCACAATCCCCCCAGTTCTTTTGACTCAGAGACAAGAATGTAGTACCACAAAGAAGCTGGAAGATGCCAAAAATAGCACCCCACGGGGCAAGGAGGATGTCAAGAACACAGACTGCTGTGGACAGGGGCCATGACAGAGGTTTGTCTCAAATAAATGGGAGACAGTTTTCAGCAGAAATAAGGAAAAAGACAATTTTTTTCAGTTCTTCTTAATTTTCAACCAGCTGGTAAACCCAGACCCTCTTCCACCCACATTTCAGTGCAATTAGTCACAGGAAAAAAATAATTAAAAACTGACACTTGGAACTTAAAAATAAAAAGATCTGAAATTTTGTTGCCATCTTTTTCAACATGCACATAACCAGGGCTAGTTCAGGCTTATCATGCACACACATAATATTCACACCAGAGCACTTACTGCATTGTGGGGACATGTGACCCACTGCAAAGGCAATGTCCCCACTTACCCCACTCTTCCCTCATCATTAGGAATTTCCTGTGACTCCAGGTGTCCCAGAGCTCCTTACCTGCTCAACAAAAGAGGATTTGGAAGTATAAGGTGCAGCTTGGCATAAGTTCTCCAGTCAGATCATCCCCTCAAAACAAATATGTGAGAAAAGCATCCAACTTTGATACATAAAACAAGCACAGAAGGTTTTCATCAGGGACAGAGACAACAAGAAGAGGACTGAGAGGCCCAGAGCTCACTTTAGAGGCTGATGTCTCATTAATAAAACTGGGATTCAGGGCTGAGCAGCAAGATGGGAAGCACTGGAAAGCAGAGATGTGCACGAGGGACAAGCACAGGGGAAACAGGAGATGGATGGAAGATCACAGGGCTGAAGTAAAGGGGTTTATCTGTGGAACCACTAGTGAGGGCATCACCATCAGGCCTGTATTTTCACTGAGGTTCGTGGGCAGAACCAGAGGAGATGGAGGGACAGAGGACATGCAGAGGGAATTTCAGGATATCCCACAGCTCTGGAGACCAGGCTGGAGGCAAGCCAGAACCATAAACCAGCAAATCCCAAAAACTTCAAGTGAACAGTCCAAAGCCAAACCTGCCAGCAGAAAACATTCCTGCAGCCCTCTAATAGCTTAGCACTGCTCACAGCAGCCATGGCACACCCAGCAGAAGAGAGAGGTAGTCAGTAATCAAGGTTGTGTCAAACCCTGAAGGCCACCTGAGTCTGATTCACCTGAAAAACACAGTTCCCATGTCTTCAAACACAGCCAAATGCTTTACAGGGAAAAAAAAAAAGTCTTTGCTTCCCTGGGTGTTATGAACAAGTAAATAAGTCTAACAAAATCCAAACACAATTTGGCAGGATATAACACTTGTTGGAGATAATCCTACCTGCTGAAATTTCCTTTTAACCTCAATGAAGACTCTGGTAGATGCTATGTATAATCAGGACAGACACCAATTCTCTCCCACAGGAAAGCAGAGTGAACAGACTTCGAAATATTTTTCTTTCATGTCACATCAGCAAAGGAAAACTTGTAGAAATAGTTACTTTGGGTTTTTTCTCCTGAACAGTTACCTGGGTGATTTTGGCTGTGGTAGGTTCCCCAGAGTAATAACAATATCACCCTTAATAATATAACATATACATCACCACGAGAGCTTTAAATTCAATGTTCTTGGGTACATTGTGTAATTCTTGGCGTGTCCTGTGCAGGGCCAGGAATTGGACTCCATGATCTCCGTGGGTCCCTTCCAGCTCAGGATATTCTATGACTCCATGATTCTATGAATTCGGCCCAAACTTTTCAGGTGATGGAGAAACAAGGGGTTCCAAAGCAGGGGGATTGCGGATTCCCACCGCAGGAGTTGTTTTGATTTCTTCTGAATCCATGGTGGGCTGGGAAGAACCACAGGCAAAGCTGTTGTTGATATTTCTTGTCAGTTCAAATCCCCTCTCTACCATTTCTGCCTCAACATCCAGCTTGAAAATTACTCTCAGAAATTACAGGATGGGGATGACAGTTGTGGTCATCTGAAGATGCAAACTGAGAGTCCCAAGACCCCAGAAAAGATTTTCTGGAAATGCCCATTATGTTATATGAAGTGTTTATTCAACTTCAATTAAAGGTCTGATCATGCACTAATTGCAAATTTTGTTGCAAACCAGCGTGAGTTCCCTGATGATTGAAGGACTGATAGTACTGTTATTAATTATCATTTCCAGCATGGAAGGCTGCAGTGTGATTCCCTCTGCAGAGGTAGGTGCCATCTATATGCTCCTGAAGAAGCATCCCTGGCCTTGGAAAACTTAGAAATCTAAACAGACAATGCAGACAAAAGAACTACCATTATCTTCCTTTTCCAGATGGGGAACTGAGGCACAGAGAGATTAAGTGACTTGCCAACATCTGTGGAAGAATGGAGGATTAAACCTTGATCTCCTGAGTCCAAGTCTGGTGTTCAGTCACCGGACCAGCCTTCCTGCTCCTGCTAATGTGTTATTGCTCTCATCTGCTCAGTGCTTTTTCCTACCCACTCCTACCTAATCCCTTTTCAAGGTAGCCCTTGAGGGACTGTTACTTATGTGGGTCAGGGCTGGATGCAGCCATGCCAGAGAAGGACACACTCTTTTTGTCCTGTCGGCACCACTGGCCCAGCTGGCAGGTGCCATTGCTGGGTGGCATCGCAGGAGCAAGGACTTACAAAGTCATTTCTACTTCCAGGCAGGAAAACCTGCCGTGAAATCGCTGGGCAGAGGGGAAAGAGTAAGTTGATTGCCGTGGCTCTGGCTGCATCTGCAGTTCCCATCCTAAGGAAGCCAAAGAGCGTGTTGGTGTAGGAAAAGGGGTTGTAAGACAAGAAGAAAAGCGTCTTGAAAGATGAATATTTGGATCTCTGGACTCTACCAGTATTTATTTCTTGGGCTGCAATACCACCTGCAGGCCCCAGACCAGGGCTGGACGCTGCAGAGAAATGAGGGCCTTACAACCACAGGGGGCAGGTCCCAGCCCTCAGACTCCATGGGAGCCTTCCTGATGGATGGGGAGGGTTGGGATGATGCCCTGCACACACCGCTGGACACACAAACCCCAAGCTGCATTGTCCAAACCATCCCCTCAAAAAAAAAAAGAAGAAAAACCCTGTATGGAGGAGGCCTGCAAGGAAAATAATTCTGACAACAACCTTTGAGGCAAAACGCTTCGAGTCTTCCCAAATAACCAGGTAACGGGAATTTCCCTGTTTACCACAGGTCAGGGCTTTGTGCTCTGCTGAGAGGGGCTGCCCCAGTCCCCCAGCCCGTGTCCCGAGGGGGGTGAGGGCAGGGTTGTCACCGCCAGGCCCTCTCCTCAATGCCTGTCACCCCGATTGCGGTGGGCGAGAGATCACAGGCGGGCGGCGGGATCTGCTCAGGAGGCATCAGATGGCGTCGGAGCAAGGGTAATCCAGTTATTTTTAGAGAAGTTTTTCCACTCGGAGATCATACACACTGCAGATCACAGAAACACATGCAAGCATGAAATTTCATTTTTAAGAATTCTTTTCCTGGGGCTTTCTCTCTAAAGTGGCAGTGAATGGGAAAAACTACAATCATGACAAGACAATTACAGAGGGTTTTTTTTGCTAAGCATGAAACTTAGGGGGAAAAAAATGTTTAGGGAAAAGGAGAAGGATAAAAAAGCAACTCACAAGAAAAGTAATTTTTGTCCACTTGTCTTGTTCCACTGAAGCAGAATTAGACATCGTGTCACGTAAGTGCTTTTAAAATAAAAAATGGCTTTAAAGTACCTGAGAAAAATAAGAAAATGTTTGAGTTTGAACTGTTTTTCCTGGTTTGGCTCTTTTAGTGAAACAGTGTGTATGCAAATGGGGAAACAGCCAGCACCTTCCTAAATGCTGCAAAACACACACACACTTGTGCTTTTAGCATGAAAGGACTGGGAGACATACATTAGGATTTGTGGGATTATGGTGAGGAAGCAGGAGTGATAACTTTGATGTTCTTTTTTTTTTAAAAAAAAAAAGGGTGAAAAGACAGAAAACTGCGAGTGTTTTTTTTCTCTTCTTGGCAAAACCCCCCAGGAAAGAGCTAGCATGGAAAATGGATCCCCTCTCATCTTCCGGAGAGGCAATTCCTCCCCTTCCAGCCTGGGTTCACCGGCATGGCTGTGCGGGGGAGCTCAGACTCCTCGTGTCTGAGCCCTGCTTAGCCTGTGGATAAACACAGAGGTTGGCTTCTACAACGGGCAGCCATGGAAAACTTCTTAAGGAGCAAATATTCCCTGCAAAATAAATAACAATCCTGCATCCAGAAACACTAAGACAGAACCAATTTGTTGTTGGCGAGAAATGCGCGATCGCCGCCGCCATGGTGGTCACAGAGTTGGGAATTTAACTCTGGGGGAGGTTTCTCACCTGGTTCTCATTAAATCGAGTCCCTTCTCCATGTAGGCATCTTCTGATGCAACTACAACTTCCAAAAGGTTTCCACAGCTGCCCTATCTATCACTGAGTGTCCCAAGAGCTTTAAGTAAGAAATAGAGATCCTGGTAAGAAAACAGCTCATTGATTCACAGCAGAGAGAATCAAGACATTTAAAAATTGCTCTGAAACTTTTCAGCTGTCCTTATTCAAGAGGCAAGTGGTTTAGCACAGATCACCTCAGAGGAAAATGTCATAAAGCAGGAAGTCCAAGAGGGTTTACCTTGATTTTGTAGCATGGCAGCATCTCTGTGTGTCTCTCATCCCTCCATCAGGCAACGCTCAGCTGCACTCTAAGGTGGGAGCGACACGGTCAGCTCCTCCAGGTCTAGAGACAACACAACAAAATAATTTGTCAAATTGTCAAAACTTAACAGACAGGGTAGAGAAGCAGACTGGGGATATTTGGATAGACTGTGCCTTCACCCAGTCCTAATCTCACCACTGGAGGCTGTAAACATGATGGGTAAAGTGACAGTCTGGCTACAAATCTGTCTGGCAGCTTCATTAGACATCTTTCGCCTGACTGATTAAACTGCATTTAAGACCCACTTTCATTTTTTCAAGTCTTTTGTTTAAATTAAAAGGTCATGTTTTCGAGCGAGTGATCCGCTGCCCTCTCCAGTCTCCTGCCACAATACAGTTACATTACTACGAGTGTTGCACAAAGCGCTCTGAATAAGATCCACAGACACCAACAAATGTCGCAGCCAGCGGAGGCTACAGAAAGGGGTTTTTGTCTCTTCGTTATGTGCCACAGCGGGGAAACGAGCTTGAAAAGTCCCCCAGCCTCACACTTGGACTATTTCTGCCCTGTGCTGGAGGGCTTGCAAAAAGCACTCACTACTTTTGTAAATTTATTCGAGCAGCAAACCAGGTTTGCCC
>VZDJ01007753.1:48220606-48338877 GCA_008694505.1 Cyanoderma ruficeps | reverse complement strand
CTCTAATGCCCTGTGTACGTTTGCTGGGTTTGGAAGAACTTAATTAAAGCCAGTTGTGAAATTTCCAAGGGGGGAAAAAAAAAAGTAATCCCTTACAGTGAATGTGCTGTGATTGTTCTGGGTACACCATTCCTCTCTCCCTGGAATGGACTCACGATGAGACAACAAAATCTTAGAGATCAAAATGCTGAAATGGGCTGTGCTTGCTTCTCGTCCTCCCTTCAGCAAGAGAAGTGGAGGGGCTTGAACTGCTTCATCCAAGCAAGGAACCTTCCCAGAGAGAAATCTCCTTCCAGGGCCTTGAGGGGCTCCAAGAGAACTGGAGAGTGACTTCAGACAAGGGCGTGGGGTGACAGGACACAGAGAATGGCTTCACAATGACAGAGGGCAGGGTTAGATGGGATATTGGGAAGAAATTCTTCTCTGTGAGGATGGAGAAACCCTGGCACGTGTTGCCCAGAGAAGCTGTGGCTGCCCCATTCCTGGAAGTGTCCAAGGCCAGGTTGGATGCGGCTTGGAGCAACTTGGTTTAGTGAAAGCCTTGGACCAACTTGGTTTAATGAAAGGCATCTCTATCCATGGCAGGGGAGTTGGAATGGTATTTTGAAATACCTGGATGGTATTTCAGGCATCTTCCAACCCAGGCCATTAAATGATTCGATGAAAACCTCCCTAAGAATCATAAAATCATTTAGGTTGGAAGGGCCTCTAAGATCATTGAGTCCAACCATTAACCATGTCCAAACAGCTATTCTTCCCTGGAACATGATGGCAGAGGACAACTTCTGGTAATGGACTTGCTTTACTGTCTTGACTGCAAGAGAAATGCAACACAGAGGTATAAAATCTTTTCTTCCAACCCCTTCAATCCCTACATGTCTGGTGAGTTCCTGGCAGTTGTGTGGAGTGCGTTGTGGCCTTCTGTTTAACACAGAGAGAACAAAACTCTTTAGTCTTCTGTGGAAAAAATAAGTGTGGTGGAGAAAGAGGATGAAAGTGGGGTGAGAAACCCAGAGAAAATTCCTGACCAGCAGCCCTGAGCAAGGCAGGACACAATCCTGGAGCTCCATGCTCCAAGCCAAAATTGCTCCCTTCCTGCTGCCCTGCTGGTACCTGGACTCTCCAAACCTGTCTTTTCTGGTCTGTGACTTTTCTGGCTGTGAAGATCCCAATTTTCCATCAAATCTGCAGGTGCAGATGGAATCCCACTTCCAGCTGTTGCAGGGCAAGCATCATAGGCAGACAGAATCACAGAACGTTTTGGGTTGGAAAGGACCT
This sequence comes from Cyanoderma ruficeps, assembly GCA_008694505.1. Taxonomy (NCBI): domain Eukaryota; kingdom Metazoa; phylum Chordata; class Aves; order Passeriformes; family Timaliidae; genus Cyanoderma; species Cyanoderma ruficeps. Next base: position 48,337,599 of record VZDJ01007753.1, on the reverse strand, counting down.
CAAAATTCATACAGTTCTAACCTCCTTCCCATGGTCAGGGATAGCTGAGATGGAATGTGGAGAAGCCGGAAGGGCCTCTTTGCCTTGATTTACAGCTACATGGGGCATTCTGGGACAAAGTGCCCTGCCAGAGCCTGGGCAGAAAACAGTTCATTTGAACCACAACCCTCCAAAATGCTGGGAGGTCAATTAAAGGCACAACCAAAGAGAGGCCACGGGGACAATGATCCCGCAGCTCTGGTGTGGGGAAAGGAGCTGCACAGAAAGGTCTGTGTGGGAAACCCAGCCCGTTCAGCATCAAAGGGAGAAGGAATAACAAGCCAGGCTTGCCCTCCTCCCCTTCCCTGCGCCGTGTGTTTCATCCAGTCGGAGCGGCGGTGCTGGCGCGGCGCCAGGGATCTCTCCGATAGATCCGAGCCGAGCTGATTAAGAAATGCAACCGAAGTAATTAATGATGGGGGAGGACCGGACCCACGGCAGAGCTGGGATCTGACTCATTCTTTGCCACGGTTAACCCCAGAAAGAGTCAATTAGAGCAGGACTTCCCAACCTTTTGCCACAGACGCTCTCACTTTCAATTAAAATGGCTCGCCAGGAACCCCGAGCAGCACGTTGGAGCCAGCAGGCTGCCCTGAGCATCAACCTTCCTGGGCCTTTGTAGTTTCTGACCATATTCCTCCGCCACGCCGGGTTTTAATTTGTAAAAATATTTGTCTGTGTTTCACTCAGGCTTTCAGGCAGCCCTGTCTGTGCTCTCTTGAACATCCTGGAAAAGGTTCCAGCCTCTCCAGTATCAGCAATGGCTCTTGCTCTGAATTTCAGGGCAGGTCCCTGTGTTAAGGTCATGCTGTTGGTAAGGTCCATGTCTGTTAATGCTGGGTCAATATCCTGGGCCACTGTAGAGCCCTGGAAGTTTAGTTCTGTCTGGATGACTGCAGGTTTGCCCAGGTTTGGAGGTGTTGAAGCTGATTTCAACCTCCTGAACTCATTATCAGTTTGGTTCAGGTGTTGTGGCTAAATTCAGTAACAGCTCTAGCCGTTTCCCCTCAATATAGAGCAAAGGAACGAGCTAGGAAATCTAGGCTGAAAACCCAATTTTAACTTTATCTGTTCACTCTTACTTATGTCAAAACAATAACACGAGAGAATTGCAAAGGAATTTTTGTTTATTTTTCAATATAATATACTTTTCTCTGTTCATGTATTGGAAGAACTCCGTGTAACACAACAAAACTCAGCTCACCCCAGCAAGTCCAAAAAACTCAGGAGCTTCAGACTTCTCCTGACTGGCTTTAAAGGAGACTCTAACAAGTGGAAATTGTTTTCATTTAGCTTTGGTTTGTGATCACATAGAAAGACCACACTGTACTGAGCAGCAGCATCATAGTGGAGAGGTAATATCTTAAAATTTATCCTCCATTTTTGGTTCAGATATAACCACTCTAAACCCCCAAAGTGATGAATATTTACCCTGTCAATGGATACACTCACAGATTTAGTGTCTTTCTCCCCACCCTTTTAACATAAAATCAAGGTTCATTTCCATGACACTCTTTTATGATCTGCATCTCAACTGGAGAAGACATTTTCCAGTCCAGAGGGCAGAGGCTTTGCTTTATATTGTCAAAAGTAGCAAGTTCAAGTCCTGTGGTGAGGGTCACATTTTTTTTATAATAAACCTTTCATATCCTTTATTATCTCCTTGTTAAATGGTTCACTACATTAATTATCATTATCATCCAATATATTTTGCTCTGAATGGAAATATTTCACTAATGCTTTTGGTTGAAGAAGCAAAACATAATATACCATTTTATGAGTAATTTTCCTGAAATTTTGCATGCAGCCAGATCTTGTGAGGTAGGGAACACACTTTGTTTGAACTTTATAGCCTTCTCATTCAGTTTTCATTAATAATTTTCCCTTTAGTTCTCAATAGGTTTCTCTAACATTGAGGGAACAATATCAGAGCCCTCCTGTAGCTAATTTAATATCTGTAAATTTCCATGGCTGATAAGCAACAGCTGCGCAGACAAATAGAAAAATAAAATAGTGAACGTGGGAGCAAAAAATCAAAAATAACCAAAAGGAAAGTGGAGACTGCAAGATGCTATGAAGTGATAATCATTGTAAAAAGTTTGGCTTTGTCAGGTAAAATCAGTAGCAAAATCTAAGAGTAAATGAAAAGCTTAAATTTGTTTGTTCCTTTCAAAAATCACTCTCTTAACAGGTAGAAATGCTCCCCTGTGGAGTTTTTCACCAGCCTCTGTTCGGAGCTGTGCTCACACACATTCCCAACTCTCTAAGGCTCTGGCAAGGACAGAAGTGTTTTGTGGACCAAGAGATCATTTTTCTACCGCACCCTTCTCTCCCCCAAAGCAAGGCTCTGGCCCACACTCATAACTCTACCCCTCTCCTCAACACAACCGAAAAAACCCCAAAGCCACTTTGCCCTTTTCAATCCTCCTGCCTTGCATTTCACAACCTACTTCTTGCAAAACCTTTGCGTTCCCTCCCTGAAGTTTGTAGGATACAGCTGCTCCCCCACACCCTCCTCACCTCCCATAGCCTGAAATGCAGCTCCTACTGAAGATGCTCCTGCCCCTGTGCTACTTCTCCTCCTCCTCTTGCTTTCCTCACAGCACAATCTGGGGTTGTGTTTGGATGAGGTGATGCCCAGCCCAACTTCTGTGGAGGAGCAGCCGCCAGAGCAGCCCCATAACACGGCCCATCTCCCACTCCGTGTCCTCCCTCACAGCCACAGGCCGTGACATCCTGGCCCTGCACTCTCACATCAATCCCACAGGCTTTGGGGGCCACTTCAAAAGCTGTGATGTCTTAGCAAGGCTGACCTGAAACAGAGACCAGAGAGAACCAGAGAATAAAGTAGATATTTATTGAAAGGCCTCCAGGATACACCCTGGGCAGGACAGGGCTTGACCAGAACTACACCCAAGTTGGACCCAAAATGGTCACAAAATGGCTGACAGGTGATGAGGTCTTACACTCTTATAAATTTTGGTCCATTTGCATATTGTTCCATTTAATTGTCCAATTACAGCTTCAGGTTGTGAGGTCCCATCCTTCTTGTTCCTCCCTTCAGTCCACCGTTGTTTGTGCTTTTGGGCCTGAAAGTTGTCCTTGGTCTTCAGCAGGAAAAGGATTTGTTTTGTCTCCCCACTCTGTGAAGAGAGCTGGCTAACACTTAATATGAGGCTCAGAATTGCACCCCTGGGCAGCACAGAATCTGAAAAACATGAAAGCAAAAACTTAAGGCATCATCTGAACATACTATCCTGGATGAGAATTTTTGGAGCTGTCCCAGAACCAGGAGCTGATCTCAGAGATCCTCATGGATCCTCCCTTCTGCGAATCTGAGAAGACACTCAACAAAACCCAGAGAAACCAAATAACTTTGCAGTGTCTGATGCCATTGCCTCTCCACCTTCAGCAGATGTATTAATGGCAGCTCCACATCAAACAAATCCTCCAGCAACAGGCCTGCTCCACAACAGCCCCCCAGGAAAGGACATTCACAGGTCTATCAGCTGAAGGTATGTTTTTAAACCCTTGCCTGCACAACATAACTTGTTCTCATTAACTTGTTCTCATTGCTGCACCTTTGCAGCAATCGAGCACAAGAAAAACTGTACTGAGATTCAGGATGGTCTAATGTGGCTTTTTTCAACAAGGGTGAAAGCCTGGGAAAGGACTACACACCTTGCTGCACTTAAATCTTCCCTCAATAGTGAACTGTAGCTGGTCTGTAGAGAAATGCAAGCTGAGGTGAGCAGTGAGGGTGTGATTTTTCTCTCAATGGACCAGTCTTGGTGCTACAAGCCAAACTGTCTTGTCCAGACAGGATTGGTGCCTCACACCAGGCCACCGGAAAGGCAGGACCTGCAGGAGGAAATAAATTCCTCTGGAACCACAGGACCAACCATGGTGCTGGCCACCAGGATGTAACGACAAGCAAATTCTTTTCCAATCCTGCAAATACCCAAAGCCCTGGCACCCGCAGACCTCACAACTCTAATTAAAAATGGCCATGAGCACTTCAATAAACAACGCAATCCATCATGTCCAGGACATAATAAAGGGACACGGAGTGGAAAAGAAGCTTTGCCCTGTCCTGTGTGCTGTACTGTATGTGTTTCACCACAGGGAAGCATGTGCTAATTTCTTACCTCTCTGCTGACTGCACTGTCCTTTTGCATAGTTGCTGCTGAACTGCATGAAAGGTATTTCTAATCTCGTGACGGTGACTGAAAAGGGTTGAAGGACACAAATTAAGTCTCATAGCAATAGAGCAGCTCAAGAATGGAAGGTCAGCCAGTTGACTCTTCCCAGAATCCCCTGAACAATGCAATTATTCATGAAGGAAATTTCAAATTATTTTCATTAGACTTCTGTTTTACCAATCTAACCAAAGTGATTAATTAGGGATTAAAATATTTACTCTGCACATGCTGCCTTGGCACGGCACTAGAATATTTAAGCATTGTGCTAAAAGGGTCAGCTGTCTCCAATACTGTTTGGAATTCATTCTCTACTTTCTGTGTAAAAGGGCATTGACTCTCATGTCTATACCACACTTAGGATCCCATTAGGGACATGGAGGGAGAAAGGAGTCCCTCTTCCTGCCCTTGGAGCTGCCCCAAACTCCCCAGTTTCTTTGCTGGGCTACTTCAGCACAGGAGCAGGGAAGACCAATAGAAGTGGCTATAGTGAGCCATGCAGGGGATTCAAAGTTCCACTCCTATTCCACAGAACCAGAAAAGAGGGAGATGCTTGTGAGAACCTAGAAGAACCAGCTAGAAAAGAAAGCGTTGTGATAGAAGACACAAGAATAGAAGAACTGGACTCAGATTTTGGTGCAGTTGTGGAAATCCTGTATGACCCTGGCCGGTTTCTCATCCCTCTTAAAAAAAGGAACATGGAGTTACCTTAAGTGGCAAATGCTTTTATTGTATATGGAATTTCGAGACAGGAACATTTGGCACCCCCCTGTGAAACAGTGGGCTGGAAATGCCATCTTTACTCTGCAACCTTCCCAGAACTGAACCAGCAATCCCAGGTCAGAGCCTGGGTCCGATCCAGTTCCAGAGGCTCCTGGAATCCATTTGCAATTCATCCTTCACCCCTGTTTGCCCAACTGAATCCAAAGCAATGGCATAAGTGACAAGGGAAGATCCCCAGAAAGGGTGAACATGGGAGATGTGAGTGTTGGGGCACCAGGCTCCACAGGGATGGTTGGATTTGGCTCAGCACCGAGGGCTGGAGTGGCTTTGCTGGTTCTGACACACCCAAGTGTCCCTGCAGGGTGGTTGAAATGCACAGCACCTCAGAGCTGGCGAGTGCTGCCACTGCAACCTCACCAAGATGAAAAAGATGTATAACAGGATTTGCATTCCTTTCCAGACTGACTGCTGCAAGCAAACATTTCAGCACTTATTTGTTACCAATATTATTAGAAGTCTCAGCCCATTTCCTGGCTGGGGCATGTTTCCTCGAGGGGACTGAAGTCACCTGTCACTTTCTTTCTCATGTTACTTAATCGTTTTAGTCCAAGCAGCAAGCTGCCAATCATATTTAATATTTAGTCACCTTGAATGCATTGCTACTGATTAAATAGACTGCTATTTCAGTAAACAACTCGTGAGAGAATACTTACAGCTTCATTATAATTATTCCACCAGATATTAGAACATTATTCATATGTAAGTCCAAAGAATATTTAGGTCTTCTCCTATTTAGTTCACAAACAACATTTTAATTGCTGCCATATTAGCAGAGCTATCAGTGCTAATTGGATAATACCCCTTCAAAGATTTTTCTTTCAGCAACCTCTTTTGCTTGCATGCTTTTAAAATGTCTCTGGTTTTTTGGCTCACTGATGATTACCCACAAAGAAATTTACCCTTATGAGTCTATCAGTCAGACACCTATATATGTATTTTTGGGGGGATAGGGGGGTGGGAGGGGGAATCTGTTGTTTGTATATGTTGAAAACAAGGGGTGCCTGCATGAGGGAAGAACAGGCTGATAGGACAAAGCTTGTGCTGCCACTCATGGCAAGGGCATGATGAAAAATCCAGATCTTCTGAGATCATCCATAGACTTATTCATGGTGAATCCCGTAACCTGGGCCATATTCCCCTGAGGGCCTGGAGGATCATTTTAGAACAACCCTGAAAAGTTCATTAAGAGAATCCTAGAATCATGAAATGATTCGGGTTGGAAGGAATCTTAAAGACCATCCAGATCCATTCCCTGCCATGGGCAGGGACATCTCCCACTACCCCAGGCTGCTCCAAGCCCCATCTAACCTCCTTGGACACTTCCAGGGATCCAGGGGCAGCCACAGCTTCTCTGGGCATCCTGTGCCAGGGCCTCCCCACCCTCACGGCCAAGAATTTATTCCAAATTAAAGCCATACAAGTAAACTTACTGTTAGAAATAAATTTACAGTTAATAGCCTTAAAAGCAGGGGTCTTGCTCCCAGCAGGAAGTGTCTTACAGGGTCCACACTTGGAGAAGTGTTGGAACACGATGCAAACTGAAGCTGGGTAGCAGGTTTAGACAAATTATGTGGTTAATAAAAGTCTTTTCACACTAATGGCAGATTTAATGAGTGAGCTTTGATGGGAAAGGAAAGGTAAAGCAGAATTTCCAGGAAAACAAAGATGTTTTGTGTCACTATCATCTAGGCAGGACCTTCAGGCCTTGCTTCTGGAAGGAAAGTTTTGTTCAGGAACCCAGATAGGGCCGTTTATCAGAGGAACAGATAATACAAATGTTTGTTTCGCTTCAGTGAGAGAAAATGAGAAATTGTTACTTAAGGTTGACCCAAACACATCTCCTTGTTTCTTCCCATTCACCTCCTCTCCTTCCTCCCTCACAGTTTTTTCAGTTTGACCACTGAACTGAAAAATTAATTATTCTTACAGCTCTATTAAAGGATAACTTATGCCAGGCTGCTTGCAGCCTAAATTATGTACATTAAATATCTCTATTTCTTACTTGTTTTTCCCCTTCTTTTAACGTCTATCCCTTGTTTTGAAAATTTCATCATTCTTAAGTGCTCATGAGGTGCGGTGGATTTTTCATTAGGCAGATATATGTTAAAATAAAATAAAATATTGAAATAATATAAAATAATAATAAGAATAACAACAACAATAATAATAGTAATAATAATAATAATGAGTTTGAACCAGAAAGATAAAATTAAATAACCAGTTCCTAATCAGAATGTTGTGTTACACACAAAGTCATTAGGCACACACAGACTTCAGTGTGCACAGTAATGATTTTCTGTGTAGGACAGAGTTAAATGGGATCTTGTTGGGATATTGGGAATAAATTCTTGGCTGTGAGGTGGGGGGGAAACACATGGCTTGAGAAACAAAGTGAGGTGATCAACAGAAATATATACAACTAGAAATAACCACAGTTCATTCATTTTTTGTCTCTCTCCATCCTCTGGAGGAGGTTTGGACTTTGTCCACATTCTGTTTTAGTGAGTTATTTCAGTTTTCCAGCAGAAGAATTTAAAAGATAGAGAAATATGGAATTTTAGCCTGGAAGAGGAATTCTGAATTCTTCTCATGGCCACAAAGCCACAAATGGATTTGTCCACTCCTAAATTAGAGACTACACACCCAGCCGTGAACCAGCAAACCTGTAAGGGCTCACTGCAGATGTAAAACCAAGGGTGAAACAGCTGGAAGTAGACAGGATGCATTTTTGGGAACAATCTGGGAAAGAACTTCCAGAAGAAATTACATAACTGCTGGGTCCAGCTGTGTTTACATCACACTGCAAGACATGGAATGCACTTGGAAGGATCTACAGTGAGCAACCCCAGGCAATGCCCTTCAAGTTTGAGAGAGAGAGAGAAATGCTCAAGAACCCTCTCAGCTACTCCTTGCTTGTCAGAGCCAGGAAAACACTGACCAGAGGTTCAAAACACAGAAAATCAAAAGATCAGCTGAGTAAGGGTATTTCAGGGTGTATAACACACTCAATGCTCTTAAACTTACTCAGAAGTTCTCATTTTTTTCATTTCATTTCATTTCAGTCAGGAATACAGAAACATACACTTTCCAGTGCAGCTAAGAAAGCTGGCAGGAACAAACATTAAAATATTCAGAACATCTTAAAGTACAGAGTTAGAGGTTTTTATTGTTGTTTCATAACTTTGCTTTAATCAACTTTTTATCCATTGACTCCCTTGCAAGTTCCAACCAATATAATTAGCACTATCTAAATTAGTTATCACTCAAAATGACTTCCTTCTTGGAAAAAAAACAGTTTTATTTTTAAATCATAGGTGTTGCCATAGGCTGTACCAGAACTATATGCATGGACACGTTTTAAGTAGATAATATTTTTAATCCTAATTAAAAAAAAAAATCCTTCCCTCCATAAAATGTTGAGATTTGTGAATGACTTTATTTTAGTTTTTGACAGACGCAAGGTAACAACTGATTTTCATTCATACACATACTGAGCACCTTCCATTGAAGCATTATATTGCTCAGCTGAGCTTTTATATAAACTCACATATTTTCTTTGTGGGGTTTGTTGCCGTTTCATTGCCCACTCGATGGAGAGCAGAGGAGCCAACATTTCCTAAGGGTGCCTGTTGCAGGAGCTGTTATGGACACACTGCCATCAGCAGCAGGACTCTGTCTCCTGCAGCTTCCAAACCCCATCAATAGCAATCGATTTCCAGGTGGATTGCAAGTACATCAGTGCATCTGATAGAGCACTGGGCAGCTCTCAGCAGCACGAGCTGAGAGTGCAGATGCTAAGATATCAAACCTGCCAAATGTGCCTTTGGATCCAGCACCTGCCCAGGGTGGTGGGTGGTGCTGGACACCCCAGCTGAGCCACTTCAAAGGGACCAAAGTGATTAATTCAAAGAAGCCAACAAAGTCCTTACCTGGCTTTGAAAGTGTTGTCCCTGATGGAGATTTTTAGTCACCCAAGTTTGGACATGCTGCCTGGAGATTTTGTACAACTCAGGGACATGGGTTAGAGGTGGGCTTGAAATCACTGGGTTAAAAGCTGGACTTGCTGACCTTAAAAGTATTTTCCAACAAAAATCATCCCATGATTCTGTGATTGTGCTTCCTCCCACCTCCCTCAGAGCATTGGGAGGCCGGCGAGCCCAGCACTGCTGCAGGCTCTGCTCTGAGTAGATTGCAGGAAGAGACTTTACCTATTGATCCCCCAATGGTCAGCTGAAACCCACCCTTCTTCAGCAGGAGGGATCAGGATCAGTTTAGATGTCCCATTTCTCTCTGAAAGGATCTCCTGGTGCCTGGGGGATGTTTGTCCTGGCGTTCCTTGTTAGTTTTCATTCCCTTAGGGAAGAATTTCTATTCTTCCCACCTGCCTGCCCCTGATATTTATCCCTTGCTTAGGGAAATAAAGACAGGATGGGAATGCTGGAGAACAGCCTGAACTCTGAGAAGAGACTCTTGCAAACACAGAAGAGGAGCAGGATGAGGAGAATACTGGGCAAGAGCACAAGTGGGCACGTGCCTGGAAGTGCTGAGCTGCAGTGCCTCACCTGCAAAAAACCCACTTCAATTCCTGTTTATTGGACACCCCAGTGTCATTTAATGCTACACTGCAGTGCAGGGTACCCTAAATCAGCTTTATCCCTCGCTGCAATAACAGCATCCATCACAAACTGCCCCTTCCACATGTTCATCCTCCAGTCCCTCTCCCTCCCTCAGTTTCATGTCACAGGATTGCGGTGGAGTTGGGAGGTGCAATAGGAATCAAAGCCACCTTATCGTTTCAATGTATCACTTGAAATTGGGAAAAGAGAAAGCTGAATCAGTCCCCACAACCTGAGGGCAGTGCTATCTTTCATCCTGACTTGTTCTGCTATTTACAAAAAAACTGCATAATTACCAGAGCAAATGCCACGTCACAGCCTGCACCTGCTATGGGCAAGATAGAGAACATTTTTTCTGAAAGTAATAATTAAATAAACCCATCCATCAGTCAGCTGCATCTAGTTTTGTAGCTTCTGTGTGCTTTAAAAGGAGCAAAACAATGCATTTGTGCTACGAGCTTTCTCTTCACATTTTAATGACAATTATTGCATGTAAACTAGCTTTTGTAGGAACTAGGAAGCAGATGGATGTGGTCAGAAAAAAAACCCCAGGCAAATACACCCACTGGAAAATCAAAAAGATAAAAATGCAAAGTCACTGCGTGTGTAGTTGTGTGTGTGCTGTGAAATGGTTCTTTTTAGCCTCGGCATCTGAATATTCCCAATGGAAATGTTATTATAAAAGACAACAGGTTGTTTCAGCAGAACTGATCAAAGACTGCAATTGCCGTTCCAGGCACAGTCCCACGATGTGACTGACAATCCTGAGCAAAGGAATTATTATTTCCCAGAAGCTCACTCTCGAATGGAAGAGCCATTTGGGAAGAGATGGAGATGCTCGAAATCCTTGGAAGCAGTGAGAGGGTTGTGAGGAGAGTACTGACAGCACAGAAGCATCTTCTCATCTACCCTTCATTTCCCCTCTGAGCTGTGCCACCGACGCTGCTGCCAGGTGTGCCAAGCATGTCACCCCTCCCAGCCTGCTTCAAACAAGAATTCGACTTTCTTTGGGGCTGCAGCAGTTTCCTGAAGCAAAAATTCATCTTGGCCCAAGCCAAGGGGTGATTTGGGTGCTGGACCTTCACAATGGCATGTTGTTTGCCGAGGCTGGGTGTGTCCCACTTTAGGGACAGAAAAGAAAGCAGGCACAGAGCATCGTGAGGGAACATCTCTCTTTATTTACAAATCTCACTCCTTTATACATTTGTACAGAGGTCAAGAGATTGGCTACAGAGGTCGCCACCTCTCAACCTGGATGGTGGACATCGCCATCAATGATTTCTTCTCTCAGAGGTGAAGTATGCAAACATTCTGAAAATGGACATTGTTTAGATGAAGCTGCGTGAGAAAGTTCTTCACTAAGACAGAAGGCAGAAAACTCAGGGCAACAATGGCAGGACAGATGTTCAATGCTGGGGCTCAGGCATCTAAACATGCCCACATCTGTCCACGTGCTTCTTCCTCCAGCTCCTTATGGTGTATTTTCCCCTCTGCCAGGCTGACACCTGTGGTGCACATTCCTTTTACGCTGCAGGTTAACTGAGAACTGGGATGAGCACCTGGATGGGACATTTGTCCTGTGTGACCACTGGAGAGAGCTGCTCCTCTGCCAAGGAACAATCTTACAATTTGACAATATTAAGCCAATCCACATCAAATTTTGGGAGGTTGGAAGCAAGGTAGGATTATGAGGATTAAAGAGATGGAGGGCTCTGCTTTCCATTAAGGATTTTCTGACAAAGAATCTGTTGGCAATTAATAGATTAATAAATCTTTCTGTAAATGTCTCATGAATTCCTACGGAGTCGAGCAAGGCAATGATCCCAGTTCACAAGCCCACAGAGCACTCTGCGATATTTAAGGCTGTGATTTGCAACTCTTCTTTTTTCCACAACTTTCTATGCTCAGAATTTTACTACAGTGGCCCAGCCCCTGCCCAGTGTGTTTAAACCACTTGCCAATGTTGTCCTTCACTACCTCCAGAGACCTTGCAGAAGGAGTTCTTGGACAACTTTGGAAATCTTTGCTTTGGACCAAGCAAAACAAGCAAATCCTGACTTCAAAATGCTTATTTTTTATTGCCAATTAAGGCTTCAGAAAGCACTGAAGATTCAATTCTTGAAACACACTGTAGCTAAGAAGCATGTTTGAAAAGACACCACAACCGAAATGAGAAGGCAGCAGAAATGGCTCAAGAAAATTCCAACAGATGGCTCCTACAGGGAAACAGAGCTCAGGAAAAACCCTTCATAATCACCCCTTCAGACAGCAAGGAAATGACTTCTAGGATGGATTTACTTCCTTCCCTTTTCAGTAACCCAGATATTCAGAAACTTTTCCTGAGATCTGCAGCTCCTACTTAAAGAGTAATTTATTGATGTTCCTAAGAGAGAACGCTTTAATTCACAAAATATTATTCATCAAAACGCTACAAAAATGGCAGTTTTATTCTGATCCTAATCTATAAAGCTTTTTGTCTATCTTTAAAGCTATGGTTATCTTGAAGTGCTTAGTCTCATATTCATTGCTTTTATAATTGGACAACATAGAACAATGGGAGATTTACTAGTTTATTAAGAACCAAAATGAATGTAATCCAATATCACCCTTTGTTGAAAGCCACCTACAAAAGAATCGCATGAGGATGTGAAATGAATAATCTTTCTTGGTTTTCTCCTCTTGAAATCACTACAGTGCCTTTCCAGAGCATAATAAATGGCAGGATGTTATGGAAAATTACTACAAGTCTTACCAGGTAAACAAGTTCAGGAGATTTTGGGGAGCTGGTGCAGCTCATTTCTGACAAAGGTTTTCGCCGGGGAATCATTTATTATTTTAATTTATCCTATTGCTCCAGAATTAAAAAAAGAAAGCCTTAAGATCAACAATCTGGTTCTTGTGCTACACACAGCAATGCAGCCATTCAACCCAAACATTTTTTTGCCTTTTTCTTACCCATAAAGATGGGCTCGTGCATGGAGCAATGCTTCTAAGGTGGGAAAATAAAAAAATATTCCAGAAAAGACAGGGTAGTAAATAACATTTAATATATAATAATAAACTAGCACCAGGAAATAAACTTGAAAGAATTCTCTCAGCTCACAAGATCTAAGTCCTCCTCTGCACTATTAGTCCTTTAAAGAGGAACTGAATGATCAGTGCTGAGCAGGAGTTAAATCTTCAAGACCAAAGCAATGAAAAAATGGGAACGGTGCCTCTCCATGACGTGTCACGGTTTGAACCAAGTAGTCAAACAAACAAAGGGACTTTGATGCCTCCTTGCCATGGACAGAACTTACTTTTCAAGTTCTAAATTCTTCCTAGGTTGGGATGAAGCTGAAATACCATGAAAAAATTTCATAAATCCTATTTGGGATAAAAATGGGCTTTGACTCTCCAGTGAGCTCAGAAAGTTTCTGCTACACTCTTGGTCTCCTGAAGTCTGCTTCAGATCAGAAGACCAACTTCTTATTTCAGTTCAGCTCAGTTCACCTCTATCACAGTTCAGCTGCACTATTATCACAACAATTTCTTCCTTGGCCCTCAAAGTGCTTTTGTAAAGAAAAAAAAATGCCACAATGCCTAATTCACCCTCAGAGAAACTGAGGGACACAAAGACACGACTTTACTTTCTTCTTGCAGGCTGGACCTTGAGACCAGATCAGTGCAAGGCATCAGGAATCTTTGCTGCCTGGTGCCAGGAGAGGTCTGTGCCCTGCACCAAGGGGTCACCAGGGACTCAGACCCATCCTGGGGCTGGATTTCTGATCACACACACAGTGTCACTTGTGTGGATACTCAGGTCCCTGAGGAGTCAGTCCTGAAACAGCATTTGACTCCACTGAATCTCTTTGGACCCCTCAATCATTCCTTTATTATCAGAAACTTTCATCTTCAATAATCTGCCTTTTCCTGATCATCTCCCTCCCAGCTCAACCAAGCCTAGCCTTGCTCTGTAACTTCTCAGTTTTGCAAGCAAAAAATGCATTGACCTCCTTGGAACAGACCTTCGGAGAGATGCCAAAACCTTCAGGAAGGGAACAGCAAAACAGAGATGAGATAATTCTTAAATTCTCCTTTATTTAATGTGGTGTTTGTGATAGGCCTTATCCCTACCCCTCTTTCCTGCATCGTGAGCTTGCAGTCTTCCCATCTCCTGGGTGAACAATCAGGATGCTGGGGGATCCCTGAGAAAGATGGGAAAATTCTCTTCTGCTAGACAGGATCCAGTTCCCCACCTCCAGGAGGGGTCTGGGTTGATGCATCTCCAGGAAGCTGAGGAAAATAGATGGGAAAAACTCAGCGTGCAGATTGCCATGGCTCAGCTTCTCCCTCCCCATCAGCAGCCTTGGAAATAAGCACAGCTGCCACTGGGTCAGGGCATGTGAGCCCTTCCCGTGTGGAAAGCCAGAGGAAAAAGGCTGGGTTGATGCCAAAGGCTCCACTGAGCCCAGTGGTCACTGACAGACTGATCCCATGGGATCTCCATGCATTTAGGAAGAAGTTTTTCACAGAAATAGTGATTAAATACTGGAATAGTCTGCCCAGGGAGGTGGTGGCGTCACCATCCCTGGATGTGTTTAAAAGAAAACTGGATTGGGCACTTGATGCCATGACCTAGTTGAGGTGTTAGGGCTGGGTTGGACTCGATGATCTTGAAGGTCTCTTCCAACCTACACGTTCTGTGATTCTGTGATTCTGTGATTCTGTGATTCTGTGATTTACACCCTGCAGAGTATCCACCCAGAAACGCCTCAAAGGGTGACGATCACTTCAAGCTCTCTCGCACAGATCACACCTAAGATCCTTTCTCAAGTTAAACTTTACCCATTGGCTTCAAGAATAAATAAATGTTATTGTTGATTCCCCTGCTTTCCTGCAGCTCATGGCAGGGCAGGATGTCAACTGTCTCTCTTCTCAGGACTGATGTGCTCCTCTGCTTTTCCCCACAGATCCTTCCTTATAAAGAGAAAGAAAAAAAAAAAGGGTAATGAATAAATTGAAAAAAAAATGCTTGTAGACCCGAAAGAAAGAATGCATCTATTATAAAATAAAATCTCTTTTAGTAGCTATTAGAATGCATTAAAAATATTCACAGGACTCTCCCCTCCAGTTATGTTGCAAAAGCCATGCAAATAATAATTGTGGCTAAGTGCAGTACAGTGACAGTCAATATTGTACTTCCCAAGCTAGCACTCATTATTCTTTATGGAAATCATGCATTTTGTGAAAGATCAAAAGATTTACATATCATATGGAGTGCTTTAGGGAGTGACTTGCTGTGCACTTTAAATGCACAATGTTCCACAGCCATTTAAATACAGATTTCATTTCTCTCTTCTGTGTGATATTAAATTTGAAAAAGGAGGGAGAGAGAGACAAAATCGACTTGGGTACCTTTGTTCACATCATGAAATACAATGTTAATTTGGTTCCAATATAGAAGTTTAATATTTTTATGGGGTGTTATTGAATAATCTGCTAGGCTCAGCATTGGCCTTCTCTCAGGAGAGAGATGAAAGATTTTTTTTTTTTTTTTGCCTCCCTCCACCACCAGCTCCCCTGCAACCTTCCCCTGCTGGTCTGCTCTGCACTGAAGGGGCTGCCCAGGCTGGAGCCAAAACCCCTGGAGGTGTCCAAGCAACAGCTGGATGTGGCACTCAGGGCTGTGGTTTATTTGGCAATGTGGTGATCAGCCAAAGGCTGGACTCGATGATCTTGGAAGTCTTTTCCCACCTAAATGATTCTGTGACTGTTTCCTGGGTGTTTCCCCTCTGAAGGTGAGATGGGACCGACAGACAGCCAGAGCTACATTCCTGGGAGTCCACCAAGGCTGGGACCACTCCTAAAAGCAGATTGTTCAGAATGGTCTGCAAAACTGAATGTTATTTTTGGGTGGCACTTAAAGGAATGCTTAAGAGGACAACAGCCTCGAGTCCTGGGCCTAATCAGTAGCGCTGGGAGGAGCTGAGCACCACCCAACAAGAGATCTACACTGGTGAGGGCAAGGAAAATTGTCCCTCTGCCTCCTCTGAAGGAAGAAAAGAAAGACTTCTGCACAAGCAATTAGTCCTTCATTTCTGTGCAAGAAAGGAAACGTTGCACGAATAGGAAATCTACCCCAGTTGTTTGCTTCTGATACCTCCTGCGTTATTTTCTGAACGAAGCAAATGGAAAACCTCTTTAATGAAGCATAACTATGTTGTGATTAAGGCTTATTCTGTCTAAATATTGACTCGGATAACATTTTCTCAGGATGAACAGACCATCACCCATGACTCTGGCAACAAAGTCAGGAAGATTAACAGGAAAGATGAATTTTCTGGTTGTCTGAAGAGAAGTTTGACATGGCCAAGACAACAGGCAGAGCCTTTTATTTGTATTGTGAGTGTTTGTGAGGTCCAGGCAGAGGAGTTTCAAGAGACTGAAGCTTTCTAGTTCCACTGGAATTGAAAATTCAGGGGAAAATAGCTCTGTCCTTCCCTGAGTGGTTAGCACAGAGAACAGGAACAGAGTGGCAGGAATTTCTGTGAAACTTCCAAAACTGAGAACTTCTCCCATTATCTCGGAGGAAAGATTAGCCAAGGAGTCCTGCAAGCCCTGTTGAAGTACAACCAATGGCTCTGTGACCTTCACCTGCAGGTAAAATCAGAATAAGTCAGGCACACAGGTAGTAACCCTGGCCTAAACAATCCAGGAGAAGAGCAGGTGGATTGGGGTGTGGAAAATGAAATCTGTAATTAGAGCAGAGGGTGCTTGGAATATTAGCTCAAAAGGCAAAGATAAATTGTCCTGGGTGTAGCTGGTCTTGTGCCAATTTGAATGGTGTGTGATATTTTCCCTTTCTTTCCAAATGCAGACATTTGTGTTTCTGTAATAAATTAGCTTTATTCTCAAGAAAGGTCCTGTTCTGAGGGAAGGAGTGTGAAGAGTTTTTGGTTTAGACATTGTTATGTGCATTACAGTCAGTCCAGAGGACCGAGCTCAAACAGGATCCCATTTTGTGGCCAAAAATAACCCACAGGAGTGAATCCCTGGCCCAGAAGGGTTGCCACGAGGTGAGGGAAGGCACAGAAGAGGGGTAAAATGCTACAATTCTGTTTGTTAGGATTTCAGACCTTTCCATCTCTGTCTGCAACCAGAAAAGCAATGATGCCTCCCAGAGAAATACCACCTCCAGGGCTAATCAACTGCCGTGTCTTGGAAAAATTCATAAATAAACAGAAGCAGATGAATTGTTTCCCACAAACACTTAACAGATAAACCTTCCTGGGAAGAAAAAAAGCTCCCTGAGAAAAGTATTATCTCCTTGGTCCAGGGGAGTTTTTGATCATTCTTAGGATTTGGGAATTTAAAGAAATCATGACAATAGATGATGGTGTCAAATAGAAAAGCAAGTAAACTGCCGCAGCTGTACAGGCACAGCAGTGCTCTGTAATTCCAGAGTCTCCTGGCCTGTCTGGGATATCACCAGGGTAAGGTGAGGAGTTAGGAGAGTTAACAGGAATTATTTGAGCAAGAATTTAATTCTTTGAGATTTAGTTGCTTGTTTTAGCTTTCAAAACCCTTAAAAAGGTAAAATTAACTTTGGGCATATCCCTAGCTCTCACTGTGGACAAGGGACTCCGGAGTGTTTTTTTCAGGGTTTTGGCAGTGCAGATGGTCTTCAATGAAAATAAAGAGGAACTGGGAGGTCCTGGACATGAACCTGTCCTTTCTGGGCACTTCAAGGGGAAGATCATCTAAAATAGATTCTCGTTACTCCATAACTCCACCTTCTCTCCATTCCTTGTTTCTTCAGACAGTGCTTTTTCATGGTATCATGGGATCATATAGGCTAGGGAAAACCTTTCAGATCATTAAGTCCAACCATTCCCCCAGCACTGCCAAGCACACCACATCCCCAAGTGCCACATCTATAGCTACAACACATTTGGAATATTTCCCTATGGAATTCTGCCATTGTATTTCCACCTTTACCACCCATCCAGCCCACCTAAACTTTCAATTTTCCCCTCTGCTCCCATTTTAAACTTCCCCAAGCTGAGCTATGCAGATCCAAGTATTTCAAGATGGACAGGCAGAAGTGTCCAGGTTAGATAAGTGTTTGTAAAAGATAAGATTATTATTCTCTGGGAAAAACCCACGACAGCAACAACAACACAGAAGGGGAGACATAAAATAATAACCCAGCAGATCTCATGAACCAATTGCCAAAAACCTTCACAGTGTTGCTTTGTCTTCCCACCAGCTGCAGATCCCAGCCCTTATTTTGGGCTCTTCGCTGCAAAACTGGGCTTTCCTTTACAGCAGAAGGAACCAGGAATAAAAGAAGCACGGAAACCTAAAGGCTGAAATCAAAGTGGAAGAGCAGCAGGAGCGTGGCAGTGGTGGTGTTAATGCTGAAGTATTCCCTGCGAGCGTGAGCTGGCAAATGTAGTGGACACCCAGATATTTGAAATGCAGCCAAATAATTTGGCACATCTCTTAACTGGCACAAAGCAGTCTTAGCAGAGCTTCCCACTGCTGCTGGCACTTTTACAGCTGTCTTTCCTCATCTTGCTCTTCCCACTGCAACAGCTACTCAACAGGTGTTTCCACGGACACAGTGTGTTTGGCAGCTGTAACCCTTCAATATTATCGCTGGAATACATTTTTCTCCCTCTCGACAGCATCGCCTGGGTCCGTTGCCCAGAGGCCAGCATGGCAACGGGGACAGCTGACCAACTGGATTTGGGAAAAGGGGGCTGTGTGCTTTGGGCAGCCAGATGTAGGAGTTGGTAGAGCAGTCAGAGAACATCAAGGCTTGGCACGGCTGCGGGAAGCTGGAGCGATGCTTGGCTGAGGTTTATCTGGAGCCCATGTTCTGCTCACCTGGGTCTTCACTGCTTTTTTCTCTTGCTGTCCCCAGGATATCCTGGTCCCACGTCCATTAACAGAACATATTCTTAGTTATTTTCTGTTGATTAAACAGGCATGGAAAACATAATTTCTTTCTTCTCTGTTGTTCACTTGGAATGCGAGGGGCTTTCATATTCTGTGATTTCCTTCATTGCAAACAAGTTTCCCTAACCTTTGGGTTTCCTGTCTTTAATTTATCATAAGTATTGAGTGTTTGCTCAAATTATGTCGGATTTTCTCTGCCTGACCCTATTCAGTCTTCAATCCAAATGTGCTTAGAGCAGAAGACAGGAGAACTCAAATCCTAGAGGAAACTTTCAGACACAGAAAATTCCCAGAGCAATTCAAAGGTGAGACATTTTGGAATAGACTTCATGAGGACATTAAATTAAAAAAAAATAAATCTTTTTTCTTCCTCTTTTTGAGCTTGTCTGTGAAGTTTTTGGCCTTTTGTCACCTTTTTGGTTTTCATCTCATGCACGCCAAGGCAGTCTCAGTTCTTTCTGCAATGCAGTCCATGGTTTGCTGGGTGTTGTCTCCTTTCCACTGCACATTTCCATGTGCACAGAACCTTGCAGCTGAGAAGCTTCCAGAGAAAGAAGAACATGGTGTTTAACAGCCCCCAAACAATTTTATTTCCATGGATTTATCTACTGGCTTTTTGGACTTTGATAAACTTTGAGCATCCACCAAGTACTGCAGCCAGGAGTTCCACCCCTTCACAACTCTGGGTGCAAAGTTGGTTCTTCCTGGTTGTTTTGCATCCATACAGTTTTGCTTGGTGTTCCTAAGTCTTGTCTTGGAAAACAGGTGGGAAAATGAGTTTCTGTCTCTCCCTGCTTCTCCATCAGCTGTGGTTTCTCAGGTCTGACTTTATGGGTAAGTCCTTCACCCATCCTTCCTTTTCCATGAAGTGCTGGACATGGACATTTAAAATATAAATATGGAAATGTCCCAGTGGATTTTAACTCTCTTTGCTCCCCAGAACATCTCACCTTGGATTCAGTCCAGAGGAGGCTGGGAGGGTAATGAAAAGGATGGAATCCACTCCTCTAAGTAATGGTTGAGGCAGTTGGTGTTGTTCAGCTTGGAGAAGGCTCTGAGGAGATCACAGAGCTCCTTACAGTGCCTGAAGGGGCTCCAAGAGAGCTCAACAGGGACTTGGAACAAGGGAATGGAGTGACAGGACAAGGAGGAATGGCTGTACCCTCAGAGAGACCAAATTTAGATTGGATATTAGGAGAAAAATCTTGGCTGTGAGAGTGGTGAGGCCCTGGCACAGGGTGCCCAGAGAAGTTGTGGCTGTCCCTGGATCCCTGGAAGTGTCCAAGGAGGTTGGATGGGGCTTGGAGCAACTTGGGATAGTGGAAGGTGTCCCTGCCCATGGCAGGGATGGAATGAGATGATTTTAAAGTTCTCTTCCAACCCAAACCATTCTGGGGTTCCATGACCTCTCTGAAGAGCCAGAATTGCATTTCCAGCCCTCTTTTGCCTATGGTTATGTTGGATGTGTAGACACAGACTTGCTAACTACAGGAAGGGGCCCTGAAGAGCCCATGTTTCAAGGTATCTGTGGCACAAAATAGAAGTTTTTAAATCTCTGTCTGGAGCACCATGAGCTCTCACTTCCCCACCAGGGCCGGGAGGCCACAAGGCTGTTAAAGCCCTCTTCCCACTCTCCCCAATGTTGCCATTAATATGTAAAAGCTTAAGCTTGCTAAAGGGATTATTTCCCATCCTATCTGATTGTAAACTGGCATTTCAATGATTACATGTATCTTTTTGTCATTTCCTCGTAAAACATCTTATTCTTGAACAGCGTAATTGGCCTCTTACTAATGTTTAATGAATGATTAAATCAGCATAAATGCAACATGCAGCTCGACATGGAAAGCATGTTTACAACCTCCAGAGCCACAAAAATGTTTCTTTTGCAATATAGGTTTTAAACCCTTGTAGTTTCCTAATTATGAACTTTCTGGCATATTTCATATTAAATAAGTAGGAAAGAAAATGTGAATTTGCCTGTGTGAGCTCAGAAGCAATTCAGTCACTTATCATTTTGTTTGCAATTCATAACCTGTGTATTAACAACACCTCTGTGGTTTTCATTTAAGTGTATTATATAATCTTCCCAAATTAAAAGCCAATTAAAGTCACATAATTGCAGAGCTCAAGGCAGGTAAGTCCTTGTAGAGATGGCTAAGCAAGGACACTTCCTTGCACTGGCACATCACATTAACCACCCTCACAGAGAGACTCCAGGCTTTGCCCAGGAAAAGGAGTCCAAGTCAAATGAAGCATCAAATGTTTATCTGAGTGTAAAGAAAAATGGAAAACTATTTCTTCAAAGGAGGGAGGAATATGGGAGGATACAAATCCAGCTTGCTGAAATGTGAGGTTGAGAGGCATTGAGGACAAACAGGAGTCATGTGGAAACACGATGATGATCTCAGGGTCACAGATATAAGATTAATTTAAGAAAGTCCCTTTTAATAAAGCCCCCTTACCTGAAAAAAACCAGACCCATAAAACTGGGATGTTTTACCAGGGTGACTACAACACTCCAGTATCCTCTAGGAACGGAAAAAGCCAAGTGAAGTCCGAAGGTTTATCCATCCAGGTATAGCCAGTGGAGTTAGGGGAGTATCACTGATCCTCTCCAGGGTCACTGGCTGAGCAGGGTGCCTCATTCAGGAAAGACTCTCCCATTTCAACAAGGGAAGCCAGGGAGATGGGAATTTCAATCTTTCAGGAGAAGATGCAGAAACATTCGTCTTTCCCTGTAGAAATATGGCAGGGAAGTGAGCACAACAAAGCGAAGAAGCCCGCTTAGACAGAAAACTGGCATTAGCACAAGAATACATCAGAACAAGCCAAAATAGTTTGAGGGTGGAAGTTACAGCTCCCAAGCACTGAGGTGCTGAAGCAGCTCTTTGACAGATGCTGCAGGGCCAAGGAAATGCATGGGTTTAGAGCAGTGCTGGATTTGTTTGTGAAGGGGCTGGGGGCCTGTTTTCCCTTCAAAGCTGCTATCTCCATTGTTCAGCAAAAAAATTTGTCTGCAAGACCAGGAAGCAAAAAGACACTGCGAGGCAGCATCCTTGAGATGTGCAGAGCGTGTGCCAGGCTGCTGGCTGACCAGCTCTGCCAGGATCCAGCTGAACCATGGAATTGTTAAGGTGAGAAAAGACCTCCAAGATCACCAAGTCCAACCATTCCCCCAGCTCAGCCAAGGCCACCACGAAACCATGTCCCCAAGTGCCACTCTCTGGAGATTTCCTGAGCTCCCTCTGCACTTTTAAGAAGAAGAAATATCTTTATTGATTCTGGAGAGGAGAAGAAATGGGGGTTTTATCCAACCAGTCCAGTGTGATACCCACACACTGGGCATCCCTTCTGCTCTCCAACAGCTGTGGCTATTCCTCATGTGCTTTTATGGCAAAACTCCACTTTCAGGACTTTCTGCCCTCTGCCCAACCTGTGGCCTTGTCCATAAAGCCCAGCTGACAAGAATTCTCCCTGCACCTCCTTTACCATGGAACCCTCCCATATCTTGCTGCCTCCATCCACTTCCGGACTGAAGCATACAAGGAAGCAAAGAAAAAAAAAAAGAAAAAAAGATAATTGGGTTGTTTGTTATGGTGACAAATGCAAACAAAATGAAAAAAAATTAAAAACTAATTAAAATGGCAAAGCAATGTCTTATAAAGGAATTTCAGTATTAAAAAAAAGATGGGGAATCAATATTCCATTTTCTGAGGTGTTGCTGTAATCCTTCATAAAGGTCACAGCAGTCTTACCAGCAGCATGATCCAACTGGTATCTCAACACTTCATCCAGCTACAACTGCCCCACAGACTAAATCTGAATTTGACAAACCCTTTCCTGGTCTCATCATCTGGTCTATAAAAGCACTGAGGGACTTTAAAAGCACGACAGGTAGGTGAACCCTAGCTGGCATCACAGTTTGGGTTAATGGAATGCCCTACCCACCAGCAGGAACAAGTGTTGCAGCTCCCAGCAAAACCAGCCCGGATTTATTCATTAGAAATGAGGAAGAAAAGGCAGCCACCGAAACCAACACAGATCCACCCATTAAAAATAACAAAAAAGCTCAGTCAGGAAATGCAAAGGCACAATATTTTAACAGAAATGCCAGGAAAAATTAATCACCAAAACCTTTGGAAACTTTCTGGCCAACCTGTCTGATGCTGTCATAACAAGACCAAAAGCCTGAAAGTGATCCCAGGCTGTTTTTTAACGTGGTAAACAAAAACACAGTGCCAGAGAATGACCCTTCAATAAACCTTTATCCCTGCATTCCCATCCCTGACAATTCAGCCCTGCCTGCTCTGCTAATCTTCCGAGATACTGAAATGTCCAAGAAAGATGTTCCTGTGAGAATACCGGCTGAAGAATTAGAGATGAATGTTGGAATAACCAACTTTCCAAGCCAAATTGAAGCAACGTATCTTATTTGCTTTTTATGTAAACGCAGGTAAGCTATTCTTGTATTTTAGGAAGATATTGGTAATAAAACCAAAAAGCAATGCAGTGTCAAACTCCTCCAAGCATCCCTGATCTGTCACTAAGGGAATCCTCACCAGCCGTGTTTGAGGGCTTCACATGAACCATAACAGTGTCTACTGAGCTGCTCTGTTTGCTTTCTCTGACACAGCCCAGTGGTTTCAGTCAACACAGATACCTGGAGACTGCCGACTTCAAACATTGTTTATTGAGCAAACAACCACCCCACAGCTCAAAAGGCAAAGGGAGGGGAGAGAAAAAGATGGGGAAGTGTCCCTGTGAATGTGAACCAGGAGGGACACGAGCCAGCCAAGGATATTGAAGAACATAGCAAATATTCTATCGCCAAAACCATTTATCTAACAAAATAGACCAAGGATAAAATACCAAAACCAAGAACCATGCGTGGACTGGGATGTCTGGGTTAAAATCCCTGCCAAGATGGTGCTTAATTCTCAAGATAATAAAATTCTCTGGATGTTCCCACCCAAAAAGTCCTCGTAGCACCTGAATTTCAGCTGCTGGGCACTCACGTGGCCACCCAGGTCCTGCAGAGCACTGGTGGGACTCTTGCATGGAATCTTCTAGAGAGAAAAAAGGAAGGATCTACTCAATCAAAAGGGGAAAGGACACACTAGTGGATAAAATATCCTGTTGCACCACATCAGATTTCTCACATGTCCTGTACCAAACCTGATCCTCCTTGTGCAAAATTATCCAAGATTCAGGGTCAGAGGGAAAACAGGAGGCTTCTGAGTGCTGGCAACTTCTTGATCTTCAACCACTCCGGTTTAGTTTCAAAACAACACACACTCAATCACATCGCTCTAGGGAGAGGATGCAGTGGTGTTGTCATGTAAAGCCAAACAAAGGAAACAGACAGACTGACAGATCACTCAAACTTATTTTGTCCATTTCAGAACGTATTCCAAGGGTTTACATGTCCATGAGCTTTGACATGACTTACCTGGAGAGGTACAGGGCATGGAAATGCCCTCCTTTTCTGGAAATATCAGCCAATCTTCTTCTGTTCCCAGCAAACCAGCAGAGCCTGGAAAAGGGACTGGAAATGGGGGACAACACTACTGTGAGAGATGAGGATATATGCAGGGAAGCAGAGATGGGCACGAGGCAGAATGGGAACATGGAACATAAAAAACTCGAAGAAAAGCACTGAAGCCCTTCTGAGTTTCCCCAGGTGATGGTGGCTAAAGGCCGTGCAATTGGGGCACCTTCTGTAGTGCACATCAGAGGGGAGCAAAATGCAGAGAAAAACCCAAGTAGACAATGGGTTGTAAGAGGGAATGCATTATTTTCCATCCATTTCCAGTGAGAAGAGGTGCTGACATCCCAGCGTCCCAGATTCCTTCCTTCAAGGAAGCCTGGGCAGTGCTTCTTCTCAGTCTCAGTGTTGTCACAGTTGTCACCACCGCCAAGCAGGCTCTGGTAGCTGCTCTGTGCCAGTCTTTCCTGGGAGGATATTCCCTGCTTCCTTCTCGGGGCAGGAGAACTGGCATGGCAGAGCCCGCACAGATGGGTGAGCAAACCCACAGCTGGCACTGCAGCTTGCATTTAGACAATTAAACACCCTGCCAGCAGCCACGCTTCTTGGAAGGGATTGTGCTGTAAATATTTCACTGACTGCTGCCCATGGCCACTAAACACTGACAAATGCTCCTGTAACAAAGGCTTGGCTTCTGGACTTCAAACCTCTTTAGTCCCAAACTTCAGCCTTGCTCCCACCAGCTCCTGTAACTCATCCTCGTCCTGGAAAGGTTGTTTTAGTGGGATTAGGTCAACACAGCTGCACCTACTTCCTGCAGTTCTTTTTATTCCGCCTGCTTTCTTTTTAAATTCTCGGCGTTTTATTGTTTCTGGAGAGTTTAATTTAAGGAAAACGCTTGATTTCTGGTTTTCTGGGGTTTGGTTTGGTTTCTTTTTCAAGTCAACAAAACCCCCCACAATCCTGCGCCTCCAGTGAAAGGAAAACTTTCCCTGCCAGAATTAAGTGGAGGTGGCAGAAACGAGGATATTTGAACAAAGAAAGCAGGAGCGATCACTACCCCATCGCTGGAGCACACAAGGAAAGGAAAGAGAGAAATGGAACAGCAGCAGTGAAAAATATGCATGCATATTCAGCCCCTTTGTCAAAAAACCTTGTGCTGCAGCATTTCAATTAACAAAGTAGGATGGTTTACCTGATAAAATGCTCCCTGTGTGAGTGTAATTACATATTTATGCCCCACAGAGATTTTTTAATTTCTCTTCAGTTTGTTTGCCTTGAAAGTATTTGTCACTGGAAATGTTCTTGATGTGTAATTTTAAGGCAGGGCTGGCCAAATGTGTAGTTTGTTTTCGTTTGAGATTTACTTTACTGAAGAAGGATTGGAAGATAATGTATATTTTCAGCGCAAAGGAAAAAAAAAATCAATAAGGTGATACATGAACCAGCTGCAGAAAAAAAATGCACTCAAGTACTGCTTCAGAAATTTAAGTCTTTTTTTCTTTCTCTTGCTTTAAATATATTCTCAGGTGCTTGAAACAGCTTATTGTTCTGCCCCTTTCATTTTGTCCTTGCTCCCCAAACACATCTCTTGTGTTTCCAGAGAGGCTGCAATGAACAGGCAGCTTTTTAGTCATTGTTTTCCTATTATTTGAGCCCCTTCCTGAGTAATCCCTGCCCTGGAGTCTCGATGCTGGGCACCTGCCTACCTCCAGCGAGGCTTTACAGATGTGCTGGAGCCCAAAGGTGCATTCGATGGGTTTTGAGATGTCCAAGTCTTTGTCCTCACTCATGCAAGTGCTGGGTCAGGGCTTTGCAGAGCACAACCCTTGTATTGTCACATCTTAATTTAGCCATAGAAATGCACAGTTAACACTTTGGAGAGATGCTTGAATGCTCAGGGAGGAGCAGAATCCCAGCTCCCATCAAAATCCACCCTGCTTTTATTGGGTTTTTTTCCTTATTTCCTCCAAAGTTCCTCAGGAAGGACAGGAAAGGATCTGAAGGTCAAACCCACAGCAGTTTTGGCTGGGGGACAGCACAACAGCAGGTCACTTTTGGCTGGGGAGGTCAGTGTAACTCAGAGAGATTATTGGAGAGGTTTCCTCAAGCCACGCAGAGCTTCAGCCAAGGCTTGAGAAGCCACCACAGCATCAACCATTTTATGAGGGTTATTCCCATTTTAACCTTGCAGGAAAGGAAGAATTTTGAGTCAGGAGACAAATCCATGACCTTCCCTAAAGAGCAGGTACGCTGATGGCACAGGGATGGTTCCACTGGGGCAAGCTGAGCTTCTGGCTCTGGAGGTGACAAACACCCAGACCCATCTCTTAGACCTGACAGCGATTTCTGACACTGCCATGGCAGAATCCATCTCAGAATCCATCCCAGGCCTGGCGGAGAGAAACGGAGTCCTGGACTTGGCTCTGCTCCTTCCTCTCCAACAGATCCCGGAGGGTCGGGAACAGCATCTGTTCCGTCTCTTCGAGGATGCAAGAGATGAGCTCGTGTCTTCCCACTCCCAGGTTGTGTGAGAGCTCCAGGAGCGAGCCTCAGAGATGGGATTCCACCCCAGTGCCTGCCAGACCGCAGCCAGGATTGTCTTCTCTCCCCCCAGCTGTCCCAGTGCCCCGAAAAGAAAAGCTCTGAGATGAAAGACGAAGGAGCTGGCAAAGGCCCAGCATGTGCTCGTGGGAAATTATGTTGGGGATGAAGAAAACATGCAAAGGAAATACCCAAAAATCTTAACCCTCCAACATGCCATCAGGACAACAGTGCTCTGCCACAGCTCTTCTGAACAGAGAATTTTTTCTCCCCCTGTCTTGGTTTGGAAAGACAGGTGTCTGCCAGGGAAAGCTGAAGCTTCCCTTGGAATGGAGAATGTAAACCTCCTCCCCCAGAATTATTATAATTTTGCAGTTAGGGGCTTTCAGACAAAGATATGGGAATAGGAATAACTGTTCTTTATTAGGAATATTAAAAATGCAAATAATAGTAGTACAAAAAAAAAAAAAAGGCAAGCAAACAAAAATCCTAGAAACCCTGACAGAGTCAGAACACAACCTGACACCCTGTTGGCCAGAGTGTTGAGAGCAGTCCAAATAAATCCTTCTGGGGTGGCAGATGTGGTTCTGTTGGAGCAATGATCCTGTAGGAGGGTGCAGTTTTCCTCTGAAGGTCCAGTGGTGCTGAGATGGGTCCAGTCTTCCTCTGGGAGTCCAGTGCAGACAGGCTGTGCTGGTGTTCTGGATCTCAGGTTTGGTCCAGGTAGGAATGCTGGGCTCCTCCCACTGGGTGGAGCATCTCCCCATGGGATCATGGAATTGTATCAGCCCTGCAGTGAGCCTCGATGGCCCATGAACAGCAGATATCCCCTGGAGGGAGGATGGGTCGTGGAGGAGATAAAGAACACTGCCCCAGTTGGTTTTAACAGCTGCCCATTAACAGCTCCCCACCCGGTTTCAGCAGATGATAATAGAATACACACCCCTGGTTGCATCCCTCATTGCAACCCAAGACACCCCCAAGTGTTACCCAAGAAATCCAAACTTCCTTTGGTTACCCAAGAAATCCAAACTTCCCTTCAGGTACAAATCTGCAGCTGCCACCACTGTGCTCCCTCTGTTTGGTTCCTGTCCCACCCAAGGGTGATTGCCAAAAGCCAAAAAACCTGATATGGGTTAACACAGAGCAGGAAGAGCAGTCTGCTGCTCCACAGGATTCTTGCGCACCTTTAAATCAGGTCCTACCTTCCAAAGCATCATGTCAGTTTCTCCTCCAGGGACAGGTCAAGAGGAAACAGCTTCAGGTTGAACCAGGGGAGGTTTAGGCTGGTATAAGGGAAAAAGGTTGTCAAGCACTGGAAAAGGCTGCCCAAGGCAGTAATGGAGTCACCACCCCTGGAGGGATTTAAAGGATGTGTGGATGCGACACTTGGGGATGTGGCTTACTGGTGGTGTGGCAGTGCTGGAAGAAAATTTGGACTGGATGATCTTGGAGGCCTTTTCCAACCAAAATGATCCTGTGATTCCCATCTCAGCCAGCAGCTCTGTGTCCAAGCAGCAGTGTGAAAATGGGGCAAGCAGCTCTCAGGTACACAGAGATATGTCTGACCACTCAGACAAAGAAATAAGAGTGCTTCGCATTGTCTTGAGCTTTCCCATCCTATTATACAGGAAATCTCACAATCTTTATAGACCTCCATGCAGTGTTCTGCAAAAATTTTCCTAAACACGAAATGTTACCATATGGTCATCAGTATCCTCAGTTAACCAGTGCAAGCCTGGCTGTAGAGCAGTAGACAGACTTTTGAAAAGGGCATGGAGTCACAGGACAATGGGTAATGGCTTCAAACTGACAGAGGGCAGGGTTAGATTAGAAATTAGGAAGAAATTCCTTACTCTGAGGATGGTGAGACATTGGAACAGGTTGCCCAGAGAAGCCGTGGCCGAAATTGTTCAAAATCAGGTTGGATGAGGCTTGGAGCAACCTGGTCTAGTGGAAGGTGTCCTTGCCCTTGGCAGAGGGGTGGAACTGGATGGTCTTGAAGGTCCCTTCTAACCCAAAAGCATTCTGTGACTCTTTGATTCCATGTTCCAGCTTCCACAGGCAGCATTTGGCTCTGGCCCAGCTGGAGTGCAGCTCCCCTGGCAGGCAGCATCCCAGGGCTGCCAGCCAGGCCTGTGCCACTTGGCAGTCCTACTCTGCAGTTTCTGGAGAAAAGTTAGCAAGCACTGCTGGCCGGGCTGCCAAACAGCCCTGCACCCCAAAGCTGCCTGGCCCAGCCCCATCCTGCAGCACAGCACTGTGGGGAGCCATTGCTATCCCCCACCCTTGGAACCCCTGCTCCTCAAAATCCCAAAGGCATGAGGTGCACACACCTGGTGGGGTTGTTTATGTGGGAAGACTTTGACAGTCAGCCTGTAGGGACAGAAGAGATGTCTGTCCACTGATGATATCATCTCCTGCGATCCCTTCTGGCCCCTTGTCTCTGCGATTGCTCAGCACCTTCTGCTGTCAGGATGGGTGTGTGGTGCTGTTCTCCAGCAGCTTGACTGAGCTCAGGCACCAGTTGGTTGTTGACACCAATTAATTCTGGTTTGAATGGCCCAAATGACTTGTTCCTGTTCCAGGCTGAGTTTACCAGTGACAACAGCAACAAATAACAACCAAAATAAATAAACCACCCCTCATTGCCTCTAAAAATGTGTTATCTGTCTCGGTACTACTGTATGACTCAATAGCCTCTCTAGTCTCCTAGTCCAGTAATATCTCACTTTTATTATGGGATGGACACCCCACCATGTCCTCTCAGAAGTCAAGGGCTGCTCACAGGTTGCAGCTGCAATTCTGGCATATTCTGCTTCTTCACCTCAGCTTCTCTTTGGCTTCCTCATCCCCTCTTTTACCCCTTAGCCAAAAATGCTCTATCAAGGGCCCACGTCCTGCCTGGGAGTGCTGGAGTCCACAAAAAACTCCTGAAAGATATTGGTTTCTCTGAGAGGTTTGCACAGAATCCCACATATCATCTCAGAAATATCTGCTTTTTTAAGCTATATGGTAATGCACGCTGTGCATCTGAGATTAGAATAAGGCCCCGAGGAACAAAACGCTCCTCTCCCTTTACAGCTGACAATGCAGAGCTAATTTTTATGAACTCATTTCCAAGAGATTCTGCTCCATTGTTTAACACAGCCACGGTTTCAAGGGAAATCTCCAAAGATGTTTTGACTAAGAGCATTGCCATTTCCACCTCTGGGGTGCAAGGTTTCACTGGATGATATTGATCCGTGGCCTGGGTTCCCAGGGTGGGGCTGAACATTCCAAAAGAAGCCGAGGGAATCTCCAGACTTCCAACAAACAGCCTCAAAAATCTCAGGGAAGATGCACAACGACAGGAGGATGCTCTTGGGAGCCCCAGGAAGATTGCTCGGTTTCCGTGGCCTCTTGCCTGTTTGTAACAGATCATATTCACCACCTCCTGCCTTCCTCCTTTTCATTATCAAACACTTCAGTGCAATTCTTGTCCTCACTCTTAAGTCATAGCATGGAGATTTAAAAATCAGCAAATAATGGAACAACACCCTGAGAGACTGAAAAAATAAAACAATGGAGTTTTTTGGAAAAACTTACAGGGCCTGAAGAATTGGCCATTCCTGTAGGAACAGTTTTCATGTCACCTCAAAATAAAGTTTCTATATTTCTATATAGATACAGTTGTCTTGTCCCCAGCCCAACCCTCCTGAAGAAACATTGCTTTAAACCAGAGCACTGACAGCCTTACCCAAAACACTGTTTCGAAAGCAGAAGAAATGGGGCAAAAATAAGGCAAAGCAATGAACCTGGTCCAAATGGACACATCACCAGCACAGAGGGAAGCTGGACTGGAACCCCAAGACACGTGGGCTTGGACTGCCATGTACAGTGTGTTTGCACGGGGCCTTCTACTCTCCTGGCCTGCTCCTGTCCAGTCTCTGCTCTGCCACAACCACAGCAGCAGCAGCAGCAGCAATGAATTAAGTTCTGCCTGCAGTGGATGTGGCTATTTCATTTTGGCAGCACGAGTGTTGCTAAGTGAAAGCACATCTTTCTGAACTGCCTTGCTCATGGGAACCATTCAATCATTATAGGGCAATTATAGAGGTCTTTATTCTGTTGTTCCTTAGGTCCTCATTCAGGCAAACCTATTTCAATGGGAACTGTGCCTGAAAGGGACTCATCAAAACCTGACCAGGAAATGGCCAGTAAGAGTAACCAATTTCCAAGAGAGAAAAACTCATGCATTACATCCATAATGGGTAACTTCTTACGAATACACCTATTGAAGTGTGTTATACTCATTAAACTCCACTTGGAGAAGAAGGGTAACCTTCCAGTTAACACAATTTCGAAGGGCTGGTGAGAGCTGGGTTCTGTCCCTGCCTTTGACACCAGCATCCCTGGGACCACAGTCACACCACTTTGCAATTTTACCTTAAATTTAGCAAAATAGGTACTGAACTGGGACAGCAGTAACCACCAGTTTAACTGTATTCACGGGCTGCAGCCCCTGGATTCTCCTTTGCAAAACAGAAAGAGGAGCAGAAAATTTCTCCTATTTTATTTTTTTTTCTGTTCGCATTTTGAGGCAGGGCAGGTCTTTAATTCTGTGTACGCCCAAAACGTCTTTGAAGGGGGCTGTGCTGATCACAGAGCAGTAATACTAATTGTTATCAATACAAGCTGAGAATGCTGTGCTTTTGTGGCAAATGTCCACTAGGAACTTGACTGAGACCATCAACATTCCATTTGGGACTTAAGCCCCATTTGAACTTGTCTCCCAAAGCGAGAGTTTACAAACACAATTTAGTCCCTATTTGAGCAAGCGCTTTGAAGATGTAAAGTACTAAATTGTGTATCTGTATGTAAGAGAGACAGAGACAGAATGTGTAATTTCTTTCTGCATTCAGGGAACACGAGATTTCCTTTTTTCCCCTCTTTTTGGAGGGAAGTTTACTGCTGAGACCATTAGAGAAAATGCTAATGCGCAGACAGTTTGTTAAGGCTCCAGGAGAGAAAGCACAGGCAGTTGTTACCACGAGTATTTCTAGGAAAATGGGAAATCTTTGTCTTTAAGTGTATTTATTTAGCCAAGGAAAGTTTGCACAGCTTGTGGAGAACGGTTCTGGAGGAAATTAAATTTCAGCTGCACCTTCATATCACTCCTCCACCTGCCAGTTCTCCCGGCCAGCTCGCGATGTCCTGCACCGACGTCACAGATGAGCTGTTGTGCAACCACCAGGTGTTTTCTCTTATCCAAGAAAGAGGCAACAGCCCCAATCCTGCACACAACAGATTGCCCGTTGCAGCAAAACCACAGGCACGAGACATGAGGATTTTTTTTTTTTGAGGCTGATTCAAGGAAAATAAAATTACCTTCTATGTTTATATAGGTTGGCGTAGAAGGATCCAAGCTGGATGCAGCCTAAGCCAGGCTTGGTGCAGAACACATTTCTTGTTAGAGCATATTAACTTGGACGTGGCCAAAAGAGAACTTGAGACTGGAAAATGGGAATAAGAGACAGAAAAGGGAGAAACATTTGCAGACATTGACCTTGGAAACAGAGGAAATGGGCAGAGCCAGTGGCTGTTTGTACACAACACACCTTTCATGAAAGACAAACTGTGGTCAAACAAACTGCACAGCAATTTAAGGCAGTGCAAAATGTTTTGATAATACTTCGCAGACTAAATATTTTGGTTCTTCAGGTTGAAATTAATGCTTCGATTCCAAAATATGTTTGCAGTTTAATAAAAAAAAAAAAATAAGACTTCCACACCACATTGAAATATTCTGCTTAGGGGTCAAAGATTAGATTACACAGATATATTTCATCTGCCCTGTGAGCATGGGTACATCTAAGCTGATCATCCTGGGTTCTCTCTCAAGCAGCTGAAGATCCAGCCAGGAAAATAAGAGGAGCATAGGGTGAAATTCACTTTTTCTTCCAGTAACTATCAAAATCTAGTCAAGCAAGTGGTGCCCTAAGAGCACCTTTGCTCCCCACCACAACCCGTGTGGCTGGCCCGGGTGTAAATATCTGCCTGACACACAGAGAGCTGTGCTCACTTTCTGCCTGTGTGCACCTGGGGTTCACCTGCCCCAGACCACTCTGACATGGAGAACCACAGAGTCATTAAGGTTGGAAAAGCCCTCTAAGATTGAGTCCAACCACTCCTCCAGCTCTGCCAAACCACCACTAAATCATGGCCCCAAGTGCCACACCCATATTTTTTGAACACTCTGAGAGGTGCTGACTGCAACCAGGCCCTGGGCGGGTGGTGTCAGGGCTGATCATTCCCTTCAGTGAGAAATTTTTCCCTGATATCCAATCTAAACCTGTCCTGGTGCAACTTAAAGCAGTTCCCTCTCACCCTGTCCCTGTTCCCTGGGAGCAGAGCCCAATCTCCCCTGGCTGTCCCCTCCTGTCAGGGAGTTGTGCAGAGCCACAAGATGCCCCTTGAGCCTCCTTTTCTCCAGGCTCAGCCCCTTTCCTAGCTCCCTCAGTTGCTCCTGGTGCTCCAGACCCTTCCCCATCTCCATTCCTTTCCCTGGACACTCTCCAGCCTCTCAGTGCCTTTCTTGTGGTGAGGAGAACCTCATTCTTCCACTCTGCGTTTTTCAGTTCAAAACAAAGACCTCTCCCTGGCCAGTCACCTCCAAAGAGAGAAAAGGGGATGGATGTGGAAAGCCCTGATACAAATCTGTAGGATCCTAAAGAACTGTGTTGTGCTTATTCTCAAGGTAAGAAATCTACATTTTGCTTTGGTTGGATTTTTACAGCTCATGTGCACACACACAGCACTGTGGGGGAAAAAAAAAAAAAGAAAAGAAAAGCTATCTTCAGTAGAGCGATAACTTATCTATCCAGTGATATTTTTCCCCCCTATCTGCATTTGAAATGAGGCAGATTTGGATGGAGGAACAGCACTTGCTGCTTCATGTGCTTCAGAAGCACTGCATGTGCTTCTACACAGGTTTTGTGTATGAGCACTGAGGATGTATTAAGGACTTTGTTGTTGTTTATGAGGTTTGAGCGGATAAAAAGGATAAATGTAGTGGGCTCATACAAAAAAAGTACATTGGGATTAAAACAAAAAAAGCATGGCTAAGAACTTCTTTAATTAACTCATCTCCAGAAGAGCCATTCCTTCAAACACCACAGAGAATTAAGACATAGTCAGGTTTCTCAGAGGGCAAAGTTGCAGACAGATGCCAGGGGGAACCAACAAATATTTCTAGCGCGTTACCAACCTCACCTAATCTGTTTAATTGTGTTTGTAAATTCATGAGGCACCCAACTGCTTACCCAAATACCTCACTTCTGTGGAGCAGGTCCTAAATTACAACGTGTGGGGTACATCACCTCAAGTGCCAGACTTTGTTGAAGATCAGTCCCTTTCCTTATTAACATCCACTCCTGCAGAGATGGAACCTTCTGTTCCAAGGCATCTCCTCCCCACAGATCCCAGTGGCAAACTCTGTTTGGTAAAACTACCCTTTGTAGTAATTATATTTTCTAAGCAAAAGAAACCAAACCATGGGAGTTTTTTTTTGTTATCCTGCAGCAAACAGCCTTGTTCTGTTAAATATAGCCAAAAGGAAGGAATGGATATCCAGAATTACATAGAAATACTGGTTTGAAGAAGGGAGAGAGGCAAGGAAAAGGACAATTTATAGTTGGGAATCCCATTCCATTTATTCTCTGCTGAGGACCTACTAACACACACTCCTGGATGTGTCTTTGTAGAATGGAAATGGGTTTGTTTGAAATTCCAGACAAGGATGATTTATTTGATGATACATATCCATCACAGGCTTCCTTACAGATAAGACTCACAGAGGAATAAAATTCCTCAAACTTCCCCTTGCTTCCGAGCTCTCCTGATCTCACAAGACACAAACTCCAAGAGGAGAGAGCCCCTTAACCAAACAAATCTGAGAGTTAATATTTCACCACAAAATACACTGTCACTTTGGAAAATAACCTCCTCTTAGACAGAAGAGCTAGGAGACATTAAACTGATATGGAAACCATTGGTTTTCCCTTGGGTTTTTTTTTCCACTAAGAAAAACCACAACATGGCTGGCAGGCACTGAAATAGCTGTTACTCACACAGGGATGTTCTGCGGTTTTTTCTGCAATAAAATTTCTTTCTGTGCCACATCCAGCAGGTCAAGTTTTCCCAGGCAGCTGGAAAATTCTAATGAAATATTCTCAGTAGTACTTTACAGCTAATTAATCATTCTCCTAAGACAGACCTAATGGAAGAACACAACCTGGAGTGTGATATCTCACACCTTCAACATCACCCCGATGAAATTGCACTATTTAATTCCTATTTTGGGTTATAAACAACTATTTGATCACTGTCAAAGCACCACACGGGAAAGGCAATCCCAACTGGATATTTACTGTCCAGCATAATAAACCAGAAATATTTTTTGAGCACTTTGGTCACTCTGGAGGGACTTGAGAGAGATTATACACTTTACTGCTTGAGCCCCACAGGAAGTTCTTGATATGATGCAGGTTTTGGAAGGGGGGCTGATGTCTTGGTGTGCAAGACTGGATATCTGTTTTTTCCATCTGATTAATGTAAGGAATCCACACCCACCCCATCCATCGACGGAGTCTCTCCCTCCAGTTCAGTGATAACCACGGAAATGCTAAACAGAACAAACAAGGATTTACCCTAAAGTAATCTGCAGGTGCCACATCAGCCAATCTTCCCTTCAGATACACACAGAGAAAAGATAACACACAACATTTAGCAATCCATTTTTCTGTTCTGTTTCATTATCACCTCAATGGAATGTAAATATATGTATAAATATATAAATACACACACACATATATATATGTATACATGGAATGGAGTAGGAGTGGGAAGAGTGAAGACACAGGAAAATAAAATGTTTAAGTCCATACAGTCAAGCTTATTTCTGCATAATCAAAGAGACAAGTAAAGCCAAGAATTTGCAGAAATCCCAAGCTGAAGTTGAACCTGGAGCTTGTTTTCCTTCCCCAAAACATCATTTGACTTCAGGGCATCGTAGTCCTCCACCTTCTATGTGTCCTCAAAAAAATGAAATTGAACTGTGTAATGGGAACAGGTGCCAGCAATAAAGCCTGGAAACACTATTTGTCCTCCAAAGAAATTGTCTCCTCACTACATAAGTGCAGCCTGGCGCTGTCGATAAATGCAAACGGCATTTTGATAAAGACAAATTATAAAGCAGCTCTTTGGTTTTCTAAAGAGATGGGGTGTGGTGGACAGCTGTTTGGCTGCTGGAGCTACATTTAATGAGATTTGTGCACAAAATTG
Organism: Cyanoderma ruficeps; assembly: GCA_008694505.1. Classification (NCBI taxonomy): domain Eukaryota; kingdom Metazoa; phylum Chordata; class Aves; order Passeriformes; family Timaliidae; genus Cyanoderma; species Cyanoderma ruficeps. The sequence continues at coordinate 48,301,660 of VZDJ01007753.1, read as the reverse complement.
CCTGCACGTTGGAGGGATGCATTTCACAATGGCACCGAAAACAATTGGGTGTTGTGGGATAAGTACCTTTTACAGTATATCAAGGTCAAACCTTTTACTTGATGTACTTAACTAACCATGCAAAATATTACATCAGCAAGCCTATGAGGCACTTAGAGATATATTCATATTTGCATAATGTCCTCTGTAAGTTAGTCTGCGGTCCTTAAGGGTGTTTAGAATAACTGCATGCAAGAATATACTTAATCCAATCTCATTTTAGCTTTTGCTCTTTTAAGATTTCAAAATTAATAAATCCTCCTGATACTCCAAATTACCATGAGCTTTTATAAGCATAACTTTGTAACTTTAACCCATTTATGAACATACCCTACAGGCATATGTACTAATGAATAAGAAATAACATTAGAAGTTTAAAGATGGTCTCTTTATGAAGTAATGTAAGAAAATCCTGTTAGCTGGATCAAGTACAAAAGTGTGATTTCTTAAAAATAGAAAATCCTTCACAAAATTACTTGTAATTACAATAACCAAAGGATAAAAAGTAAGAATAGTTTAAGCATTGTGCATTATTTAACTTGGTACATGAAATATGTTTTATGTATATGTATGAAGCATGCAAATAGAAATCTGATCTAAAGTGTGCTTCCATGGCTACAGGATTTCTACTTATTTATTTATTTCCTATTGTGCTTGATTGCTGTCAAGAGCACTGACAACAGAAATAAAGGATTTCAAATTACCTCAAACACTTGGTGCTTCTTCCAGAGGACCAAGCACTTCTCGTGCTTGCCTCTAAGACATCTGGAGGAGATGGGGAAAACCTTCCCTGGCCAAAGGTTCTCCCAGGATCCTCAGAGTCCTCCAGTATCCACAAGCTCTACGCCTTCTTTGGAGAATTAAAATTGATGATGATGATGATAAAAACTCCTCACAATTAATGGGTCAATAATTGAAATTTCTCCTTCTGCTTGCCGTGGGATTGAAGCAGCACCTGCTGCGTGCCCACCATCGGGAGTCATGACAACCCATGGGATGAAATGTCCTGGTGATCAAACCCTGCAAGTAGGGCAAGAGAAATGAGTGAATCCCAGGCACTGCTGCTGCTGATGGCTCACGGGAAGAAAAAAGGCCACGTGGGAACCACGTGGAAGCAGGAAAGAAAGGTTCATTTTGCCCACCACATATTTAATATGGGCAGAAAAAGTCCCAAATCATCTCTTGCTTGTCCCCACCCCTTCCCACTTCAAGTTAAACAGTAAGTGGCCAAATTATAGGGGCCTCTCCTCTCCCAGTTATGATTTATTATAGGGGCTTCTCCTCTCCCAGTTATGATTTATTACAGTAAATCATTTTGTTCTGCTTCCAGATCAGCCAAAGTCACTGTTCTCTTTGCAGAGAACAACTGAAAAAAGGAGGTTTATCTGGTATGAGCAGTCAGCGTGGATCATCAGAGCTGCTTTCAGTCAGTGGAGATGATACCTAGAACTGAACAGCTGGCCCTGAGACCCCAGTGTTTCCAGCAGATCAACTCTTGATTTCCTGAGAGTGGCATTTCAGGATATCAGGATATTGCTTTCAGAAGGAGGACAGGGGCAAGTCCCAGACATCACAGGAGTCACCCTGTTGTTGTAAGGAAGCTGAAGAGAATTGACAGGTCTCGCAACAAAACCCATTTCACCATTCACACGTTGACCTTGGCAAGACCCATTTCACTCATCACACGTTGACCTTGGCAATTTTTTGCTCTGCTCAGTGGAGAACATGAATTTAAAGCAATGATGAATGAGATGTTGCCAGGTGGGCGTGTTATGGAGATGCTGCACTGCTCTTCCACTGGACGTCACTCTGACATTGAGCCCAGCTCTGCACTCTGCACAGACCAAAGTGGCTTTGTTCAGGGGATAATGCACGAGCTGGTGCAGAGCAAAGCTAAGTGACTCCTTACTAAAGCAGCCTCAGACAGCCAACAGCTCTTTGAGAAGTGGGATGGTGCATTGCCCCTGGGATTGATGGGGCAGGATGGCACATAAACAATAATTCCCCAGCCTGAACAAAACAAGGCTGTAAGTAAATGTGGAGATTTTATGCCTACAGGGAGAAATTACTGATGCCAAAGGACAGTGATGCACAGGAGCATAAGAGAACCTTGATCTTATTTAGACTGGGAGTTAGAGGAAGGCTTCAATGTGTAAGATCACAGAGGGCATGGAGTTGCCTGGATAAGTGGACTAGCAGGACAGCACTCCCTCTTCCCGAGAAAACAAACCTCAGCCAGGATTTAAATGGACCTTGATCTGTTTAAGAGTGACACTTCGTCGCTGTGTGGGTCAGGAGGTGACCTAAAGCTCTGAGCCAGGAGGTCTCTTCAGTTTATCAGCACCACCTTTGCTGCTACCCACCTCTGCTACACACTAAGGAAAAGGATTTTGGCAGGAGTACAGTCCCCAGCTGAGAATGAGTGGAGATATTTCTGCCTCCTGGTGTTCTCCTGCCTCCCTCATGCCTGCTGTGTCACAGTCACATCACAAGGGGACAGTTTAACTGGACTAAGAGCTGTCATAGGCTGGGCAGGGTTCACAGCACCGTAAATTCCATTATTGGGTTTAGTCACTCAGACCATCTCTCTGCTCTTGTAGTCTAAATTATAGTCTAAATTATCATCACCAAACATCTTCTCCTGCACTTCACAACCAGCCTACACCAGAACAGGATCCCAGAAGAAATGTCATGAGACAGGCCAGAGTTTGGCTAAGCCTGTGTAGCTTACACTAACCAAAGGAAACAATTCAGGTAGCTCAGATCCCCATGACAATGACATTTGCACAAGGGAACAATTCAGAAAGAATACTCTTAGTCTCCTAACAACCAATAAATCAATGAATACTCTCCCTCCTGTATGTGACCATGGATTCTGGATCATTAAATCAAGATCAGGAATCTTCAGACTGCCATCACTGACCTTAGAAAAGCACCAAACTGAAACACAGGATCAGCCAAATAAAGTGAGCATAATGAAATCCAAATTGTAGCAGCAGAATGCAAATGCTGGGTGGGACTGAAGAAAGGCCAGTTAGGGATTTCTGGGGTGGCCACTCTAGAGGCATTTGTCCTTGTGAACAAGCAGAAAATAAAGTAATAAAATCAAACATAAAAATTTAGAGTTCCATGGGAACTGAGAACTACCAGCATGTCCTTGACAAAGAGAAAAAGGGCAAATACTAACAGCAAACAAAAACTTCTAGTGGCTGCAAATCCAGGAATGAAACTACTTTGGAATAGAAAGATGATGATGATGATGATGATGATGATGATGATGATGATGATGATGATGATGATGATGATGATGATGATGATGGGCTGCACAGGGAGGTGGTGGAGTCACCACCCCAGAGGTGTGCAAGGAATGACTGGATGTGGCACTCAGTGCTCTGGGCTGGTTGTCAAGATGGTGATTGGGGCCGAAGTTTGGGCTTGATGATCTTGGAGGTTTTCCCCAACTCAAATGTTTCTGTGATTCTGTGATTATTCCCTAAATCCAACAATATGAAGTGCTGTCCGTAGGATATAACTATTTTGTGAATGCAAAATAATAATTTTATGTAAATAGTCCAATGTACAGAGAAAACAGGTCACTGAACCTCAGCCATGTCACAAGTCTGAAGTTACTTTACCCCCACATTACTGAAATTATCAAGGAAGGAAGAAATCTGACATTCCTAAATTTCTTAAAGGATGAATAATTTAATTTAATTCCCACACTGAATAACAGATTTACTTGTAAATGCTCAGACTTTCATTCTGCACTCAGGGTAAGCACCCTGGCTTTGGGGAAGAAACACTGTATTTGCTTTTATATGCAACACTAAGTTTGAGACAACCCTTCAGCTATAAATCTCAATTCCCCTCATTTATTGGGCCATCATTGATACCTTCACAACAGCAGGAGTCAGAGATTTGAGAGTTTTGAAAGGGTTTAGAGACACGAGTCCCATTAGACTCATGGGAACCATTCCTGTAAATCTTCCAGGCAGCTCTAAAATATTTGAGTCTAAATTCCTTCCCCCTCCTTTTGCATATTTTAAAGAAACAAGACACAGCCATGAAGAGCAGCACCAAGTAGTGAGGAGACTCCACTTTTCAACAGAGTTAGTGAGGTAAAACAAGACAATTAACCTTGCATAGTGAAAAAGTTTAATAAAAGTTTAATGTAAGTTCAATAAAAGGCACTGCAATGTGCCAAAATATTTGTCCTGAATCTGTAGATGTCACACAAAGTATCAAGTGAGTGACGCTGCAATGCCAAGTAGGACAAGGCCAGAGAGGAAAAAGCTTCTGAAAGATTGCAAGTTCCTCCTGATCATAACGAGAAAGAGAAGTTTAGAAAACTGAAGACAGGAAAGGCATTTTATCCCATTTCAATTAACCAGGAATGCTGGATGGAAATGTTTACCCCCAGAGAGCACTATCAGCTCCAAGTGTGATTCTCCTTTAGGGGACAAAAGGTTTGATAAAAAACGCAGCACTCTGGTGCTGATTGTGATAAATGTCCAGAGAAGATGTATTTTGGTGGTGATAAGGAGCTGTGTGACCTTGTGGAGCCCCCGAGCTCTGGGGCAGAGACCGGCACCTCGAACCAGAGCTGCCCCTTCTGCAGAGAAAGCAGAGAAAGAAATGAGCTCAGCTCTGACACAAAACATCTTTTAACTCAATTACTGTTTACAAACACAGCCCTGCTCCAGTCTGGGGAAGCAGAGCCCAGTTACTGTCAAAGGGGATAATGAAATGGAAAAGGGTGGAAAAAAACCCCGAATGCACCAGAAACCTCTGCCCAGCATCCCTCCTTTTCCGAGCTCTGGTCATCCAACCCCACCCCGAGACACAGCAGGGATTGGCCTCCCAGGAGGAGCAGGCAACATGAAAGTCTGGAATGTGCTCTCTCCTACACCCACCACGGCAAGGCATTTGAATATTGGATTTAGTGTTGTGCTTCCACAGATACAAAATTAGGCCGACAGAAGTCTGGATTCCGGCCCTTGCTCCGTCCTGGTGACTTGTGGAGAGCTGGTAGCCAAAAGCATTTGGAACGGTTGTCTCTCTCCAGATGCTGCCATTCATTTCTGTGGGAACAAGACCACTTACATCTAATTACAGTTTCTGCTCAAATTAACAGGAGAGAAATGACAGGAAAAAAACCAAAAAACAACAAAACAAAACCCGAAACAAACAAACCCACCCCCAAAAAATTCTCTGGACTAACTGGGAAACTTTTGGCTGTCATGGTTTGGGAAGCAGTTGATCCTTTCAAACAATGGCTTTTAAGTGATTTTAAGTTCATGTGTTGTGACTGGTCAGTTTGTCTCATTGTTAAATCATCAGCAAAAGGGAGAGAAAAGGGCGAGTTTTATGACAGAGATCCTGTGCTTGTGAAAGATTTATTAAATGGCCATGCAGTCAACTGTGGAATTGGGACTATCATGGCATAAAACATTGCTTTCTTTATCAAACCAAATGCCAATTGCATGTTACACTATTTGCTGTGGAATAGAAGTTATACAAAGACACATTTTCCCCGGTGCTGCACAAGGATTGGAACATGTGCGGAGTTTAATACATGAACACCTCTGTCTTTCCCTTCCTTGTGGAAATCAGGACTAATTCCACCCAAGGGTAAGAAAATCTGCAGTTTTCAGGTTGATTCACCCATGTACAACCCTTTTCTTTGCATTCCATTTACCATTGGGATCGTATCAGTTGGCCACTGAATATTTCTGCCCTTCAAAGACCACAGCACATGGCTTATGTCACTGTCAAAGAATCAGAGAATACCCTGGGTTGGAAGGGACCTACAAGGATCATCAAGTCCAGCCCCTGGCCCAGCACAGGACACTCCAAGAACCCCTCCAAAATGTGCTCACTCACATCACAGGGGTTGAGTAACTTTGCTCTGACCGTTCCAGTCACAAAAAGGCTGGAAATAGAGAGGAGAGTTGAGCTGTGAGATTCCTTCCCTTTGTGGCTCCAGTCCCATGAGGGCTCTCCATGTCCTTCTGGTGAATCAACATCCAATTCAGGTTCCCTCCCTGCCAAAGAGCTCATGAAAATCATTCTGTGCTATTAATCATTATTGATTTATTTTCCTGGTCCAGCCTTGGGTAGTTGCTGTCTCTCAGATCTCCATCAATGAGTGGTAGATGAAACAATCCACACCCTTCCAAAAGAAAGGGTTAAATCAACAGTTACAGCTTATACAGTCAAGGGAAAATTCTGCTCCTTTTTAAAAAGCTTCCTCTTTCATAGCTGACTTTCAACAGACCAGCTCCTAAATTTTCCAAGTTATTTTTGTCCCCCAATTTCACAATTGGACACAATTTTAAGGGATTGATAGCCAGGCCCAGCTCCTGACTTGTCCCAAGGGGCAAAGTAAAATCACAGAAACCATCAGGCATTTGTTTTGTACGTGCCAGCTCTGAAGGCAGGCGACTACAGAGCAAGAATTTACAGACTGCAATGCACAAAATTTTGACTTTTCCTTGTGTTTCAGCAGCATAGCCCTTAAGACATACCAGTCGAAGTAAAAATCCTTGTCAAGAAATATGGACTTCACATCCCACTGGACAGACCTTAAACACATTTCAAGTCTGAGGCGAATAAAAGAACAGGAGGAAAGGTTATACAAAGTGGAGCTAGACCAATTTCATAGCAAAAATAGGAATTATCTTTAACTGCAGCTTTTGTCACCTGTCCTGCCTTTCCTTAAGAGAAAAGAAAAGCTCTCCATTTGCTCCCACTTTCATTTTATGTGCTTTTTAAAACAGCTAAGCATAGTTCTTGTTCCCTGGAATTAGACTCACACTGGTAATTCTAAGAAGAAACCAATACCTATGAGCCAGATTTACAAAAAAATAAAAAGAAATTTTTATCCTCAAGCTGCTAAAGATTCAAAGTTATTTTGTAAGGCACTGGCTAAATGTTGACTTGTTTTTTTCTGGTATTAAAATCACAAGGATATGTATATGTATTTGTATAACACAGGAACAGTCAATAATCAATTTGAAATCAGATTGTGCCATCTTAGTCTTTTTCAGAAAAGATTTTTTTCTAGCCAAATATTAGGGATACTGTCAGTCAGTTCCAAGGAGAAATTCCTGGAATAACAGCCACTGAGTTCACAGATTTAAAGCTTTTTCTAGAGGGAACCTGATAGAGAACACGCAGCAGAGCAGATTTTTCACTCGAGACTCATTCCAAGAGCTGCAAAGCTACAACAGTTTCCGAAATGTAGGACAGAATTCCTCAGGTTATTGCCTTACACACATGTCCACACAGCCAACAATTAAAAATTCACAAGAACATCTTGTCAGACGCCTCAGCATTGGGTTTGCTTCCCAGGCTGAGCCTAATCCTACCTTGAGCATCCCTTATCTCAGGAGGGAGAGAGACTCGCAGTTAAGATGGGACTGGGCAGCAAAGTCACAAGAGTTCCAGTCCTGATCCTGCTTCTGAGTTTTGAAGAACTTGTTTAATCCCTCCAAGGTGCAGCTTTCCCTCCATAGAATGGGGATAACACCACTTGCTTTTGGTTGTCTGTTCAGTCTATCCAAATCCCGAGTTATTTAGGAAATAGCTTCTCAGCATATATTTTACCTTTTGGTTTGTGGAGCAGGACTTCCAATGCTGTTAGAGCAGTAAATGTGAAAGCTGGTGGAATTGTGCCAAAGGAGATCAGGGTGTGTCCAGCTTTTCAAGCCAGGTGAGTCAAAAAATGTTGCAGAATGTTTCAAACACAAATGTTCCTGTCTTGAAGAACACTGTTCAGCTACATCATTTCTTCCCTGCAGGATTCATCATTTAAGAGCTGCTGCTTCTGTCACCCTGGCACAAGGCTCCTGGATCTGAAGGAATTTAATCTCTGATACAAAACTTGAGCACCAGGAAGGCACCACTGAGGAGAGGGGGCAGTTTTGTGGCTCCTACCATGACAAAGCTGAACTGTATTGCAATCAAACATGGATGGGCCTGATGGAGAGATGTCAGAATTGCATTCTCTGCCTAAAATCAGCCAGGGGTCAGGACAGGTGATCACAGTACATCCTGTTGTCTTCCAAAAATTTGGTCAATCCACTGTGGAAAATTCTCAGCTCAGACTCATGAGCAAGCAGTGATTTCTCATTGTATCAACACACAGAATCCCAGAATGGTTTTGTTTGGAAGAGACCTAAAGACTATCCTGTTCCAACCCCCTGCCATGAGCAAGGACATCCACTATCCCAGGTTACTCCAAGTCCCATCCAACCTAGCCTGGAACACTTCCAGGGATCCAGGGGCAGCCACAGCTTCTCTGGGCACTCTGTGCCTCCCCACCCTCACAGGTCATGCCAAGAGCAGCCCTTAGGAAGCCTTTGCAAAATCCCAAGGAGCAAACACCACCCCGAACATTGCAGGCCATCTGGGGGAATTCTTTTGCATGTGAGGAAAAGGGATGTGATGTTTGGAAGAATACAGCCTGCAAACTGTTCACCCCGTTCCGCTAAGCCTCCTAAATGATCTGGAGGTGTCCCAGTTAAGCAGAACTGCAATCCCTATTAAGTGGCACTCATTGCCACTAAGCATCATTGGACTTACATGATTTCCCTTGTAGATGTCTGGATTAAGTGGTTTTGCCAACTAAGCACCTCCTTTCTCTGATTCAGCGGAGCAGACGGAATCGTACGTATTTTACCGCTCTCTGTATCTCAAACGGCACGAAAACGGGCTTGGTTTTGTGAAAATTAAAATCCAGTTTATCTGTTGCACAAGTTCTCAATACATGTGAGCTCCCAGAGCACGTGGAATACATTTCACCCCAACCATCCATTGTGGACACAGAGCGGTTTCACCATGCCCTCAACCTGCTCTGATAACATTCTTCTGGGCCAAGAACCGTGTGCTGAACCTTGTTGAATAATGTCAGGGCATGAAGGAAAAGGGGAAAGAAATAAATAATTCGACCCCAAACCCAGGCGCCTTGAAGCAGAGCTCTGAGAAAACCGTCTGTCCCAATGGAAAATCCTAAGGCTGGTGCGTTTTGGCGGCTTTCAGAGCAAGCAATGCCCCTTTCATTGGACACTCAAAGCTCTAGAGTCACATCTGTTTGTGCTGGTGTGAGATTGGCACGCAGCTCCCATGGATGAAAGACGGAGCAGTGGTGCCAACCTGCTGGGAAAAGCATGGCTTTCAGGATTTTTCCCCTTTCTTCCCTTTTGCTGCAAGGATTCTCATGCGGTGCCAAGGCGGCGCGAGAGGCAAGCGAGCACAAGTTTCCTTTGGAGGATGAGGGGAATGGTTGGAAAGGAGGAGGAGGAGGAGAAGCAGGAGCAGGAGGGGTGAGGAATGTGGTGGGGGAGAAAGGCATCCTGTCTGAAAGCTGAAGCTGTCACAGAGTTCTTTATTTTTTGGTGATGACAAAAGAGGTTGGGAAATATCTGGACCACGGAAGGTTTGCCACTGACTTCTGCAGAGGCAGGTCCTGTGCCCCCCAGTTTGGGGTGGGAATGGGCCTGAGTTAATCTTTAAAAGCTGCTTCCTTGCAGCTAGAGGCAGATAGAGATTCTTGTCTTCAGATTGCCTGGAAAAGAGAAGGCTCAGGGGTGACCTCATGGCAGCCTTTTCTCCAGGCTGAGCCCCTTTCCCAGCTCCCTCAATCCCTCCTGGCACTCCAGCCCCTTCCCCAGCTCCACTGTCCTATTTGCACTTTATTTTCAGGTCAGTTTGGATTAATGGGAATTCATGGTGTGCCCCACAATTTGAGTTCCAAAATAGGGTTTATCCAGGAATACATGTGTGACCCAGGTCTCAAATATGATTCCCTGAACATCCAGTGGAAAGCAGGGCCAGGAAAACATTACTGCACCTTGGAACAGGAGGAAAATAGCACATGACTCACGAGGCCAGGACTCAGAGAAGCTTTCAGTGCCTTCATAAGGGAAGATTTAAAAAAACAGCAAAAGAAAAATAATTTGGAGTTGCAGCAGGACTGAGATTACGGCTAACCTCATTCTTGTGCCTCGAAAAATATCTGAGAATAATTAAATCTGTTCCTTTTCTTTAATTAGCCTTGTGTGTCATTAGAGCAGTTCATTGCCATGTCTTTATTTATTGATTTATATCTCCTCCACACCTTTGCCTTCCCTCCTTAACCTAATCTTAACATCTCTCTTTTCCTTCCCTTAAAGCTCTTTATTTTAGTGCTTTGATGTTATATTGGCTTCCCCTTGACATGTTTTGTTTAAAAGAAAAACAAAGACAGAAAATCTATATACAAAACAGAAGTCAACTACATCTTGACAAATCAAGCTTTTAAAAAGTCAGAAAAAGCTGATTTAGAGATGAAAGCTCATTCTTAACCCAGCTTCCTTCTTCAGAGACCTTAATATGATCTCTTTATGTAACTGTTTGCCAATTAATTCAAAATATAATGCAAGCTGCAATTTCGCTTAGAGACACGCATTCATTAGGGTTGGGGAAAGTATATAGTTTTCAGGCTTTGATTGATTTTTTAAATCTCATTGAGACATACAGAACAAGACATCTTTTAAAGACATCAATTGTCCAAACAGCCACGGTTTGTATCTACAAATTTACCAGAAACAGATGGTTTGCACACGGGTGGAAAACAGAGTTATCCTAGAAGAATGGTAGCAGCATTTAATCTGAGAGTGATGACAAGTCCTGCTCAAGTTATGACCCACATATGGAGAAAACAGCAGCTCACCATCACAGAGTTTGCCTTTCCCAACACAGAGAGATCAGATTCCTGGACATGGAAGATCATAACCTGCAAAAGCTGCTCTGGACACTCACGGTTATCACTTGCACCTTCTGGAAGATGACCTGCCATTGCACCTATGGCATGAGGACACATGGCTTTACAGCCAACCCAAATTCAAATGGGAAAGTTGTTTTTTTCTCTCCCCACCAATTCAGCTTGAAAAATGCACATCTTGAGGAGCCAGGGACTGCAGGGAGAGAGGTTTCACATTTTTCCTGTTTTCACATATAAGTGGTGCTGCTACCCCAGTGTTGTCCATCTGATCCTTGGTACCACAGCTTGCTGGCATTCTCTGGGGTACAGGGAAAGATAATAAGAAGCCATAAGCTGTGGAATATGTTATTGAGGTTCACTGGCATGTGTTTCAGGTACCCAGAGTACTCATTAAACAGAAAAGGGTTTAACTGAGCTCAACAGATTTAACTTTCAAGGATTCCTGAGTGGAATCAGGAGTCCAAACCTCGACACCTTTCAGATTTCTCCAGTCCTGATTTACTGAGAGTGATTTGCAGCCCCTGCCTTGCTTTGCCTCCAGCTGCAGCACAGTTACAGAACAATGATGCTGCAGCATTCAGCTGCAGATGCAGCCCACGATCTCACAAAAAATAGAGTCTCTGCCTAGACAAAACGTTGCCGACATCTAAGTCCTGGTATAAACCAAGGTATTCCCTACGTCTTTTGCATGTAAGCGAACTGAAACATCAAAACTCCTGCACAGACATCAAGTAAGTCCATTAGTGTATAGAATACTAAAGGTAAAATAAATGCCTCCTTGGGCTTTGTGGATTTGTTTGGAGACCACACCAGCTCAGCAGGCATAAAAACAACCTTCAGACCCTACCATGGTCCTGAAACGTGACAAATTATGTTAGAAAGGTGCAATGATACCTCTGCTGACAGCTCTCTGAGTGTGGCAGGATTCAAACCCCTTGTGCCATCAGATCTCATGGAGCCAAGTGGAGAAAGAAAATCTGAGCAGCAGATGGGTGAAGGAAGTGGGTTGACCATGAGAGAGGGGTACAGAGCAAACCAAAAGAAGAAAAAGGAAAGCACACAGCTGTTGGGTGAAGGGGTCAACAGCTGGCTCATGAGGTCAGAGAAAAGCACTGGGCAACTGCAAGACCATGAGACACTAGATTATAATTTCAGGGTGTAGGAGTCTGCTCTGAGCTTCCTTCAATGCAGAAAAGTATCAGAGAGCTGATCTCAGCATAAGAATGAATGGATGACAGAACACAACCTGTTTCACAGAGTGCCTTGTGCTGTCCCAAATCTGATGCTGTTAGAGGCTCTGTGAAAATAAAAAAAAGATAATTCAAAGATCAGCAAAACCAATAAAAAGATGACAATACAGATGGGTTCCTCAAGGGTCCCAGACAATCAGGATCCCAGCCCTGTCCTCTTTGCTCAGACAAAACTACTGAAGGGAGGAATTTCCTCTGTGGCAGAGCGTGCTGGAAGCATGCCCAGGCCCACCATGGCTCCATCCCAGTAGTTCAGCGTGGAGCCCCCAGTGCTATTCACGACCAAGAGAGTGAATTCTATAGTCCCCTGCTTCCCCCTGCCCCACTGGCAGCCAAATTCCTGCACTGGCCTCATGCAAATCCAGCCCAGCCCCTCTGCTCCCCACTCCTTAGTTCTGTGCAATATTTTATTGAGCTATTGTTTCTCCAGGACAGTACAGAAAACATCACGTATTTTTCTCTGCTGACAGTCTCAGACCACAAAGGGAAATATCCCTGCCCTCACAGAGGAGGTCTGGGAGCACAAAGCATGTGCTTAGATCCTGTTCCTGGTGCCACAGTCCCATGAGGTCTGGCACACCAGTTTCCATCCAGGGCAGCCTGTTTGCCCAGCTGGTGTTACACTGTCCCAACAGTGGGACAGCACAACAATGTCCCCAGCACCCAAGGGGCAGAACTTTGCCCCCAACCCCATCCAGCCATGGGTCTGTCGTGGTTCACAGGCAGCTGTGCTCCCTGCTGACGGGTTCTGTGGCTGGGATTCAGACACTTCACATGGCTCTGCAGAGGGATCTGCACGGGCTGGATCCATGGGCTGAACCCTGCGGTGTGAGATTCAGCAAGGCCCAGTGCTGGGTCCTGCCCATGGGGCACAACAAGCCCTGCAGCTCCAGGCTGGGATAAATCTGGCTGAAAACTGCCCAGAGGGAAAGACCCTGGGGGTGCTGGTGGCTGCAGCTGAACTTGAGCCCAGGTGCGCTCAGATGGCCAAGAGGCCAATGGCACCTGGCCTGGGCCAGGAGCAGTGCCCAGCAGGATCAGGGCAGTGACCATTCCCTGTGCTGGACACTGGTGAGGTCACACCTCCAGTCCTGGGCTCAGTTTTTTACCTCTCACAACAAGAAAGATGCTGAGGGGATGTAGTGTGTCCAGAGGAGGGAATGGAGCTGAGGAAGAGACTGGAGCTGTGGGGGCTCCACCTGGAGAAAAGGCTCAGAGCCTTCTGGAAGGAGGCCCTTCCTCCTTCTGGAACTCCTCAACTCCCTGACAGGAGGGGTCAGGCAGGGGTGGGTGTTGGGCTCTGCTCCCAGGGAAGAGTGGCAGGACAAAGTGAAATAGCTTCGAGTTGCTCCAGAGGAGGTTTAGGAAAGGTTTAGGATGGTTTAGGATGGTAGGAAAAATTTCTTCACCAGAAGAGTTGTCCAGCCCTGGACATGTTGTCCAGGGCAGTGATGGAGACCCCGTCCCTAGAGGGATTTAAAAGCTTTGTAGATGTGGCACTTGGGGACATAGGTGAGTGGTGGCTTGGCAGTGCTGGGTTAACAGTTGGATTCCATGGTCCCAAAGGCCTTTTCCAATCTAAATGAATAAATTATTCCCATGGCATCATCTTCTGGGATCCTCTGTCAACTCCAGGAGCTGGCAAGTGTGGCCAAAGCATTCCCAGAGCTGTGCCTGTCGAGGCAGTTCACTGGTCTAGCAACATTTCTTTTTCTCCCACATGACAAAATAAAAAGCAGGAGAGAATTATTTGTCAGCTCAATCCCTGTGTTAATCTAGTTGCAAGTATAATGTGATTTCCCTCCTGCCCCAGTAGTAGGTATCAGAACACCTTACATATGGATCATTTTAATCTAATATAATCTGGCTGGCTAGAAAGAAGGCTTCCCTCCACCACAGCTGCTTGTGATTAATGCTAAACATACATGCAAAGCTTCAATCAGCAAGAGTGTGCATCTTAGCTGCTCTGCATTTGGTAAATCAACAGTAAACCCTAGAAAATGCAGAAGTTGCTGCAAAGCTTTACATGCTTAAATTATATCCAGCTTTCCCCCCCCCCCNCCAGATGCTTCCTCTCTTTGCCATGTCTAATGTTTCACGATTTATTACTACTTTTCTTTAAGCAAAATTGAGTTAAAAGCTGCTGATGGCAGGAGATAAGAAGTGTCAGCTCACCTTTACAAAAAACAAACCCTGGGCAAATACTCATTAACTGTTTTGTCCTCTTCATTTTACATTCACTTGCTGCAAACTTCAGCAAGAGGAGAAGCATTTCTGCTGGAGCTGAGATCAAGAACATATGTTATAATAAAGACACAAAGCCAATAAACTATAGCTTTTTTATCACTATTAAATACAAACATGTATCCTTATTTTACTATAATTATCAAACTGGGATTAATATAATCTCGTATATTGCCTCCCTTCACGGTGAATTAAATTATGTAAAAAGTCTCCCACCAGTATTCTTACCCAGCAAGAAACATTTTAATTGTAAATTTGCCTTTTGGAGCCTTTAAATGACACACACACACACATGCATTAAAAAAGGCCACTACTATGGAAGCCGTGTATCCACTAATCTGTAAATAGACTCCCAGTCCAGGACTCATCTCTGAAATGTGGCATCGATTGCACAGGCTCCCATTTAGTTTTTAGTTGAATAAAGCCATACTAGATACGCAAATAACATCAAACTTGCCGGATTAGAAAGGGGCACCTCATACTCTAAATCATGATTGTCAATCATCACCCAGGATTAAGGGATATAGTTTAAAAACCTAAAAGCAAGCACTTCCTTTTAACTTCTGCCTACTGTGCATTTTGGATTATCGCCCAGAAGCAGCATTACTTGAAACAAGGCTGCCTCCCCTCTGCCGCGGCCGGGAAGTGCATCTTTGCCATCTCCTCACCTCTGCTTGGGGAAAAAAAAAACAACCTCTCAGCAAAGCGTGCAATTTAGATTTGAGATCTACTGCTGACTGTGATTATATTTATAACTCGCTTTTCACAGAAAAATGGGGGGTTATTTTTGGCTTAATAAGTGCTTTCTGAACACAGTCCCCCTTCTCACCACAAAGATGTAAGGCAGTTAAAAACCAGAGCAGCCTCTCTGTTCTTCCAGAGCCGGCAGCCTCCCTGAACCACCAACTTCCTCGTGAAGGGTTTTGAGGGAATTACCTGGAATGCATCTCATTGTGCCCCTAAAAACAGAGCGGCATCCCTTGGCTAACTCACCTGTCCTCCTGCACACCAGACAAGTCAACACTCAGCCTTCCAGCTCTGTCCCACACCTCTCCCTGCATCACTTCTCCCACCTTCCCCTGGATAAGTTGTGCAAAGTGAGAGTTGCCATTTGGAAAGTTCCTCCTCGGCTGTCAGAAAAGACCATGGGATGGAGAGATCTGGTCAACACACATTAACACCGAGTGTGTGTGTCAGCTCACTGAGCTGAGCTCAGGATTGGGACATAAACCAGGAATAACTTATGGGAATAGTTAAGAGAAGTGGCTGCTGTTTGGGCCCCGGCTCAAAACTGATTACCTGATTTTCCAGGTTTGTGCTTTTCCTTATCTGCTGAAAAATTGAGGCTGTTTTTGGGCTTTTGAGGTTTTTTTCGGCCCAACAAGTGTGATGCCAACTGATGTAGCTGGACATGCAAGTTCTGTTGGAGAGCTGGACAAGGATGAACAGCTGTGGGACTGGAAGGGGCAGAAGAGACAGCACACAAGGAATGGGGCAGACAGGGAACCTGTCTGCACAAACAAGGACTTATGTGCTCTATTTGAAGGCATTTCTAGCCAGAACTCTGTGTTTCCATCCCTTTGGCTGCTACCAGAGACAACACACATCCCATCCTGTTCCATAAAAACAGGATTAAGTCATCTTGCACAGCTAATCGAAGCCTTTTTCAAAATCAGTATTTTTGGAATGCCTTTATAACTGAGATGGTCAGGAGAACCTGGGGACAAGAGTCATACCCTCACTGATGTAAATTTACAACTGCACTGACTCCACTTCCCAAAATCTAAAGGAGTCAAAGATCTCGCCCCTAAGGTACAGTTTATGGCTGCAAACTGGTTAAAGAAAATATACACTGGTTCTTTAAGCAAGAAGGGGAAAAAACTCAGCTAATGCTAATCTTATCAACATATAACCTTTTAATCAGATTATTGGAACAACATGTTAATTTATGAAAAGTTCAGCATTCTATTAAATTGCAGACAACATAGTGAATTGCAACCCAACAGGCTGCTTCATTGAATTCATGCAGCCACTCCTGGCAAAGGCATTCCAAATTTGAACTTAATTAATATTCCTACTCCTGGTTTCCATAGTTTCTTTTTAAACATGAGTACCAGCAGAAACTGGCAGTAACTTTACCCATATTCTCAATAATAACCCCCCTCTGGCTGTCAATATGTATGAAAGGAAAAATTTTTTGCATACCCCAAACAGCCTGTCATTTTCCTGTCTTTTGTCAAAAATATGTTGGCAACTTCTTTCCCCTCTTTTTTTGCTTACACAGCTTAAGATGCTTAACTATTTCTCTGCTTGGGTTGTGAGTGAGGCAACTTCCCTCCTTGGAGTATTGACCTCAAATGACAGCCACATTGCAAAAAAAACCCCCACATTTCACAGAGGTATTGGGGGGGAAAAGCTTTCCTTGGAGAATCAGGAACAAAAGTGGCTAAAATGCTTGGGGAAGTATTAAACATTTTCCATCCTCGCTTAGGAACTTCAAAAATTACTTGTCTCCATCATGGAATGAGAACTTATTACTCTAAATATGATTTAAAGCTGCTTTGCTATTCCTGTACAAACTGAATGTCAGAAACACAGACCAAGAAAGACTCACTCACCATGTGGACAGAAAGCAGGAGAGAAGCACAGCGTTGAATCCCACTTGGGCGTGGAAAAGGAGGAAAGAGACATTCCCAGCAGTGTCCTGCTTCCACAGGAACCTTTCCAGAGGGCAAAGCTCCTCTGCAGCTCCACAACATCTCCCTTTCTGCATGATGTGGTCCTCAAAGCCATCTTTCACTGTTCCCCAAATGAACCCCTCGTTCACGGCATCCTTTGACTTTTAGGGAATATTCTCTGTATTTTGTGTTGGTACAAGAGGAACATAAACATCATATGGGAGGATACCCAGAGAGCAGAGGGCTCCCATGAAGAATTTCAGGCAAAAATCTGCATAGCAAATCCACCCCGAGCTCTGTGCCGCTACAGGACACTGTAATAAAGATTAATCCCTCAAGCTTTGGGACCAGTGACTTCAGATTTATGCCTTTGGACTTCTGCACAGGAATAACCCCGGATTACTTTCCATGGGGAGCTCATTGTCTCTGTTTCATCTGGCCAAGCAAACCCCAAGTATCTCAGACAGTGGCTGACTGAACCTGTCTTAGAAGCAGAGTTGTCCAGCTGAGCTTTAAACCAGGTGAGATGTCAGTGATGGCAGGTGGAAAGTGACTTCACAGTTCCCTAAATTAGGGACTAAACCTAAAGTTTTTTCCCAAACTGAAACCAGCAGGTAAGCTCAGGATCTAGCCATGGATATATCCAAACTGATTCTTCTCTCTGAATTTACTGGGAGGGTGTTGAGGCCCTGGCACAGGTTTCTCAGGGAGGTTGGGGCTGCCCCAGCCCTGGCAGTGTTCCAGGCCAGGTTGGACAAGGCTTGGAGCAACCTGGGATAGTGGAAGATGTCCCTCCCCACGGCAGGGAGTTGGAATGAGATGGTCTTGAAGGTCCTTTCCAACACAAACCATTCCAGCTTTCTATTAATTTCTCAGGTTGGCACATTAGTTCCTTTTTAACCAAAAGTGGTCAAGGCATAGATTTGAAAAAAAAAAATCTATAAATTTTATGCAAAAAGTTGAATGCAAAGATCAGAAATACAAATCAGTGCATCACCAAAGGCAGGCTGCAGAGTGAGCTCAGCTGCAGTTTGTTGTTTATCCCATCTGTTGACCAGTTGAAACGTGTGAACCGGTGTCCAGTCAGAACACATGTTAATATACAGGAGATGTGCCAGATGCTGTGTGTCCCACAAGGATCCACAGCACACACAGCCACTCATCCACCTGTGGGACAGCACAGAGGGTGCTCCAGAGGGATTTAAAGGAGCTCCCAATCACAGAATCATTTAGGGTGGCAAAGACCTCTCAGGTCACTGAGCAGAGGGAGGAACCTGTTGGGCATCATTCCCCAGGAAACCAGGCTTGCTTTACTCCAGTGTTCAACACCATAAACTAATTAACACCCTCCCTGACAAAACAGGGTTTAGATGCACACAGTCAGTCAATCAGGTTCTTTATGACCTGAATTCACTGCTGATCCTGCTTTAAAAGTGGGGGTGGGAAGACCAGGTGACTTCCTGAGGTGCCTTTCGAGCTGAATTATCCTGTGTCTATCCTAATCTGGGAACACAAGCAGCTAAGTGCAGCCATAGGTGAATTTTCCACCTGCAAAGGCTACACTAATGAAAAATCCAAGAGAGCAAAGATTAAACTCACAGATTCTAAACTGACACAGTGAGCCTACATCACACCCTTAACAGGTACAGGACCAGACAGAGATGCCAAAACCCAACTAACCCAACACCAAACACACAAGGCAACCTTGGGCTGGTCCTGACACCTATTTCATCTCATCAAGGCTGATGTCAACCACAGTTTCCAGGATTTTGCAGGATAAGAAGCCTGCCTGCAGGGTACCACAGTGCAAAAAGGTGATGTCTCATGCTGTCATGCCAAATTTTGCTGTTACATTGAGTTCAATCATTGAGGCTGTGCTGGCTGTTGTCTCCTGTGTTGCCAGACGGGGAAACTCAAAGCCACCTGCAAATCAGGAGGGGACAAGATGACAAGCAACTGTTTGACTGGTGAAGATCCTATTCTTGGAATAGTTCCTGCCTATCCTGCCAAAAATGCCTTGGCTGAGGAGTGTGTGGTGGCTTGGGAGGAGGGATGAAGAGAGGGGAGGGAGTGCTGAGGATCAGAACTGCCTCCAGGTAAGGTAGACCCAAGGCAGAGTGGAAAGAGGATGGCAGGTCAGATGGAAGCACTCTGGGAGAGATGGGCATCCAGGAGGATGTCCAGCCAAACCCAGGATTTTCTTCAGAAGGAGATAAATAATTTCTCCTTGATGTTGGTGCTGGCCTTCAGCTTTAGAGATTCTCCAATTCAGGGAACTGATTAAAAAATAAAATAAGTAAATGGATCAGGAAGCCCAAGTGATCCCTTGATGGGGCAAAAAGATGTTTTGTGGTTCACAGTTCACAACACAGAAAAGGGCAAATAGGATGGCTGGAAATAACCTTCCATGCTGCACAGGGGAAAAAAAAAAATCTCTTAATTCTTCAGCTGCACTGGGAAGGGCAACAGACATTATTTCTGCTATGGCCTGATAAGCCTTAGCTAGAAATGGATCCTGGAAAACAAAAGGATGAAAACAGTGAGGACATTTGAGGGCAGGTCATAACCAGAGCCCTGCAGGAAAGCAGGCAGACATGAGGTGCACCCCAACACGCTGCCTGAGCAGCTCTAAAATACCAAAACCCCTGAGAAGCCCCTCAGACCAGGCCCGGCGCTGCAAAACTCCACCTGTGAAGGGAAGTTCACTGTGGAAAAAAAAGAATCAGGATAGAGCCTTGCAAGGAGAACAGGAGGAAGCCCATTCCTCCCAGGAGCCAGTGACGGAACAGATGGGTGGCATCTGTAGATTGTCTAACTTGCAGCTGATGGAGCGGCGTCAGCGCCCGGCCACCAAACGGTCAGACAGCAGCTGCCACTCAGGCAGGCAGAGCTGGGACCAGGGGGAGCACAGGGAGAGGGGGCCTGTTCTGCTCTGCCAAAGCGCCAGCAGGTGTGCAAGGAGAGAGATGCCAAGCAGAAGGGGAACCAAGCTAGAAGAAAACTCATTTCGTTTGAAGTTAGCCAGTGTCAGATTAAAGAAATCAAAGAGTTGTTTAGACTAAAGCAAGGAGGAATAAAGGAAGAGTTTTTCAGATTTCAGTCCAAGCCTTTTGTCCAGTTTAACCTTTTTTTTTCTCTTGCTCCTCCATTTGCTTGTTTCCTTCATCAGTCAAAACAGAACGGCTCCTCCAGGAGAGGCTCATCCCTTGGCTTTGTGCTCACTGAAGAGACCAAGATCAAAGCAATTCAGGAAGCAGTTTTCATGCCTGCATCACCCTAATGTGCTCCTTCACACAGCACTGCCAGGGGAGATAAACCCCTGAGCAGTGCCACGGCAGCCAGAGGGGCTCTGCAGTTTCCTTGAAGACAATTCCTGCACACGGAAAGGAAGCATTTGTCTGCTATCCAATTCTCTGCTCTCCAGTCCACCATCAGACTTAGCAGGGAAGCAAAGTCATCTTGAGGTTCTTCCTGTTAACAGGGAAGATGAAATCCAATGAGCCAAACAAGCTGAACTCATTACAGACGGTTTTCAGGGGTCAAATTAACAAGTAGCCATGGCTTTCTTGGCCTCTACAAGTAGGTGAGGCTATCTTACTCATCAGGCATCTCATTTTAGCTGGCTTAAACAAGTGGCTTGGATCCCTTCAGAAGTGATGAAGCAACTGAGACTCTTCTAGGAAGCAAATCATCTGTCCTACTTTAGTTCCACGCCAGGATGAATCAGACTTTGAAACAGATCCCTCCTCTCTTAGTCCAGGATACAGAGAGCCTGCACAATGAGCACAGTGCCCATTTAAACTCACAGAGTGGGAATTTGGTATCAGTCCCCCACGATGTTACCATGCCTGGGGAACTGCTCCACTTTTGCTTCTTTTGGCTTCAGTTCTGCCTTGTGTGGCAGTGCAGAGTAGCTGTGTTGTCTTCTGCAATCTTGTTCCATCGCAGAACTGGCTCCATTCCATTTCCCCTTGGAATCCACACGGTTCAACATCCAAAAAATAATTACCCACTGAATTAAAAAAAAAAAACCTTTAAAAATGTTATGTCACTCTCCCATAGCTTCCTCAGCACATCTAGTTCTTTCTGGGTCTAGTTTGTACAGGGAATGCTCAAGAAGGAGAGCTATTCCTTGTCTTTTTTGGCAGGAAGCAATTTTCTGGCACTGATAATTAAAAGCGAATACACTCCAACTCAAAGCTGGAGACAAGTGTAAGAGTGTGTGTGACAACACAACTGACACTCATGCAATTTTTTTTTTTTTTTAAATTAGGTTGACAGACTCTTTTAGGAATTTCTAAGAGCAGAGATTTCCTGAGCCTGGCTAGGACCTTATGAATTCATTGAATTCATGCAGCCACTCGTGGCAAAGGCAATCCAAATTTGAGTCCTGGAAATAAAGCCCAGGATGAACTGTCTTCTTTAGCTGACATTTCTGTTGATTTCTGCCCTCGCCACGTGACCCAACAGTCGAGCACTCGGCGCTACCATTGAATCATTATTTCCTGCCTTCTCTCTCTCAGCTTGGCCCCTCACGTTGCTAAATGTACCATTTTTCCATTAAACAAAGCAGAAAACTGCCCACCTTCCTATTCCTTACCTCACATGGTGGGTCTGAATGGAAAACACCAACATGGAGAGAATTACATGTTGTACACAGAACGGCTCCGGCTTTCTCGATGGAAACAAACTACGGTTTGGATCATATCGCTGCTGCACAAGGAATTGTCCCTCCTGATCTGAGGGTCCTTTCTGGAATAATGTCCTAGAGGGAAGCTGACAGGTCTTTCTTACCCTCCCCCTCCTTCCTTCATGCAACCAGCAGCACTATTCTTACAGAACTGTTGTTTGTGAAGACCAAATAAAGTCATTTTCTTCAAAGCAAAACGCCTTCACGGTGTAAAGGCTTCAGAGAGATCTTTGCCCATCATTGCAGGGACTACCACAACCTTGGACCTATGTATTTTTGTTTCCCCAAAGTCATTCGACCTATTTTTCAAATTGAAGAGGAGAGGAGTCTTTTCCTGCCAACCAAAGCACCACCTTAGCACCCCTCTCATGGAAACATTAAGTGCTCTCAGCTAAAGACGCTCCACTGTCTGCTCTGAGTTATACACCAGTCATGGTAGGTTTTAATTTGATTAGTGATTGGGCTAAAAGCAGCTAAATAAAAATTATAATGCCCAAGAGCCACTTAGACTTGTTCAGACTCTTTAAATACCAAATCCCTTCAGCAACATAACATTATCTTTATAGACAAAACTGAGTTTAAAAGTACAAATCTAATTGATCTCAAGTGCATTGGAATTACTATATTTAGGCATTGGATTATGTACTACAGAAAGCCTCATGCTATGCAGGCAACAAAACTAATTGTGGGAAGACAAAGGTATGTGTCTAACGTGCTTATGGACTTTTCAAAATTCATATTTCCATTGAAGCTGGCAAAGTTGCAGCTGCTCACACCAGCAGTGAATTTGGCACTGTGCCCTATATGTTGAGCAAACATAAGCCAGCTATTTCTGGTCTCCTTCAGAAGACCTGGACTTCAAGCCCTGCCTCAAAATTACTGTTTAAGGCTCTCGCTGTTGCAGGAAGAAAAAAGTAAATTAAAAAGCAGCAAGTTGACTCTTAACAGCTAAGCAAGACTTTTCTTCTCTTTGGTCTCAACTGGGGGCTCAGTTCACACAGACATTTACGGCAGATGCTCTGACACTGAAGAAAAGTGTCTTTCCACGTTTAAAGAAGCTTTTCAAATGTAAGATGCTATTTCAGAGTAAAGGAGTTGCCTAGACAAGAGGAAGGAGCAATCCACCCCCACAGCCACTTCTGAGATTCATGTATATCAGCATATATACAAAAAACCCACACACATATAGAAAAAAATAAGGGGTGCACAAATGGACAGATTCACCAGCCCAGCTGAACTTGTGTGTGGCTGGTCAGGAACATTCTTTTAAAGTCTTCAGATGGATGCAGGGATTCTGGCTGCTTTGAACTGCTGCTCCTTGCAATTTAGTCGCCTCCCTGCAGGCAGATTTTCCCCAGGAGGAAAAAAGCAGCAAAACCCATTTTTTTCCCCCAAACACAACCCCAGATCTGTATGTCAGAACAAAACAATTGTCAAGAAACACTGGCAGACAACACGATGCAAGATTACAGAATTATTTGAGTTAGAAGGGGCTTTAAATATCATCTCATTCCACCCCCTGCCATGGCAGGGACACCTTCTACTATCCCAGGTTGCTCCAAGCCCCATCCAACCTGGCCTTGGACACTTCCAGGGATGGAGCAGCCACAGCTTCTCTGGGCACCCTGTGCCAGAGCCTCACCACCCTCACAGGGGTGAATTTCATCCTAATATTGAACCTAAACCTGTCCTCTGACAGTTTAAGATATTCCTCTAAAACTTAGTGGCTCATTCCTGTGTAGCATTTCCTGCTTATCCCAGAATGTCTCCCCTCGATTCTTCCTCATAAAAGGAGATGCATTCACTGGTTAAACAGACTGACTTTACCCTCAGAGGCTTCCAAACATGCATTAAGAAGGGGAAACAACAAGCAACATAGAAGAAGACAAAATAGGTCTTAAAAATAGAAAAAAACCCCAAACACCTGAGCTTCATGTAATTCAGGAAAATCCACAGAAGGAATCCACCTACTACAAGGGGCTGGGCTGGGTCTTGGAGATCTTATTTCAAGCTTTTCCCTAACAAGCTGGAGGGAGAAGGAAAGGATTTGGATAAGAAATTCCATGGAAGAGCAAGAATCTTTCTAGGCTGAAATGTGTTAATTTTTTTTATTTCTTAATGAGAAATTAAAACCACAGATGCTGGGAAACAAAGTTAAGTTAAATCTAGCCCAGCTTTACACATTTTAACAATTCACTCTGCTGTCTGTAAAACACAGCAATATAAATATTGCTATCTCTGTTAAAATGAATTATTGACAATTTTAATACATGTTGCACAGTACATATTAATATAGAAAAATACATGTTATCAGCAGCGCAATGTTGACCATGTACTAATCCATTCCACCTGCTCAAATATTAGTGCAAATAATTATATATTTGTAATGCATCATTGCTGTCTAGTTTGAATCTCTGCCTCCAGAATAAATGTTTCTTCTCTGAAGTTGTTTGCTATTATGAGTAAAATGTTATATATTCATACTCAAATTGACTTTGGGTGGATAAGTAAAATGAGCAACCTTCAAAAATCCACTTGCCTAAGACTTAGCAAGTCATTTTAATGAATTGTTTACAGTAAAATGGATGTTATAAAAGTGTTTCAAACGCAAGCTCGTGTTCACTGGCTTCTCCACAATGCTCAAGCATCAGTTAAAGCAGTGGAGGGCTCACCATGATCATCTGCAACCCAGGTGAACCTGAATCTGAACTGTTAATCCTGACACCTGGAGCTTGCAATTGGTTCTGAACGCATCTTCTCTCCACAGCCTCTTTCTTTGGAAGCAAAGAGGGGCCCTTCACGAGGCTGAACCCCTGACAGAACAACAGCTTCTGTCCCCAGCAGACTGATGGCCACCATGAAAAAGCAGCTGCACATCCAAGACACTGCCAGGGCTCCTTTGTGCCAGGATAAACCCTTGGGAAGGGGCTGAGAGGGGCAAGGGCAGCCCTGAGAACAGACCTCAGGTGGTGTTAAGGTGAATCCATTTCGAGGGAAGAGTGTGGTGCAAAAAGCCCCCTTTGGGAAGGAGAAGCAGCCCCAAAACTTACAGAGCCCCACTGTGCACACAAATGGGACAAATGAAAAGGGACAACACCTCTTAGTCTGTTCTCTCCTCTATCCCTGCTAAATCCAGGTCTGAGAACAACAAAACACAGCGTGAGGAGCTTCAGCATCAGCCATTGACCCTGAACCAGCACTTCTTCCTTCACACTCTGGATTCAGAGCCTTGCAGATGATTTGGGGTTTCAGTGGAAGGTGGGAGAGGTGGTTTAACACTTCAAGAAGAAAAATTTTAAAATATCAACTTTCAAAAAATGTCACACATTGGAAGATCAGCAGAACAGGGCAGCAGCGACAGCTGTGGCTCTCTTGAGATGGTCACACATGCTCGACAACTAAATTAGTGGGGTGGAACAACTCTGACCCCGCAAGGAAACTGGATATTAGGAAAAGGTTTTTCACTGAAGGGGTGGCTGGTCAGGCAAAGAATATGGGGGATGGCCCCTCCCAGCAGGGATGAGCTGCTCAGCTGGGACCAGGACAGGCAAGGCATGGGAATTGGGAATGGTTGGGAATTACCACAGCCTGTGGCTCAGCTGGGTTCCAGCCTCAGCTCCAAGGTCTCCTCACTCCACAGAGGAGAAACAGCAGCGCAGATGAGCAGAGTTTGGGACTGCTACAAGCAACCCTCAGATTGAGCTTCATCCCATATCAGGATGAACTGTAGTTACAAATTAATAAACTACTAAGAAAACTTCAATCAAGTATCAAAACGAGTCATTTTGATTTAAGCTGATCTCAAAGATACTCTTCAGAAACGGCTCAACTTTGCATTTCATGTTACTTTCCTGGCACGTTAACAAAAGGTTAAAGTTGAGATATCTGACAGTTCTCCCCTCATGGTTGGCCCCTTACATGAAGTTTCAATATAATGTACAAGTCAGGGGAGAGGAGATGGAAACAGAGACCTGCAGAGATGAGAGAATTTAGGGAAGGTAGAGGGATAAAGGGGAAGGGAGCTACACTTCTCCTACCAGGCCCCACATGGATGAAGAAGCACCAGATAATATGTAAAGGTCTCCAAGAAGCCACACTGCAAAGTTATAAGATTTTTCTCTCTCTGGCAAAGTGGTAACAGAAGGGAAGGGATAGTGCAGTCCCGAGATCTGAAAGGAAAACAGGGCACAGGGACATAAAGCTAATAGAATAAAAGTAGAAACCAAGGTTTCCACACACACTGAGGGCTGTATTGACACAGGGCCGTGCCCCACACAAGAGAAAAGACGACAGGCAAACACAGCTGCTTCCCCACTGCAAGATAAGCAGAAGATGTGGCAGAGAAATCTCCTACCAGCAAAAGAAATTAGAATGGAGGAGGAAAAAGACAAGCAAAGCACTGAACATAACTGGGCAAGAGATCTGCCTCCTTCCCCTCCTTAAAACAGGTGTAGAAACACCAAGAAAGAAAGAAAAGTCTACAGCATGCCAGCCTTGATGCAGAAGCAAAACAGAAATCTGTCTACATTTACAACTACCACAGAGGATGTCGTGGGGAGGAAATAATGCCCAGAAGCCAAAATCATGCAGAACATGAGGACAGAAAAGGTGCTCCTACCTTTTTGTTGTCCTCTAGAAGAGAGCTGGTGGCTGGCTTATCCTCCCTGCTGCTCCTGGGACAAGAAGGGCAAAAGTTAAGGGCTGCTACCTGCATTTAAAGTTAGACAAGCAACTGTTCA
Source organism: Cyanoderma ruficeps (assembly GCA_008694505.1). Classification (NCBI taxonomy): domain Eukaryota; kingdom Metazoa; phylum Chordata; class Aves; order Passeriformes; family Timaliidae; genus Cyanoderma; species Cyanoderma ruficeps. The sequence goes on along the minus strand of VZDJ01007753.1, from coordinate 48,275,255 downwards.
AATATCTGCTTCCTTTGTATACAGAAAAAAATGATAGCCTCAAATTGGTTTCCCTGTCCATGAGTGGCTCAACTCAAGTGCTAGTCTGAATTAACAGTTATTGCCATGAAAACTTAATCCAAAGAACCATCTCCTGGAGTTTGTCGCGACATCCAGAACTCAGAATGTTGTTTACTGCCATTGGATTGAGAAACCTGGAACTTTGTGTTTTGAAGGACAGGACAAGGTGTACCCAACCCAGGAAGGGACTCAAGGGCCTCACCAAGGCACTTTGCCAGGCACAAAATCTCCTACAGAATCAGAGCAGTCAATTCAGGCAACACTCCATCACACCAGCAATGAATTAAAATGACTTTGTGAAGGGGAAAACAAAACCAAGTCCCAAATCCAACCCCAGTCCTCTTACCATAGCCAGGACAGCCTGACTTACCCTCTGCTAACACCACACCACCCTCAAACCCAGCAGCCACTCACCTTCCTCCAGCCCTCTGTGGTCTTCCAAGAGAATCATAAGCTCAGCTCTGGCAAATTCTCCTTCCCTCCACCGAGGCTGCCCCTTGCTGATGCATTTCCACTCCTTGCAGACTCACACATCACTACCTGTCCTTCACAGCACTCACTGGGCTCGGACTCTCCTCCTGTTGAATCCAAGTCTTCAGATGAATGAACAGCTCCACAGCCAAGTGTTTTAGCCAGCCCCCCTTGTCTGGAGGCTGATTTCATTTCAGGGTGGCACATAGCTGTGGGAATTCAATGCCAATCTTGCTTTTTCTCCCAAGTTGATGTGTGTCGGGTTTCCATCATTCCTATTTTAACCTCCTCCTTCATGTGCTTCTTCATTTAAAACTGCTCCTTCTCCATACCTCTTTTTAGTTCATGTCTTCACTTCTTACCCTCTATTTCTCTGTATTTCCCAGCACTGCTGTTTCCCCATTTTTTTGCATCATTTGTGAAGGATTGTTACAGAATTCCTTCCTGCCCTCTGTGCATACACAAACAGAACAAAACAGCAAATGACCTTAATAAATTAGAGGACTTGAAAAAAGCACAGCTTCTTTTCCAGCCTACAACAGTTGACTGCAAAGCCATTTTCACCAATTGTAGACAACATAATTACACACACACACACACTCTCTCCCCCTCCCAGGTTTGGCTGCCAGCCTGATAAATAAATGCCTGTGTTGTAGGAGGGAACATTAGACAGGCAATACTTTAACTCATTACATGAACATTAAAAGGCAGATTTGTATTTTAGATACTACTTTATTGCATTCATAAGCCACTGGAAATATTTTTCTAAATTATATGCTATAAAAGCTCTAAACTTGAAAATGTCTGAAAATTATAGTTCCCCCATCCCCATCCCAATCCAACTTGTATTATAAAATAAACTTACTGACAATGCAGCCTTCTCCAGAAATAGAGACTTTCAGTGTGTGCACAGGGAGGATTTTTTAAAGGAAGGAGAAAGTTCACACCAGTGATAAACTTGGTCAGTAAAATTACTTTTATTCTTTTTTTCTTTTTTAATAGAAGGGCTTATACAATTGAGTATAAATATCTTTGAGGAACATGGAAATGAAATGAAAAAAGTATCTGGCAGGAATTCCTTTTATTGAGGAAGAGTTTACATATCTAAGTGTTCACCTACTTTTTGCTGCCTCCTGCTAACAGGCATAATGAAAATATTGCACTGAGCATATGCATGGAAAACACAGCTAATAAAGCAAGGGATATGGTAAATACATTTCATACAACCTTAAAAAAATTCAAACAGTCATACAACAAATTCTGAAGCACTTCTGTGATCTGCAATCTCAAGACGATGTTCACTGTTCTGAAGTGTTAGCAAATTGACACTTTTTATTTATTTCGTTTTTTTTTGTAGAAAGATTTTGTATTGGTTCATAAAACCACAGCCTTAAAATTGTTGGCTTTCAGTTACAGAGGTAACAGAGAGGTATCATCTGAATTCACATCAGAGCTTTTGGAACAAAAATGGCAGCAGTACAAGCAGGTGCCTCCTCCAGTGTCCAAACCCCTTTGTGGCTTTGCCATGGCCAAGGAACAGAGCAGAGCAGCCCAGCCAGACTCCCTGGATCCTGTGAGCCAGGTTGGCATCCATTCCCTTGTTTTACCAACAGAATGCTCCCCTAAATCCAAAATGAAGCAGGAGAACCCCAGCTAAGCAAGAGAAGTTCCAACGAGTCTTGTCAATATTGACCCCACCTGGGGATTCATTAACAGAAGAGGAAAACAAAATTCTTTGACCAACCAATAAAGTGAATGGATAGAAAGGCTGCTCTGGAAGTGGGAGACACAGAAGTTTCCATAATGTGCTGAACCCACAGTAGAAGGAACATGTTAGAAAGGATTTATTCCACTGCAGTTCCAACCTGGTTTCCACAAGAGCCCACTCTGAAAAAAAAAGGTCTATTTACAATAATTTCCAGCTGTTTGTGGCCCCAGATGTTTCAAACACTGCTGTTGCTTCAGTTCACTGTATGCACAACTGTGGGTCCATGTCAGGAACTCCTGAACAAACCCTGGAGCACAAAAGACACAGAGTAGCCTCTGTCCAATACCCAAGTTATGATCAGTGGAAGAGCAGCTTGCACACACTTCAACATTTTATATTGCTCAGGCACTGAGGATCAATTCTCTTCAGCATGAGAATTTGCCACTCTAGGTTTCTGCTGGAGCCATTCCTGCCACACAGGAAAAACTGGGCTACATTTTATCCTTTCACTTCGTTAGATTTTGAATTTATTTACATACAAAATAAGACAGGAGAAAAAAGTTCTTTTATAGTAACCCAACAATGGGCACCTCCACTTGTAATAAGGATGCCTTAGGCAAGGCAGCTGCATTTATTTCAGGAGCATATATAAAATTCAGTGTGCTGGTATCAAACAGAAACAATAATGTCAGATCATACAATGCCAGTACATTCCAGTGGGCCCTTGACTATTACGTAAAGAAAACCCAAAGCCAGAGAACCAAAAATAAAAAAAAAAAAATCCCAAACTTTTCACCACTTTAGTTCTGTTTAGAATGCTACACAATGAATAAATTATGTCTTTCTGGGATAGTGTTTTACTCCTACATCTCAAAGAAATTCCAAGCTAATTAATTAGAGCAAGAAATTACATTGAGCAGGATAACGTTTTAAATGAAAGAAATGACTTAGAAACACCAATCAAAGATAATTTGATTATGATTAGCTGTGCTGAAGTCTAAGTCATTAAAATTGATGAAGAATGTTTTTACACTGGTCTATTCTATGTAATCCATTACCTACGCTATGCTCTGTAGTTCAAGTCTAACAAATGGCATCTGATAATTCAATATTGAAGACTAAAATACTTTCAATGCACCATTTGCTCTCCTACACCAACATGTTTCCAATTTTAAAAAAAAAAAAATCAGTAGCAAGTAGATTAGTGAAATTCTTCACTGGGAGAACTTGAGCTAACATGAAACATCATCCAGATTTTTACCTGCTCGCCTTCTACATGGTCAGGTTTAAATATGGCTGCTGCTTTATCCTGAACAGTCACTGTCCCACAAAAGTTACACCCATGGTTGGTAAGAAATAATTCCCTGTGCTTTCTAACAACTGAGGCTGCCCAAAGGTGCGAGGTTTCCTGCCATGCTCTCAGCTGAAGTGGCGAGCCAGACGAGCAGACCTGTAGTCGACCCGCAGCTGGACAAAGGAGTGAAGGATGTTCTTGTCCAGGTTAGCAAGTTGTTCTCCTGAGCAAACCTGCTTCAAATTATCTGGGGCTACAACCAGAAGGTTGCAAAGTGCATGCAGGGTATCAAAGAGCTGTAAGACCAGCGCAATCTGTGGGCAAGAGGAAACAAAGGAACAAACCATAAATAATCAGAGTTGCTTGAAGTCTTATAACAGAATATCCATCTACATCTTCAAAACTCTTCCTCCCAGGAGAGGATTTACAACCATCACTCCCTCCTCACGGACAGGCTCACCTTGAAGTCTTTGGCACACTTCCTGTACTCAGCCACATCACAAATGGCCAGCATTCCTCCCATGCAGCTGTAGGAATATTGCTGTAGGTGCTCGTAGATGAGGCGATGGAAACGAACCCCGAGCTCCATCAAAACCGTGTCCACGTTCTTGCCATCCATGGAATTCCTGATCTTTTCCACCTGTTTTCTAACATAGCCACAGACTTTCACACAAGCCTAGATGAATAAAAAAATAAAAAGAAGTAAATAAGAATTAGGTAATTCGCTTTCTTCCACATCATAATTTTAACATCAGTCGCTAATTTTGGCTAATCTCAGTGATGTGTTGTAAAAGTTTACTCTTAATTAATAATTTTCCACTTTTCTTTTTATTTGCCACACAAAGATGCAAAATTGCATGTAGAAAGATGGATGCAAGAAAATATTCAATTAAGTTATAGTTCATACCCGTTCAGAATAGAACATTTTAATTTGGATTTTTAATTCAGTGATCCACCAAAGGGGTGCACGATCAAAAGCCTCTTGTGAGTCACAATTAGAAAACCAAATTAAGACCCATACAGGGATTTTCACCCTTCCCACAGAGTGCCACACTCTGTGTCCTAGAGTTGCACTTCTCCCATTCCCATCTGGCTGCAGGCATTCAGGGAATGCTCCTGCTTTTTCCCAGAGTTTGTTCCCTACTCCTCCCTTTTTCCCTAATGTGAGCCACCCCAGCAGCCCCCAGGCTGGGATTCAGACACATTCACTGCAGAGAAACCACTGTGCAGCAAAATGTTCCTGCTGTACCTGTGCTGCTTTGCCATGTTCCTGCCATTCTGAGAGGAAAAAGCACCCAGCAACTGCAGAGTACCTGATAATTGATTTTCTGAAACTGATAGCTTAAAGCTAATTATCAGATAAAAGCCTTGTTCCAAATTTGGGCCTCTTGGGAGGGGAAAGAATGTGCCAGTTCCTCCAGCACCCACTGATTTGTGTCTCACACCAGATAAAAACTACTCCTGTTTCTTTTCAGCTTGAGAAAATAGTCCACAACAGAGTTTGGAGGTGCTTGGTGCAAAATGGAAGTAAATTAAGTAAATACACGTGTTGTCTAACAGGAGTTTGGTAAGGAGCATCTTGAACTGATAACACTCATCAGCTGGGACTTTGCTTACTTACATTTGTATATTGAATCAGAACATTGTTTTCATCTTCTGGTTTGAAATCTGTCTTCTTTTGCTCTGCAGCCAAGATGTGCTTCATCTGTCCAATCATACAATTCAGTGTCCTTCAAGGTTAAAAATACAGACTGAGTTTTGAGGGGAACTTTTTAATTTCCTTGACCTTCATATTTACATCTACTGACACGATTCTGGACAAAACTAAGCAGCAGAAAGCAATGAGGGAAAAAACCCAGCATCCAACATTTTTCTATAGAGAAGATCTGCTTGATTTTATGTAAGCAGTTAGAAAAAGAAGCATCAGCCAAAAAAAAACCCCTAAAAACTCTCTCCTCCAAGTTCAGTGTCTTGGAGCAGAGCACACAGCTGCTGCTTTTAAAGGGGACACATTAATTGTGAGGTAATCCATTCAAATCCAGCTCTTCAGAGAAACTGGATAGCATCCTTCAACACAGAGAGAATCCGAAGGAAGCATTCCAAGGAGTTTAGCAGAATTAGATCACATTGCATATTAGCCAGAAGCAAGCATCAAAAAACACTTGGAAAATGAAGAGTGAAGGGGAAGAAGAAACTTCTTCCTTTGCCAGAGCTTGGTATTTCTCTTGTTCCCAGAAACCTAATGGAGTTTTACAGTATCAATTATTGCTCCTTTATAGGATTTATCTGTCCAGAGCATTATCTAAGGTCAAGGCCCTGCTCTCCTTTGAGTCCAAAGCAAAGGTCAAACAGCAAAGCAGGTGAGAGAGGCTGCAAACCTCTTCTAGCCCGCCTTGGCCAGGAACATCCCCCCTGGCTCTCTTCTCTTCCCCTCCCCTTTCCTTCACCCCCCTCATCCTCCCAACCTTCCCAAAGAAAACTGTCAAGGACATTCCAGGCCTTGAAGGATTCAAGCTGGGGTGGGGTGGAGAAGAATACACGTATCCAGAGAGGGGAAACAACTCCTTTTTTTCCTACACATAGAGCTCAGGCTTGTAATTTCAGATTTACTTTGTTCCACAGTCCACATACCAACAGAAATTTAAAGAAATAATATCTTGCATTCTCCCCAATCTCCATTTGGAATAAATACTCCCAGAAGGCTGTTTACACAAAATACATACTGAGAGAAAGCCAGTTGAACTAATTCTGTTTGGCTAATAAATCACTTTTACTGAGGTAGATAATTGCTGTGAATGGTTTTCAAGAAGCTGCACTTGGACTTTTCCAGATTGGATAAAGCTGAAACCATCAACGTTTCAAAAATTTGCTTTATTTTTTAAACTCATTTCTCTAAGCAAGACAATCAATTCTCAACAGCATCAGTGGCACCACAAAGCAGCATGAAACAGCCCCACAAACACATTTTACATGTAATGTTCATCTCAAAACTAATCTCTCTTTTTTATGTACTGAAACACAGTATTTTTTGAATTCCTCATCCACAAACCTTTGAATGTACTGTCTTCTGACAAGAACTTGCTCTCCTAAGCCTTTAAGAGATTAATTATTTAACACAAACAGATACAAACCATTGTCATACTGATGTCTGACCTGTATCTGTCTAGATCTAAGCTTATGGCCTCAGTGCTTCAAGTATTTCCAACTTTGTGCTTAAACCTCTAAGGTCACCTGCAGCAGGAGCAGCTAAAATCTCAATTGCCACCTTACATCCCCTATTTCCACCTTTCTCCTTGCACTTGCAGAAAATAATACACCAAAATCAAAAGTAGGGCATCACACAACAGCTCCATTTCCTAATATTAAGCTCGTTAGTTTATTATTTTCCTCTGCTGCAAAACAGCTGTGATTTTTAATTTGCAATTTTTATAGCTATCCCCTCATTTTTATTCTGAGAAATAGAAAAAAGATTAAATGAGTCACAACCTCAAAGCAAGTCAATGTCAGAATCAAAATTATTCCAGGTCTCCAGACTTCCACGACTCGGTCTAATCCATAGCACTGCACAGATCCCAGCAAATCATTTAACCTATTTTTGTCAAACCTTGCTCCTAATGGAAATCCTGCAAGTGTTTAACCTATTTCAATCAGCATTTCTCCCTCTTTCAAAGTAGAAAAACACCAGTTTGAGACAATAAGGTAACAGTGAATTATTGCACTCTTTCAACACAAGCAAAATCCTTGAACATCCTTCCAGAAGCATTTATGGGTCAGAAATCTGCCATGGAAAACGTGACCCCCTAACCACACAAAATCTAAATTTCCTATGCAAAAGAATGTATGGTCATCTGTTAAAAAAAAAAAAATCAATTTTGAGCTCAGGAATAATTCATGCTTAAAAGGCCAGTCAACATATATCACAAAGGTGTGGTTTAAAAGATTAAAAGAAAGTTTTAATCTCTACTTGCCTATCAATGCCCATATCCAGCTTCACTTCCATTTGTTCTATGATATCCTTTTTCTTCTGAAGGCATTCAGATAATTTAGGAGAAGAACTGCAACAGCATAGAAGACGTGTGAGAGTGTTAAAATATCAAAATGAATTTGTCTGCTGAGTTTGCTGCTTCCAACAGGATCTAGTGAAGATTTCCCACCCCAGCAGGAAAAGGGCACAGCCACAAACCCCCTTGGGTCCCATCTGGAATGCAGCAGCAAAATCTCCAAAGAGCAACGTGTCTTTCCTTCCTCTCAATATTCCTGGGGTTGACCCTCTCCCATTTGCTTCCAAAAGAACCAATTTGCTTAAACTTCCCTTCTTCCCCCTCCCACAATAGTATTTTATCTTCCACAACATCAAGTTGAACTACTCCGAACATAAACTCCTCTTAATAGAGAGGAGAAATGAAAAAAAAATTGCTTTCTTCACCCCAAAAAAAAAAGACCAGAGGAAATGTTAATTAAAACAAAGTTACCTGATCAATGGCATCAGATGATCATTGAACTGCTTGTCAAATAAATGGAAAATAGTATTGGCCTGGTGGACAACATCCAAGAAATAAAGATTTGCGTTCTTTGAATCAGAAGAGGGAATGCCTAAAGCAAAGAAGGTTTCATTAGAATTGTAACAATATGCAGTTCTTATAATTAGCATGATGACTTTTTAAATATGCAGATTTCTTCCATGAATGCTTAAATCACAGGCTCAGAGGTTCAAAAATTTACCACGGTGCCATATATAGAATTCTTCTCCTAGCTTATATTGGTAACAGGCATAAGCACAGAAATACCTTACTGATAACATTTCTGAAAGCAAAACAGAGCAGTCAATTTAGAAACTCCTTGAGAATGTGAGTCTCATGCTGCCTTACAAGACAGACAGGTTCTCACTGTCAAGATTTTAACTTCTTTAAACAAGCAGTTTTCTTATTTACTGTCGCTCTAAGCACACAAATATACAAACAAGCACCAGAATTCCTATAAACATTAAGATTTAATATAAAACTGTTCTCCTGTTATGACACAGAGTACAGAGGTGGGGAATGCTGATGTCCCAATTTCTGTGATAAAAATGTTTCTATAGACAGAAGCACGTTTCCAGCTGTGCATCCATTTCCCAAATGAAAGTTACACTTCAGAAACCATTAAATGTCGACCCCCAAACACACAAAACAGATTTAATTCAACCAACACATCCTGAACAAGGCCAATCAATAAGGCACAGCAAAGATCATGTGTACAGAAAGGCCAAGGAGATGAAATGCTCAGGAAATACTGTACTCACCAGCAAGGCCTGTTTCTAATGCATAATCGATGTGTTCGGTACATAAGAACTCTACAAGCATAGAAAAAATTCTGAAAGCATTCTTGGGTAAGTCAGAGGGATCAGAGAGCTTTAAAGAAAAAGAAAAAAAAATATCCTAAAGGTCAGTTCTGCATGGATTTGAAAGTTTATTGGATATTGCATAGGGGATAAGCTTAAAACGTAACAAGTATTCCAGAATAATTGGAATTTTACTCAAAATGGAAAGTATCCACAGAGAGAATTATCCAGGAACAGCCTATAATATCAATAAGCCCTTCAGCATTTACAGGTAAACTGAAGCTGCCACAGGATGCTACAATAAACAAAAGCATTAACAGTTTCTAATAATAATAATAATAAGAGTAGCAATAAAAGAACATATTAATTAATAGTCCTTACAACAGTTTTCCAGATGCAGTCTCAAGAACTACCCAACCTGCATGCCACTGGATGCTGGAAAAATGCATACAGAAGAGATTACTCTATGCATACCCTGTATTTTTATTCTTTGAATATTCTCCTGGCACTGGCCACAGTGAGAAGCAGGACACTGGGTTAGCTGGACCTCCAGTTTGTGTTCTTTTATCACTAGAGCAAAAATAATGCAGCTGAACCTGGGCTACATTTAGCACAGTTCAGCTGGAGTCAATGGAGCATGAACACTTTTATTAAGTGCAGCAATGCCCACATTTACACTCAGCATCTGGACTTTGATGAGCTGTAAGCAACGTGGGATTTTGGACAGCAACCTGTCAGTAAATCCCTTTTCTAAAGAAAAACGTGACAGGGCTTTTGTACCTAGGAAAAACAGCTTTGGTTCCTAAGGAATTAGGTGAAGACTTTCATAAAGCTTCGAGAAAGAAAGATTACTGCTCCAACTCCAGGTAATTTACACAACACTCACAAATATTTCTACTGCCTTCCCCCCAAAAAAACTCAAAACCCCAACAACAGAGACACCCAAATATGAAATGTTTCAATATATGGCTACATCAGAATTACCAATTTATTTTTCCTAAAGCAGCCACAGCTGGCAGAACCCTGCACACATCTGCTATGTGACATAAATACCACAATTAGTTAGCCAGGGACGAACTTATCTTTTGCACAGTGAATTGCTTTGACCACAAACCCCTAAATTTTAAAACCCTAATTCTGGAAATCTCCTTACATGCCAAGATCCATTGAGGTTTCCACTCAAATACAATTATTTTAAAATAATTTATATTAAATCTGATCCTAACAGAAAGGCAGAAACAAAAGGTTGTGCACATGTGGAAAAAAACAGTTTATATCACAAATTTAATAACTGCTTCTAGCAACTATGATATTGAGAAAAATGATGATCTACCTGCTGGTCTTACAGTCACTGATTCTCACCCTGAGGAAGGTGGTGATCCCAGGGGTGTGCAGGTGTGTCCTGTGTCTCTACCCTCTTCTCTCTTTGGCCCCACTAAGTTTATAAAATATTAAAACATCTAAACATCTGAAGTTTTTCTCCCCTAAGCTCATTGAGAATGTTAAAGGAATTAAAATTTCCTAGAAATCAGTGTGTTTAGCTAATAAAAAAACCCAAACCACATGTAAGTCTGCAATTAAATTTCAAAGGTTTTCATTTACACCAAGTACCAGACAAATATGATTGACAGGCAGTAAAACCAGCAATTTAATCAGAAGTAAAATACCTTTTTCATGTTAGACTGAAGGATTTAAAGAACTGGAGAGGGTTACCAAGGTAAATAATGTTTAAGACTATTCCTCTCAGCACTTTATTGGTGATCATTCACTAATGTACGAAGAAATTACACTTGAGGCAGGAAAATAACTGTTGAACTGTTCAGTGTATTTTTAAAGTAGGAAAAGAAGAATCCACTAAAGGTTTCTCAGGTTTTGGGTTGAATTTAGTAAGAAAAGCAATGCAGCCAGCAAGTTTAACTATCCCCACTTCTTCCAACAACAGCCAGTGTTAATACTCACAAATTACAACTAGATCCACATGGAAAAAAACAAACCCTCAACCTCCACTGTGGCTCCATTTCCATGAAAAACACAAGAGACAATTTGAAAATGTCCTTTCCTCTTCCTATCACACCTCAACCAAAAAACCTAAGCTCAAGACTTAATCTCACACACGAGAATTGTACCACTAAGGGAGATCACAGGAAGCAAACTTACCCTGTGACACCTTTCAAAAGCTTGTTTGGTTTCTTGCAAAAGGTTAACCACCACATCTTGTGACAGGAACGTTTCCCCATGTGTGTCAATGCTTGGCCCCAGGGGTAAGTTTGTTCGTTGCCTTAGTCTCTCTTTGAGGTCTTGAATACTGGAACAAAGACAGACCCCAAGAAGATTTCACCAGGTGGAAATTTTGGTACTCAAACTCAACAACAATTTAGGATCTTTTAGTTGTTAACTCAAAAAAAAACCAAACCAGGACCCAAGACACGGTTTAGGATGTGCAAGCATTAAGACAAGTCTTGCAAGCTTTAAAAACAAAAATTGCCAGTAAATGCAAAACTACCACCTCTGATTCCATGGTCAACTGTGTTCTGGAATGGCACGTTCACACATGGGAGCAGCTACTCCCCTTGTGGGAGGAGTGATTTCACTGGAATCCTACAGCACTTCTGCTCTGTGGATAAATTTAGCCTCCATCCACTCTGTCACACTGCACTTTCCAAACACTAATGAGAGCTTCCTATCTCATCCACACCCACAAATCCTCTCATCCTCATCCATTATCTCAGCAGTCCTTTATTTAGTCAAGCATGCTTCGACACATTTCCATGCATAAAACAACCCACACAGTTACGCACTACAATAAATTTAATTTTCCCCAAGAAAATTAAATTTTCATCTTTGCTTTTTTTTAATTACTTCACTGCTGCTTTTTCCATATCATTCCTCATTCCTGACACACTGAACCCAGCAGACCTTTGAAAGGTGCCTTAGCACCTCTGCTTCACACAAGTTTTTGTACTTCCTATCCCACTCCTCACTACTCCTTCATTACTTTTTCTACCCTGAGGATAATGAAGTCTTGTTTTACCTTTCTCTAAGTCCATTGCATCTTCTGGGCTCACTAAGAGCTTTCTCACTGACATTGCTATGGTCTTTTCCCCTTCCTAGGTCTTGGGAGGGGAACCACAAGACCTGGGCAGGTGAAAAAAAATGTATGCTTTTAGATACACACATATACATGCTTTAGGTACCTTAGTTTTGCTTCAGTCCTTTTGTGGATCTGGATCCTAAGTTGAAACATAGGTTTAACTGGTATTTTTCATTTCCAGCATGTACAAATACCATGCACTGAGTACATTTCACATGTACTGAGAGCAAACACACTTTTGAGCAGAACATAAAGTGAAAGCAAATTACAAAAAGCTGTAGGTCTTTGGCAGTTCATCACTGTGCATCTGACACGGCAAATCCAGCTTTTCTCCCCTCACCACCTCCCTTCCACTTCAAAATGATCAAACTTCCCAAAAGGAACTTACCCTCCAGTGCCAATGGACCTCTTCTGGTGGTTTTTGGAATCATAATAGCGCTGCAGAATCATAGCACTCCTGCTTTTCAAATAGCCAATTTCCACCTCAATGTAATTCTCCAAGTAGGAAATGAAAATGGCCTTGATAAGCTTAGACAAGAAAGTCTGCTTATCAGTACCCAAGTTAAATTCCATCAATTTGCTCGACAGATTAGTGGTTCTTTATGCAAAAGAAACAAAGAGGAAAAGGTTGAATGTGGATGAATTACAGCATTACATGTTTGTAAAGCACACAGCACAACAGAACCCTGATGGTGATTAAGACTTGGAGCAGTTTCGTATTTAAGCAAAGAATTTCACATAATTCATGTTTAATTACACACAGCACCACTACAATCAAGTTGCCAGTGAGATGGGGAGGACTGGGTTTTGCACAGTTTTAAAATTATTCTTGAAGATCACCATAATACCCATTGAAAATAATAATGGCCATTTTTTAAATTTCCCTTAGAAAACCCATCACTGTAAAGGTTAATAGACATAAAAAATTTTCAGCTTTTACGAGAAGTTTACATTTTGGGCTTTTTTTCTTCTTGACAATAAATCTGTTTCTTTTCCAATAGCTTCAATCCAATAATTTCATCATTGATATATAAATACCTTGTATATAGATCATAGAGATTCTTAAGATACTGTTCTGCATCTGATTTCCTATGTTCTTCCAGCTGGTCCTTCACGTAACTCTGCAAAATTTGGTACATGTGTTAGAAGATCAACTGACAACCACAGGCCATACTCACTACCTCCTAGACTATATGGAATTTCCTGCAAAGTCTAGATGTTACTTAAAGGAAATTCACCTCTCCTTTGTTTTTAAAACCTCTAATTTACACTTCCTGCATTATCCACAGAAAGGGTTAAAGGCACCTGTAGAAGAAAGTGATTTAACAATACAAAACAATAATATGTGAAGCAAAGACAAAAGACAGATGGCTTTGAAAATATGTCTGACCAACTAACACAAAATCACCTCACTTTAAGGATCAAAAGCACCAGAGACCTCAGGGCATTCTGCAGTTGACAGCAGGCAAAGGAGATGGTTACATATTTGCTTATCATAATACATATACCAAACTTAGAGCCTTCTTATTATTGAATATTTGGACAAAAATATTATTTTCCATAAAATACTAATTCAACACACAAAATGGGGGTTGAAACACTACACTGTAAGAACAACATCTACAGGGAAACTGCCTTTTGCAAGGAAAGTCATGCTGTTGACTTTAAGAACTTAAGTGAGTGTATTTGCAGGATGAAAAACTTACTATTTTCAAATATTCTAGATTTTCATAAATATTGCATTAGCTAGAAGACAGTATTCACAACATAAATTATTTTCACTTATTCAATGCTAATGTCACACATGACACCCAAATCCAAGGATGAGCAAATTAAAGATATGAAATGCAGAAGTTCTTTTCCTGACATGATCTTGGTAGGGGGCATAGAGAAGAAATCAAACTCGTGTATGACATCTCATCAATTACCCAATGAACACAGCAATTCCCTAATCATTTTACATATTGAGTCTGAGTATTTGCAGTCACCTTGCATTCAGAACACAAGCAGATTTATTTGATATGGGTTTGATTATCTGTCTGAATTGTTACAGAGCAGCGAGTTGATTCTACATCCTTACACAAAGATTACAAATATTTTAAATTCCCATTAGTTGTTATTACTAAATAAAATACTTTTTTATTAAGAGGTTCCTTAATGACCTTCAATATGACCTTCAAATTTCAAAATTTGAAATACCTGAAGTTTAATTTCAAAGATATTTTGAATGAGTTTGGCTAGCACGGTCTCTGGATTGCTAAAGATTTCTCCAACTTGTTTATTCACTCTCTGGCAGAGAATGGCTGCATCTTCAAAGACATCATTCCTCAGGAATGCACCCTAGAGATTGAGAAGCACATTTTAGAATATATTTACAACAACCTATAGGACCAAATAAATCACTGATGCAATGCACATAAAGAAATGATGTAAAACAAGCTGCATTACCTCTTGACACTGTTTTATGTACACATCAACACAGTGGGAATAGCCCTGCGGAAGGAGCAAAACAACTCAGTGTTAGAGCAGGTTGTTTGTGCTTTCAGCACAAAACGAAATCAAGGAAATACAATGCCTGTGATAAAGTTACTAAAAAAAAACCAAAACCAAACAGAATTCATTCAAAGCATAGACTTTCCCAAACCCATTTTTGTTACATATCTAACATAGCTCCACTTACCACCACTCTATGTGGATCTGTACCTCAAGTTTCAACATTCTTTCTCAAGCACAAAAGTCAGGTCACAGCCATGCAAGAAGAGATTATCTTAGAAAGTTCTCCACTGATGCTGCCCTCAATCCCCCTCATCTGCCTCCTTTATTCCCCTGCACTTGATTTCAGATTGAACAGCTCAATCCTGAAGTGACACATTATCTGACATCAGGGCTGGTACCCACGCAAATACAGTCACTCAAAACAGGCACTTATTGTACTGTGGGTTGGTTTTATTCATGTATTTAAATTAAACCCCTCAGTTTTTACCTTAAAGTGAAGCAAAACTGCTGCTACTTCTCTCATTCTGGAGATTTCTCCTCTGCGCTGAGCACTGGTAAACTCTTGAATTAACTGGCACTCTAAATCGTGGTACTTACCTGAAGAGGAAAGGGGATAACAACAAAAACCCATCAGGCTACGTAATTCAGGCAAAAACTGTAATACTGACAGCATTGCTTACTTCTTTAATCATCTTTAACAATTCAAATGCAGCAATATGGATTGAACTGGATAGATAACTTACTTGCTATCTTTGATTTTACTTCAGAAAACCTGTTAACACAACAAAAAAAAAAAAAATGGCACGATTAAATTCAAATCCACATCACATGAGAAATCACAGGCACCCTGGATCATGAACAGCAGGCACTCTGCTTAAAAATGAAAACATGCAGCACAAAGACGACAGAAAAGTTCCCCGCTTTATATCCCTAAAAACCTACAAGCATCTAATTCAAATCTAGCATTAAGTCAGCAAAGCAAAATTATCCCATTAAAAGTCTGTTAAGCAGTTTAGGATGTGTATGTAAAGATGATCCTACAACACGAGTGCGTGAACACAAATTTGAGAATAGAGGAGAGAAATAAGCACACAATCCAGCTCAAAAGCTCCGTGAATCACTAAGCACAGCACCAAAAGGGGAGACAAGGGAAGCATCAGGAAAATCATAGCTGTGCCAAGATTTACGTCCTTAAAAAGATGTTCAGATAGATTTTTACCTGTCAAAAGGCAGTTCCTGTGCAATCAAATGCAGTTTCTGAATAATATCAGCTGCCTCTTTAATCTGGTGAGAGGAAAACATGATAGAATCATTATGGAAGGTCTGATTTTGGGCTGCTCCTTTCCTCCCCCTGCCCTGTCCAATTTTCATACACAAAGTTCCTATCTCTAAAGCTGGTTGAGTTGACATACCCGTGGAAGAGATCAGCCCCTTCATGCTCCCATATGTACTTTTTAAGATGCTTAAGGTATTTTTCTTTAACATAAAGTAATATAGGTCAAAATATGATGAAAAGTCACATTACATGTTCTCATTGGGGATGTCTGTGGAGCTATGTGAGTTGTCTGGACAAACAGCTCATATCAAAAAAAAAACAAACCATGACCATGCTTGGCATGGGAAGGGGAAAAAGGAGATTGAAGCAGAGCATTCTCCCAAAGAAGGAGAAATCTAAGATGTACTAGAAATTATAAACTCTGAGGTCCAAAGCAAAAATCGAGATGGGAGTCAGGTAATTACACAGCTACAAAATAAGAATAGCTGCACGAATACAAAAGTTAATAAACAGGTAACACAACATGCAAATCTGTGCCCTGCTCTGGGCAGCAGAACCTTTTATCAATTATTCTTCCACCATCAGTCAGCACAGGAAGTGCATCTAAGCAGTTCTTGGTGACTGCTTCATTAGGCTGAATAAAATGATGGAAAACACAAATTTCAAAGTGGGGGGAAGGCAGCTGGTTGCAACTGAAATTGAGTGGATTTAAGCAGGGCTGCCTGGGCCAAAACTGACCAAGCTGGAGCACAAGTCTGATCAGGAGCAGCTGAGGGAGCTGGGAAAGGGGCTCAGCCTGGAGAAAAGGAGGCTCAGGGGGAACCTTGTGGCTCTGCACAACTCCCTGACAGGAGGGGACAGCCGGGGGGGAGGTCAGGCTCTGCTCCCAGGGAACAGGGACAGGACAAGAGAAAACAGCCCCAAGTTGTCCCATGAGAGGTTTACATTCATGTTAGGAAGAATTTTTTCATGGAAAGGGTTGTCACTGGCACAGCTGCCCAGGGCAGTGGTGGAGTCCCCATCCCTGGAGGGATTTCAAAGCCATGTGGATGTGGGTCAGTGGTGGCCTTGGCAGTGCTGGGGGGATGGTTGGATTTGAGGGTCTCAAGAGATCTCTTGCAACTTGGAATTATTTGATGACTACAAGCTTTATAAGCTGACACAATGGAGAACATGGAGAATACGCAGCTTATCTTGTTCTTCCAACTACTGATGATCCAGGGAACTGAAGTGAGAGGGAAGGAAGTAACAAAATCCTATTCTGCCACCACTTAGAGCAGGCTGGATTAAAACTTTTCAAGAATAGAAGCAGACACACAGGTAAGAATAGAGAGCACAGGCATCACACCAGGCTGGTTGTTCAGCAAAAAATAGGGGCTCTCAAAGTGTATCCATTCTGACTATTAAGAGCAGCTTATGTTTTGAACTGTCAGCTTACAATAGCCTCTTAAGGCAGAAGCTGCTACACTCCTCAAATAAATCCAATGAGAGAGCAGTTATTTCTATTAGCTTGCAGCAACATTAATACCTAACAACTGGGATCAATAGAATTGTCTATATATGAGCAGTTATTCGCCAAAGCTACAAAATCAGAACAAACAAACAAAAAAAAACCCCAAACCCAACCAAGAAATCCTACAAACACATCATTTTCTTTGTTTCCTCTTCACACAATAGCTGTTAACTAACTTAGATTTTACTGAATTCAGGAGTTTTTCTATGCACAAGAGAAGCCATGACAACTCAATTCTCCATGGTTTCTGCTTAAACCCGGACATCTTTAATTTTTAATCGAATCGGGATTCTGCAAACCATTAAAACCAAAATAAATATCGCTTTTGTGAAATGCAACTTAAAAACTGTAATATATGTGGGAAAAAACGAGTGAAAAATTACAGAGAAATAATGGCAAGGGAGAATTTTAACACAAAACATGCACAAGTGAAAAGGCATAATGAAATAATATTAAGTACAGAACATAAACACGGACATAAGCATAACAGTAAACATATTAAGCAGGACAATGTTATTGCAAGATAAACAAAGGAGCTGCTGATCATTTTGATAGTTTAATTGTGTTGAATGGAGTGATTTGCTCACTTCAACACTCTTCAGCACAGGGGAAAGATTGGTTAGCTGGCAGCACAAGGAAAATGATAAGGATTCAGAGGATGAAGACACAATGCACAGAAAGGGACAAGCCAGCAAGGAAAACCTACACAGAGGTAAGTCAGAAATTGCTCAGTATGGCTGCAAGAAAGTGGGAAGCAACAAATGGAATGCAGGGAAAGAAAGGAATCCAACAGATTTTAAGAACACACACTATTGAGAAAAGTATCAATTAGAACATAACTGTACTATGTTCTTTTTTGTGCCCATCCTTTCACAGTATCCCCTCAATGTCTCAAAGAAAAGTCCACACTTGTGAGGGCTGGCAGAGCACAAAAAATCCCAACATCCTCCACAGCATTCTCTAAAACCCCCATCAGTTTGAAGATCACAAGATACTGATAAAGCACTAAGGCTTCACATTTAAGAATATTTGTTACCATCTCGTACTTTAGAAGTATTTTTAGTACAAAGATGCATTAAGATGTTAAAGCTCTTGTCTGGGCAGGTTCTTTTACAAACATTTCTTCAAGTTATTCTTTAAACTAGCAGGCAAGAAGTTAAAGAATCCACCTAGCTGAAATTAGACGCAGTAAGACAACTTGTATCCATAAATTCTTGTGCTCCCACACCCTTCCCCTGCAGACTGGCACAAGACTTAAGGCCTCCACGTTTGTCTTGCTCCAGATTTGATGAGTATCTTATTATTCTTTGGAGTGTACAGAGATTCATTTGTTTACAAATTTCTAGGTTTACCCTATTTATCTACCAAATTTTTCTGGTCCTCCAACAGGAGGCCTCATGAAACTTTAATTTACAAATGAAGTGAAAGTTGAATTCTTTGATCCTTTTGAGCAAACAACACATCATTCTCAAACTTATGTTTTGTTATTCATCATGCTGCCAATAATTATTTGTAAAATGCAGGTTTTATTACTCCTTAGGAAAAAAGAAAAGAGAAAAAATGTATGCACCTCTGGGAAAGGCTGTCCATAGAAGCACTTCCAGTATGCTGAAACATTTCTGTTTCCCTTGGAAATCAGAAAGTTTTTCTCTGCTCCTTCTTGAATTAGGGCAAGCTATCAACTGGTAATTACCATATATCCTCAGACCATGAATCCAAAGTCACTGTGCAAGTGACTCCTTGGGAATACAACTACATAAAATGATTAGCTTTTCATTTCCCTGAGAGATACCTCCAGCTCAGTGGGGAGGGGGTGACTATTAACCTGTTCTCAGGTCTTCCACGAGCTGCATTTCAAGCACATATTTCTTTTGCTGAATGTGCAAATCAAGTTTTTTGCTGTTTCCACATATTATAATTCTTTTCCTGACTACAACCATACCACTGCACAGTATTTAAGGAGGGAAGGAAGATTCTTCAGGATACATCACACAAAAAAAAAAACCCAACATCTTTACTTAAACTGCATTGGGAAATCCAATGTGTCCTTTTGCTTAGAGCTGGATTCTTTTCCTTCAGTTTATTTCTGTTTGTCACACCACTCAGATTGTATTTGCTTCATGAACGTACTCTTGAAGCACAAGAAAAACAAAATGCTTGAACATTTCTTTGAAGTTTTCCTGCCTGGTTCCTCTAAATTCCAAGGGTGGAGACATAACCACAGGACTATACAAAGCCCAAAGGCATGCTGTGACAAAAAGGTATCCAAGGCCAGTGGACTGACCCAACAGAGCAAAGTTGCACAAAGAAGTTGCATTCAGAAACGTTCTGCTTTACAGGATGGATCTGAGGCAAGGGGTTCAAAGGAAAGAGGCAGATATTGTATTGCACTCCAAAGTTGCCCTCCCAGCGTCTCCCAAATCTCCGATAATTTCATAAAATGAAAAATGCCAACATTGCCACATTAAGCATCACTGAATACAAATGCTTTATCAGCAATCTGCAGCCCAGTGTCGTTAATTTACATTTCAGAACAATGAAACTTTAACGAGTCAGTCACTCAGTGGTTTGAAGTCTGACCATGGTAAGTCATGGTAGCAGCTTGTAATTAGGGCAGTCCCGCTTATTGCTTTGAACTGCTTTCATCCCGCTGACAGCTCTTACCTTTTCAGAGTTTGTAAAAACATCAGACTTCAGCTCTCCATCCAGAAACTCATTAAAGTATTTCATCAGCTTCTGAGCCTCCACAGCCCGTTGCCGTGGCGTGTTTACCCCCTCCAGCTGGTCGCCAAGGTGACAGACCTTAGTTGCTACATAGCTGATGTGCTCATCCAGCTCTTGGAAATGTTGGAAGGCAACCTGGAGAACGCAGACACTAAAGTCATGATTTCCATCTCATGTACTTCAGGAAACATAAGATTTCCTTCAGGAAGAAGCCCAGTGAATGCAGGTGCTGCATCTCAGAACTGCTAATCAATTAATTAATTACACACAAGCCAAATAAAGTTTAGTGTCTCCCTTTAAATTATTGTGAAGACTCCCACTCGCAGCGTTGCGAACCCTCATCACTGGACCATGCAGATAAGCCTCCTTTGACAGGAGAAATTGTCATCAAACCCTCTTTATTCTTATCTCCAACAGCAACACCCTGTACCAAGAAAAGTTAAAGGAGCACAAGATGCTTTGAAAACCTGCACAGCTTCCCACTGGCTCTGCCCTTTGGATTTACCTGGTTGCTTTTCTGCAGCTCTTGCACTTTCTTGGCAAATTCCTTTGCTTCCTTCTGGCACTGTTGTTCTAGTTTCTCCACCTTCCTCTGAATCCTTTCATCCATTACCTGTAATTCTTGGATATGATTTACAAATTCTTCCAATAATCTGATTTAGAATAAAATACAGGAAAACAGAGTTTAGTTTGAAAGACACTGTCTTCTGAAGAGTTTAAAACACCTCAAAAAAAAAAAAAGCAACTTACATACAAGGCTGATCTAACTTAGAAATGTTTCTAGATTGTAGATTTAAATAAATAAACAAATTGAAAATTTAAATTTAAATGTTTTAGAAAATAATAATAATTATATATATATAACATTAAATATTTTAGAAAAAATCTGTTTCTAAAATTTTGTTCTAATCTGCATCACCCTGGTTGTGTACCACTCTTATGACAACATAAAAACTCTGTGCATGGTGGGCCAAAATAGAGAGGAACACCAAAATATCAACCACTCAAGCACATGACTCTGCCACAGACACAGAAAACCCCACATCCCCATCTTCCCTAAATAAGTCTCATATGGTAAAAGAAAGCTTAGGCCACAACATCCCTTCAGTGTAAAGGATACAACAGAACAATGTTCTCAACTGTACACGTTACTGTAAAGTTGGGAATCAGTGTTGCAATCAGTAATTATTAATAAGGAACTGATACAGCCATAATATCATAATGTTGTTCTGACTGACTTCACTCCTTCCTATACCCATTTTAGAGGGTTTTTTCTGCCCTTTCCCATCATTAACTTTTCTTCCAGACTCACATTTTACTCCTCCCAATCACAGTACATCTGAATGCATTCTTCTATTCCCTCTGTTCTTTTCATTCTATTCTCAACATCCCTCTCTTTCTCATTCCTGATTTTGTCCCTTCTGTCCCATTTCAGTCATATTTTCAGCTCTTAACTTTTCTAAATATCCCAGTCACTGGTCAAGGAAGGGATTACTCCCAGATCCTCCACAGCCACAAAACTCAGACTAAGAACTGAAAACACCTGAAACATTTCAGAACTTTGCTGTCCAGGTTTAATGTCAGAAGAGGCTTTTAACCCAGTCAGTTACTTGAAGGTACAACTTCTTAAAGAAAACTGGACTGAGGCAGATGTTGGTGACTCCTTTCCTTCACTCCCTGCCTGCCAGAAGCCCAAGAGCAAGCACATTGCAGCAGATCCCACAGAAAACCACAAGGAACACGTCTAAGTTAACAGAAGTATATTGAAAAATCAAATTTAAACAACAGTGACACAAAGCATTCTTTCAAACAAAAGCCTAGAGAAATGCAGGCACCCTCTATTAATTTTAAGAAACTGATTCAGGCTGGGGTTTGTTTTCTAAATAGCTCCCTGTGTCAACTCAGCACTTATTCAGCAACACTGCTCAATATATTGAGAAAGGAAAGAAGCAGAAGAGGCAGCTGCTGGTCAGGTTTTCAGAAGAGAAATAAAGATGCCAATACTCTTTCAACCAAACAAAATCTGCATATTCTAAAAACAGAAAAGAGAAAAAATAGACACCAAAAGATCTGTTTCTTTTTCAATATTAATTTTGGCTCTCTGCACAATACTAGACGACGCCACAAGAAAAAAAACATTTATTGTTGCAGGTTTAGCCTGCTTGTCCTGAAAAATATGAAAGTGCCTCACGGAATTTCACACAAGCAAACCAGCAGAAATGCAGAAAATGTGTTAAACTGAGTAGGAATTGGTGCAAATAATGACCTACCCTAATGTATATACTGACATGGAGACAGAAAGAGCTCCAGGGAACAAAGTTGTGTATTTCCAGGCTTCTTCCTGCTTAAATCATAGTAAAGCTCTGCATAGGATACAGGCCCCAGACTGAATGCCAAGGGTTCAGCATCTTGATACAAATCCAAAAATATCCTTTTTCTGCTCACATGCCTCCAAAGAGCCAGAGTGCTCCAGAAAAAAATGTCCTTTGACTGTGTCAGGTTAATTTTCTGACATTTTAGTAAATCAGATTATTTTGAGATGTCATCCTCAGAGCTGCCTCTCTTGCCATTCTACCTTTTTGTGCCTTTTATTTGCAAACTATTGTGTCTTAAAACAAGGCAGCTCGGGAAACTGAAGTAAGAAACTCATTAAATTGGCTTAATTATGACAGCAGTGAAGCCTCATATTATGCTTGAATCCAGCAACTCCAGTACTTGGGAACATTGCCATCTGACCAGCACAAACAACATCAATTCTCATTCTTTCAAAAGGTATCAATCAGAAAGTGACTTTCCCTACTCTCATTACCGAATAATCAGTTCTGAATATTCAGCTCATGGTCACAAATGTTAGCAATTCTCCCACATGAAAACCTCCTTGGACACACAGCACCAACTACACACAGGCTTGTTATTCTATGTGGAATAAAACAGTTAAAATATAACAATTAGAGATAAAAAATAAATGAATTAGAGATAAAAAATAAATCAATTAGAGACACATCCACTCTGACCATTGTGCAGTTTGATTTTTTACCTTTTGGGATCGAAAGCTTCTCCACCTCTGGAACCTCCCCCAGGTGTTCTCCATGCCAGGCGTTCAATGTATTCATCTGCCACAAAAGGCTCCTGGCCACAGAAGAGAAAACCCTTTACAATGTGCCACAGCAGGTTGTTCCTTCAGCAGGTGCTCACACCTCATTTTCAAAGCGTTTAGAAGCTTTACTATAATCAAAAGTACAGTGTTGACAATTACTCCATTACCCCCTGGGCTCCCATATTTATTGTTGAGAACTCTGCTTTTTAATAAGATGAGTTTGGAACGTCAAGTTTAGGTGTTATCAGACTGCTTGCAAAGAATGTGCTGCAGGTTTGTGTAGAGCTGGCTCTAAATGACCTTATTTGCAGCTGAGCTTGTCATTCCCAAAGTGCCTGAACCCTGCAGCTGATTTGGGAGGTTACACCACCCGAGCCAGCCATCAGCTGCACAGCAAAACACATCAGAGAATCCATCTGCCTACAAAAATAATGTGGCAAAATAAGGGGGTTTTACAGCTGCTCAACTCTCTGTCACACCACGGCATCACACACAGAACTGACCAAAAAAAACACAGGCCAAAAAACCCAGCACGAGATGCCACTGGACGCAATCCAACATCAAACTGCAACTGCAGAAACAACAGATAAAAATGAGGGAAAAAAAGGCATAAAAACAGAGGATGAATTTGATTTCCACGAGAAGAAAAAAACAGGGCATGAGTGGTACTAGAACTCAAGGTTACACAAGTCTCTTCCACAATATTTGCCGGTTCTTCCATAAAAACACTGCTCAAGGGTAAAGAGTTAAGATTATTTCTCCACCCAACGTTTTCTGAAGGCAGAGGCCTCGTTTATAAACCCAAGACCTCCTGTTTTAGCTGGCCTAATACTTACACCAGCTCAAACACTTCATCAAGCAGTTTATACTAAATTACCCTAAACACAGTCCAATTTCTATCATTAATAAAAACAGTATTTATCACTTCAGCAGCAGTGCTTAGGTACTAACATCAGCACTCCTAAGACCAGTAAGAAAAGTGTTCAGGCAGGAATTTTATGGAAAGCTTTTAAATTACAAGCAGCAACAGTTCTAAAAGTGTGAAACAACTTTTTTGGCAGTGGCTCGGGCTAATAGTGGTATTTGATGTAAAAGCTGAATATGCCACCACTGCTTTTGATAAAACTTGGTTGAAAAAAAAATGAAAATAGTAAAAAATAAACAAATCTCAACAGGTATTACATTGGTTACTGCATCAATGTCTGAAACTTTGTCAGGAGGAATAAGGAGGGAAAAAAAGCATTACAGAGTTAGTTTCATAAGGGCTGAAAAGCAAATATTGCTCGTTCAAGGTCTGTTTCCTCAAAAATAAATTATGCCCTACCCAGTCAGGCCCAGCCACTAACTAGGGAGATAAAAGGTTTTTAAATATACTCTGTTACACTGATAGACTGGGCAGAAATTTTATCACTCAGTAACTCCACATCCACAGGCTGACCCAAGTAACCCTGTTGTGCTCAGCCTCCTTGGCTAAACTTCAAAAATAACTGGGTGATACCACACAAAAACCATTTCCCTACGAGTCACTGCTCTCTTTAACCAAGTCCTCCCTGATACACAACGTGAAGAATCCTTCACAAGAATCCTTTTCATCAAAAGCCACAACGCCACGTTGTCATGCCAAGTGTAAATTCCCTCCTTATGCCATCTTGGTCTCTAAAAGTTTGGGAATGCTTTTTGTAATTTAATTAGAGGTGAAATGAATCATTCAGTGCAGTAACATTCCCTTCAGGGCAGGCCTCCAGCTTCCCAATAACCTTAGGGCTCTTCCCAATAACCTTAGGGCTCTTTGCAGGATGTCTCCTTCATATGAAAAACCACAATTTTTCCTCTAAAGATCCTGTAATTCAGCTGGAGCACCGCTCTGGTTACAAGGATACTAAAGCCAAGTCTGGGAGAACCCTGAATAAAGGGTTTACTGACACTCTGTGTGTGTAGGTAACATTTTCTACATTTCTCCCTTTCCCAGATGTTCACAGTAAAAGATAATTCACCTACACACATATAATGGCTTTGAGTATTTTTTTTTTGTTTTTGTAAAACGACATTTACAAAGTTTTTCTGCAAGCCTCCTCTCCTAAGGAAATCTGATGCAGATGCCTCAGAACCCCAAAAAATATTATAATGCCAATCTTTCTCCACCCATCGTGCCTCTATACACCTCTAAATATTCCTTGAGTGCCTGTGTACACAGAGCACCTGCAGCTCCCTTCCTGGAAATCACCTGTTTTTCCAAGAACACCTACACAGGAGACTTGTCCTTCAGTTTTTTTAACCATATAAACCCTGTTCTGTATTAGTTAAGAAATATTAACTGCAGTAGATATTATGTGCAAGATATTGATCAACAGAGAAATAAAATCAGCCTTTTCTTCCTATTTTCCATTGAGGTTGTGATAAAAATAAACTCCTTGATTTATAAGGAATAAATGAAGTTCAACAGTGTCTTTCTAAGACATGATTTTCCAGGTTCCACCGCAGATCCAAAAGTTTTTACTTCAGTTTGTACCTTCCATACACATTTGCTTTTTTAAATGTTATCTTGATAACAGGGTTACTCATAGCTGACAGCCTAATTCCTATTTTAAGTCTCCTATCCCGTTCTGCAGAAATTGCTGAAAACCAGCTATTACAAATGTCATTTGCAAGTCCTTTGCCTGTTATCAGATGAGCCCCAACAGTCAATTTCTTCAGCTTTGAACTCCCCTCTGGCTCCAGATGAATTAACGTGATCCCATCCATTCAGCCAATACTCCTGATTTCATAAGAGATATGCCTGAAGTGGGTGATAACCTGGTGCCTACAAATGAAACCACGCTGGACCCAGCCAAATTAAAAGCCAGTTTAGAAGTATCCACTGTTAAATTATCCTTGAAGTTATGTGAGGGAGAATTCAGTCCATGTTGTGTCCATTTTCAGCACAGATCCTGCCATACCATTTCCCATATCTGTACTGAAATTTACTTTAGAACACACACTCATGAAAATATGGAAATCAAATTCCACCCTCAGCAGACAGCTAAGGGCTACTCCCATAACAAACACATTTTTATGTTCTTACATAAGGCAGCAATTTCAAACCAACCGAGCAGGCAACATTAAATTAGTGGACATCAACAAAAACTCTCTTGCCTTTGGAGTGAAAGACAAGTGAAAGCACAAGAGACAGAAACACTGGATTCCATGTTGGAAAATATAATTTCTAGCCCCAATCTCCAGGCAAAAGTCATACCTAATTTACAATTTCATCTTTGTTGCTATTCAAAATGGAAAAAGTTGCTGCACGACCCAAAGCAGCCAAAACACACAGTTTTCTTTTCATATTCAAGTTACCTCACAGTCAACACCCCACAAAGAACAGAAGGGCACTGTCATCATGTTGAGAAATCAAGGGGCTCCTAGAATGGTGTAGGGAGGGGACAAAACCTGGCATCCAGCTACAGGAACACAGGATTTTAGTCCTGCTATTTTTTAAAGCCATGCAAACCAAAAGATCTGAGTCACATCACTCATGTGCCATCACAGTGATTCATAAATTCAAATGCACACAATGCATTTACATAATCCTCAGATATAGGATCTTCCAGAGAAACAGGAAGACCCTTTTCCGGAAGGCTGGGCAAACTCAGTCCCAGTGATAACCCACCAGAAGGACAGCCAGCACTTGAGTGACCTGGAGAGCAAATACAGGACCCCTGGGGATGACACCAGGTCCCTGTGAAGAGGAAGTGGGGACACCAGACATATTTTATCACAGCTTACATCATGAGAGCTCATGATCCAGGCCAGAAGCTGGAGTCACAGAACCACAGAAGGGTTTGGGTTGAACAGACCTCAAAGATCATCCAGTTCCAAGCCCCTGCCATGGCAGGGACAGCTCCCACTACCCCAGCTGGCTCCAGCCTGGCCTTGGACACTGACAGGGATGGGCAGCCACAGCTTCTCTGTGCCAGGGCCTTATCACCCTCACAGTCGAGAGAGTGACATTATTCTTCCTAATATCTAACCTAAACTTACTCTCTTTCAGTTTGAAGCCATTCCCCCTGTTCTGTCACTACGCACTCCTGTAAAAAGTGTCCCCTATCCATCTTTCTTGCAGGGTCCCTTCAGGAGGGAGATGATCCTCGTGCGTCCCTTCCAACTTTGGGCATCCTGTAATTCCACGGGAAGAATCTGACAGACTCCTGCTATTCCTGCCCTGCTCCCGGCGTGGCCTTGGCTGAGCTATTCTCCTTCCGTGCCTCGCTTCCACCGCGGGTGAAGGGAGGGCAAAGTCATTTCCTTATTCCATTCCAGCCCCACCGACACCACCGCGCCGGGGTCAGGCAGCGGGGTGCGTTCGGCACAAGGAGCGCGGGGCCGGGCCTGGCGTGGCCCTGTCACCCGTCCGCTGCCAGCACCCGGCAGCCGGCCGGGAAGGGAGGCCCTGCAGCGGGGCAAGGTGGGCACCGCACCCCGCGGGGCGGCACCGGAGCTCCCCCGCTTCCCCAGCCCCACACACCGCCCGCCCTTCCCCGGGGAGAGGCCGCCGCATCCCCTCAGCGAGCCGGCCCGGCCAGCGCCGCCCGCCCCCCCGGCCCGCGGGGCCCGCACACACCTCGAAGAGCTCGGCCGTGGTGGCCATGGCCGCAGGGAGGGAGGGAAGGAGGGCGGCGGCTCCTCAGCGCCCTTTCGCCGCTGCCGCCCCGCCGCTGCCGCCCATTGTGTCCCCCGCCCCGGCAGCAGCAGCGGCGGCCGCGGCGCCGCCTCCGCCCGCCGGAAATGGGGCTGCGCCCGGCGGTCACGGCGCGGCCGCGGCTCCTCCCCGGCCGCCATCGGCACCGGCGGCATCACCGCCACCGTCGCCACCGCCGGCACCGTCGGCATGGCCCTGCGGGCTCTGTGGCTCCTCAGGCACGACCCCGCGGCCGGCGGCGCCGTGCTCTTCTCCAGGTAGCGACGGTTCCGGGGAGGGGGGCGCGGACACGGCGGGCTGGGCAGGTCCGTGGGTCGGGCTGGGTGCCCGGGGGTGTCCGGGTGGTCTAGAAGGGATCCAGGTGCTCTGAGGGGTCCGAATGCCCTGGGGGGAACGGATGTTTTTGGGAGGAGCGGATGCTCTTGTGGGTCCGGGAGCTCTGGAGGGAACCGGGCGCCCTGGGGAAAGGGGGATGCTCTCAGGGGGCGCGGATGTTCCTGAGGGGGCCCGGGTGTTCTGGGGGTCTGGATGCCCTGGAGGAAAACCTGGTGCCCTGAGGGGTTGGAGTGCTGTGGGGGTCTGGGAGCCCTGAAGGAAATCCTCGTGCCTTGGGGAGATGTTTTTGCACTGGGGGTCTGGATGCCCTGGGGGTTTGGGTGCTCTGGGGGTCCGGATGCCCTGAAGGAAATCCTGATGCCCTGGGGGGGGATCGTGTGCTCTGAGAGGTGTCCTGGGGGACTCTGCTGCCCTGTGGGGCCGGGGTTCTGCCCCGAAAACAGATGGAGAAACACCAAAACCATCTGATACTGAATAAATCCCTCGTCTAGTCCCAGCACCGCTGGATACTGTGCGTTTCTGACCCTGATTTCCAAAAGTTTAGAATCAGTTTCACGTAATGTGCTTTTAACCAAATATGGGGGCTTTTTCACAGCTTCTGCATTTTGCATGTGAGTTGCCTTGCTCTGTTCCTCTTTCTTGTTTGTCGCTGTAAACATTTTGTCCAGCTCTTCTCCATCCTAACATGAAAAAGGACAAAGCAGCGATTGTGAAACACTGTCAAATGAACAAAATGGACAAAGTAGAAAGCATATATTATTGCTTGTATTTTACTTGTATTCTCTTCATGTTGTTCTGTAGCTGTACAAAAATAGAGTACTTTCAGGCAGAAATTCAGCTTTCCGTTTGATGCTAATTTTTGCATATAAATACATTTTTTAAGTTATTGGAGGACTTTTAAGTCACTGGACACTAAAAAGTCCTCCAAAGGAAGAGTTTTTATTCAGAATTCTTGCAGGTATGAAGCAAGACTTTGGGCTAGGCAGGTTACTTTTGTGAGGCTGGCAAGATTTGTTACCCTCTGTTTTTTTTTCTTCTGTGGCTTCAGAGAAATCCAGAAACGAGAAGAAAAAAATAACTGGGGCTAGGGAAAGTTTGTTTTTTAAAAAAAAAAAACCTGGATAAAGTGACCTACAGACCTACTCTGAATTCAGTAAAACCAAAGAGAGAACCTAGGAGTAAAAAAAAACCCCAAACCAACCAAGAAAAGGGTACGTAGAGTGTCTTCCATCTTCAGGTGCAGACAGATCTCTCCATTGGACACTCCTCTGATTGTTTTAGGATTAGTATTATGGTCCTTGTATTACCTACAGGACTAGAGATGAGGCCTCCCCTCTACAAACACAGATAAAAAGAAAACCTTGTCCCCAAAACCTCGGAGAGTGTAATCACCACGGAGCAGGGGGGGGCTGGTGACAGGGATGTCTGAAGTGACTTGTCACACAGTGAGCGGCAGAGACAAGGAGTAGCGCTCCTTTGAAAAGGGCAAACTATCCTTGATGCTTCAAGTGATTTCCAGACTTAGATCTTTCAAGTTCCCAGAGGAAAATAATAGGGCTGTGGAAGCCCCAAGTTTATCCTCCTAACTGACCTTAAATTCAACAAAGCGCGCAGACAATAAAAAGAATGCCCGGATCACATGGAAACTGTTGGTTTCAGGACTTAGGCACTCAGCTGGAGATACGTGAGCCCTGATCTTTAACCTCAGGGAAGACATCGGGGACATCAAAGCATTCCCCCCTTTTTCTTTTTCTTGGAGTTGATCATAACTTAATTCAGGCAACAAGGATGGTCTCTCTCTTGTGTCACCGAAGCTCATTCATCCCTGGAAACTTTCATCTTTTTTTTCTTTTTAACGTTTGCATCATTTTCTAGGAGGGAATACTGAAAAAGTGGGATCTGAAGGGCTAACTAATGATCTAATGACCCAGCTGGTAAAATTCAGTGGGAGGAGGAGGAGGAGGCTGCTGTAGTGTGGGGACAGCTTCAGCAAATGGAGCAGAGAGACTGGGACTTGACTAAGGCAAAACCAGAAATATCTCCTCTTCCCTTTTTTTGGAAATGTTGGCCAAAAATAAGAGCTGCTCACCAAGGTTACACATAGCCTCTTATCAACACCCCGGCTCCTCAAAGCCTCATAAATTTTAGAGCTGTAAATCCACTTTGTTTCTTTGCTCTTCAGAATAAAATGTGACACCATGGGGAGGTATTTTGCTGTCATCTGTATCCTGTTTACAACTTTTGTAGCTCTGGCTTTGCTCTGGCTATGTTTGCTTTTCCCTTACCAAAAAAAAAAACAAAAAACAAAGCCCTGGATGCCTGATTAGGAATCCAAGGAAAAAAAAAAGCAGAGTCTCTGAAAATAAGCCTGGGGAAGTGTAGCTGCCTCCAGCTACTGAGTTGAGAAAAGATGGTGTGGGTAGGACTTAGAGGCAACAGGATAAGATCCATGGAAGTGCTCAGGAGCAGGAGGGAAGTGCTACAGATGGAGGTCATAGATATAACAAAGTCCCACAGTGCTGGGGTTGCAAGTTCTGTGGCAATTTAAGAAGCAGACTGTTAATGTGTCCTTAAAAAGATTATATAAAAAGGACACCAAATGAGGGCATTCATAAATCTGTGCAGTTTTTTCCTGCCATGTTGGCGTGCAATCATGGCTCTGAGTGCAAACAAACAGCTGAGAACATCTGCTTCAGAATGATCCACAAAGTGATTTAATTTTGTGTGTGTGACCTGTGATGGGCACTCTGAGGGTCTGTAGATAACTTCTAAGGGAATCTATAAAACAGAATGTAGGAAAGCCAGGCTGTCAGCAAACGTCATCCAAGAGACACTCAGGAGAGTCTGCAGTTCCAAACCAGTGCATTAATGGAAGGAATATTTTTTTTTCTTTCCTCAGCTATTTATTACAAGACAACTCCTCAGTTCCTCCTGATGGATTTAGGTTACCTTGAAAAGAAATTCATCATGCTCCCCTCTAAATTACATTACTGTTGCAGGACAAAAAAATCCCTGATATAGTTTTAAACAGTTAATATGACAGTCCTCAAATAGTATCTCTAGAAAATTTGAAATTAAATGTATATATTGGTACAACATAGCAATTCTCAATTTTACAAAACCTCTGTCCATGGCAGTATCATTACATCTTAAATACTTGATAAAGTGAAATTACGAAAAAGTCATAAAAGCTTTAAGTCATATGTGCAGTGTGGAATTGTTATTATTGATGTTGTTATTATTATTGTTGTTGTTATTATAGCAGCAAAGCTGTAGCACCAGTATACTCTATCTAGGGAAAAAGCTGTTGTAGTTTCATTTTATTGCTTAGAACATCTGTTTTCTTAAATATCTGAGGACTTGTCCTCAGTGTGATCTCACCTCTTAGAAATATTTTCAAGTTCTGCACTGGTGGGAGTTATTCCTTAGTGTCGTACAGACATCCTGTACCTTTGTGTGACAGCCAGCATAGATGGACAGAGTCACATTTTATTTTAAAAAATGGGTATTTATTCATGAGAATGTATTTACTCAAAGTTTAGACTTGCTAGAAAGTGTCCTGACTACTCTCTATCACTCTCTATAACTTCCTGAAGGGTGGCTGTAGTCAGCTGGGGGTTGGTCTCTTTCTCCAGGCAGCAACTGACAGAACAAGAGGACACAGTCTCAGGCTGCGTCAGGGGAAATTTAGGTTGGATATTAGAAAGAAGTTTTTCATGGAAAGAGTGATTAAATACTGGAATAGTCTGCCCGGGGAGGTGGTGGAGCCACCATCCCTGGATGTGTTTAAAAAAAGACTGGATTTGGCACTTGATGCCATGATCTAGTTGAGGTGTTAGGGCTGGGTTGGACTCGGTGATCTTGAAGGTCTCTTCCAACCTACACATTCTGTGATTCTGTGATACTCATGGAATGGTTTTATTGACAGTGGTTTATGTTCTGATCCCACCACCGCTTCTATCAAGTCGCTGCAGGCTTCCATGTGCACGAGGTTATTTTTAGGCCCAGTGGGTTTTGGGGAGCCGTTTGAATAATGAAGAGAAACCCATTAGCAGCAATCCAAAGATTTCCGTGATGCTTTTGCAGCCAGAAGAGTGCTTGTGTGGTTCTGCCCCTGGCAGCTTTGTTTTGGGGTGACATTTTGGGTGGCACTGAGCCGCTCCCGTTCCCTCCCCGCAGGCGCTTCCCCACGGTGGAGCTGCGCGCCGAGACCTTCAACGGCTCCACGCACGTCCCCGTCCCCTCGGACGGCGCCTTCCTCAAGGCCCTGCTCTTGGAGCTCCGGCTGGTGGACGAGCACGTTTTCGTGGAGCAGCGGGACACGTGCACCCGCATCAGCCACTCCTGCGTGCATTCCGTGTCCACCTCCGCGGGGGAGCTCTGGCCCGTGCTGGCCTTCCACAAGAGCGGCCTCATCTACGCCTGCGTGCCGCTGGTGGAGGGGAGCCTGGAGCCACGGCCGCCCCTCCTCACCGTCAGCGGGCTCTCCCAGGGCCTGGCTCTGCTGCTGGGCATCATGGACTACGTCTCTCCCAGCCGGAAAAACGAGGCTGAGCTGAAGGCGAAGATCGGGCAGCTCCGAAATCTGCTGATCCAGGCCTGTCCCCTGGGCACCCCCCTGAACACCGACATCCGCAGCCTGAACAGCTCCTTCGAGGACATCCAGGAGATGCCTGCAGATAAG
This sequence comes from Cyanoderma ruficeps, assembly GCA_008694505.1. Classification (NCBI taxonomy): domain Eukaryota; kingdom Metazoa; phylum Chordata; class Aves; order Passeriformes; family Timaliidae; genus Cyanoderma; species Cyanoderma ruficeps. The sequence continues at coordinate 48,242,510 of VZDJ01007753.1, read as the reverse complement.
GATCAGCCAGCCTGGAGATCCAGCACCTACAAGGGCAAACCTCAGGTTAATGTCTGCATCACTGAGAAGGTCAAGTGTATGCAGTATGACCAGAGGGATGTGATGGACACGTGGCAAGTTTATGGAGCTGTGAACTGCAAGGTGAGAGCGTTTGATGTGCAAAGTAGTTTTTGTGCAAAAGAAATACTCATTTGATGTAAAATTATATATTGGGTTGAAAATTTTCCCAATTTTGTTGTCTGAGTCACATTCAGGAGTTACTGGTACCTTTGACTGCTTGGCCACTCTGCCCTTACTTTAAATGAGCCACTGAAATGCCTGAATTAAACAAAATATATCCAGGCTGAGATGTCTAAATGTCTTCTAAGAGTGTCTTTACATGAGCATTTTTAATTCTTTTTCCTGCCAAATGAAAGTTTAATCTTCTGTCCTTGTTCTACTACAACAGCATTTTGATCCCACCAATGCTGGTGCTTCATGACATAAGAGCAGTTGATAAAGAACCTGGTGAAAGAAATTGGTTGTATAATTATTTTGGATGGTTTGTATGTGACAGTGGTTTTTGCTGTAGAATCCTACGATGGTTTGGGTCCATCCTCTCATTCCAACCCCCTGCCATGAACAGAGACCTTCCACTACACCAAGTTGCTCCAAACCCTGTCCAGCCAGGCTTTGAACATTTCCAGGGATGGGCTTCTCTGGGCATTGTTTAATATTAAAATATCTCATTGCTTCATATTGCAAACTGGAGACTATTGACTAAATACATCCATAATAATTATGAAATACCTTAAAATTTCTAACTATAATTTGTACTGTAATTCATTCTTTGTTCTGAATTATGCTTAGGGAGCACACAATATTATCTTGGCACACTGTATTGGCAACTGCCACTGATTTACAAGGAGAGAGACCTGCTAATAAAGTGATAATTCAATTATTTGCATGGAGTGGGATACTCATCTCCAAAGGAGGCCAGCTTAAATGCTTCACTTCCAAAGCCTGGGTCATTTCCCACCAGCCATGCTGGTAGGGACTGTGTGGGTGAGCTGCTTCCTGCTCTCAGAGGGACAATTCCCAGGTCATTTTGCAGGGTGGGTGGATGGCTTTACACAAGAAGAAAGTCCAGGTGTGATCGTGGCCGGCTGAGCTGGCACAGGGAGGGACAAGACAAGAGACGCTCTGCTGTGACAGAGCTGGCATGGGACCACAGAGGCCATCCAGAGCATGCTGGAATCCATTAAATGGATGTTGTTAAAGCAACCTAATTAATTAAATTGTCAGCAAGCCTGTGAGACTGATGTCTTAGTATTGGTGGTTAGTACTAATGGTCGAAGCCAACTGAAAATTGGTTGGGGATTTTATTTATTTTTAATGCTAAAAATGTGTTTTAGTTTTGAACATCTCATTGTGACTCGATTCAGGTGTTTTGGGATAACGTCTTGGCTTCCTTTTCCCAAGTGTGACATTGAGGGATCCGCACCCAACGTCACCCTCAGCCTGAGCCTGCCGACGAATGCGCCCCCGCTCCAGGACATCGTGGTCCATCACTGTGTCACCTCCGTGGACCCTGCCATGCTGCTGTCCACCAGTGCCGAGCCCCTGCACGATTCTGTCTACAATGGACCTTACAAATTCCCCTTCATTCCTCCTTCAGAGTCCTTCAACCTGTGTTACTACACTTCCCAGGTAATAACAACACACTCCCAACCCTGTTTTCTGGTGTTCAAAAGGAAATAAAAACTCCTGTGGGGGCATCAGCCCACATGGGCACACTGGAGTGAGTTTGAGTCCAATATAGATAAGAAAATATATAAAATGGGCTTTAGAGAATAAGCTGCTTGGAAGGCACTTAAGCACTTGAGTTGTCTGAGTCACATTCAGGACTTACTGGTGCCTTTGCTTGGCAACGCTGCTCTTACTTTAAATCAGCCACTTTAATGCTTGAATTAGGCAAAATATATCCAGGCTGAGATGTCAAGTGCGTGCCCCCCAAGTCTCTTTCACAAGGAGCCTGAAGAGTTTAGCGCAGGCAGTAATTAATATATTTTTGGGGTCTTTTTTAAAGTACTTTAGCAATGAAAACAGTATATAACTGATCTTGTGATGATGGTGTTAATATATCTTGAGAATGAATATAGTTTTTTCCAGGTTCCTGTTCCACCGATTTTGGGATGTTACCAACTCGTTGAAGAGGGATCACAGATAAAAATAACAGTTAATTTAAAGCTCCATGAAAGCATAAAGAATTCTTTTGAGTATTGTGAAGCTCGTATACCTTTCTTCAACAGGTAAGAATAAAGGAAGCCTAAATAAATTTCTTCCATTCTTCTGTTTATCTTCCCGAAATTAACTTGTTAGGAGTCAGTATAACAGACTATGCTCCATCAGGGTGCTACCAGTGAACACCAACCTTGAAATTCTTTTAATTTCCAGAGTACAGAATCATACCAGAATATTTGGTAACATTCCAAAGGCTTCTGTTGCTCATCCTCTTTCCCTGTGGTATTTTCTCACGTGAAACACTGCCACAGTCCCCCGGTGGATTAAGCTGGAGATCACTTCCAACCCAGGTTTACCTGTTCCTTAAGACTGCTAATCCTAGCTGCAGATCAGCTTATCAAAAATACAGTTATTTCAAATTAAAACGATAGTTTTCATCTGAGCCTCTCTGACAGCTGCCACGACCGTGCTGCCACCTAATTATCATGAAAATTCAAAGATGCAATGATACAAAGTTGTTGATGCTGATCATGGTGTTAGTAAAACACCATCAGCGAACTAAAACATCTGCAGCTCCTTTGTGATTACTGGGCTGAGAGCCCGGTGATTTCCTCCTGCTCTGTAATTTCTTCTCATAAATTAACGTGCTCAGATAAGTGTGATTTGCCTGTACGTGCACAAATAATGTCTGTCCACATTTCCTGCCTTTCTGTAACGAAGCAGGCATTAACAAATGCTGAATGGTAGAAATTGCAGTGGTTTTATTTCTCTTCTCTCACATGTAGGGGCCCCATTGCTCAGTTGGAGTACAAAGTGAGTTATGGCCAACTGGATCTGTCCCGGGAGAAAAGCCTCCTGGTTTGGGTCATTGGTAAGGACCTCACCCCTGGGACTGCCCTTCCTCCCCCAGCCCCTTCTCTGCAGCCTGGGCACACTTGGCTGACTTCTAATAGATGCTTTCTCTGCCTTTAGGACAGAAGTTCCCCAAATCTTTGGAAGTTTCCCTGACTGGAACTGTGTCTTTCGGCACCGCAGGCAAAGAGCACCCGACTGATTATATGTGCACTGGGAACACTGCTTATGTAAAAGTAAGTCACAGGCTCTGGGAAAAATAGCCTTAGTAGTCACTTTCTAATTGTCTTCCAACTGAAGATACATAGATTTAAAATCTCATATTCTCAGCAGGGATTTTTGTTCTCCTGCCTAGAGGATTTGACATCCTGTCACTTTGGAGTACCCTCGCACGCCCAGAGTGTGTGACACAGCTTGCCAGGATTTGCACAGCAAGGGTGACAATGTGCATCTGATTGTGTTTTCCCTCTCTTTTTGTAGCTGTATTTTAGGATCCCAGACTTTACACTTACTGGATGTTACGTAGACCAGCATTCTGTTCAGATCTTTGTTCCAGGGAAGCCCAAAATTACTGCATGTGAGTTGCTAAAATTGAATTGAAATTATGAACTGGGTATTAATGACTCAAATTAGATAACTAAAGTTGGATTTCTCTGCTTTTGAGTTGGGGTTTTTTTGTGATGTTTAAAGCATCCCTGGAGTAGGGCCTCTCCCTTTGAGATGAGAGCTCTTACAAACCCAGCCTCTCTCTGGAGCTCTCTGCCCTGTGCTGGTTCCTATGCTCTCCATAATGGCAGAACTTTTTTGGGGGGACACAGGGACTGATCCTCCCTAACCTGGCCTCTTTTTTGGGACACTTTTGTCAGGGACATTTTCAGGTGTGTTGGCAGTACCTGGGTACAATACTCAGTGCCTGCAAGCAAGGTGACACTGCTGCTGTCAGTGTCACCACACCAACACCCCTTGGTGGATGTGGCTCCACACTGAATGTGTGAAGCAGAACCCAAATCTGCTTTTTGTTAACACACGAGCACTGCCAAACCTGCACCAAAAATACCCTGAGTGGCACACAGAAAGCACTCATTACACCAGCTCTGCCTAATGGAAGCATTTTTATTTGTAGCTGTCTCTCTGTTGCAACTTCTGCCAGTCATGGCAGCACAACTCTGTGAATGCCTTTTGAAAAGCAAGGGCTACAGTGTTAATTTTGTGACAGGTCACACTCAACCCTACATTGTAACCCAGAAAAAGCAGCGTTTTCATGTTTTATATCGAGCATGCAATTTATATTCATTGAACAAAATCCAAGCCATCCACCTGCTTTTGACTTAACCTCTGTTTGAATTTTAAGCTCATGACTGATACATTAGTAAAGGTAATTGAAGCTGAGACTTTAAATGTCTCATTATCAGAAACGATTTTCAAATAATAGTAAGAGTCTTACAGTTTAAAGAGGCCATTATACCTTTTCTGTAAACTGGCAAGGATGGATTAGTAGTCACTTAACTTGGATGAAGGAATGTCTGATTGTAAGGCACCCTGTAATGCTTATTTCTCTTGCCTGTTTTTTCCCTTTAGCCCGGGAACTGATTTCTTCTGATTACTACATCTGGAATTCCAAAGCACCAGCACCTATGGTGTACAAGCCCTTACTTGACTAATGTACTTGGGAGTAATTTTTATATTTAAACAAAGGACAGTGTTAATGAGATTTATGTCGTGATACGGTAAAATAAATATTCTTCAGCACTTGTGCTTTCTATGTGTTCTCAAAAGTTTCTGTTGATCGAAAACAAGAGGTCACTTGTCTTAAAAACATGAGTTGGGTTTAAATTGTTGAGTCCTGGCTGACAGCCTCGAGAGGACAATTTGAAATGTACTTCCTGTGGCTGGTTTTACTTTCCCTTCTAACTTTAACTGGTACAAAATATGTCCCTGGTGTTACAGGTACAGACATGGAGATTCCCAGTTACTCCCAGTTACTTCACTGGTTTGCCATTGCAGGGTAGGGAAGGTTTCAGCATCCTACTCCTGTCCTGAAGTCACAAGAATCTCATCAAACTCCACATTCAGAGAACAGTTCAAAGCAGCAGTTCTGTTATTTTTAAAAGATGTGTACACAATACACACCAGTCAGTAATTTACAAGGATTTTTTCAAGAGGAGGAATATTGCATGAGCAGCGCTTCTGAAAGTGGAGGCAATTTTAATTAAGGAATCTTTATTGCCTCTGCCAGCAGAAGTGGTGAGTTCCCTTGCACACATGCCTGTGAACTGCTTGCTCTGAAAGCAGAGGTGTGAACTGGGGTTTTCAGCTCACAAAATTGGTTCTGAGGAGGCAAAGTCAGCCAAGTTTGCTGCAGGTTCCAGAAACCATCACTGAGCTGTTTTTCCTGGAAAAGTAGGTGGGAAAAGTCTGAATTTACAGATGCAAACCTCTGATTTTGAGATCTGCAGGAACACAGGAAATGGACTTTAGGAGAGCTAAATCAAGACGTGTACAGATTGTGAAGGGCTGGTGAGGAGCTGCCAGAACCTGGAGAGCAGCACAAAAGCAGAGGATGATGAGTCCTAACAGAGCTGCTCCTGCCCTCCCTTGTGTTTCACTCTGCTCTGTGGGGTAGATCAGATCAGGGATTCTGCAAGGAGGGAAGTTTTAAGGTATAATCTGAAAAATACTTAGATTGATAGAGTAATCTGATGGGTTGGTTAAATGTTGTAGAGAGTGGATTTGTTCTTGTGAAACAAGTTTAGCTGAAACTGCTGTGCAAACTGCTCTGTGCCCTGTTGCACACAGGTGATGTGTCTGTTTTATTTAGCAGCAAAAGGTGAGTTTGTGATTTTTCCCAGGGCCCAGCCCCTCCCTGCTGGAGTTGTCCACGTGCCTGGACACTATAGTGTGAGTGGGAAGAGGAGCTCTCTCTGCTGGAAGGGTTTAGAGCCTGTTCTGGACACCAGGCCACGGTGTTTGGCTTCCACCTTCCCATGAGAAAGGTGGGAGCTCTGCTCTGCACAGCAGCATCTGCAGGAATGGCTTTTCTTACTCAAATACTCCCCAGTAAATTCTGGGAAGCAATGGCACTGCCTAAATTCACGGTATCTTAGGAGACCCTTTGCACTTAATAGAAGGGGATTCTTCTAAATCCTGATCGTTTGTGTTTCCCTCTTGCCTGTGTCTCTGAGGAGACTCATAGGAGAGTTATGGTGCTCAGGAATGGAGGGCTCTGGCTTTGGTAATAAATGGCATTTATTTGACAGAAGCTGTGGATTGAGGTGATGAACTGGGTGTATGAACTGCTTTGCACACACCCAGTAGGGCAGGTTTGCAGGGAGGGAGGGGGCAGGTGATGTTTCCCTTCTGGCCCTGAGCAGCTTTTACAACCTCACAGCAGCCACCACCCGTTTTGATTTGTTATCAAGGTTTGCTGTGCAGTTGCTGCAGTGCTCTGCTCAGTGCCAGCTCTGTAGTGAGAAAAGTGGGGCAAGGAGCCCTGTGTGCCTCTTTCAGAGTGGCTGAGATCTCTCTGCAGATGTGAGAGTGCAGCACACCCTGTCCTTTGGAAAGCACCAGCAATGGGGAAGGTGGCAAAACACTCCGGGTTAAAGGCTCACAGCTTCACCCAGCATTGTGCAACCCCTGTGGGGCACCCACGCTGAGAGAGAAGCCAGAGGGAGAGCTGCTCCTGGCCTTTGGGAAAGGCTCATGCTCATGGATCCTTATTAATAAATATTAATAAGGTAGGAAAGTAGTAAACTCACTAAATTAGGGAACACTGGGTAGATAACACCGGAAGAGTTCAAAAACTTTCTGTGTTTCTCTGTTCCCTCTGTGGAGGTAATTTCACTGTTTCTTTATGTGCTCTGACCACCTGTTTTATGAAAGGAGAAAAGCCCTTCAAAACCTAAATCAGGAAGATGTGATGTAGAGCTCACATGAGCCTGAGGACTCCCAGGACTCCTGAGGTTCTGGTGGGCTCTAAAGGTGATCAAGTTCAGTGGCATTCCTTTAGCTCTTTAATAAAATAAATGAGTTTTTAATACAACAGTTTCTTTAAAAATGTGTTAAAGGGAAAAAAACCCCACAATTTTTCTTTTGGTGCGGTGTTGTTTCTTCTACAAGAGTTTTTCCTGCTTGAACTGCTTCTATTTATAATTTTGTCACAGGAATAGATTATGTGAGGTCTTTGTGAAGGTAACTTTGCACGAAGACTTTCCAAAAGAAGTGGCCAAAGAGTTCTCCAGAGTTTGTATTGTGTTTCAGAGGGCCAGAAAGAAACCAAGATGCAAAGAACTGAAAACAATAAATGTAAAGACTTAAAAAAGGGGTTGCAAACCTGACATCCCTCCCCCCCACCCCCCCAAAAAATACTGGGTATAAATATTAAGGGGTTAATATGGAATTCACTTCATTAGTGAATTTTATTTGTTTCATTTCATTAAAATTTGGGAGTAATTTAAGGAACAGCAATTAAAATTAATTTAAAGCAAATACACACTGTCAAAGCTTTTGAGGGGAGGCTGAACATTAGTAGGCAATGAGAATTGATGTAAATTCTCTAAAGAAATTAAAGTAATGCAAAAACCATGTATAACCCACTAAACGCAGCAAAAATGGCTGAGATTTCCAAATCCAATGGTGTTGGGGAACCCTCATCAAACATGTTTTAGAGCCCAACTCTTTTGCTTAACATTTGTGGAAAGGTGTGGAAGGAAATTAGGAATTTGCACTGAGGTTCCCAGAGGCTGAGGAGCTGCAATTCCTGTTCCTCTCACCACAGAAGGAAATGAGTCCCCCTAACACAGTTGTCAAATCTGTCACTGATCACTACATCAGCAATTTGATGATTTTCCAATTTTCTGGAAGCCCTCTCCTCCCACCAAGGTATTTGGTGACAGCTCCAAGATGGTTTATGCCAGTTCCTCAAGAACTTTGGGGTAAATCCTGTTCCTTCAGATAATTTGGAAGTAGCAACTTTTTCACATAATTCAGCCCTTCCCACTTCTATATTTTTTCACATTAGCTGCTGTGGCCACTTGTTACCAATAAACACTGGAACAACAAGGCAATAAACATTCCGTGGTTGTCCCCTGTTTATTCATGCTGTCCTAGGAATTGGCCACACTTTGTCCTATTTGCACAAGTCATGCTGAGATTTAAGCCAGGAGAGAGTTTGTAAGTCCATGTTTGTCCCTCACTACTTTGCTGACCCCCTCACCATCACTTCCATGTTCTCTCATCCTTTTATCCAAAACAAAAGGTATTACCAACACTTTTTACAGTGGGGAAAACCAAGCCCACACAAAGCTGAATGCACCTGAGAGCACCATGGCAGGAAATCCCTGCAGCCCTCAATCCTAAATGAGATGAAAATTTTGTGGATCCTAGTTTAGGAAGTCCAAGCTTCCCTGGGAGAGCTGCTGTAGCTCTGTGTGGCTGTCAGTGGGAATCCCACAGGGACACCTTGGGGGGGTTGCTTCTAAATTTCATTCCCATGCCTGTATTTCACTCTTGCTACCAAAATCTTGCCACACAAACCCAACACAAGAATTCAGGTGCAGGGAACAGAGATTTAACTCTGACTGTGACTCCCCTGAACATCCTGGGGCACAAGCAGGACCCCCAGCGTGCCACCTGAAATTCCTCTTCCTTATTTCCCCAAATCTCATGTTACACCAATCTGCTGATTTTTGCAGGAATGAGGTGGTAACTCAATAGAGTGGTAATTGCCCCTGCAGGGCAGCAGGACTTGAGAGAAAAAAAAGCTCTTTTCCTCTAAAAATGGGGATTCTCTCTCTGTGAGCAGGCTGGCATTAAAGCACTGCCCCTCTCCACACACACCCAGACCCAAAGGACCACGGGGTCGTCGCTTACTGCAGCCCTGCAGCAGACAGGACACCCAGCCACTATTCCCAAGTGGCTTTCCAAGGAAAGCAGCATCCTTGGAACGGGAGTGCTGCCTGCGTGGGAGGGCAGCAGTGCCACCAGCCTATCCCAGGTCAAGGGGAGCCGGGAAAGAGAGGAGCTGAGCTTCTCCCAGGGATTGGGATGGCCCACTGCTCCCCCAAGCAAACCTCACTGTGCTCAAAGGGGCCGGAGGGCTCTCCCAAAGGCTTCCACTAAGGATGCACCTGTTCTCTAGGATGCCACACCCTCAACAAATCCAGCCAAATACTACAGAGAGCTCTCAACCCTCAGGGGTGCTTTTTTTCAAGGACTCCTGACCCACAGTGCAACTGAAAATCAGATATTTTAAGCCACAGTCCTGCCCCCTTCTCTCCTTCTTGCTTTTACGAGGCCTCCGAGAAACCTGGTCGAGCTCTAGATAATTTTTTGAAAGCCTGATGCCATTTGTAGAGACACATAACAGCAGAGAACTAAACCCAGCCCATTTTCTCCCCAATGAGATCAGCTGGTTGCTTTTGATTTTCTCTAGAAACCTATCTCTTCAAGACCTTTCTTTTTCCTTTTTCTTTATTTTTTTGAAGTCAAAGTCTGTTTCCCATTTGGTAGGTGACCTGTTTAATGTTTTCCCTGTGTCTGGGAACTCCTTAGTGTAATTAGCGACCTTTGAACTCCACAACTAATCCTGAGCTATTTTGTATTCCTTACTCATCTTTAAGGCTGGACCTTTCTTTTCTTTTGAGTCCGCTGCCACAATTAAAGAAGAAACAGCTGCATTTCAAAGGGATTCCAATTCCAGAAGCTTAATCGTGATTGACATGTTCTTATTCTAAGCTATAAGAAACTCTAAGAGTCCTTTCTTGGGTTAAAACTTCAATCATTTTCTAAAAAATTATCTCAATATGGATTTTATTCATTTTCTTTGATAACCATTCTTTGTGATTTTTTTTAACTTGAAAGATGCTTTGAGTTTGTGATGAATATGAACGGCGCCCACCGAAAGAATGAATGGTGTCGGGCTTGGGCTGGATGCAGAAGTGCCTAAATTCCATTTATTGTCAAAATCTGATTATGAAACCTGATGTCCTCCATGTAGCTTGACATCATTCCCAAAGGAAGGAGAGGTGGAAGCTCTTGCAAATGAACCCCAGGAAGGCTGGGGAGGGAGATGCCATAAAGCATTCTCCAGAAATAAATATATATATATTTTAACAGTTTTTCCCAATTTTTATAGCACAGATTAGAAAGCCATTGCCTTCCAGCCCTGGCAGGGCCCCTTTTCACTCTTGGAGAAATGAATTCCCAGTGAAAAGCCCCAGCCATACGCAACTGCCATAAAACAGACATAATTCATGAGGTTTAAAATTATTGCCACAACCCCACAAAAAACCCTGAGTGAGGCTGTGGCGCTTAAATCTCCTCCAAGGGCTGAACCTAGAAAATTATGGGAGCCTATTGGGTCCCGTTATTTAATTATCTCCCTCTCACTTACATTCAAATTCAGCGTGACCTCCGAAATGTGGGCTTAGAAAGGAAAAAAAAAAGGCAAAACCCCTGAAAATCTGTTTGTGTGTTTGCCCAGATCCACCTGATCTTTGGCACATGGATCTGTGGGCATCACTGACTATCTAAACCTGCCCAAAATGATCCCAAGGAGCCCCAGGAACGGCAGCAGGCGAGACCTGGTGTTCCTAAGACAAAGGTCAAATAAAAAAAGGATGTTAATAAACAGCCTTCCAGTTTAAAGGGACTTTTTTTTCCTTTTTTTTTTTTCCTTTTTTTTTAAGGATTACATCTTAAATTCCAACAAATCAGATTTAGGAGTTACTGAAAGTGAAATTGATCCATCCCTCAGCCAAACTTTGCAATACTTTCCTGTTCTGACATCATTTAGATAGTTAGCTGCATTATCAGATTAAAAACCATTGTACAGGGCCGCTGAAAGGAAAAGGAGCCAAAAAGCTAAACGCTGCCTGAATTCTGAACCTTTTAACCTGGCTGAAGTACGGTGGGGTCCCTGTTATGCAAATACCTTCAATCCTCTGCTAAGTTCAGTGGAAATAATTTTCTTGAATGACAGGTTTATTCAGCAAGGATTCAGTTGGCGATTAATCCCCCTTTGATCTAAGGTATTTCACTTAACTACCAGTTACCTCGTCCTGACAAAGTGCAACCGAGATTAGGGAGATCACCAGAACGCGGCCGGCCTGTGCGTTTATTCTCCCCAGCCGTTCAAAGGGAAGGGCCAGGAATGCAATCTATTCCCAGTATTTGAAGATGGAAAGTCCTGTCTCCCGAGTTAGAAAGTCAATTGAATACCAAGTGGGTCTCGGGCCTGACCGAGCGGCGGCTCCCGGCCCGAGATGTTCCCACTCTTTGGGATATTTTTGTTCTGACCCCGCTTTCACTCTTCCAGAGCTGCCTCTTTATTTCAGATCAGCGCGTGGCACTGTGCAAAAGACCTTTGCTTTTGGGAAAAGAGGATGTTTCCCAATTTTGAGCTATTATTTCTTCATTTTTGGCTAAAAAAAAATCCCTTTTTGCATTTCTCCAGCGAGTATTTGTATTTATGCATATGGAATAGATATAATACATAAATGAATATTACATATATTATAAATGCATATATTTTAAAAACTGATAATAGACCTAACCACCCAAATTACATCAGAATAAGAAAGTTTTGCTGAGGGATGGATCAGTTTCACTTTCAGTAACTCCTAAATCTGATTTGTTGGAATTTAAGATGTAATCCTTAAAAAAAACACCCAAAAAACTTCCTTTTTAACTGGAGGGCTGTTTATTAGCATCCCTTTTTTTTATCTGACCTTTGTCTTAGGGACACCAGGTCTTGCCTGCTGCCATTCTTGGGGCTCTTTGGGATCATTTTGGGCAGGTTTCTATGGCTGGATACGTATTTATACCTCCAGCAGGTGCGGTGTAAAATTTCTGTGCAAAAATCTATTAATGAAGGAAAATACATCACTAGAGATGACAGAATCATCCTCTAAAATAATAAAAAAAATTCATGCAACTGCTCCATGGCTGCCTGAAATCTGAAATAAAGCATTTTTCACTCTGGTCGTTCATTCGCTGATATGTTTTCCCTTTTTGCCGAATTATGACATCATTTTGTAGCAGCATCAACTCCAAAAAACGCTGCAGAGACCACAGGAGCACGGTCCTGATCTGGGGCTTAGCTGGGTCAGCCCGTGAGAAGCTGATTACGGGATTGGGCACAAAGCTGCGTTTCCCTATCCGAGGGGAAAAGGCGGAACAAAATCATTCGCGGGATTCTCCCCGTGGTGAAAGCGGCTGCCGGGATTTCCACTCAGAACTCGTTGATTTTAGGGGGGGTTGCTTGTGTGTAAATAGGGCTGAAAGAGGGGAGGAAAATTATCTTATTTCACTTTTAGGAGTTTGCCCATCCTGAGGTGTCAGGCAGTTGCTTAAACAAATTCCTCATCTGTAGAATCTGTTAAAATCAACCTCCCGAAGCATAACTGTGCTCGTAAGTCCTTGCAGAATTGTAGTTGGGTATTTCTCCACTCCACGGGCAAACTGTAAACCATCCTTCACCTGCGTTGTTATTTTTTTTTACTCCCTTATGTGAAATAATTGGAATTTTAACAAGGCTGCTCTGCAGGGTGAGCTCTACCACACGAAGGGGCTGGAGCCTGCCCTGGGGTCCCCCCATCCCAGCTGTGTCCCCTCCTCATTTATTCCCATTTTATAGAATTACAGAATCCTGGAATAGTTTGGGTTGGAAGAGACTTTAAAGATCATTCAGTTCCAGCCCCGTGCCAGCCACGGGCAGGGAAATTTTAATTTCCAATGAAAATTTCCTCGTGGGATTCCACAGCCTCGAAATCCCCCCCCGAAGGCTCATCGAAGGCCCCCATCACACTTGATCAGGTCAATAATACACAAACTAAGAAGGATTTGCACTCGAGACAGTAACAGCTTCTCAAGAGCCATTACAGTGTAGTGGCTTTAAGAAAGAAATCCCTTTTAAGAAATGCCAGACTCTGGAGTAACGTGATAGTCCAGGAGGCTTTAGGGTCTTTCTAGCAAATATAATGTTACAAGTGCTTTCCAAGGGAAGTTTAGCCACTTACAAGTCAGGAAAAAATAAGATGGGAGGGTTTTAAAATATTTTCTGTATTTGCTTGATTGACTATATGAACTCTGCAATGAGCCAGTGAGGGAGAGAAATTTATATTTGAAAATAAACCCAAACTGTTGTCTGCATAATAAAAACAGGGGGACAGCAAGCAGTGAAAGCAAAGAGCCACAAACCCCATGCTGGTCTCTGTAGCGCCTCATCAGTGACAGATAATTGATGACTTGGTTTAGCTAAATTAAATTATTTGGAAAATAATTTTAGAAAATCTAATTTAAATTAAATTATAGAGAAAATTGGGTTGGGTCGGTACAAGATTCAGAAAACGCTCACTCCTGTTTTGAGCAAAAACAAAAGTGGGGAGGGGTTGTTTCTGTTTTGTGATATTTGTGTGAGTCTGTGTTCATGTCTATACAATAAATACATATGTAAGTACATAAATAAGATGGGAAATACCTTATGGTAATACAGCTGAATGGCATTTGTCAGTCTTGTTGGGTGTTTTTCCCAAATTGAGCAATAAAAAATTCTCATCAAATACATAATATAGGACGAGATTCTATGCTGATTACATGAAAAGCTGTTTACTAATTATTTCTAGTATCTGATGGTTAATTGCTTAATAAACAGGGGTTTTGTTCCCAACATCCCTGAAATGTGGATAATTTCTATTTTCCACCCCTCAGCAGCATTTCTAGAGGAGAAATACCCCAAACCACCTCACAGAGCTCTGCTTTAAATGCAGCGTGCAGCAGGTCAACCTCCCAATTTCAATAAAGGGCAGGGATATATTGATAAAGGCAGAACTTCCCTCGCTCCGGCGCTGCCGCAGAATTCCTGGGAAAGCCTGATGTTCTCCAAAGGCCGTTCCTGCCCCCCTGTGGTGGCACCAAACCAGCGCCGTAGCCCCAAACCTGCCCGGCAGCAAGGGATGGAGCGGGTCTGACATTTATTCCTCTGGGGTCCGGGCTGTCTGAGGGGGGCACCGGGTCGCTTTATTTTGAGGGGGAGGATATTTCACAAAGGGTCTGGAATGACAGGATAACAGGGGATGGACTCAAACTGCCAGAGGGCAGGGTTAGATGGGATGTTGGGAATGAATTCTTCCCTTTGAGGGTGCCCAGAGGCACAGGGTGCCCAGAGAAGCTGTGGGTTCCCCTGGATCCCTGGAAGTGTCCAAGGCCAGGCTGAACAGGGCTCGGAGCAGCCTGGGATAGGGAAAGGTGTCCCTGCCCGTGGCAGGGGTTTGGAACAAGATGAGCTGTAAAGTTCCTCCCAAACCAAAGCATTCTGTGGTTCACTGGTGTGACTGGTTTGCTGCAGCCTCCCGTGTGTGAGCACTGCAAACATCTTCACTCTGCCCCTTCAACTCAGCCACCCTTGTCCTCACCCATTTTTTATTTTATTCTGTCATGTATTTTTCATCCAGGCAGACATTTCCTCAGAGTCTGGCTTAATTTTGGGGATGGGAGAAGTTTGGGAATGACTTTATCACAGCTTGGCCTTTGCAAGCATTTAGGGTCGTTCTCAACCTCATGCCACAGCAGCTCCTGTCCCCTCCGGGCCTGGAGCAGATCCAGCCTCATCCCAGGCCATGGCAGCTCCCTGGGAGGGCCCAGGTGAGCAGAGGTCTCTCACTCTGGGAAAATCTTTGGTGGCTACAACAATCTAAACAAAGCTTAGAAATAGACTCAGAATTATATTCACAAATTTTTGCAGAATCACTTTGCCACTGGCAGGACTTCAAGGTTTCTTCCAGTTTTCACACGGATTTTCCCAACTTCAAGACTCAAGAGTGCAATATTATGCACCTTTCACCCCTAAACCTCACTAAAAAAAGCAATAGCAATCATGAATTGATTTTTACTTCCATTTTTCTACTCATTGGCAGAAAAAGTGTGTCCACACTTATCCCTGAGCTTTGCCGAGTGCCAGTAGAATCATTGTCAGGCTGGTTGTATTCGTCAATACCAGAGGGCGATTGGGATTGCAGACTGGGAAATTAGGAAAAAATATCACTTTGCATTGCTAAAATAGACACATTTGGCTCGGAGCCACAGAGAGAACAAGCAGAATGAAGGGAACATCAGCCCATTCCTACAAAACCACTGTGCTCCCAATCCTTGCTCCAACACATCCACCCTGCTCCTCAGCCTCCTCCGTGCTTGCCCAGGGATCCGGCTGGAGAACGAACGATGCCAGGTGAAGGGAGTTGTATTGTCTGACCAGCCTGAGAGCAGAACTGGGGGCTATTGCCAGGGGAATAAATCATCTCCAGACATTTCTTCACCTCCTCAACAGGTGCCTGTATCTGTTTCTGCGGCCGGCGGGAGCCGCTTTTCCTACATGAAACCGTAGATCCGCCGGCCAGCGCCTGGTGGCACTTCCAATTCAATTAACTTACTCACTGGAACTCCCAGAGAAACTGAATATGACGAGAACAAGAGGGGAAGCTGGGCCAAATTAATAGGACCAGATCCTTTTACAGCCCCGGCCAGCAATCCTGAGCAGCAGCTCTGAAAAGCAAATTGGAACAAGCAAATTGCTGTTGAAAAATTCTTTCAGCACTCGGCTGTTGCTACTCAGCCGGTCACTGCTGGGAGTCAAAGGTTGAAAAATCCCGGGATGGTGCTGACAATGGAGGCATTCTTATGACAAACATTTACATTTTATTTATTGGTGTGTTGGAGGTAGATTAGTCTCATCTTCGGCCGCTCGGGATAGGCTCCGTCGTTTGGAGAGGAGAGTAGTGGGAACAAGCATTTTATTGTGGGGGGAAAAAAAACCAATAAAATCATATTTCCTGCTCCCAGCCTAAGGAAAGGGTAGTCAGATTTTGGAGATTACCCTCAGGAGAAAGCTTTTGTCCCCAGGGACACCTCTTAAGGAAAAAGCACATTATGGGGGTTTTTTTTTCTGATTCCAAATTAAGTTCTCTTCAAAAACAATGTCATTTTATCCATATTCCTGACTTGCCATGTGCTTCATGCAAAAATCCTGCTGCTTTCCTTCATGGAGACCAGGGCACGCAGCAAATAATTCATTCAAAGTGTCCAATCAATGCTTTGTACAGATGCAAACTCGTGTGTGGGCATTGTTTAATTGTGTGTGGTTGTGTAGCCCCATATTCATGGGAAACATATTAGTTTGTAAAAAGAACAATTCCAGGTTCGCAGCTGCAATTTCACGGAACCTTTTTGTCTTTCAGTGAGCTGTGGAGAAAGAGAGGGAGAGGAATCTCTGCTGGGGGAATGGATACGAGCAGGAAATCATAAGCACATCATGAGACATCCTTCTGAATTATGCCCCAGACTTCATTTTATAGATAAAAAAGCACCAATGTACCTGTAGGATAAAATGCTGGAGGAAAAAAAAAGGGAAAATGCCCAGCTGGGACCCAAGTGAATGGTTTGAACTGGAAGAACAATCACAGTGATCAAGTTCCTCTTGTGGCAATGCTGGTCCCATGGAGACTCCTGTGCCTGGGGATGTCCCAGTGGGGTGAACCATCTCCAGGATTCTGCCCTAAAAACCTTGGGACAGCTGCTACCAGGGGACAATCCCGTCTGGCCCCGTCCTCCTTGGCTCTTGCGTGACAGGCACACAGCAGAGAGCAGGGCTGGTGTTGACGACCTCAAATCCAGCTCTGTCCTTGTCAATTATTTGGGAAAGCTAAGCCCCAAATCCCTTTACTCTCTCCTGCTGCTCGTGCCTGCTGGCCCACAGACAAGAGCTGAGGGAGTGCTTGGTCACAGAAAGAATTTTTATTTATTTTTTTTTTTTTTTCAGTGGTTTCCTTCTCTTCTCCTTGGCATCTGGGGGCAGAGTGAAAGGAAAGCCCAGAGATACCATCAGCAAGGGGAGTGTTGGTCCCAGGGGTAGGATTTGTATGCTGGCTGCTCTTGGCCACATCTCTCTAGAAAGGCAAGAGCTTTTTGGGAGTGATCTTTTGCCTGTGGATCCCAAACTCGAGCATTCCATGGGGGACAAGATCTCTCCTGCCCCACACTCCAGAAGCAGCAGGAGAGTGAATCCCAAGGCAGTGCAGCAAGGTGAGCCCTGCAGCAAACACTGGATGTTCACTCTGGCTCTTCCCAGGAAGCGAAGAATGAGCCGTAACAAGTCCAGCCCATGCTGGGGGATCACTGCCACATTCAACCAGCCCTTGGGTGATGACCAAGGTCCATTTGGTCTCCAAAGCTGCACCAGCCTGAGTTGCAATAAGGCCACCCTGGCCAGCAAAGCTTCTGCTGCAAGACTCACATGCCTACAAGTAGATTTGGCTTTGTTTTCCTCCTGAAAGCCCAAAACTTTCATAAAACATCCTTTGTGTCATTTTCTTCCCTCTTCCCCACCTTTGCTTTGTATCTGGCACAATGCTGCCATCGAATTCCATAAAAGCCCCACCTTAAACAATTTGTCCAAGCAAAAACCTACTCCTGTCCCTGCCCAGCTACATTGGATTCCGCAGGAAATCATCATCATGCACTAAGAAAGGATGGAGAGGAAAGCTGTCCCCCGGCTTTCTTTTATTCAGGACCATGTGTGGAACAAAATGAGCTCACTGGAGAGGGACTCTTTCCAGGAACTGTAGAGACAGGACAAGGAGAAATGGGTTAAGACTGAAAGAGGGGAAATTTAGGTCAGCTATATAGAACAAATTCTTCCCTGTGAGGGTGGTGAGGCCCTGGCACAGGGTGCCCAGAGAAGCTGTGGCTGCCCCTGGATCCCTGCAAGTGTCCAAGGCCAGGTTGGATGGGGATTGGAGCAACCTGGGATAGTGGAAGGTGTCCCTGCCCAAACCATTCTGTGATTCTACACCTGTTCAATTCTAGGTGGGATTTGCAATAAATCTCCCTTTATCTCCAGAGAAGGGCTGTAGGATCCCTTTACACACCCTTGTGAACCTAAAACAACCCAGCACTCTGAGTATTTGGACTACTGACACCTGATCCAAAGAGCAAGGCCACTGTATTAAACACTTTGCACCTTTTTAATTGTAGTGGCCTCATTTCAAGCATTCAATATTTTCTCTCATTTTTTGATTCAACTTATTTTTAGCTTTTTTTTTTCTCCCCACTGTCAAATGTATTGAAGCTGACATAATTATTGCTCTGCCTCCCCCAAAGGCATGTATTTACCTACTTGTTAAAAGGCTTTTTCCATGCTGCCATGCTGTTGCTGTGACAAGATGACTTTGAAGGCACAGTAGGTAAAATAATATTGTATATTGCACAGCAACCCCAACAACGAAATGTTAATTTAACCAATAAAGTAACCACATCGTAATTATAATAATCACCGTTCCTTATCTCTTAACAGGGCTAAAAGTGGAAATCAGATTTGCCATGCAGTGCATGTCAGCTCGGAAATTACTACACAAATCACTCAGAGCAGTGAAGTTTTTAGCCCCACAACCTCTAACTCATGGAAAAGATTCTCTGGAGAGTTCAACGTGGTCTCAGAGCCATCACCTTCCTCCCCCAGCTCCCTCCTGCCCCAGCATCACTCTGGCAACAAATCATCCAGGGGCTGTGCAGGGACACCCTCTCTGAGCAGGTAATTAGGATTTAGCCATCATTCCTTTGTGCTTCCAAACCTCTCTGCTGGCTTTGAGACTCCCACCCTGCTTCTCATTCCCAATGTCACACAAATAAATGGATGCCAAGTTCTCTTTTAAACTCAGAAATGAGTTACCAAAAATAAAGTAAATCTGTGGCAGTGATGGACATCTCGGAAGGCAGAGAGCTTGCAGTGGGAAAGAAAGGCAGGAGAGGGATGGGAGAGCTTTTTTGTGTGTGTAGACATGGCAAAAACTGCTTTTTGCCCTTTTGCTGAGCAGCAAGTTAGGAAAAGCGTGGTCCAGTGCAGCTTGAGGGAGGATGATCTAAAGCTGTACAAGGGAATTAGCACGGCTTAGTCCATGGCTGCCCCCCAAAATGGCAAGGCTGGAGCATCTCAGGGTGGGTGCCTCAGCCCCAGAGAGGAAGAAGCTGGAGCTGCCCATCCCAGTGCCTGGATGTCACTGAAGGGGCCCCAGCCTGTGCCCAGAGTCCCACAGGGAGACTCCAGGGATCCAGGACTGCTTGGGAACCATGCCCAGCTCAAGCACAAGGGGCTCCTTTTCCTGCCTTTACAACCCCTCCTGTGGCAGAGATGGGATGGGCCAGCTGACCCTGTGCTGGGAAGGTGCCACAAACCCTCCTGGGATGTGGGGCAAGTGCACATAGTCCTGCACAGATGAACCAGGGGCAGCTGCAGACAGAAGAGCCCATAACCCCATAACAACACCATGGGTTAATTCCTGCTCCTTCTCCACGATGTGGCTTCCAGAGCAAAGCTGCCTGGCCAGGAGCCCCTCAGTAAAGGCATGGTTGTTGTTCCCCTGAGGGAAGGATCTGTAAGTGATCCCAAGGAAGTCCTGACATCCCCCACAGAGGGGCTTTTTGAGGAAAATTCTGTTACAGCCCAAGCGGCGTTGAGATACTCCAACACCACAAGTCTGTGTGAGGTCCGAAAACAGATTTTTCCCTTCTCACATTTTATGGGGCGTGGAAATAAAGCCAATTCCCACCCCAGGCCAAATCCCCCAGCCAGATGCCAATCTGGCTCCCGACTGTGATCCCCAAGCTAATATTAACTTGACACAGAGGCAACAGCAGAAATGAAGAATTTGAAGAGCGGGCCTGGGTCCGTGTTAACGTGGGTTTGGAATTTTAGCCCAGAACTTTGGATCTGAAAATTGATCTGTGGCTTTGCAACACACCTCAGGAGCCACCATTAAACATCAGAAACACAATGCTTGCTCTGGGCAGGTTTTCAAGATATCAGTCTTTCTCTTTCCTTATAAAGTCCTGGAAACAGCAATATTTCAGGAAACCTTGGTAAATACTGGGATGCACTGACTAAAGCACCCCAGGAGAAATGAAGCAGCTCTTGGTGTGGCCAGTGGGTGTTGTCAGCAAGGGCTCGGGTTGTCCTTTTGCCAATATCAATCCAGCAAGGTATTTCTTATATTTCCCATTGCTACTCCCAAAGTTGATCTTTCTTCTTTTTTCTCCTCTGGGCCTATGGCAGGGGCTGGACACCAGAGAATTCCCCATGGTGACTCCATCCTTTCCCTGGGCTAATGAGGAAATGCAGCAGTACCTCTTTCCTCTGTGTTAAATAGAGGGGGTTTAAGCCATCTCCACACGGCTTCTCCTCACCCCAGCACTCCCGAGAGCATTTTAACACCAAATCTGCAGCACTCGTGGCACTTCCCAGGCCTCAGTGGTGACAAACCTTCATTGTCACCTGCAAATGCCACTTAGTGCATTCTGAGGACTAACGGTGAGAAAATGTAACCGTGCCTCTTTTTAATTTTCTCATCATATTAGAGGCATGCACGTGGCAGGGGTTAATTGCCAGCAACTTTAATTGTTACCCTATGACTCCTGCTTCCCTCGTGTGTTAGTGGCACACAGTCAGGGCTAATAGTGAGAAAATTTGACTGTAGCTCCACCACTCTCTCTTCATTAGGCTAATGGAACATTTTCCTCTCATTTTCTCCCCGGGGTAGCTGTAGGAGTGCTACCTTATAATTGTTGCTCTTACTGTAATTGGCAGTAGTAGGAGGATGTATAATCTCATTGTCTTTCCTGTGCAATGGTAGATTTATTTATGACCTATTGACAATTCCCAGCCAGCAGCTGTAGCACAGTGAGGGCTGCATTAGCCTTTTCCCCCCCAGCAAAGGGGAGACTGCACAAAGGCTGTGATTAACCAGAAAGAACAGGAGCCCAAGATGTCCCACAGGACCAAATGTTAACATCAGGAACGGCGAACAAAGGCACCGCTGACCCTGAAGGGACCTTGGTATCCAATTCCCAGGATTCAGAACAACATTCCCATCTCACTGGCAAAACACAAGGGGTTAAATTCATCTTCAGAGCTGCTTCAGCACACTGACACCAAAAATGGGCCAGGCTGTCTTCCACACCACCTTCCACCATAGCTGGGTGAGAAAACGAGGTCCTCAAAGCCTGTAGGTGAGGGGGGATATTCCAGCCCCACTCACCAAAGCACTTCAACTTGTGCTTATTTTTCAAGTTCTTGCTTTGGGATTTTGCTTCGCGGGGCCTTAAACTGGTTTGGCATGAACAAACCTGATCCTTCCTCCCCAACACGACTGTTGGATCCAGAAGCAGCTTGCAGATCATGGCTGCTGTTGCCAGGTGGCTGAAAAATAACAGTTTTTCCATGGATGACACCCTGCAAGCAGCTATTTCAATCGGAGGCTGGCAGAGACCTTATTTATGTCTCCACGTCTTTTCCACCTAGAAGTTGCTGCTCCTTTTGTCCCCCGCTCCAGAGGAAAGCACTTAGCTTTTAGTCACAGATCAGTATTTTCATAGCAGCAGCCTCAGACGTTTAGAAAGTTGGGGTCAGGGTAAGCCATGAAGCTTTCCAGGCTGGAGGAACATTGTCCTGTGGTCCCAACAGAGCCAGGATCAGACCCTGAGACCCTGATAACACTGGGTTATCCTGCTGCACCTCAGGTGGAGAAAATAAATGGAGGTAAGTCAGGATCAGAGCTGGGATGAAACTCATGCAGAATGCTCCCATCATGTTTTTCCAGTGGTTGAAATGATGCTCTTCTTTCCACCTCATCATCAAGGCTGAATGAATCAAAGCAACACTTGGAAAATCCCTGTGTCTCCAAAACAGGCAGCACATGAAATGCAAATCTCTTTCCTCTATGCTGCTAGCTTTATTTATTTATTTTCCCATCTTCTCGCTGTTTTTTTTTTTTTTTAAGGTAAA